>CATNEM010000124.1:210000-952500 GCA_950096795.1 Macrostomum cliftonense | reverse complement strand
GAGACAAAGAGAGAGAACAATAAAAGGAAGATAGAAAGGAAGGGAATAGGGGAAGATAGAAAGGAAGGGAATAGGGGAAGACAGAGAACAAGGGAGGGAAGAAGGGAAGACAGAGAACAAGGAAGGGAAGAAGGGAAGACAGAGAACAAGGAAGGGAAGAGGCGAAGACAGAGAACAAGGAAGGGAAGAGGCGAAGACAGAGAACAAGGAAGGGAAGAAGGGAAGACAGAGAACAAGGAAGGGAAGAGGCGAAGACAGAGAACAAGGAAGGGAAGAAGGGAAGACAGAGAACAAGGAAGGGAAGAAGGGAAGACAGAGAACAAGGAAGGGAAGAGGCGAAGACAGAGAACAAGGAAGGGAAGAAGGGAAGACAGAGAACAAGGAAGGGAAGAAGGGAAGACAGAGAACAAGGAAGGGAAGAGGCGAAGACAGAGAAAAAGGAAGGGAAGAAGGGAAGACAGAGAACAAGGAAGGGAAGAAGGGAAGACAGAGAACAAGGAAGGGAAGAAGGGAAGACAGAGAACAAGGAAGGGAAGAGGCGAAGACAGAGAACAAGGAAGGGAAGAAGGGAAGACAGAGAACAAGGAAGGGAAGAGGCGAAGACAGAGAACAAGGAAGGGAAGAGGCGAAGACAGAGAACAAGGAAGGGAAGAGGCGAAGACAGAGAACAAGGAAGGGAAGAAGGGAAGACAGAGAACAAGGAAGGGAAGAGGCGAAGACAGAGAACAAGGAAGGGAAGAAGGGAAGACAGAGAACAAGGAAGGGAAGAAGGGAAGACAGAGAACAAGGAAGGGAAGAGGCGAAGACAGAGAACAAGGAAGGGAAGAGGCGAAGACAGAGAACAAGGAAGGGAAGAGGCGAAGACAGAGAACAGGGAAGGGAAGAGGGGAAGACAGCGAACAAGGAAGGGAAGAGGGGAAGACAGAGAACAAGGAAACAGGACTAAAAACAAAGCGCGGTAAATGAACGCTTATGCGTTACTAACCTGTTCGTAATTCAAATGATCCGACCTGGGATCTGTACTCCTAGTGCCCATGAAGATGGCTCGAATATTGGGCCAATCTTGTTTTACTTCTTTTAGGCAAGTCTGCAAGTTGAAATATTTAGACAGGCATCAAGTCAATTGGACAATAAATCATAATTAATTACAAAAACCAACGCAGAGATTCAATGCCACACACTAACTAACCTTCATGTCACCTTCGTAAGCCAGTAATTGAACGTGTGGCGAATATCGTTCCATAGTTTCGTCGATGAACAGCTCAGCTTCAGGGAATTGTTGGCGAGAGCGAATGTACAATAGGCGCAGTTTGTGCTGCTCCGAGCCTTCTAGTGAGTGAAAATGGGAATAAGGTTTTGAGAAAGTAAAGAAATGTGTTACTTATTAAGGGTGTTTCATTGAGCTATTTTAATGAGTGAGTCAGTGAATTAGTGAGTGACTGAATAAGTGAATAAGTAAGTGAGTGAATGAGCAAGTGGGTAAGTGAATGAGCGATTGAGTGACTGAATGAGTGAGTGAGTTAGTGAGTGACTGAATGACAGAATGAGTGAGTGAGCAAGGACTCTTTCACACTTCTTAAATGAGTTGAATTGTGCGCACAATTTGTGTTTATCAAATGAATTCTCAAAGAACTCGTTGTACATTCGTGTGACTCAAAGGCAGTGAGAACGAGCCGTCAGCTAGAAGTGAAGGTATGAGACAAAGGGAGTGAGCGAGAAGTGAATGAGCGAATAGTTAATAATTTTGAACGACTCGGTGAATGATAATTTTTAGACATTATTAAATTAACATCGGGTATGCAACCCAAGCAAACTAACCAGTTTTGCCACTAAAAGCAGTAGAAGCAGCAGCAGCAGCAGCAGCAGCAAATACCAAATGCAGCAAGGCGGTACAATCTTTGCCACCGTTGAATCCCACAGCAACACCGTCTAAACCGTAGGTTTCAATAGCCCGCTTAGCAACATCAAAAGATACTCGATACTGATTCGAAAGCTTCTCAGCATCCTCAATTGCCGAGTTAGCAATAAACTGTTCAACTTTAATATTGGCCCGTTTCACCGGATTAGAATCGTAGCGAACTAATTCGTTGGGATCTAGCCGGTCAATAAGAAACTGCCTACATTGGGATAATTCTTCAACAGTGCCAGCTTCAATGTACAACCGAGTTTTGTAATATCGATTGTGCCATTCGGGATAACTGCCAATGGTTGCGTTGGGAAAATTGGCCACTAATTGGTCAATGATTGGAGTGAGATTGATCTCATCGCGATTAATGTAGACATTGTCAGCGGTGGGACTTGGGAGCGGCGAGTCTCTTGAATCGTTTGTTGACACCGAGGTGGCATCTTCGGCAGCTTCAGCGCTGGTTGAGTTTGACGAATGGGTTTGCTGGGTTCGACCTTTGAATTGGCTCTCCATTAGTCGGTAGGCCTGTGGCAATTTAAATTGAATTAGAAGTTGGGCTTCTTAGAAAGCCTAATTAAAATAAGCTATAATTCTTAGAAAGTTTATCTGTCGAATTTAAATAGTTTGAAATTTTTTAGACAATTTAGAACATAAATTTCGTTTCTTAGAAATTACAGCTTAAATTTAACAATTTTTTATCGGGTTTCCTATTAAACTATAATTCTTAGAAAGTTTATTTGTCGAATTGAAATAGTTTGAAATTTTTTAGACAATTTAGAACATAAATTTCGTTTCTTAGAAATTACAGCTTAAATTTAACAATTTTTTATCGGGTTTCCTATTAAACTATAATTCTTAGAAAGTTTATTTGTCGAATTGAAATAATTCGAATTTTTTTTCGATTTGGAACATAAATTTCGTTTCTTAGAAATTAAAACTTGAACTAAACAATTTCTTTATAAAATTGTGGCGTAATAAGAAATTGTTTCTTAGAAATGTCCCCACAAAAATATAAAATTTTCACTTTTACAAAAACTGTCTTTCCCAATTCTCTAAAACATGCACCTTGTTCTTAGAAAAGTAAAAAAATCAACCGAAAATATTGCTTCTTAGAAATTTTTAATACACGTAATGTGGAAGTTAGAAATCTAGAAATTAAATTGCACCTTTTTTCATAACTTACGGAAATGAATGACAGATTTTAACAAAACTTTAAAAGACTTATTTAGTTTAACCTTTTAACTAATTTTATACTAAAGAGAAATACGAGCGTAAATAGCATTTAGAATTAATTTACAAATGGCACTTCATATCAAATATTTCATTAGTCTGACAAAAATGTGACAGTTTAATAACCAATTATTTATTTGTTTACATAAGATTTTAAAATCATTCGTTTCTTAGAATGATTTTTTCGAAATTGTTTGTTACGAAGCTTAAAAGACTTTTTAAAGACTCAAAAAATCACAACTTTAATAATAATAAAGTCAAACCTTTTTGCACAGACTCGGCACCCCAGGAAACACAAACACATTGGCAACACTGACCACAGGATAATCAGCGCGTTTACCAGCGCTAGCATCAAAGCCGTAGTTGAGCACAGCCGAGACAGGCACTCGAGACAGCCTCATGTACGGCTTGTGCGCGTAAGATTCAAACGGTTCGTTGGGATCGGCATCTTTATCGAAATAGCGTCTAACAATGGACACGAGCTCCGGATGGTGATGCGTGCCTTCGTTGAACGCGCTGGCAACAGCTTCGAATGTGACGTCATCGTGGGTTGGTCCGATACCCCCAGTTGTGATTACGTAATCATACTGAGCGGACAAGGCGCGAACTCTGTCGGCTATGATTTGTTTAGAATCGGCTATGATTGACACTTCGCAGACTCGATGACCCAGAGAAGTGAGCTGACGACACAAGAAATAAGTGTTGGTATCGGAGACTTGACCTTTTAAAATTTCGTCCCCGATAACTAAAAGTGCAAATCGTTTAGTAACAATGGAACTGGAGCTGTGCTGCATTCTAACTGTTTTTGCTGTTGAAAGACAAACTAAACCTTGTCGCGTCAATAGATTCCGTCCAAAGTGATTTGTAATATTCCTTAACGATTGGAGCAAGAGCGACATTCAGATTTCAAGTCACAGATAATTCATTACATTTAATTGCAGAATAAGCCAGAAGCTTTCATTTTTTATGTGGCTCTGAAACGTTAAAAATTTGTTTTTATAATGTAAGATCCATACTGACACAAAAGAGACAACTATTAATGAGAATTTTATGATCATCCTATCTTCACCTGTCAATCAGCTGCAGCAGCCACCCCAATTCCCCCAACTCCTATCCTCACCTGTCAATCAGCTGCAGCAGCCACCCCAATTTCCCCAACTCCTATCCTCACCTGTCAATCAGCTGCAACAGCCACCCCAATTCCCCCAACTCCTATCTCCGCCTGTCAATCAGCTACAACAGCCACCCCAATTCCCCCAACTCCTATCTCCGCCTGTCAATCAGCTACAACAGCCACCCCAATGCCCCCAACTCCTATCCTCACCTGTCAATCAGCTGCACCAGCCACCCCATTCCCCCCAACTCCTATCCTCACCTGTCAATCAGCTGCAACAGCCACCCCAATTCCCCCAACCCCTATCCTCACCTGTCAATCAGCTGCAACAGCCACCCCAATTCCCCCAACTCCTATCCTCACCTGTCAATCAGCTGCAGCAGCTTTCAGACGCATGCTAGCCTATTATGCAGTTAAATTGGTCATAAAAGTTGTAATAAAGTAAGCAACCAAAAAATTGATTTTTCTATAAGTCATCAAAAACACAATTAAGCTAAAAAAATTGTTGATTTATTAGTTTTTTTGTTTCAAAAAAAGCAGTACGAATATTGCATTAAGTAGTTAAGAATTTGTAATACGATATAATCATATTACATAGATTTAATATTCCAATTTGTAGTACTTGAAACTTGGGTATCAATCCTTTATATATATATACACACACACACACACCAAACAGCACATTTAACCAATAGAGGATAAGTGTCACAAGATAAAAACACAAAGCTGATTAGATTTTTTTGTTAGTTCACTTGAAAAATCCAATATTAAATAAAAAACACACACTTAAAGGCAACAACACTGAAGATAATGTAAAAAAACAAATATAAAGGAAAAAGCTGCATTAACCTACGAATAGTAAAATTATAAATAGCTGATTTAACATTTATTTTAATAATTTTGGTAGCATAAGTAATGTATTAAGCAACTAATGCAAGATAATATATTTACTTCTGAATAAGGAGTGAATGAGTGCATCAAGCAACAGGATAGCTCTAAAAAGAAACTATATTAGGTGTTGAAAACAACTGACTCAAAACATACTTGGCGTAAACTTTGCGAACACAAAAATTGTGATTTAAGTGCATAATTATCGGCTATAAATAAGCTGACTAGAATTCCTGTACTATGCAGATGTTTTGTTTCAGAAATTGCACGGCAAAAAAATACGAACAAAAAATTTTTAAAGTATTGGCCTAGTTAAAAAAGAAGGTAATTTTGCACACGAAAAAACATCAAGTTAAAAACCGTCACACGCCTACTTCCAGTAGCGCAGTTAGAAAGTAAGCTTTCAAATTAACGAACAAATTTGATCAGGGAATTCCAGCTCCCGTTTCCACCACGTTTTTATTATCGCCAGTGTACCATTCCCCGCCATAGGCCTGCTCGGGGTGCATTGTTTTAAACCAGCTGGTCTCTTTGAATAGGAACCACAGGTTGCTGGCCCACAGGAATACGTTGGCGTAGCCGCAGATCTATAATAAAGATATATAGGATTTTAAAAATAAAATAAAGTAAAATAAAATATTTACAATAACAAAAGGGTAGAATTCTAATGGTGTAAAACAGTTGATTTGATTGACACGATGGGGATAATTTAATTGACATTATGGGGATAATTTGATTGACACGATGGGGATAATTTGATGGAAATAAAGGGGATAATTTGATGGAAATAAAGGGAATAATTTGATCGACATGATGGGGATAATTTGATTGACATTATGGGGATAATTTGATTGACTTTATGGGGATAATTTGATGGAAATAAAGGGGATAATTTGATGGAAATAAAGGGGATAATTTGATTGACACGATGGGGATAATTTGATTGACATGATGGGATAATTTGATGAAAATAAAGGGGATAATTTGATTGACGTGATGGGGATAATTTGATTAACACGATGGGGATAATTTGATTGACATTATGGGGACAATTTTGTTTGACATTATAGGGATAATTTGATGGAAATAAAGGGGATAATTTGATTAAAATAAAGGGGATAATTTGATTGACATTATGGGGATAATTTGATGGAAATAAAGGGGATAATTTGATTGAAATGATGGGATAATTTGATTGACATGATGGGGATAATTTGATTAATATGATGGGGATAACTTGATCGATAGAAAGTTGACTATCTGATTCTAATTGACAGGAAGGGGATAATCTTATTGAAGAGTTATGTGGAAGGGGATTTTTAAGTAGGAGAAATTAACTTTGAAAAAATTCAACGTTTCAAAGTTAATCCCAAAATGGGATAAAAATGAAACAAAAAATCGACCCTCACCAGCGAGATGTTGAGTCCAGTATAGGTGAACTCTTCAACAACAGTGCAGTTGGCGGTGCCCCGACTGTCCGGCAGGCAGGCGGTGACCTGATGAAACAGGCGGCTGCTGTGGGTCTCCAACTTGAGAAAGCTGACGCTCACCGACCAGGCGACTGAGGCGATGAACCAAAAAATTGTCCACACAGCTGTCACTATGAAGTCCTGTTGATTGACAAGTTGTGATTTTTTAAAGTTTTTTTGTTAGTTTACATTATCTGACAAAGAATCTCTATTTACGTCTATTGTCCACTTAACGAATTTTTAATCTACTTCTCTATCTTAGTATCGATTGACTATCTACTTCTCTATCTCACTATTAATTGAGTATCTACTTCTCTATCTCACTATTAATTGACTATCTACTTCTCTATCTCACTATCAATTGACTATCTACTTCTCTATCTCACTATCAATTGACTATCTACTTCTCTATCTCACTATTAATTGACTATCTACTTCTCTATCTCACTATTAATTGACTATCTACTTCTCTATCTCACTATTAATTGACTATCTACTTCTCTATCTCACTATCAATTGACTATCTACTTCTCTATCTCACTATTAATTGACTATCTACTTCTCTATCTCACTATCAATTGACTATCTACTTCTCTATCTCACTATTAATTGAGTATCTACTTCTCTATCTCACTATTAATTGACTATCTACTTCTCTATCTCACTATTAATTGACTATCTACTTCTCTATCTCACTATTAATTAAGTGTATACTTGTATATCTAGCTATCAATTGACTATCTATTTCTTTATCTCACTATCAATTGACTATCTACTTCTCTACCTCAATATCGAATGACTATCTACTTCTCTATCTCACTATTAATTGAGTGTATACTTGTCTATCTAGCTATCAATTGACTATCTATTTCTCTATCTCACTATTAATTGACTATCTACTTCTCTATCTCACTATTAATTGACTATCTACTTCTCTATCTCACTATTAATTGACTATCTACTTCTCTATCTCACTATTAATTGAGTGTATACTTGTCTATCTAGCTATCAATTGACTATCTATTTCTCTATCTCACTATCAATTGACTATCTACTTCTCTACCTCAATATCGAATGACTATCTACTTCTCTATCTCACTATTAATTGAGTGTATACTTGTCTATCTAGCTATCAATTGACTATCTATTTCTCTATCTCACTATTAATTGACTATCTACTTCTCTACCTCAATATCGAATGACTATCTACTTCCATATCTCATTATCAATTGACTATCTACTTCTCTATCTCACTATCAATTGACTATCTACTTCTCTATCTCCCTATAGATTGTCTATATAATATACTTCTAAGTCTCAATAAAAGCCATTACAAAAGTGCACTCACAATCTGCGGCACACGATCATTATCCCGATAGACGTTGTCAAAGAACACGTATAGAACGGTGATGCCTAGCGTATATAAAAAAGCCATAACTCCCACGAAGACAAAGAACTGAGCCGAAGGCGAATAACTACCAAACGGATAATAAAGTCCGGGCACTGGAGTGGTAGGAGCAGCTTCGCAGAATGGCGTCACACGTGACTGGCTATCCATGTGAAACGGATAGGCAATTTGAACGGCTACGTTGCCCGTACTTTTCGACGAGTACTTGCACTCGTAATTGAACTTTAGCGTTGAATTGTAGCCGGCAGTTGTGGCGAATGCGAGAATTGCGAATAGCTGTTGGTGTAGCGGTGTTGTAATTGTTGTATTGTACTTGAGTTTTTATACTACAGTCATATGGTTATTTGATGTTGTACTAATCATCGTCTAATGTGGTCACGTGATGCCTCTCTAATCACCATCCAATGTGGTCACGTGATGCCTCTCTAATCACCATCCAATGTGGCCATGTGAGGCCTCTCTAATCACCATCCCATATGGCCATGTGATGCCTCTCTAATGATCGTCCAATGCGGTCACGTGATGTCTCTCTAATCATCGTACAATGCGGTCACGTGATGCCTCTCTAATGATCGTCCAATGCGGTCACGTGATGTCTCTCTAATCATCGAACAATGCGGTCACGTGATGCCTCTCTATTGATCGTCCAATGCGGTCACGTGATGCCTCTCTATGACTCTATTGATCGTCCAATGCGGTCACGTGATGCCTCTCTAATCATCGTACAATGCGGTCACGTGATACCTATTTAATCATCGACCAATGTAGTCATTTTATGCTTCTCTAATCACCGTCCAATGAGGCCATGTGATGTCTATCTAATCATCGTGTAATGTGGTCACGTGATGCCTCACTAATCAACGCCTAATTTGTTCAAGTGATGCCTCTCTAAAAATCGTTCAATTTGGTTGTGATTGATCAGCTGTGTTCATTTGTTTAATGTGGTCATTTGAAGACTCACTGATGACCACTCAAGTTGGTTATTTATACTTGGTAATCAGTATTTTAGTCAGTTATTTAAAATAATAATAATAAATAATAATAAGTAGCACTTAAAACTTACAAACTGGATAATTCTAATAACGCCTCGAGGTTCCTTGAACACTTCGACATTTCGTCCAGAGAGCTACAATGTGAAAAAATTAAATGTAGAATAACCAAAAAATGTGTCATATTTTTTATAGATAAAAAATGTATACTTAGCTGGCCAAGAAATATCTAAAGTGACACTATTGGTCTAGATGAATATGAATATCAGGAATTGCTTTCAAATTAGCATCTCTATATGCTTAGACATAATTGAAATACACAGGTCCTAATTTTTATAAAGCGATGCCTTTCTAATCATCGTACATCGTACATTGTACATCACATACTAATATCCTATTTTGCCCATATCTCCAGCGTTGGCAATAGATGCACCCATTACAATGCAAGCCAGCACCAAAAAAGGAGCAGCTATATCACAGGTGCCAAGGCCGTCTCGGCGCCATGTGCTCAGTTCTCAGCCCACTGCTCTCTCTCCCTGCAGCCAATCAAATGGCATCTATCTTTCGCACCTTCATGCATCGCGTACCCCCACCCCCAATATTGATCGTACTCAAATAAATGCATAAGCATTCATGCTAGGCTGCGTACGGCCTAAGCATTCGTCACTGCAAACCACAAGTCAGACTTTACAAACTACTATAATGAATGTCCAAATAGCTGATATAGCATGGGTTAAAAATAGATATTATAGCAAATAACAATTAAGAGCAATTTTGTAATAGTCAAGACTGCATGTTTATCACTCCTGCAGCCTGGCTACACTAGCGAATAATGTTTACTGAGCCTAGACAATTTGTTTATATGTTTGCAAGGCACAGCTAGCTATTAGCTATTAGTGTACCCAGTCTACTTGCCTATATTACATGGCAACAATAGGGCAAAAACATATTAGCAAAGTGTGTTCCAGTTCAATGGTCTCAAAAACTTAAATAAATTTATTAAAAAGCTGAATTAATGCTCTTACAATTACAACAAGAAATTATCATTCTTTTAGATATGTAATTTGAAAAAACAAGAATTTAAAAGTGTTTATGCAATGAAAGTAGGCCTACCTTCTATTGTATATGAAAAGGAAAGCTATAAGACATGAAACTCATGGTATAAATAGGGTGTCCAGTAAGCCAATTTTTAGCATGTCTAGGTGAAAAGTAGGTAAAAAATCTATCTTCTTTGAGTGGCTAAAACTTTCTATATAAGTAAAATATACCAACAATCTTATACTTGTTGAAAAGTAGACAAACAGATCTCTTAAATTACATAAAAATTGTACATGTAGCACATACAATTGAAAAGATACAGGGTGTCAAACATTTTTCTAATTGTGCTACTGTGCTAAGTTTGAGAAAATAAGTAGATTTAAAAGAATTTGCATTTTAGCTAATAGGTGCATAATTGGTAAGTTATTGCAAATTGCATATAGGTAACTTCTTGCAGGTCATTTTAGGTTTAAAAAATTACCAAAATTATGAGCACAAATATGACATAAATTTAAATTTTCAAGTCTATAACTCTGGGTTTTTTCATCAAAATCATTATGCCATTTGGCATAAGGGCCTCAAAATTGTTATGCCATTTTTAATTTCAACATGCAATTAGCATACATAAAAAAGCACTTTATGAACCTATATTACTGTTTAATTTAACTAGTTTTAGCAAAATTTTGTGACTTACCTCCCAAATTTCAACCAATTTTGCGACTTACTTTGGGCAAAAGTTTGAAGGACCAAAAAAAGGTCCTGCGCACCACTTTTGCCTTCATCTTCTCAATTCTTCTCCTTTTTTGCAACTTACCCCCTCCTTTTTGCAACTTACCCTCTCTATTTTGCAACTTACCTCCTCTATTTTCACTGATTTTGCGACTCATTGCCGATTTTGCGACTTTCATTGCCGGTTTTGCAACTTTTATCAACGATTTTGCAACTTACCTTGGCTGGCGGCGGTTTCACCTGTCCGGTTTGGACAGGTCAGATGGGTGTTGGGCATGTATAATAGTATTTTATGAAAAACAAAATGCATATAAAAAATGATTTGCACAAGAGATATATGAGCACATGTATATATAGACATTAAATTCAAAAAGAAAACCAATTAAATTTTCCTAGAATAAACTAAGGATTTGCATCAATTGTAGAGTACCGGCATTGTTGTATTGTAATATTACATTTTTATCCAATATCATATATTGTTTTTGTTTGCATCTTTATTTACATTTGTTTTAAGAAGGTTAAAAGTTTTTAGACAAAAAATTCCATAGTCAGGAAGGTGGCAGTTTGGTTAGAAAATTCTAGTGCATAGACACAATTTTTTAGTGCTCAATTGTGTAAAAACAGCCCACAACGATTCATAACAGGGCCATAGTGCACAAGCATGGTGCACATTGGCATACAAGTGTGGTGCACACAAAGGGTCTCGGCACATATTGGCGCACAATGTGGTACAAAATTGTCAGTATAATTGGAAAAATTGGAAATGTAAATAGGAAAAAGGTAAAATATGGCTAATTTACAAAGGTTTAGGTAGAGGAGATAGAGAAGAAATGGTTTGTAGGACATTTTTTGGTCCTTTGAACTTTTGCTCCAAGTAAGCGCACAACATGGCACACTTAGGATTTTTGTGTTGGCACACAGCAAACAATTTTGGGAAAGGCAAAAATTTTTCTGGTGCACACTGTGCCACTGTCCTGACTATGGGTAACATTTTAAACCAACAAATTGCTAAATTAAAGATTTAATTCTCATTCTAATTGCTTTTATATACAATAATGCTAACAATTATTTATACATAATTTTTCTTGGAGGTTATAGCTGTGAATGGGAGGTTACAAAAAAGTTTTGGGCACCATGCCACATATATATACATGAAAACTAGATAGTTATTTAAATGCCAGATTTTGTAGAAATATTTTTTAGATATTTGCATAGCCGGCATTGTAGATATAATTGGACTTATTGGCATAGAACAGTCAGAATCAGAACTGCCATTAAAAAATAATCTGGTATAGTTTATTAAAATCATTGAAATTTTAAAATTAAGTAGGCCTAGGGTCTATCTTTGATGCCAATGGTGGCTTGACAAACTATAACTACTAGCAGAGCTGACTTTATACACAAAGAAGCCAGAATACTGTGTATGCAATAAAATTTAATCTAACAGTTTCTTATACAAACTTTTGTGAGCTTAGGCGAAAAATAGACACAAAAACATTCGCTTTCGGTCTTGTGCTACTTATTGCTCAATTGACATTTTTGTTACATAGCATTGTAACTTACAGGATCCATTTGTTTTGCTGGATTGAAAATCTCACAAGGGTATTCTATGTTAACACAATAATTGCAAGAGTCCCAAGGCAATCGATTTTCCTGCCGCAATCGGTCCCGTATATACTGTCTAGTATGCTGCGGGCGTAGTAAAGTGTTCGAGTTAAAATGTTTTTCTAGGAAATAATCATGTTAACTTTTTAGCATGAAAGTGGTTAAAACAAAGTTTAAGTAGTTTTTTTTTATTTTTTAAAAAATCTGATTCAAAGCTCGGAAGAAAGTTAGTATAAAATAAATAAATTCAGTAAATAATAAACTTGAAGTTTTTTATAAAAGACAAGGTCGTACACTGACTAACGTCTCTCTTATTTGTAACTAAATCCATAATAACTGAGGCAACCAAAATTATTTGCGGCAAATACTCTGTGACCTCTAGGTTACATGCATCTAAATATATTGTAGTTAAACAAATTGGGGGCCACTGACGAAAGGTGGAGAACCCGAGCTTTAAGCTTTAATACCCCTGTACCCTTTGCGTTCGCTGCTTTATTGAACCCTATCCAGCAGCGCCCCCGTATCAGATCCGGTCTACTACATGTATTCCCTGCTTCCTAATTCAGAGAATGAAACCCGTACTCGGTCTTGCTTATTATGTTCCCAGAATGATTTATTAATACTCAGTTGCAATTTACGAGTATATTAAGACATAAAAAGCAGCAAGTCCAGGTTCAAAGCGAAAGTTTTTATGAAGTACAGTGTCAACTAGATTTTTACAATTAAGTCGTTAAAATTTAATTCGATACTTTTATTTTACAGACATAAAAAAATTAGCAAGCGTTTGACAATTAAGTGCGTCCTATGCATCTGCATTACATGCAGTAGCTTTCAGATACATGGTGCATACGCCGTTTGTGTTTAATTTTCATCATCGGAAGCAGTCATCGTCATCAGGGAATTTTGGCGACCGTTCGGCGTTGTTGGAGGCGCTCTCGATGGCTCAGGCAACAAATCAGTCCGGATACAAATCCCATCCTCGACGGTAAAATTGTCGTCAGTACCAACATTTAGATCTTTGGACTGTTGTCCGTCTTCTGCTAAAGGTACTTGATGGCCGCAGATTAAACAAATAGGACCTCGATGCCGGCTAAGGTACAGCTGTCTTCGACGATGCTTAATGCCGCAGTGGCATAGTTTGAGGCGATGGTTGGCTTGAAGCATCTGGTAATTGGCTGCGAGGTGCTCCTGCGCTTGTACAGTCGGTCGTTGAACATCGAGTTGCTGCTGTCGATATACCAACTGATAGTGCGGATAATGACGAGACTCCTGGGGCAACGTCAGACTGTTGAGCCGTCTCAGCGTTGGCAGCAGTCGCATCGACACGCTGTCGAATTTGGAGCTGCTACTGAATATTGTTTTGCTGGCGCCGCTCTGGGTCGGAGCCGGTTGAATTCGAGGCACTTGGCTTGCCTGAGATTGGGCATCAAGGTTAAAGCGTTGGTTTTAGGATTTTTAATTATCCAGTAATATGCATAAGCACGGCTACTTGTACATGTATGAGTCTGATTTTTGCTGGTTCAAAAGAACCTGACTTTAATTATGCAAGATCATGTTGTTTGTTATAGAGCCGGCCAAACCTTTCTTCCAAAGTACCAGATATTTAAAACAAAGACCATCATGTTTGCTATAGAAGGCCATGATTTTTTCTGCGAAGACCCTGACAGAGACCCGTATGTTTTTAACAAAGACCATGATACTTGTATTATAACAAAGACCATGATGTTTGCGACGAAGACCCTGATGTTTTCAACAAAGACCATGATGCTCGCTATACTTGGCGTAATTTTTGTTGGATTAGGCACTTATTTTTGTTATCATTTTGTTATCAATACACAGATTTTTGTCACAATTGGACCAATTCCTTAATGTTGGCTGTCACAAATAAAGACGCAGATATATTCCTGATGATTGTAACAAAGAAGCTGACCTGTTTGCTACAAAGACCCAGATTTTTTAGCTTAAAAATTACGCATCAGTAACTATAATCTCTAAAAAAAATCTCGAACGTCAATCAAGGACGACTTAAGTTGATAATTAAGACGTCGTTTGACGTCAATGCGCTCACCTCATCTGACCCTGCAGTGGCACCTCCCGGTCGGTTAGCTACCGCTGCGAGCCAATTCAAATCGGTCCAACTTTGAGCATCGCAGTTGTTAGTGTGTCGTCTATTGCCAACTAGACCTGCGGCATCGCCCAGTTTGCGAACTGGCAATCGTTGGCGAAGGCAATTCGAAGCCACGCTGGTTGCGCAGGGTTGCACTTGCACGCAACTGCGGATGCCCCGAGACCAATCGTACAGACTTGCTACCCGATGATCCTGCGACGGTCGAACTCTAGTCGCTTGTTCGCGGCGGCGGCACTGTCTTAGTGTTTGCTCGGATTCTGAACGTGACGATGAAGCCTGCTGCTGGAGACCCAAGCTGTTCGAACTGCCAAATACAATTTGGGTAACGAATTGATGTTTTCCCGCCTGCGTAGCCCTAGCCTTTGGGGAAGAGAAATGACTATGACTAACAGGAGGATGACCATGAGCCGCCAATGACCTGAGGCTGACACTCACGGGCCTTCAGTACCGTGCAAACCCGCCCTGAGGAAACTAATTAGAATTGGGTAGCGATTGGCCTGAGGGCAAGGTCCCACGCCTGCTCTGCTGTAGCTAAGGTGCCTTTGACTGGTCTTGGGGTCATTGTATGAGCCCCAAGGCTGCCACCACTCTGTATGACCTGGCGCACCTTATGACTTTCCAGATCTAACGAAGCCAGAGCTCCGCCCGGGTATTGATTCAGGGGTTTTAGCTAAACAGCGGGGCAGGGCGTAGCCGATTTAGGGGCTCTGCACGGGCTTCTATCGGGAGTGCCGGGATCATTACTGAAGGGCTTTTGTGCAGGGAGTCCTTGGAGGCGGTGCGGAGAGAGAGAGTCCAGGAACATGTTACTAAGAGTAGTGAGGTGAGAACGTGGGCTCTGATACTTCGAACGCTTCAGTGCGAGATGGGTCCGCTTAACCAGGTTTTGCTATCTCTACCCGCCGTCACGTGCACATAGCTACTACACCGCTCATACGCTCATTACACACAGGCGCGCCGCCAGACGCGGCGAGCCGCCCTCGAGATTCTGTTCGCTAGTTTCCCCTAACTTTCCCATACTTCACCGCCCAAGGTGAAAGGCTTAGCAAGCCATTAGCAGTCCAATAAAGATGGAGTGAAAAAGAAGATGGATTTCATGATTAGGCAGATTATTGTCCTAAAGTAGCACAAGGCTAAATCACTACTCAGCGGAATTAATATATTATTGAAGCCAGATAAGATAATACTAATAAGGGAGGCTCAATTCTCTAGTGCAAAGCACAAGGTCGGAATAGAATGGTCCCCGAAAATACGCGCTAGGCGGAAAGCAATAAAACAAGCGGGGGAACTTACCGGCGGCTGGCACGGAGAGGGAGAGGCCGGAGCTGAGATGGCGGCCGTTGAGCTGGCTGATGATCGCTGATGGCGGACTGTTCGCCGACGGGCCGAAGGCCGAAGCTGTAGAAGTCAAGGCATGAAGCCGATGTTGAAGGCACGATGGCCAGGAATGGAAGGGCAGGCTAAACAGCCGCGCTGGCAGAGCTCTAAGGCTCGCAGATAGGGCCACAAGGCCGAGTGCGGGGGCCACAAAGGGGCACAAGAGCCGCACTGGAGTCCTAAGACTCGAATTAGACCGAAGTCTGAATGGGAGATGACTCCAAACGACGTCTGAGGATTTTGGAGGCCAAAAGCAGCTGTTTATATAGGCCTCAAAATCCAAAATGGCCGCCATCTCATCTCACGTTGCCATGGCTCCCCCTCTCCGATTGGCCGCCGGCTGATGACGCTGAAATGAGAACAACAAAAATTGCCGCCAGCGCATGAGAACAACGGGGAATTACGCAAGCTGGAGAGGGGTGGGAGGTAGGTGATAATGAGGCGCAAATGATGAGGGGGCCGTTGAGAGGGGATGAAGAACAATGAGAAAGAGCAGAGAACAATAGAAAAGCAAACATTAGAAAAGCAAACAAAAACGGGGAACAATAGAGGAGCAATTAGCAAGAAAACATTGGAAAGATAAACAAAAATTGGGAACAATAGAAAGGTAAACATTAGAGGAAAAAGAACAATAGAAGCGGAGGTGGGGAGGACGGCATGAGAAATGGGGTTGGGGGCTAACAGGGGCGCGAATGAAAATGTCACTAGGCAGGGGTAGAACAAGGGGGAGAATCAGTAGATAAGATAGTAAAACGCGCAGAAAATACTGTTAGTAGCATAAATTAGGGAGTAGAAATAGAGGGTTTGAGCAGATTATTATGGGAGCGAAGACTTATCATACTATGAGTAGGGAGCACGCGCAGGGGCAAAAGAGGGGAAAGAGAGGAAAAGGAGGGTGAAAGGAGGGGAAAAGACTAGAGGAAAGGGCTCCAGCAGGCGCATCCCCGGTCCGGGAGGTGACGGAGACAGGCAGGCGGGAGTGGACGTGGTTAGAGGGGAGGCCGGGAGAGGGAGAGATCCCAATCCCACCTCGACGCTCTAGCAGCTGCGTCTAGGGGAAGTGCGCGGAATTCGGAAAAATTCCGCGCCCTCGACCTCGCCCAGACGCAGTTACATCAGAATAGATATGTAAAACACCCGACACGAACTTCCTAATTAAAGTTAGATAGGATTAGAAAAGATAGGAGCTTTGGTGCCCTTTGTCAGTAGCTTTGACGCCCCTTCTCAGTAGCTTTGGTGCCCCTTGTCAGTAGCTTTGGCGCCCCTTGTCAGTAGCTTTGGTGCCCATTGTCAGTAGCTTTGGCGCCCCTTGTCAGTAGCTTTGGTGCCCATTGTCAGTAGCTTTGACGCCCCTTTCTCAGTAGCTTTGGTGCCCCTTGTCAGTAGCTTTGGCGCCCCTTGTCAGTAGCTTTGACGCCCCTTGTCAGTAGCTTTGGTGCCCATTGTCAGTAGCTTTGGTACCCATATTGTCAGTAACTTTGGCGCCCCTTGTCAGTAGCTTTGACGCCCCTTGTCAGTAGCTTTGGTGCCCCTTGTCAGTAGCTTTGGCGCCCCTTGTCAGTAGCTTTGGTGCCCATTGTCAGTAGCTTTGGCGCCCCTTGTCAGTAGCTTTGGTGCCCCCTTGTCAGTAGCTTTGGTGCCCCTTGTCAGTAGCTTTGGTGCCCCTTGTCAGTAGCTTTGGCGCCCCTTGTCAGTAGCTTTGGCGCCCCTTGTCAGTAGCTTTGGTGCCCATTGTCAGTAGCTTTGGCGCCCCTTGTCAGTAGCTTTGACGCCCCTTGTCAGTAGCTTTGGTGCCCCTTGTCAGTAGCTTTGGCGCCCCTTGTCAGTAGCTTTGGCGCCCCTTGTCAGTAGCTTTAGTGCCCCCTTGTCAGTAGCTTTGGTGCCCCTTGTCAGTAGCTTTGGTGCCCCTTGTCAGTAGCTTTGGCGCCCCTTGTCAGTAGCTTTGGCGCCCCTTGTCAGTAGCTTTGGTGCCCCTTGTCAGTAGCTTTGGCGCCCCTTGTCAGTAGCTTTGACGCCCCTTGTCAGTAGCTTTGGTGCCCATTGTCAGTAGCTTTGGTACCCATATTGTCAGTAACTTTGGCGCCCCTTGTCAGTAGCTTTGACGCCCCTTGTCAGTAGCTTTGGTGCCCCTTGTCAGTAGCTTTGGCACCCCTTGTCAGTAGCTTTGGTGCCCATTGTCAGTAGCTTTGGCGCCCCTTGTCAGTAGCTTTGGTGCCCCTTGTCAGTAGCTTTGGTGCCCCTTCTCAGTAACTTTGGTGCCCCTCCTCAGTAACTTTGGTGCCTCTCCTCAGTAACTTTGGTGCCTCTCCTCAGTAACTTTGGTGCCCCTTGTCAGTGACTTTAGTGCCCCTTGTCAGTGACTTTAGTGCCCCTTGTCAGTGACTTTAGTGCCCCTTGTCAGTGATTTTAGTGCCCCTTGTCAGTAGCTTTGACACCTATCTTTCCCATCGTAGCTTTGCTTCAGCAGTCTTGACTACGCCCCCTGACAAAAAGTGCATACCTCGACGACGACTGCTTCTCCTGTACTTCCTGTAATCCACGTTCAGCTCCATTGTCTTCAGGCTTGCATGTAGTTGGAGTTTTAGTCGACAGTTCACCTTTGCTTGGCTGCCAAAGCTTGTTTCCCTGGCTAAATTGCATTATATATTTCCTCTGCTTAAAGCCTTGGATTTCATCAGGTTCTGCTAAATGAGTCCGTCTTTTTTATATACGTGAAAGACTTAGCAGCCAGGAACAATTATCGGCTTTTAGGGTTAGAAAATTTGACTGACAGATCGGAGAGCGAGAGGCCTTGTGCAGAGTCACGATTAGTAACAATAGACGCAACAATGAAATTGCTCTGGTACAGGAGCTGGGAGAAAGGATTTCTCGCTTTCTTTATTTTCTAGATGGGGTTTTCTACGTAGCTACATTGGCTCGTCCTATCAGGGAATAACTTTCACGCGGATGTCAGGAAAGCTAGTATAGGAAAAAATTTTGGTTCGTGTGTACATCTTGGCTAGCTGCACAAGAGATCCTACAGCTTAGCTATACTTCTCTTTCGTCAGCTTTTTTGCTATGATCCCCTTAGTTTCTATTTCACCCCGGCTCTGTTAGCTCTGTTGTTGTTTTTATCCTTTCGCACTTACCACTTGTCAATTTTTTTGCAGGTTTTTTTGGCTATGGTTTTTTTAAATCCGAGAGACGATGCTTCCCAGATATAGTGTTACCCACTACAGGCCTATTCGCATTGCAATTGAGAGAATTCAAGTCACATCTATATAGCTAGCTATATCTACTTATAGCTTCATTCTAATACATTCTTTTACATTCGGATGTAAAGTATTTGAATCTTCTTATTACAATTTATTATAATGTGCTAGATTTTTACCAGACCTACCTTTGATTGATACCTATATGGGATCATGATGTATAGGATATATCTATCAGATTGTAAATTAATTATTCAAAAAGTTGGTACTCCATGCGTTGTGCCATCTTGCATGACTAAATACAGTGAGTGTCCGAAGTTTTATTACTTTCCGAGAGAATTGATTATTGCTGGAGCAAGAGAATTCATCCACGTACAGATACGAGATGCATCATTGTTGCCTGAGCAATAAGGAATAATAGCTATTATAAACACGTTACAGTATCATAAATGAACTTTTATGAAAAGAAGAAGACAGACAATCGATTTTACAGCAATAGAAAGTTGTAAATTCTAGTATGAAAACCTAGCTATGAACGTCGATGAAGTGATTCAAACTACAAATTATTATGACTTTTGCTTGCCTAGATTATTTTTAGTGCTATAAGCGTTGATTATACAGCTAGGGTTACAGCTTTTGCGGACACATTTGATAAGATTTACATGTGCATGTTTAAGCTAAAGCTATACCAATGCTTCGCTGTCATAGCTGTACGTAGTTTAATTTAGTTAAACTGCACACCTAGATTTGAAAATCTCTTATATAACTAACCTATTCAAGTGTTGTTAAAATATTATTCACATATTGTACCTGTACAGGTTTTCTGCCGCTGGAAAGCTACTGCCTTTGGTAAGCAATTTAATTTTACAGTCATTACTTTCCAATATCAACACTTTAGAGGCTGAAATTGTCTGCTTAGATGAAAATTACTTAAGTAATGTTTTTGTGTTGATATGATAGACAATGACAGTTGATGCAGTAGACTGTGACAGATGTAGAGTAGACAGAGGTTGACAGAGGTGGAGTAGGTAGTGACAGGTAGAGTATTCAGTGACAGAGGTAGAGTAGACAGTGACAGTAAGCAAAGTTGACAATTGGATGACTAGTACGAGTAGTTGGATAGTACGACTGCCTAACCAGTAACATCATGCCCTTAACACCCAACTAGTTGAAACCGGTTTATTTCACTCGCCGCGTGCATCGCCAATGCCACATTTATTTGCGTTACCAAATCGGCATTTACTTCTGCGGAAAATTCTTATCTACAAAGTCTTCATCTTGCTACTAACAGCCGACTTGCCAGTAGTGCGAAGTGAATCGCTGCTTTATTCTCCGCCAGTAAGGCAGAAAATCTCGTTGAATACTCCGGATGTTGAGTGGATTTTAAGTCGAACGGATGGTGAGGTTTTTTATTTAACTTAAATATTTTTACCAACAAATTTATTGTTGCTAAAATAAAATTACATTACAGATGCAATCACTGTACTCGGCTCCGTACCTGGAGATGTTTACAGCGATCTAAAACAGGCAGGAATTATTCCGGACCCAATCAAAGAGTTTAACGACATTAAAACACGTTGGGTAGCAAATTACAATTGGACTTACCAGACAAAGTTTTATGGTATGTCTTGATTTTGCAGTTCGTGCTAAACCTGAAAAAAATTGCAAAAAATAAAGTACTAAATTTGAACGCACAACTTGTCGAGAAAATGTACAGTTAACGACACAGCCACAGGCATCCGAGGGCTGTGTACAGCTGCTCAGTCCTGACGGGCTGGAGGGGCTGCAACACCCACCTTAAATTTACTCAGCTCAAACTGGTACCCGATCTCAGCTGGGTGGACTGAAGCAATGACTGATTAAGTTCCTTGCTTAAGGGCACAAATTGTCTCCTAGAGCCGGGTCTCGAACCTACGACCTTCCAGTCATAAGGAAGATGCTCAATATCCAATCGGCTAAAACTCCACTTGTCTAAAATTAAATATAGAATCGACCCAAACAGCAGCCTAAGGATGTGGGATGTTCAATCACGACCTTAAAAGATCTTTACTCGTAAGTGTTTATAGACATACTTTATTAATATCTGAAACTCAAATGAAACTCAATTCAGTTAACAGAAGTGCACTGGACGCCAATCTATCAATAGACCTCCTACTAGAAGGTATTGACACAATTGGTCAACTAATCCTAAACAATCGGACTTTGAATATCACTTGCAACAATCACTGGAAAGAATATCGCATGGGCGTTGAAAATTTGCTAGTGGTAAGCTTGCACAAAGCTATTGTTCCTTCAGATTGATAGCTTAATCCGAGCTTAATTTGTTTTAAATTGACAGTCAGGCGAAAACCGCTTGTCAGTCAACCTGACATCGCCAGTAGCGTATGCTAGACAAGCCGCTGATAATTACTCGTCAATTTTCGGGTACCCGGTGCCTCCCGACTGTCCGCCGTCCACCTACAATGGCGAGTGTCATTTCAATTTCATACGCAAACCTGCCTACTCGTTTAGTTGGGACTGGGGTCCGGCTGTGCCGACCTCGGGACTCTGGTGAGTTCCGCTTTGGCAGCCTGGTTCCGGGTTTGACAAACTCAAATCAAATAGTAAAATGATTTAGGAGTAATAAAAGAGCACTGATTCTACGAGAGTACAGTCACAGAGAGCACTGATTCTACGAGCGTACAGTAACAAAGAGCACTGATTCTACGAGCGTACATTCATAGAGGCACTGATTTTACGAGCGAACAGTCACAAAGAGCACTGATTCTACGAGTGTACAGTCACAGAGGGCACTGATTCTACGAGCGTACAGTAACGAAGAGCACTGATTCTACGAGTGTACAGTCACAGAGGGCACTGATTCTACGAGCGTACAGTAACAAAGAGCACTGATTCTACGAGTGTACAGTAACAGAGAGCAAGTTAACTATGTATTTTTAGCATGCAAAACGTACCTTTCACAACCCTAGGCGTCCAGTCTACTTAGACCTGTACGCAGGACTGGCCATAGACTACGTGAAGTTTGCTGCTCATCCAAGTCCACAAGCTACCAACAGCTGGTGGGCGATAGTCACCGCTGGAATCAAATTTGGCGAAAATTATGATTACAAAGCTGGTAAAATTGTCTGCATTGTGGCCCAGATTGATGAGCTTACACAAACGTTGCAACAATGCGTAGAGATGCCGCCACTAGGGGAACAAGTTTTTGATGAAGAAATCAACTTTACTGTCGATGTTAGATTTGATCAAATTGTAAGCGTTCAATTATTTTTCCATGAGTTAGAATGTTTTACATAGGCATTAAATTGGCCAAAATTACTGAAATTTCAAAACATGCCCAATGATATTCTAACATCCACGAGTAGCTGAGTCCTCAACTTTGGTGGCCTAACGGCTACGGCACCCGACGTCTCTACAATCTGCGCGTCGGTCTGTGCCTCGACGGACCCGACTGCCGACTGACAGACAGCTGGGAGATTCGCAGCGTGGCATTTCGTCAAATTCAATTGATACAAAATCCAGTTGGAAATCTGCTGAGCCAGGGACTCACATTCGACTTAGTAGTAAATAATCAACCGATGTTTATTAAGGGATCAAATTTTGTACCAGTTGGAATGTCGATTGCGGGAGCTGACTGCAGCAGGACTATCGATGGTTGATGCGATCGGCGGCCGCTGCAGGGATTAACATGCTTCGCGTTTGGGGCGGAGGGGTGAGAGTTGAATGCTACAGTCACCTGATCATGGTTACTAGTTACAGACTCTCCGTCCCTTTCATTTCCAAGAAAGGGATAGCAAAATCAGCCCCAGCTATTTTTCCCCAGCTTCACACACTGGTAGTTAATATCGTAGAACCAAACCTGCCCCATTAGAGGACCATTTAGGAGAGTTAGGAGAGGAGTGATGGATATTTAAGCTGATTAAGAAGTAACTAATGTATATATAAAAGAGATCAGTGTCAATTAACCGTATACAAACATTATTTTTGCTCAGACAATCGAACGTCCAGAGTTCTACTGACCTCGCGGACCAGCTGGGCATTCTAATCTGGCAAGATTTTCCATTTGCTTGCGCTCTTTATCCGACTGATACGGCCTTTCTGTACACGGTAAGGTCCGAGGTTCGAGCCACGGTTCGTCGGCTGCAACACCGAGCCAGCGTAGCCATCTGGGTTGGCAACAATGAGAACGAAGGCGCTCTAGCCGACAACTGGTGGCCATTGTGGAAAAATCGAACTGAGCGTTACTATGACGACTACAGAGAGTTGTACATGAGAACGTTGAGACGTCAAATTCTAAGTGAGGATTCGAGTCGTCCGGTGCTTTATCGTCGCCTAGTAACGGCGACGCCACCGAATGGGAGGGCGGTGTGGCCAGCCAGCCACAGAGTACTTTGTTTGGCGATGGTATGTGCACTATAGCTTTTTGCAGACCATTTGATCCTTGGAGCATTCAATTTAATCCACAGTGGCAAAATCCAAGCGATTCAGTCCGATTTTCAAGTTGTCTATGGCCAAAAGTATGACAATAATGGTCATAGTTGTCTATGGCCAGAAGTATGACAACAATGTTCATAGTAGTCTATGGCCAGAAGTATGACAATAATGGTCATAGTAGTCTATGGCCAGAAGTATGACAATAATGGTCATAGTAGTCTATGGCCAGAAGTATGACAATAATGGTCATAGTTGTCTATGGCCAGAAGTATGACAATAATGGTCATAGTTGTCTATGGCCAAAAGTATGACAATAATGGTCATAGTTGTCTATGGCCAAAAGTATGACAATAATGGTCATAGTTGTCTATGGCCAAAAGTATGACAATAATGGTCATAGTTGTCTATGGCCAGAATTATGACAATAATGGTCATAGTTGTCTATGGCCAAAAGTATGACAATAATGGTCATAGTTGTCTATGGCCAAAAGTATGACAATAATGGTCATAGTTGTCTATAGAAAACTTGAAAATCGGCCTGAAACGCTTGGATTTTGCCACTGTGGGTTAAATTGAATGCTGGAAGGATCAAATAAATGGTCTGCAAAAAGATATATTTTGAAGCCCTCAATTGCCTTAGACTCCATAACTCAAGACCGTCCGATTGAGTTTAAAGTACATACCTGATGTACTGTACATCTACCGAGCTAACTTATCGATAGATAGGCTCCCTTCCTTCATTTTTATTTACAGTTCATTTCTACAGTTACACTGAGGATATGTGGCTACCTAAAACAACTCCATTGGCTCGTTTAATGTCAGAATTCGGTTTCCAATCTTATCCAAGCCTCTTGACGGTGCTTTCTGCAACCAGGGAACTTGATAACGTCGGGACTAGTACGAACTTCACTCTGCACCGAGAGCATCAGCCAAATGGCACAGTTATAATTGATAGGCATAATTCTCTACACTTTAGCAGCCAGATTCCAGAATGGTTAGTCGGAGTTAATGATGCTGTCATTGAAAGACTATTGATTAGCAACTATTCTGTTCCACCGGCTAAGGTTCGTAATTTTCGTAACTTCAACTATCTAGAGATTAAAATCGTTAATCGTTAAGCTACTTAAAAAACTACTTTTCCATGACAGCTCAAACAGTTGACTCAACAATTAGCAACCTATGCCTACACGTCCTATGCGAGTCAAATTGATCAAGCTGAAATCTATCGTCGAGTGAGCCATCAACACGCACTTCACCGTTGCCGGCTTTGCAAATCAGTTGCTGCTGCTGATGGAGGCTTTGAAGGTTTGTCATCCGGGGTCATGTACTGGCAGCTGAATGATGTTTGGTCAGCTCCAACCTGGTCAAGCATCGAGGTTACCGGTGCTTGGAAGGCGGCCCACTATTATGCCGCGCGTTACTATGCCAATAGACGCGTTGCCATGGTAATGACTGACAGCGAAGCGAGAATTGTTACGGCCGCTTACATTCAGGATTCAAACAATAATGGAAGCCTGCCACAGCAAATTAAAGTCCGATTTGATTGTTACAATATTGATTCTCTCAACCGACTAAATAGTTGGACCATTGTCAAACAATACGTGAGTTCTGCTGCGAGTGGCTACATTACAACAAGTTGATTTGATTCAAATTAACAAAGCAGCCAAATTAAAAAATCTTCTGTACAATATTCAGTTTACTGCAGACGTTTATAATAGTAAATAAGTTTTAAAGTTTGATATCAGGCCAGTCCCTTAATTTCGTTTTAAATTGAAGAACAAGACCTCGAAAATGCTAAAAATAATATTTTCGATTTGAATTGCGGTTGCTAAGAAGGCGAAAGTAAAAAAAGCCATGCTTATTGTAAAAAATTGAGCTCTTGCTAATATTTTTGGTTCAGAAGAGATTTAAACTCGGTTAGTTAGACCTCGGAATCCTTGGTCAATTTTCGGCCCCTCCAGCCCTTCAGCACTGAGCAGTTGAACAGATATTGAAATTTTCTGAAAATGAACCTATTAAAGTCAGCTCAAATGTACAAAATTTAAAGTCATATATAACTTCTAAATACCCTTTCAGACATCTCCTAACTGCCCAGTAGAACTATTTCATCTAACCGAGACTGAACTATTGAAACGCTGCAACTGTTCCACACCCACCATTTGTCTACTAGAAGCAAAAGTAATCGATGAGGGCCTAGTACATACCGATGAAGCCAAACCTGTCCAAAAAGAGCAGTACTTCTTTGATGTGCCGAAGAATTTTAAGCGCACGATAAAACCTCAATTGGTAGGTGAATTTGAAGCTTTAATAAAAAATGATACTTTTTCATTTTTCGCATATTATTTAACACTTTAGTTTGACTAGGCCTTCTTGGCTGTTTGAATAAACAAAAAACTTTTATGTCCAATTGTTATTTAATTTTATCAAATTTTAGACGATCAAAGTCACAAAAACCGGTTTGGACCAGTTTCGCATAGATCTGTTGAATTATGGTCGGATGCCCATGTATGCGGTGCACCTTCAGTTTGTGTGCCCTTGGTTAAGCAAGTCGGTTCTCTCTGACAATGGCTTTCATATGACCGATGAAAAACGTTCATTAGAACTCTGGACATTCGAAAGCGACGTTTCAAAGACTGCCGATGACGTTGCAAATTGTCTTCTGGTTCATTATTTATGATTGCAATTCGATATTGACTTGGGGAATCAAATAACCGCTATAAATGACAGCACAAGCAGTTTAGCCGCTATTGGTTCATAGCTGTCACGTGATGGCTCTACTTAATTCAATAGTGAATTCCGACTTTACGGAAAAACAACTTAGTGATTAAGACAAAAAAATTAATCAATATGGAATGCACTATTAAGACTTGATATATGATTGAAGTCCGATTTTCACTGTATTTCTTATGATTAATTGTGTTCAATATTGCTTAAAAAGGTGCATCAAAATAATTGTGCGCTAGAAGTGACTCCTTAAGATAAAAAATCTAAAAGTCAAAAGGCACAAAGAAAATGAAATAACTTTAAAAAAATAATTTTGTGTACAAATAAAGCATTAAATTTGTAATATGAGATCTGAATGTCTGCTTTGTGTCGTAAGCAATTTGGAATTTTTTAGTTATCAACAATTATGATAATTGCCTTCGATTTAATAAAATTGACCGTCATTCTTCCCCGGACTCCAATGCCTCTAAAGCTCGCACAAAATTGTACAATTCTTGAAAGCTATTCAGTCTAAGCTGCGTTTCTAACAATCGATAGAAAGCTTCTGGTGCTTCTCGACGAAGTTGAATTAGAAATTCCAAATGTTCTCCAGCCAGCCGGTGCGGTTCCAAATGCGGTGACAAGCTGCGATCGCGCAACCAATTAGCCACACGTTCAACTGACCAGTCAGCGTACGCGCGGCGGTGGGGTGGGTGAGGAGGGGGTAAGGATTGAGCGTTAGGCGAGAGCTGGAGTTCGATTGGCTGAGGGGGTAGAGATTTTTCAGTAGTTGACGATTGTACATTCACTTGGGGTGGCGGTTCTGGCGGTGCAATAGGCGGAGGAGGGGTAGGCGGCAGCGATGGGTCACTTGTCTGTCGGATAGAGTTAATTAGCCGAGGCAAAGTGCCTGCCCAAGCTTCTGGTTTAGTGAAATCGAGCAGCAGTTGAGCGCCAGCTAGAATGCCCAACCAACCGTCCGGTGTATAGCGTGCCTCGGCTTGTACAGTTAAAATTCTCTTGCCTCGACGAGATGCGTATTCCGCTTCTGCAGTGCAATTTCACGTTAAGAATTTAGGAAGTAAATTGAGATTTTGAACATTTGAGATTTTGAATTTGATTCTTTTAAACATCAATATTTGTCACTATTTAAAGTCGAAAATACTTAATAAAAAGTCACGAATTGTGATCTTACCCATGCGACACGAGTTGCTTTCTTTGTAGCCGCGAGAAAGACAAACTAACACAATGGAAGCAGACTCTACAGCAAGAGTCATGGACTCTAGAGTGGATCCTTGCATTGAGTCTCTATCCAGCCATACCTGGGCAAAGCAGATTATATAATTTTAACAAAGGCGATAAAGTTTGAGTTTACGAGCTATTAAAGGTTTGTAAAAAGCAATGCTTACAGAAATTCCCGCCTCCTTTAAGCGATCCCTAAGCCATGTAGCTAACTCGGAACTGGTCGCTTGATGGTAGCTAATCATTACGTGAGAACCTTCGTTGATATCGGCTGTCTTCTTTTCTGATTGGTTAGCCGATGCTTGCAGTTCGTCGCTTGATTTAACCGATTTATCGATTTCCAAAATTTCACGAGCTTCTTTTTCTAATACTGTCAATTTTTTTGCAAAGGAAGACACGCTTAGATTTGGAGAAATAACAATGATCGATGTTCGTAATAGTCAAAAAAGCGTCTTACATTCTTCCTGGTCTTTGTTTCCTTGCTCTTGGTTGTCGATCTCGTCAATTTGCTTGGTCGCCAGGCAACGCGATGAAAACAAGCGAGTTGCCAAGAGCGACTCGGCTGTTTGGCCCAGCAAATTGAAGTCCAAAGCCTCCATGGCTGCTCGAAGTTTTGCAATATCCTCAGCGCTTAACTCGTTCAATTCAATAACCCTTCGAATGGTGTTAAAACCAGCCCTGCACTGCTCGCGTAATCTGGGAATGCAAGCGGCACTGAATGACAAGCACAGGGCCGTTTCCATAGCAACTAGCTGTTCGTCGGCGCGTCCGCTCGACATCATGTCAGTGAGTAGAATTAGTAAACCGCTGTCCACTAGTTGTTCTTTGTTCGTGTCATTTCTAGCCATACGAAGTGCGCCTGTGAATTTTCATTGAAAACAGGGAATTATCGAGCAATTTTTTTTACTTTTTTGGGGGTCATTTTGATCGTTTTCGATGTCGTGACGCGTTTGAAATTATTCAATTTCAAATTTGTCTGTGCTTGGAAGATTCGGGTCTAAACCAAGGAAACCTTAAGTAGACTTGGTCTAAACTCGCTACGAGGTAAATAAGCTCGTAATTAATCAAGCCCAAAAAGGGAGACATAGCAGAATGAAGGACATCATACGTGGAAGGACGGGACACACGTATTTCCTGGAATATTTGATGTCTCCTTGTCACGAAAAATTGCACTGCTAAGATAAGCGTCTGGTACATTTAAGATTCCAGTCAAACACAATCAGTTATTTTATGTTAATAACTACAAAACTTCCTATCTCCGTAGTGTATTTTTTCGCAATAAAGATACTTCCATGACATACTAGTGTCCCGTCATTCTTCTTAGGGTGTCCTAATTGTAAGGAATATAACATTTTTTTCAATATGCATGAACAACTCGTTAGAGAAATAAATTGTCGTTAATAATTGGCCAAAAAAGCTAAAACTCACACTTGGCCAGTTCAATACAGTGATAGCCCTGACACCGTCTGTCTCGTGTCTGCAACGACAACCTCAACCGGTTAATTAGCAATTCAACCAAACGCGTCTCAGCCAGGTAGGTAGCCGCTTGCGCCTCGGTGCAAGCAAACACTAGGAGCAGATAAACAGCAAAACGGACATCTTCATCGTGTGAACCGAGATAGTGCCGGGAAATCAGCACTATCTTACGGTCGGTTAGGACTGCAGTAACCTGTATATTATTATTATTATTATTATTATTATTATTATTATTATTATTATTATTATTATTATTATCATCTTAAGAGGAGTTGTAGCCTAGTGGCTAGGGCGCCTGCCTCATGACCGGAAGGTCGTGGGTTCGAGTCCCGGTCCTAGAAGACAATTTGTGCCCTTGAGCAAGGCACTTAATCCCGCATTGCTTCAGTCCACCCAGCTGAGATCGGGTACCAGTTTGAGCTGGGTAAATTTAGTGTGGGTGTTGCGGCCCCTCCAGCCCGGCAGGCTGAAAGCTGTACACAGCCCTCGGATGCGCCGCGCAACTAGCTGCGCCTGTGCCGTGGGTTTTACATCCGATCGAAAGGTCAGGTGTCTAAATCTATTTATTTATTGTTTATTTTTATCAGATTATCGCTATACTACGGACGCATATCGGATTACTTGTTACTGTCATAGTCAAAATGCTTTCGTCGATTTGGAAATCATTTGCAGTTACATGTACAACGTGCTATGCACACCTGTAATACAGTAAAATGCATACAGTAAAAGTGCACATTTCTGTTGAAAATAATTTTAAAAAATGGTACACAATCTATTTATAATGGTTAATTCAGCGCAAGTTTCAGCATTATGTTTTGCGTTTTAATTTCCCATTAATGTAGCATGCCTTGTCAATATTAGTTCAGAAGGCTAAAATTGTGCAATTAAGAATCCGAAAATCGTAAAATTAAATTCGATAGCATGATTTGCCTGCTTTCAAGTTTAATTCATCAGAGAACTATAACTGTTTCAGAATGTCCATCCTTTACCAAGAAAAGTGTCCCAATTAAGCTAAAATATTTTACTTTTTGATTTGGCATCACTCATTAAATAGCTGAGTGGAATAAATTTATAACACCCGAACTTTTGACCCGAAGTACAGCAGCTAGCTGCGGGGCGCATCTGAAGGCTGTATGCTCAGTCCTGACGGGCTGGAGGGGCCGCAACACCCATCATAAATTTTCACAGCTGAAATTGGTAACCGATTTCAACTGGGCTAACTGAATTAAATGCGGAATTAAGTACCTCGCTTAATGACTCAAATCGCCTCCTAGTGTTGGGACTCGAACCCACGACCTTGTAGTCATAAGCTGCAGGCACCCTAGCAACTAAGGCTAGAACTCCTCTAATTAACCATTGATCAACAAATAAGCGAGTAATCCTACCTTGGGCTCCTGCTTCATGTACAAATTATAATACACAGCGATGCACTGTAGAACGAGTTGCTCTATAGCTCGCGGCAGTCGCCCAACCAAATGCTCAATCAAGCATGCCGATAAAATCTCCCTGGATAGTTGAATAAAGCTGTTTCCATCAGTTGCTAGGGTAACGGCTAGTTGTCCTGTCGCATCCGAATCAGAATAATTCTGACAGATGGTGAGGGTCAGGCTCAACAGTTCGTAGTCAGCTGGCGATGAAAAATCACCGTGAGAATTAGCCGGACCTTCTTCCATGCAACGACGGGTGTTGGACAGAACGGCACTCATCCAACTAGATAGAACCGGCTTCGAACTGGTTGCTAGGCAGTCAGATAGGCCTGATCGAATTTCCGATCGTTGATTTTCCGACAGACCAGCAACTGGTAGACGGTGAATATCAACTAATTGGCGGAGTGGTGGCAGCAGCAGAGCAGGATCGCGTGGCTGAAATGCGATTAAAGAAAGTGATTAATGCGTTGTACTTTTTACTTTTATTAATAATCAGAAACTTGCATATCTAATTTTACCCTTTGATCCAGACAGGATTTCAAATCTTTTAGTGCATCAGATAAAGCTTGATTTTGTTTGAGCTGGACAAAATTGCAGAATTTTTCTGGACTGAGCCGTCTAGAAGCCTCCTCAATATCCGAATCTATTGTGCGCAAATACAGATCCGTGTCAAAGTCAACTTCATCGACAAGTTTTGCTTCTGAGCTGCCCTCTCGCTGTCCGATAGAGTCGATATGAGCAGCCACTCGTTGGACCGATTCTGCTTGGCGATGGAAAACCTTTCTCATCATCATATTTTACTGCGACATAATGATTAAATTCTTGGCTGCAAGATTGTTTTGATTGGATACACAATTAGATAGTGAAGGGAATTACTTTTCTGATGTAAATGATCGCAATTTTTCTAATTTTTTTGCAAATGCAAATAAAGTGACTCAACATTTTTCCAAATTTTCATGACGTGTCTAAAGCAACCTTTGCTCTTTTTCAATGAAAAATTATTCGTTTCTTATATTACGAAATGATTTCAATAGATACTATCATACAAAAAGTACTATTTCAACACCAAAAAAGTTTAATGGCATTATATTTCACGAAAATAGCTTTGAACCATTAATAGTAAAAGCAATTATAAACTTTATATAGAGAAAAAAAACTTTTTTTTAATCTATAGTCCATCAGGCTCGTTCACATTGCCATCAAGTGAGTTGAATTTTGCGTACATTTCTCGTTTTCATCAAATGAACGGTCAGAGAACTCGATTTACAATTCGTGTTATTTGCGTGGCAGTGTGAACGAGCCTTCTGTATTTAGAACAAAAAATCCAAGATAAATAGGCCTTTTTATCAATCCCTAATATAGCACCTAGATTATAATAAATTTTTGACAACCAACAGCTTCAAGATTGTTCACTGTCTAAATTAGCTGTTTCCTGTATTTTGAAATGTTAAATTGTCGCCACATCATTTATCGAAAGATAGTAACGTAAAACAAAAATTACATTAAAACGAAGTTCTTAATTATTACAAACCGATGAGGGTACAAAATGTATTTTATAAAAAATTGTTTTTTTCGGAGAATTAAAACATATTTTGTACTAGCGATAGCAATTATCTGTGGTAATTTGAACTTTAAACTATTTCATCGGATCAAGCCTATAGATGTCCATGATCCAAAATAGGCGCCTGCTATGTTGCAGTAGGCCCTATGTATACAAATATGTATCTAACTATAATTAGCCAGTGCCATCGTTTGTGAGTGCGTCTGTTTGACTAATAAACTATCAAGACTGTTTAGAAAGATATTAAACTTTGAGGCCTGCTCAGAATTCATACAGTAAAATCACCCAACTCTAGTTTCTAGTCTAAGCCCATAGTCAAGAAGGTGGCACAGTCCAAAGTCCAAAAATTTGCTCCTGTACGCCTGAATTTTCAGGGTAAAAGGCCATCTTCCTGACTATGGGTCTAAGCTAATTGGGTAGGTGGCGCCTAGCCCCTAGGCCTGTTGGGTAGTCGGCTAGCTTAATACAAATTGTAGAAACTCTAGTAGGTTCAATGCAATTTTAAAGTGTGTTTTGTTATTATATTTGTCCACTTCATTTTTGCATTTGTCCTGGCTTTAGTTAGTAAGCTAGGCCCTATAATAACAAAATTGGGGAAGAATAATGCAATTTTGAATAAAATATAATTTAAAAAATAGAGTAATGTTGATCGGTGGGTTGTAAGACCTTTTTGCTCCTTAAAAAATTTTCTAATTTAAGTTGCAATTTTTTAAACTAAGTTGCACTGGTTGCAAAAAAAAGGTCCTGCGAACGATTCTTGCCTGAATCTTCCCAATTCTTCTCCATTTTGCGACTTACCCCCTCGTGTGTTTCACCAATTTTGTAACTTACATCGGCAATTTTTCGACTTGCATTGCTGATTTTGCGACGTCCCTTGCTTGGCAGGCCTGTCACCCGGCCGATTTGGCCAGGTCGGCCGGGGGTTGCGCATGTATGCTTAGCATGATTCTGAGGTTTACCTGGTTTTAAGTAAAATTGGGCTATTATTAATTTTTATATATTTTGTATTTAATTATTTATCTAACTATTTATGTATTCAATTTTGTATTTTAAGGAGACTTAAACAACCCTCTATATATTTTTTGTAAAAATATAAGCTTCAAAATAATTATTAAATAATTCTTATAGAGTTATGCAATGTTATAAATAATGTTTAGTTTTCTTATTGCTCATTTGTTTAAACTTCCCAAACTTTATTTATATATAAAAGTGTCCCAAAAGTGTGATACTGATAGATTCATAAATTTACCAAAATTTGACATCAAAGTTTGCCCTTTCTATATGCCATGGTGCTATTATTTTCTATTTGTATACCCTTTAGCACCAACATTCTCTGTATGTAGCCTTAGGCCTATAGTAAAGAAAGAAAACTTATAAAAATGCAGCAGATAGAAATGTGTTTTACTTTTTCTAATGGGGTCTTATTGACACTTTTTAGTGGCTTAATTATAGAAAAATTTATGTGAAGTGTATGTTGCAAAATAAATTGAATTTGAATATATTTATATAAAAATGATAAAGAAGGACCTAGTTTATCAACTGGTATTTTTGTATAAATTAAGAAAGGGTAAAGTTAATGTTGCAATAATTCCTAGCTTTACTTTTTTAGAATGGAATTTAATTTATCAGTTAATTTGATTGCATTATTTAATTTAATCTTACCTATTTGTCTATTAATTGCTTATCAATGGGTAATATGTAATTGAAAGTTAAGTAGCTCAACATTGTAGCAAAAAATACATTTTTATTCATAGTTTTTGTCTTTTTAAATCTAAGCCTAAATAACATTTTAATTGTATAAAACCCATAAAATTTTATGCCATTCATAATATCAATTTTTATTAGTTGTTGGATTTAATATGAAAATATAGAATACTGGTTGCTTAAAACTTTAATGTCTTCTACACAATGGTCATATCAAAATTTAGCTCTATTTTTCTATTTTTACTCTCATTTATTCTTATTGTATCTCTTGAAGGATTTTTACCTACTAAAAACGACTATTAAAGGGTAAAACTTAAAGTAATTGTCTTTGCCTTGTTAAAAGAGTTCCTTCTTGTGAGATGTTTCTCTTAATTCTTTAACTCTTTACTGATCACCCATTAATTTCTAACATCTTCATAAAGAGTTACACATTTGTTCCCTAACCTGTCTTAGAGAATCGCCCCTTAATTTCCTAGCCTATCTTAGAGAATCGCCCATTGATTCCTTAACCTGCTTTTGGAGAATTGCCTCTTTTTCCCCTAGCCTGTCTTAGAGAATCGCCCCTTGATTCCTTAACCTGTTTTTGGAGAATTGCCTCTTGATTTCCTAACCTGCCCAATGCCCATAGATATATTCTTTTTTTCCTAACATTTCCTTGAAGAATCGCCTTTTGATCGGTTACTGTATCCTCAGAAAATAGTCAAAATTTCCCCAGCATTATTTGTCTGTTATTTGCCCCGCCCTAGAGCAATAAGATCAGTTACGCTCTCTGGTAAATCAATTTTTTTATTACTAATAATAACGTGTATCAGGGTGTGGTGGGCGTGGTTTTCACTAAATTCCGTTTCCATTTATCCTGTTTATTTGCAATTAACCTACTAAAAGTAGTAAAACGCAAATTAAAAAACAAAACGCTAATAATTCCAGTCGGATGACGAAGTAGATTACGGGCCGCCAGGCGCCGGCGGCCTTCGACCAAGGGTTGTGGCCATTAATAAAACCGACACCGGTTTTGGTTTCAATGTTCGCGGCCAAGTCACCGAGGGCGGACAGTTGCGCTCTATCAATGGCGAATTGTTTGCCCCGTTGCAGCACGTCAGCGCAGTGCTGCCTGGCGGTGCCGCTGATCAGGCCGGCCTGTTGAAAGGCGATCGAATTATCGAAGTAAACGGCGTCAATGTGGAAGGATCAACGCACAAGCAGGTGAGCAAAAACCAGATAAACTTTTGTTTTGTTGGTGCAAAAATTATAGAATATTTTATTTTCTTGTTGAAATAAATTTCTTAATAATGATTTGTAGCGTGAATTTAATTTGTACATCTTAGTTAAGATAATAAAATGATACGCTTTAAAAAGTGCATGTATGGAATAGCGCATAAAAAATTTAAAATAACAATCACTAGTTTAATTTGTAAATATTGCATTTTAAAATGAAGTAAAAGTGCATCGTAGAAAAACTAATTTTTAAAGTACATCATAACAAACATCGTAAAAGTACATCATAATAAACTCCGTAAAAGTACATCATAATAAACGACGTAAAAGTACATCATAACAAACATAGTAAAAGTACATCATAACAAACATGATAAAAGTACTTAATGGCTATTATTGTAAGAGTGCATCGTATGTAACTATTTTAACTAGTGTTTTACGACAAAAATCTTATAATTTATAAAGCAATAAAAACTACATTATAATCAGTATTGGTGTAGTTAATGTAACTAGTCAATTTTATTCCAATTAATTCAGGTTGTCGATCTAATCAAATCCGGCCGCGATCAGCTGATCCTCACAGTCATCTCCGTGCCCAACGGCGGCGGGGGCGGGGGCGGAGGTAGCGAAGGCGGCGGCGGTGGTGGCGGCGCCGTCGGCGACCCCTGCCTGGAACCGAGCGACACCTCCTCGGGCGGCAGTGCCGTTGATTATTCCGACAAGCGGACCCTGCCGGTGTCCATACCGGATTGTCACACGGTTGAAGGCGACGGGGATAAATACGTTGTGTTCAATGTCTACATGGCTGGCAGGCACCTGTGCTCGCATCGCTACTCAGATTTTGCTAGCCTGCATCAGACGCTTAGGCGAGAGTTTCCTGATTTTGGGTTTCCCAGTTTGCCTGGTGAGTTTAGTTAGATTTGTGTCTATTTTACCTTCTAGGTCTCTGAGATCGATGTCTATTTTATCTTCTAGATCTATAAGATTAATGTCTATTTTAGCTTCTAGATCTATGAGATTGATGTCTATTTTAGCTTCTAGATCTATGAGATTGATGTCTATTTTAGCCTCTAGATCTATTAGATCGACGTCTATTTTAGCTTCTAGATCTATGAGATCGATGTCTATTTTATTTTCTAGATCTATAAGATCTATGTCTATTTTAGCTTCTAGATCTATAAGATCGATGTCTATTTTAGCTTCTAGATCTATGAGATCGGTGTCTATTTTAGCTTTTAGATCTATTTAATCGACGTCTATTTTAGCTTCTAGATCTATGAGATCGATGTCTATTTTATTTTCTAGATCTATAAGATCGATGTCTATTTTATCTTCTAGATCTATGAGATCAATGTCTATTTTAGCTTCTAGATCTATGAGATCGATGTCTATTTTATCTTCTAGATCTCTGAGATCGATGTCTATTTTATCTTCTAGATCTATAAGATTGATGTCTATTTTAGCTTCTAGATCTATAAGATCGATGTCTATTTTAGCTTCTAGATCTATGAGATCGATGTCTATTTTAGCCTCTAGATCTATTAGATCGACGTCTATTTTAGCTTCTAGATCTATGAGATCGATGTCTATTTTATTTTCTAGATCTATAAGATCGATGTCTATTTTAGCTTCTAGATCTATGAGATCGATGTCTATTTTAGCCTCTAGATCTATTAGATCGACGTCTATTTTAGCTTCTAGATCTATGAGATCGATGTTTATTTTATTTTCTAGATCTATTAGATCGACGTCTATTTTAGCTTCTAGATCTATGAGATCGATGTCTAATTTAGCTTCTAGATCTATGAGATCGATGTCTATTTTAGCTTCTAGATCTATAAGATCGATGTCTATTTTAGCTTCTAGATCTATGAGATCGATGTCTATTTTAGCTTCTAGATCTCTGAGATCGATGTCTATTTTATTTTCTAGATCTATAAGATCGATGTCTATTTTAGCTTCTAGATCTATGAGATTGATGTCTATTTTAGCTTCTAGATCTATGGGATTCGTGTCTATTTTCGCTTTTAGATCCATGCGATCGATGTCTATTTTTTTCTTTTAGATCTGAGATCGATGTCTATTTTATTTTCTAGATCTTTTAGATCGATGTCTATTTTAGCTTCTAGATCTATGAGATCGATGTCTATTTTAGCTTCTAGATCTATGAGATCGATGTCTATTTTAGCCTCTAGATCTATTAGATCGACGTCTATTTTAGCTTCTAGATCTATGAGATCGATGTTTATTTTATTTTCTAGATCTATTAGATCGACGTCTATTTTAGCTTCTAGATCTATGAGATCGATGTCTAATTTAGCTTCTAGATCTATGAGATCGATGTCTATTTTAGCTTCTAGATCTATAAGATCGATGTCTATTTTAGCTTCTAGATCTATGAGATTGATGTCTATTTTAGCTTCTAGATCTCTGAGATCGATGTCTATTTTATTTTCTAGATCTATAAGATCGATGTCTATTTTAGCTTCTAGATCTATGAGATTGATGTCTATTTTAGCTTCTAGATCTATGGGATTCGTGTCTATTTTCGCTTTTAGATCTATGCGATCGATGTCTATTTTTTTCTTTTAGATCTGAGATCGATGTCTATTTTATTTTCTAGATCTTTTAGATCGATGTCTATTTTAGCTTCTAGATCTATGAGATCGATGTCTATTTTAGCTTCTAGATCTATGAGATCGATGTCTATTTTAGCTTCTAGATCTATGAGATCGGTGTCTATTTTAGCTTTTAGATCTATTTAATCGGTGTCTATTTTAGCTCCTAGATCTATGAGATCGATGTCTATTTTAGCTTCTAGATCTATGAGATCGATGTCTATTTTAGCTTCTAGATCTATGAGATCGGTGTCTATTTTAGCTTTTAGATCTATTTAATCGGTGTCTATTTTAGCTCCTAGATCTATGAGATCGGTGTCTATTTTAGCTTCTAGATCTATTAGATCGACGTCTATTTTAGCTTCTAGATCTATGAGATCGATGTCTATTTTAGCTTCTAGATCTATGAGATCGATGTCTATTTTAGTCTCTAGATCTATGAGAGCGATGTCTATTTTAGCTTCTAGATCTATGAGATCGTGTCTATTTTAGCTTCTAGATCTAAGAGATTGATGTCTATTTTAACTTCTAGATATAAAAGATCGATGTCAATTTTTATCGTTTAGATCTATGAGACCGATGTCTATTTTATCTTCTAGATGTATGAGATCGATGTTTATTCTATTTTCTAGATCTAGTAGATTAATTTCGCTTATTGCTTCATAATCTACGAGAGCTATGTTTATTTTTTATGATTTAGATCTATCAAAACTAAGTCTATTTTAGCCTAAATTAGATCTATGAGAAAAGTGCCGATTTTTTACGATCTTCGAGAACGATGTCTACTGTATGTACAAGATCTTTACTAATAATAAATAATAATAAATCGTTCCCCTTCTTCCCTCTTCCCCTAATCCAGGTCGCTGGCCGTTCGCCCTGAGCGAGCAGCAACTCGACAGTCGCCGCCGCGGCCTAGAAAAATACCTCGAACGCGTCTGCGCTGTCCGAGTTATCGCCGAATGTCCGGCGATGCAAGAATTCCTAACTAGTTCTGATCCACACGCCGACGTTGAAATGAAAGTGTTGCTACCCGACAGGCGTTTAGTTGCTATCCGGTGTCGCCGAACGGAGAAGGCTATCAACGTGTTGTCGCTTGTGCTAGAAAAATCCGGTTTAGTTTCTGGCCACAGCCAGCAGCTTCAGTTGTTGCGAAAATCGTTCGCTCTATTCGAAACTGAAGAGGAAGGCTTTGATAGGCGGATTGGAGATTCGGAGCAGCCACATGCGCTGTACGTGCAGAACTATTGCAGCTCGGCTGTGTCGGCCGCCACCTGCCTGTTGCTCAAACGATGGCTGTTCAGTCCTAGGGCCGAGGCCGCTTTGATTGCCGCTAGTCCGGCCGCCCTGCATCTGCTCTGCTCCCAGGCTGTTGAGGAGGCTTGCCAGGTCTTTGTTCTTTTTTTTGTTCTCTGGCTGGTTGATTGCGGTAGTTGTTTAGTAGTTTCTTTTCTTGGTTTTTTAGGATGGCGTCTAAGTATGGTCTTTGTTTCTAAGGGTACATTAAGCTTAAATGGTCTTTGTTTGTGTTATTGTCTTAAAAGGGGCGAGTGGCTCGGCAGTCTTGCGCGTCTACCTTGTGTGCCACTGGTCCAGGTTCGACCCCGCGTTGTAGGTTGCCTATTTTCCCTGCGCAGTTTCGTGTGCAGGATCACATTAATTATCAGTTTGTACACCCTATGTGAGTGCGTGACTGGGTGCCGGCCTGTGTGTGTCTATGCCTGCATACCGTATTTAGTGTGACTGAACGCGCTTCAGGAGTCAGCGCAATGGACAGTCATGCCCAGTCGCTGGTTGTGGGACGATGTCGCTTTAAGGGTCAAAGTGCCTGCAGCCCTCCTGCATATTTAGCTTTTTCTAGCGGTCTCTAAGCTTGTAGTTGCGTGGAAGCTTATGGTCTTTATTGTTGATGGTTGCTTTAAGCTAGTGGTTTTTTTTTAAATTAGTGCCTTGGCCTTAAGAAATATTGTTTTTTGAGGTTGTATCGAAGCTTCTGGTCTTTGTTATTTGGTGGTTGGAAGACTCTGGCGTTTATTTAATGTGATAGATTTAGCCTCTAGTCTTTGTTCTTTAAATAAGAGTCTTTATTTTCGATTGTAGATCTTAGCATTTTATTGTTTACTTTAAGGATACTTGCCCTAGTTTATTATGATAAATTCGATTTTTTTTAAAAAAGTTTTCCAGTCTTTGCACTTCGTACTTCTTAATTTGGCTTCGTGTCTTTGTTTTTATAATGCGATGGATTTGCTGTCCATCAATAAACTACTGTTGCTACCCTAATCTCACCCTTCAGGGATTTATTATGCAAGCCACGCCCGAGATGAAGCGCGCACAGGAGCGCCTCACGGAACCCGACGGCGAGGCCGAATACCTCCGGCTGGCCCGACAACAGCCCGGCTACGCGGAGGTGGCTTTTCCGCACTGCCCCTGCGACGCTAAAAAAGAGGGTCGGGTCATACCGCGCCTGGGCTGGTCGGCTCTACGACTGCAGGCGGCTGACGAAGCTGGCACGCCGCTGGATCAGGTGGGTTATTAACAGATTGATATTTGAAATGGAATTTTCTGATTTCTAAAATTAGAATCCTAATGAAAGTGCCGTTTTTGGTTCTAAATTAAGATCCCATAAGGAATCTGCAATTCGGGTCTTCGTCTTGTATCCCCATTGGCATCCTCACCCGGTTGCTATTTATGATCTCAATTTAAGGGGAATCCTTACTTCCGGTTCCTATTTAATATCCCAATTGAACAGGAATCCTCACTTCCGGTTCCAATTTAAGATCCCAATTTGATTGAAATCCTCATTTTTGGTTTCTTCTTTTTTACGATCCCAATTTAATTAGAATCCTCACTTCCGGTTCCTATTTAATATACTAATTGAACAGGAATCCTCACTTCCGGTTCCAATTTAATATCCCAATTGAACAGAAATCCTCACTTCCGGTTCCAATTTAAGATCCTAATTTGAGTGAAATCTTCATTTTCGGTTTCTTCTTTTTTACGATATCAATTTAATTAGAATCCTCACTTCCGGTTCCTATTTAATATACTAATTGAACAGAAATCCTCACTTCCGGTTCCAATTTAAGATCCTAATTTAAGTGAAATCTTCATTTTCGGTTTCTTTTTACGATCCCAATTTAATTAGAATCCTCACTTCCGGTTCCTATTTAATATCCCAAAGAAATCGTCACTTCCGGTTCCAATTCAACATCCCAATTTGATTGGAATCCTCATTTTCGGTTTCTTTTTACGCTCCCAATGAAATTGTCACTTCTGGTTCCTACTTAAGATCTCAATTTAATTGGCATCCTCACTTCCGGTTCCTATTAAAGATCCCAATCGAACGGGAATCCTCACTTCTGTTTGCCATTTTTGAACCCATTTAAATGGCAATCCTCACTTCCGGTTGCTACTTATAATCCCAATTTAATAGGAATCCTCACTTCCGATTGTTTCCTAATTTAGATCCCACAAAAATCCCTAATCCCCTCGCCTCAGGTCATCCAATTCGACTGGTCAGACGTGCTAGCCTGGAGCGCCGAGGAAGACACTGGCTGTTTCCGTCTTCAAGTCCGCCGCCCTGGCAACAAGCCGCCCCGTCAGATCCGGTTGCACACGCACCTCTACCCGGCCCTAGTCTACTGCTGCGACCACATTGCCAGGGAGCGACTGGCAGATAATAATTCAGCTAGGAATGATAGACCAGATGAAGCCGAGAATTAAAGTCAGTCAGTCAGTTTTTGGTTTCATTGCTGTCTTTTTTTAATCTGTTTTCTGTTGCTATCCATTGCTTTTCTCTCTCTCTCTCTCCACCATGTAGTTTAGGGGAGGAGGTACCTAGCCTATATAGATTACGAGAACAAAACGTATTAGGTGTAATGTAATTTTTTTATTTAGTCTTTCTTGCTGTTTGTTATTAGTGTTGCTACTTATAGTAAACGATGGTGTGTAATAAAATTTAGTATTTTATAGCATGGGGTTTTATTGCAAAGATTTTTGTTTCAAGCTAAAAGTGCATCGGTATATTTTTTATAGTCAAAACTAACGTAGACTTTGATATATTACTCGTAGATTTGCAAATCTGTTTATTAACTTACAGTCATTTATTTGTTTATTAAATTTTTAGTTAATAATTTTATAAAACACATGTGGGACACTCAAACCTTGCTTTTCCCCTCGCTATTTTAGCTTATTTTTGCTTTCTCTGTGGTTTTTTTGTAAATACACTCTGTGTAGTGATGATGCAAGCTCTTCTATACTAATTATATTTATATAGCGATTTGCATCATTTACTACTGATCCAAATATTAATGATTGCGCATGTGCGAGTGAAATTTATTGAATTGTCATGACTTGAGAAAGATTTTACAATCAATAAATTGTTTCAAACTATTCACCTCAATTGACTGTTTTATTGATTGATTAGTTAAACAATTTACTAGTAGTAATAATAGTTACCTGTAGACTTGATATCTCATTTGATTGCTGATGTTTTTGCCATTAACTGTTATATTTTTTCAAGTTTGTTAGCAAATTCTAACCATTGATTTTGCTGGTCTTTGTAGAAGTTTCTGGCATCGTTTTTCTCGAATGTTTCGATCGAATTTTTCTCGTTCTTTTCATTATTATATTATCATTATTGAATTTAAAAAAATATTTGTTATAACTTATGTGCTATCAGAAAATTTTCACTTCACTTCTTTTTTTATTTAAAGTAGAGTGATATAGGGTTTAATAAAGTTTATTGAAGTGTACTTACATGGTGTAAATCGAGACTGAACATTTACCTACGCAGTTATCACCCAGTAAAAGTTCTTTTTCTACTATTATATATTATAGCAGTGCACTTTTAAGATGTAGTTTATAACGCATTCATTACTAACGTAATTATCGTTTCGCCAAGCCCAGTTCCGTAAAAATTCCAGCCCCTATTATTAACGCTAGTTTATACAGTTCTTAACCGAAACCCCGCTTTTTTCAGCCCTAATGTACACAGAACTCTCTTATCACGTCTGATATACTCAGGCCCTAGACAACCTCCTAATCTCTTATCGCGTCTGATGTACACGGGCCCTAGACAAACCCATAGTCTCTTATCGCGCCTGAGGCGCATGACCTCTTGTGTAGATAGAACCCCTCTATTTTATCGCCCTTATGTACTCAGGCCCTAGACAACCCCCTAATCTCTTATCGCGTCTGATGTACACAGGCCCTAGACAAACCCATAGTCTCTTATCGCGCCTGAGGCGCATGACCTCTTGTGTAGATAGAACCCCTCTATTTTATCGCCCTTATGTACTCAGGCCCTAGACAACCCCCTAATCTCTTATCGCGTCTGATGTACAGAGGATCTAGACAAACCCCAGTTCTTTTTTGACGGCTGATGTAGAAGTTTTAACAGACCCTTACTATTTTCTAAGCCTAATGTACTCAGGCCCTAGACAACCCCCTAATCTCTTATCGCGTCTGATGTACAGAGGATCTAGACAAACCCCAGTTCTTTTTTGACGGCTGATGTAGAAGTTTTAACAGACCCTTACTATTTTCTAAGCCTAATGTACTCAGGCCCTAGACAACCCCCTAATCTCTTATCGCGTCTGATGTACAGAGGATCTAGACAAACCCCAGTTCTTTTTTGACGGCTGATGTAGAAGTTTTAACAGACCCTTACTATTTTCTAAGCCTAATGTACTCAGGCCCTAGACAAGCCCTCTCTTTTATTGCGTACAAACACAATGATGCAGAATTTAACTTTTGAGGCCGAGTAAACTTTTCTTATTAATTGAAACCATTTTTTGTTTATTTGCTTCTACGTTAATAAAATAATAATTTTTAACAGTTTTAAATTTTTATTACATAATATCATATTGCTGGGAATTAGCAATTAACTATTGAAACTATTGTGAATCAATATTGCACTTATATTTCCTCGAAATAACGTACACGATACTTCCGCATTGTTTAATTATAATAATTAACTTTTACATTTTGTTAGATTTTGAAACATTGCTGTTTGAAACATTTTTTTCATATTTGACTAAAGCTCATACAACAGTATATTAGTCAAATATGCAAATTACGAAACTAGAAATCGTATTACATACCCTGCAAAAATCAACGCAACTAAGTAGCTTATACAACTGTATAATCGAAGAAAAAACTCAAAATTTTTGTCCGATTATATAGTTGTTTATCCACTGTCATTTTCATCGCCTGCTATTGAATTACTAAATTGCACTTGTTGATGCGTTTTTTGTAAGCTGAAAATTTTTTTTCAACGCCGATGATGCAGAGATTCTTTTTAAATAAAGAAAGTATAATTTATAATAATTATCAACAATATTGTTTTGATGACTGTCTATCTATCTCGCACTACAGGTGGATTTCCAAACGAAATAACGTTTTATCGTTAATATGTTTTTTGTTTTTTGTAACTCATTTGGAATGTAGCATGCAAAAATTTGTGCAGGATGTGGTGGTGCTGGTGGTGTGAATTATACCACCAATATGGCCAAACTCCATGTAACGATGAGGGCAGAGATGTATTTGTACATCTATAGTTCAAATGAACATTCATGTGTGTGTGTGTGTTTGTGTGCTGTCAAAATGCACAATTCGGCTTCGATTATTGTTTAAAATTTTATTAAACTAACCTAAAGGCTCGTTCACAATGTCACGAACTAACACGAATGTACAACGGTTTTTCTGACTATTTGATAAACGCGTGGAATGTACGCAAAAATTTAACTACGAGCGTACTTTGATGGCAGTGTGAAAGAGCTTTAACCAGCAGTCTATTTCCTTTCGTTGAAAGAAGCAACAAAAGATTTTTCATTCGGCGTGCGTTCTTGTTAATTACACGCACAATTTTTAAGCGAGCAAATTGTGATTACTATCTTCCATCTTCAAAGATGTTTTTGTGTCCAGAAGGCTGTACTGTTTTATGGCTGGCAAGGGTCCCGAGTTTTATATGTTGCTATAAATAAAACAATGATGGTAGTAAAACGCTAGCAAAGAAAATTATTTACAATTGAAATACTTTGCCGCCATTTTGGTTGCAGAGTACGCGATAGACCAACATTTTGTAAATTAATTCCGTTTAAATTTTTGTGAGTAAGTAAAAACAAAACTTTTTTATGTTGAATCTGTCCATTAAAAAGTAAGTCACAATGCAGTGCAATATTCGTTTAAATTGCTTGCTAAAGGGATGGCTTAATTGACACTTTAGACATACTTCTCAGGCTATTTGTTTAATTCGGATTTTTTATTTTCCGCTTTTAATTTTAGCGCTAAAGTACCTGATTAGAATAAGGAGAGCCTAAATTTGCGTATAAAATAGCATCAATATACTGCTTCACTAAGTTATTCCTCCAGATAAAAAGCCACAAAAAACTGACTAAAAAAATTCATCTCTTCCAGCAGCGCTTGAGGATCGCACGACTCTGCCCAAATATAACATACAAAAGGAGTCAATCCTTTATCTGATTCTCTGTCTTCGAGGTGGCATGGAAATATATGTTCATGCATGGAAATATACTGCTAGAAAAATAATAACACTGGAGGTCGAACCATCTGACAGCATCGAAGATGTCAAAGCCAAGATTCGGGACAAGGAGGGCATCTCGCCTGAGTTTCAGCGACTGATTTTCGCTGGAAAGATGCTTAAGGACGGCAGGACACTATTTGACTATGACATAAAATTTTTTTCGACCCTTCATCTGGTTCCCCGTCTTCGACGTGGCATGCGGATATTTGTTCAGACTTGGACTGGAAAGATATTAACACTGGAGGTCGAACCATCTGACACCATCGAAAAAGTGAAGGCCAAGATTAAAGAGCGTGAGGGCATTATGCCGGAATGTCAACGACTGAGTTTTGATTTTAAGCTGCTTGAGGACTGCAGGACTCTGTCTGACTATGGAATAAAAAGTGAGTCAACCCTTCATTTGGTTCTGCGACCTGTTAGTGGCATGATGTTGTTTGTTAAGACTCTGACTGGAAAGACTATTAAACTGGAAGTAATTCCATCTGACACCATCAAAAGTGTGAAAGCCAAGATTCAGGACAAGGAAGGCATTCCGCCAGAGCAACAGCGACTGATTTTCGGTGGAAAGCTGCTTGAGGACGGTGGGACCCTGTCTGAATGTAACATACAAATTGAGTCTACCCTTCTAGTTATTCCACGACATCCTGATGCTATGCAGATCTTTGTCAAGACTCCGACTGGCAGGACAATCGCACTGGAGGTCAGGCCGTCTGACACCGTCGAAAGTGTGAAAGCCAAGATTCAGGACAAGGAAGGCATTCCGCCAGAGCAACAGCGACTGATTTTCGGTGGAAAGCAGCTTGAGGACGGTAGGACCCTGTCTGAATGTAACATACAAATGGAGTCTACCCTTCTAGTTATTCCACGACATCCTGATGCTATGCAGAACTTTGTCAAGGCTCTGACTGGCAAGAAAATCCCACTGGAGGTCTGGCCGTCTGACACCGTCGAAAGTGTGAAAGCCAAGATTCAGGACAGGGAAGGCATCCCGCACGAGTGACAGCGACTGATTTTCGGTGGAAAGCAGCTTGAGGACGGTAGGACCCTGTCAGTTTTTGGCGTACAAAAGCAGTCGACGCTTCATTTAAATCCTCGTATTCGACTGAATATGCAAATGTATGTAAGAACGTTTACTGGCAAGACAATCACACTAGTTGTCCATCCATCTGACACCATTGAAAACCTGAAGACCAAGATTGAGTACAAAGCAGGCATCCCGCGTGAGCAACAGCGACTGGTTTTCGCTGGAAAGGAGCTTAAAGACGGCAGCTCCCTGTCTGAATTTAACATACAAAAGGAGTCGACCCTTCAAGTGATGCCGCGCCATCCTGATGCTATGCAGATCTTTGTCAAGACTGTGAATGGCAACAAAATCACATTGGAGGTCAAACCTTCTGAAACCATCGAAATGGTGAAGGCCAAGATTCAGGACAAAGAAGGCATCCCACCGGAAAAACAGCGACTGATTTTCATGGAAAGGCTACTTGAGGATGACAGTACCCTGTGCGACTATGACGTCAAAAAGGAACAGATCCTAAAACTTCGTGTTTGTAGCTTGCAGATTTTCATCGAGAGCCAGAACGGAGCCACTGATATACTTCAAGTGCTGCCATCCGACTTGGTAGATCATGTTAAGTCCCAGATCTATCGAATTCGCAACGTTCTGCCCTGTGAGCAGACTTTGATATACGCTGATCGGCAACTAGAAAGTAGTTACACTCTTTCGGACTACAAAATCGTTAATAATTCCAAAATTCGTCTGCTTTTGCATCTTCGTGGTGGCGCCGTCGATGCCTCCGTGGGGTTGCCCCCGGCTGAATTCGACAGATGTACACTTGAAGCATTGTACAGTAGAGACTCTTCTGAAAAATCGTCAAAGAAGCGTCAGGCGCTTGTGCCCAATAGCTCGCTTGAGGGGGAACTTAGTCTCCTCAATCAAGCAAAGAGCATTTCAGAACTACGAAAACTCTGCTTTAAGATTGCCTCTGAAGTGACGATAGTTAACACCCTTAAAAAAAATTTTAACAGAAAAATCAGGACGCTATGTTTTATTGAGGCCGCTAAGTCTTCAGTCGATTTTATAGACATAACTAACATGAGCAATATTTTCAGCACCATTGCCAGTGAAAGATTGCAGGCGCAGTGTTACATCGAATTTTTAAGATCTGCTGCTTCAGTTGGTACGTGGGACATTGTCGAAAAACTGCTCCAGCTGTCTTCAGCGTCAAAATACCGCGACTTGTACTACTTAGAAGCTTTGAAGTCTGCGGTCGAATTTAACAAAGATTGTGACAAAGATAGTCTTGAGTAGAAGGCAAGAGGGGGCTTCTGGGACAGTAAGAATCGCCCTTTTCTATATGCGCCTATAACTAAATTAAATATCCCCAGGCACTTCAGCAAAAATAGGGTACCTCCCCTTTTTGACCAAAAGTCACCAGATCCCATTCACTAGCCTAAATTTAATGTCCCTATAGATCCGTACCTTTTTCCCCAATGGGTCATCTGGGACAGGGAAAAAAAACCTGGGACAGTCATAAAAACTCGTAACATGCTCAAACACCCTTCTCAAACACTAAATTAAATATCCCCAGGCACTTCAGCAAAAATAGGGTACCTCCCCTTTTTGACCAAAAGTCACGAGATCCCATTCACTAGCCTAAATTTCATATGTCCCCATAGATTCGTATCTTTTCCCCAATGGGTCCTCTGGGACAGAGGAAAAAACTGGGACAGTCATAAAAACTCGTAACATGCAAAAAAAATCATAATCCAATATCCATTATTTTGTTTATCCTGGCGAGTTCAATGGACCTCACGCTATTATCTGGAGACATTAAACCTAAGCCTCATTCTAGCAACCTAAAGACATTTAAGCATCAACTCAGGGTACTCACCCCGAAAAAAAATTATAAATTTTCAATAAAAATGCTTCCAACCGTCTCTCCAGGATCTTACTATGTTAAGCCTCATCCCAATTACAAATCTAAGTACCAATGCAAGAAGGAATGCAAAGAATATATGAAAAAATTCTGGCCTAATGTCCCACTAACTATTCCGAATCTTAATCAGGCAGTTAAGACTCACTGGTACCGTTTGCACGGGGTGATTATTGGTGATTACGACAGCTATTACAACTTCGCTGAAATTATTAATCAGTTGTAATTTGTTTTTTTTATTTTTTTCTCACATTCTTTCAATGATAATTGTCATTGCGAACTCTTCGCCGTTAAAATCAACAGCTTCTCCATCCTCGGTCTCAAACTGTAGCAATATTTCATTAATTTCTTTGTTACAGAGCACAACTCTTTTTACTGGATTGGGCTTCTCAACAATCATCTGTCCACCAGCAACAGAGTTAGAAATATTGTACAAAATATTTGTTCGCTTTCCCTTGAAGACCCAGTCCAGACTGAGATTGCTTCGGATCAAAATGTTCAAACTTTTAACAATGTCTGCGATATTTTCTGCCATAAATAAACCGCGTGCTGGCTGGCGGCTCAACATAACCGCCCCCGGCGAAGGAGCTGTGGGTGGAGCTGCAGTTTCCGCCTTGTAAACTTTCTTTTCAAATCCCAACTCTCGATACCAGGTGCCATCTTTAAACTCCACCTCTGCGTCTTTATGAACTTGCATAACCACTCTCATTACAGTGAGATCATAGGACAATTTGACAGGAAATAGTTTATTCTCGGGTTTGCTAGCATCAGGAGTTTCAAAATGCCCCCTTTTGGTAAAAACGTTCTCCAGAAAGTAATTATAAGTATCCACGCTCTGTGTGCTCACAGGGAATTTAACCGGAAATTCTTTCACTTCGCCTCCAATTTGTTTCCATTTGTAATAAAACATGTTATTCTTTTCTGTCACGTTGGGGACATTTGACCAGCCAGTAAAGTCATTGAGATAAACATGGTAGTTTGCCTCTGGGTCCAGACGAATGGGTTGCTCAAGTTTTTCAATAAAAGTTCCACTTGAATCTGTAAGTCGACCAGTTATTGTAATTGGGATACTTTCCTTCGAATGCGACACGATATTGTTTAGTCTTTCAGCAATCGCTTCCATTTTTTTTACAAAAAAATATTTTAAACCTTACTCGAAGAATTATTAATCATGTTCAGCTTAATTTTCCTCTCAAATGCATAGATGATAAAAAGGTCAACGGGTGTTGCCTCACTTCTGTCGATAGTGGTCACAATATTCACCGGACTGTTGTCAGTAGGCATTTGCCTGGCCGACACGTCTGCACCGAAAATGGGGAAAAGAGTCTTGTACTGCCCTGCCGTAATGGCGATTCCGTTGTTCTCCTTTACGGCTAAGTCAACCAGCTCGCAGTAAAATTTACTAATTTTGTTTGTTGCAAAATCTCCATTCTGTGGCATTGGCGGGTAAAGATTATCACTGATTTCATGCTGAATTGTTCGCACATTTCCATGTCCATAACGACTTATAGTTAATGGATCTCTCAAACTGACAATAATGTACCTTGGGTTGCTGCAAGAACCCTCCTTAATACAAATCTGTTGCCTTATTTCATTGCGTTCATCCCTGCACATGTAAGCTGTGTAAGCAACATCAATGTCTTTTTCAATAGCCTTCAAATATTCAGCTTTCAGTGCTGTCTTTGGTTCAATGATTTCCAAGTACAGCTCAACTCCCGCTAGCTTAACTTCCATACTAGTATGCGCAGCTCCTGTCCAAACACTCCTGTTGCGATCGTCCCTGGTAAGCCTAAATGTGTAGCTAAAGTTGCTGGTCAGGCGATTAAAAGTATTGCAGAACCCGCTCATGAATCTCAAAGGTACAAATATATCTAAATTTCTATACTGAGTATTCTTTGCGCCATCATCAACACCCGTCAATGCATAGTTATATCTCCCTTTTCTTTTTGCATAACCTGAATCATTTACGTCTCCTTTCTCCTCATTAGGGATGAAGCCAGCGCCGCTACCAAGTTGAATAAAATCTGGGTTTTCAATGAGACAATGAGTGTCATACACTACACCAAAGTTGGCAATTCTCTCCAGCTCTGTACTCCCGTTCGACACGCTAATCTCCTTAAACATGTAGGCCCAGAAGTTGCTGATTAGCGTGACATTAGCGTCATGCTTGTCAGTATTAGCACCAGCATCATTTGTACCACCTTTAGTCTTGTATTGGAATGTCATGTAAAACCCGCTCCTTAGACTGTGAACGCTGACCAGAGATGAACACCCAGTGTAAGTGAATGTTAGCGTTTGACCGGGGCCCAAATTAGTTTCATTCTGATTTTCATGACTGGGGACTCTTACTTGAGTCGCTTTGATTGTGCTGTCATCACTCAAGATAGGCTTGTTGATTTTATAGAAAACTGGCGTCAGAGGATCGTTCATTTTTTTAGTTTAAAAATTAAAATTAAAAAATGAAACGAAAAAATTCTCATTACATCTCTGACTTAGAGAAGCTCGCAGAAGCTGAAAAACGAGTCACTGGGTTAATTAACAAAGAGCAGCAGTCCTACAATGAGTTTATCCAAGCCGCCACTGAGTTTCACAAACCAGGTTACACCGAAGCAAAGAAATCCATTGAAACAGTTAAGGAAGCTGTTGATGAGATTCAAGAGAGCCAGTTTCAGAATACGCTGAATAAAATTCCACCTGGCGAAACGTCTCCTCAAGCATCTCAGCAAAAATTGAAAGTAACAGATAACTTCTTTGGGCCAGTAGAATATGAAGGCAAACTCGTCTTTGGTGTTAGTGTCTGGCGTAAAAATATTTCTACTGATCCTGTGGATTATCATCTTGAGATAACGAAAGAAAGTATTGGAGTCATCAAAGAAGGCGCGGCCGGGGTCGGAGAAAACACCTCAAAGAAGGTTGCTTTCACCCAAGTATTGCTCAACTTCATGACTAAAAATCAAGAAACTATTTCTGCGAAACAGCTACAAAATTATAAGGATCTGGTGACTTTTGCTTTACAAAGAGACATAGACATCCTTAAGTCCCTGATATACTCAAATTTTTACATGACAATGGGGTCGACCTGAACAGCTTTAGAAAGTATAAGCACTTTAAACAATGGTTCGACCTGCCAGATCAGCTAGAAGTCATAAATTACCTCGAACAGCAAAAACAACTCTCTCAGCAACAAGAGATGCCTCAGCAACAAGAGACCCCTCAACAGCAACAAAGCCCTAAAAAATTAACAGAAGAAGATGTACTCTCTCAACTTGAGACAGCAGATCCAACTCAAGTAGCTAATTACAAAACGGGAAATCCACAAGTATGGAGGCATCTAGAACAATTCTCACCAGATAGAATGCAGCGAATTTCAAACAGAGTTTTCACACCAAGGCAAGACATTAGATCACCAGAAACATCACCAGAGACATCACCAGAGACATCACCAGATACATCAGCTGCAAGTACCGGCACAGGGATGCCTGAAGTCTACAAGCGACTAGTCGTTCTCCTAGGAGCAGCAAAGACAGGTTTAAAGGATGAGAATAGAAAAGAGTTTGTTCATATTCTTGATAAAATGCTAGAAAAGAAGTACATCGATAAAAGAGCAAGAGAACTTTTACTTTCAAGGTTCAATAAAAAATAATTTTTTTTTTCACATAAAAAATGCCACTAATCTTCGAAAAAGACGTCCCTAAATACTACGATGAGAACGAATTAAAGCTCATTAAAAGAGGATCTGGACTTTTTCCAGCAGGTCATTATCCAAGAAAAGAGCGATCGGGTAACGGTATTGCTGATTTGATCGCCCAGGGGGCAAAGATTTTCAAAGTCATCAGTGAGAACAAAGAAAATATAAAAAATGCTGCCGAGGTCGGGGCCCAGGCGGTGGGAAGTGTAGTCACAGCTGCGAAGAAGATCAAGGACACTATAAATGACGGTCAACCACTCGCACCAAATTCATTGGCGCCAAATTCATTGGCACCAAGCGCTGATAGCATTGATCCATCCGTTTATGCTAAGATGAGAGCCGATCTTAAAAAGGGCAGCGGTTTTAAATATGACTAAGGTAGGAGTTTCACGGGTGCTTTCTTGGGGTACAAGACATGTGGGGGTACAAGACGTCTTGCAAAAAGACATATATAAGTAAAAAAAACACACGCACCGGTTATGGACCCAGTGCCAGAGACACTAACGTTGTTAAAGTAAATTTGGGAAGGTTTGTGTTCGAATCGCAAGACGGTCTGCCACGGTTGCCTCGTTTCAAATTTTTTATTTCGTGTAACAAAGTTGTCCAGGATTGTTTTTCATGACCATATGTCTTTATCTGTAGTGCCGATATTGCGTCCATAAGTGCAGAAAATATAAAGGCCGAATGTATTTTTACACAGTTGCTTTCTACTGCCGCGTCGGCGATGCCCTTACGGTCCGCGGCCGTGAACTCAAGGCGATTTGCCATTCGGCGTTCCAAGGCAATCGCCTTTGATTCTAGGGCATTTGTCTGCGGTTCCAGGGTATTTGTCCTTATTTCCAGGAGATTTACCTCCGATTCTAGCGTAGTGACCCTTGATTTCAATGCAGAATTCTCCGATTCTAGGGCTTGTATACGTTTTGATAGGTCACTGAGTTTTGCGTTTTGCGAAATGTCTTGTCTTGTGATTTCGTCTGTGTTGATGTACCTAGAATCTAGGAACGACAGCTTGTAAGTATTGGAAGGTTGATTTACGACGCCAGCGAAATTCATGTTGTTTTTTTTTTTTTATTTTAATTTTTATTTTTAAAATGGATTTTTCAAATGATTTCAACCCTCATTGGACTCGGAACCAAATCAAATTTAATCATAACGAGGCAATTCCTGGTCATTTCAGATGTATTGTTGTTGGAGAATCAGGCTCAGGGAAGACATTCAGAATCTTTAACATGCTTCTGAGACCAGGATTTCTTGACTATGACACACTGCACATCTACTCACCCACTCTGTATCAAGATGAGTATAAAATGTTGATTGCAGGTCTACAGAACAAACTTAAAAAGGAGCATATCATTCAGTGTTTTAATAACCAATCCAAGCTGCCAAGTGATCCAGAAATTGTCGCCAGAGAATATGCTAGCCATATCCCAGATAATGAAAAGTGGCACGACATTAAAGTGTTCACTTATGGGGACCCGCAAATTGATCCTAAAACTAAACTTCTCCCTCAGCCTGATGAACTGGAAAAGGGAAGGAAGCACTTGATTGTCTTTGATGACTGCATGACAGGGCCCCAGAAGCAAATTGAAAACTATTTCACCAGGGGTCGACACAACAACTGTAATGTAATCTATATTACCCAAAACTGGTTTGAGTTGCCAAACAAAACTATTCGTGGGAACTGCAATCTGATCCTCTTGTTCCCAACCATACCGCAAGACCGACTGAAGAGGTTAAGTAACGAGGTGATTGCTCCAGCTCATTTTACTAAACCTGCATTTGATCGAAAGAACGATGGTCGAAAGGTATCGCAGGAAGAATTCGTTAACCTATGCTTTGAAAAGTGGAATAAACCTTATCAGTTCGTGATGATTAACAAAGAGAAAAGAACAGTAGCGTAATTTAAAAAAAACAAACAAAAAATGTCCATAAACTTTGCTGGCGAATCTACTAGTGGCTCCACTGCACACTCGCTTGCTTTCCTTGACAGGCGCTACATTAACGTTGACGAAAAAATCCCGGAGATCGGACCAATCAAAGGCCGCTTAAAACCATTGGAACGGTCAGCACACCATCATCAAATAAACATTGAAGACTTGCGGACAAAAATAGCAAAGCTGACCGCCATCGTTGAGACTCTAGCTCAAACTCTCAGATCGGAAATCAATGCAAAAGACATTACTTTAAGAACAGCGATTAATAAAAAGCGAGACATCCTTGATTCCTATTCACAAGCAGAGACTGATGCCTTATTTACCGCTTGGAGAACAACCATTAATCAAAATGTAGCAAAAATAAAAAAGATAGAAAGAGATGTTGCCACGCATACGCTCTATCTGGATAGAATTTATAACAAGTGGGGGAAAACTTTGAGACGAATTAGTCGCCTGGAACGACAGCACAATCTCCCTGACATTGACATTGAAGATGCCCGATCGTAAAATAGAAAAAAAATTTTTTACCTATAAAAAATGGCCGAAAATGATTCTCTGTATGACCCACCTATGGCACCTAGTGCGCCAAATCTCTATCCAACAATCAAAACTTTTACCTGCAACTCTCAACAGTTCCGACTTGTAGAGATTCAGAAAATGCGAAATGACATTGAAACCGCCCTTATGAAAAACTCTAAAAAACTGAAACGCTTCAACAGCCAGTGTCAAGCTTTCGAGTATATTAATATGGTTCTCGGGTCAGTGTCAATTATAAGCGGATCTGCAGCTGCTGTTTCTACACTTCCCATTATCACCGCACCAGTCGCTGTTCCACTTGGAATTATTGGGGCCTCGTGTGGTCTCATTTCAGCGGTTACAGGAGCTCTAACTCGAAACAGACGCCAGAAGCTAAAGCATCTGCAGGAAATGCAAGCAAAACAGAAAAGCATCCAGTCGGCAGTCACCGGGTACATTTCAAAAGCAATAGAAGACAAGTTCATTTCAGAGGATGAGTTTCAAAGCATTCAAAAGCTTTATGAGCAGCTTAATGAGCAACAAAATTTGAATAGCATTGATGACATGAGCCAATTAAGAAATGATATTGAAACTGTCTTCAAAAACTATGCAAAAACTAAACATTTAAACTTAAAATGATTTCCCTATAGCTTTTTCGAGTCTTGGTCATTGCATATAAAACTGTCATACACAGCTCACCGCAAATATCACTGCTAAGCCCCTGCAGAATAAAGTCTGAGCGATAGATTTTTGGAGCTTCCATATATTCCCTTAGCTCATCAGGAACGGCTGTCCCATAGCTATCAAAGTAGTAGTACTTATGCTTTCTGTTTGGATCAATCACCCAGCAAACCCAGTGAGACCCTGGTTTCTCGGCAGTGTCAAAGTTCATGATGCCACATTCTTTCAATGTGTGGGATTCAGGTAATGTATCCTTCATAAAGACGCCTCTAAAGTTTGGGATTTCTAGTTCTTTTGCCAACTGTTCCAGAAAAATATTTGTCGTCATTATTTTTTGTCATTTTTTTTTAAATTCAGCCTACGTTTTTAAACCTTATACTTCAACCTACGCTTTTTAGCCTCCAGTGCCCAAATGGAAGACTCGTAATATTGTCGAGGTAAAATCTCTTATTATCTGCGCCTGACAGGCCTATTTTTTTCTGGCTTATTGTAAAAACATCATGGTTCTTAGACTGAAACTTCACAAACTCATGTGTAGTTTTCTTATTATGTAACAGGGCATCTCTGTAGGCTTCTTCATGTAGAGAGTTCTTAACTACATGTTTCGGAATTCCCTTGGACTTCTTAATTACACCGCTTTCACCACACTTTACAAAATACGATTTTGATCTCAAACCAATGAACTCGGAGATAACATCACCTGCCTCTACATCTTTCATTTTACCAATTACTTTTTTATTGGATGGGTCAATCACTTGATCACCTTTCAAAGTTTTAAATGATTCTGGATACTCTGACAAATCATAAGGGTTTTGGGGGCCCCGGTTTTGTTCAAGCATGTCCTGATAGATGTCCTTAGTCTGAATGTCTAGAATTAGGGAGTCAGTGTCAGTGTAAAGAAGTTTTACGCGAGTGTCGCCTGAGCTCCGATCCCCATATTGTCGTTTCATGTCATAGAAGAAACTGTACATAAGACGCTTCGATTCATCAAGTACAGTGACACCTGTAAAGATAGGTTTGCAGAGTGTTGCTTTCGTTTTATAAAAGAGTATGGCCCCTAGGTTATCGTTAAAGATGTGAAGTTGTTTAAATGTCGGTTTAGAAATATTTCTCTGAATAATGTCACGCTCATGAACGGTGACGAGTTTAAGATTCGTGCGGTTGCGCTCATTTTCAAGAGTCTTGCCGTATACAGAGTTGTTTGCCAGCTTGAACAGATCCTTGTCAAAGTTGTTGGTTGCTTTGGCTCTGAACTGGGTGTTCTTTTCTATGTAGGATTTCATCCAGGCCTCTTCAGTGAATTTGAGTGCCCTATGTATGTGTGTGACTTTACAGCCTAAGGATAAGAAATATTGTAGCAGCTTATAATGAATTTTGTAGCGAGTCTTGTTGTGTAGGTTTTGGGTGAGTTTAGTGGTGTGTTCATTTTCTGTAGACAGGCTCCAAGTGCCATCCATGTGTTCGATAATTTTCGGACAGTTAATATTCTCAGGGAATGGCGCAAAGTCAGAAAAATGATCATGGAGTTCATCGGGAATTGTAACGTCAACTTCATAGAAGGCGGGAGTAGAAAAGTCGGGTTCGAATTGTTGAGTCCACTTGAAATCTCTTATGGGTAAGTCTTGACTCATTGCCCATCCATAGAGATTGTTGGCGTCTAAATAAACGATATAATTTGACGGCTGATTTTTGTCATAAGATTCGAGATACGGATTGTTGGCTTTTGCATGTCTGTTCACGCAGATTGATATGCCGCCTCTTTTCGCTGTGTCTATAAAATTGTACATGTCAATGTCGGTTAGTAATTCGATATACCAGTCTGGGTTTTCATCCCATTTCATTTTAAGTAGCGATTCCCAGCTGGTGGCGGGCAAACTTACAAAATGCGCAGGATCAAGACCATATGCTGTGTACCAGGTGTTTCTGAAGGTTTGAAATACATCAGCCAAAAGAAAAACATCAGTGTAAAGATATATTAAGTGGTAATCAAAGAAGTTTTTGCAGTTAAAGTGTTTGTAGACTGCTTGCGCGTGCTCATATTTTTCGTCGGTGAGTTCAGTCATTTTTAAATGTGAGTAGAACTTCTCTTTTGGTGGAAGTTCGCCTTTAAAAACAGGATTTTCAGCGGTGGGCGACCCCGTCACATATTCATAAGGGTAGTAACCTTTCTTTCTGAGTAGTTTGAAAGACTCGGGATCTGAATCTTCCTTACCTAAGATTTTCGCCAGTTTTTTTGTATAGACGCATTGGTCATCTGTTAAATTTTTTGCGAGATCTTCTAGGGTTAATTGAAGAAATTGATAAGTATCCTTGATTTTTACAGCGCCACTTGTGGACGTTCCATTTTCTTTAATATTGAGGCATTTAAACTTTTCCTTGTTCTCTGCTATGCAGTCAAGGTTAATGCCCTCTATTTCACCTATTCTTTCAACAATTAGGTGCAGGTCGTAATTGCGCGCATTATGTATAAAAACATTTAAGTCGTGGACATTATTTTTTAACTTTAGGTTGCAGGTGTTGTGTGCGGCACCGCGGAAATGGCCGTCAAAGTGCGAGCGGTCTCTAACTTTTGGATTCTTTAGGTTGTCATCAAATGGCTTTTTGCAAATGTAACACCGGGTTGCCGATTGGTAATTGAGTTCATCTTGAGTTGACATATTTATTGGCGCAGGAGTGACTGAGCTTAATGTTTTACGCAGCTCTAACATTCTGAATATAAATTTTTTAATGCAGTCTTCACCGAAGAAATGGTTATACTCTATAATACCGGTATTTCCAAGATAATCAATATTTCCAATGCAAACGTACGCTGCTGAATTTGGGATGTGTTTGTTATTAATGAATGAGCATTCAAAGTCGGCAAATACAATAAAGGGAAGTTTTTCCATCTTGTGGTAATTTTTAAACCGTAAATACTTCTGGTTGCCCATCGGTAGAGAGCAGTTAGTTGGATGGTCCTCACAGGTAAGCTCATGCTCGGCGAGCTTAGCTTCTCGATTTTCTTTATTCCCGCGATAATACTTAAGACACAGTCTGCAGATGGAAACGGCTTCGTTGTGGCTTGTCATTTGCTTGTGGAGTAGCCTGGAAAGATCTTTTATCCAAACATAATGGGCTAAAAATTGTAAGTTTCCAATTATTAGAAGATCGATATTGGTGCTGGCGGCTGGATTTTTCTTGCTACTCCTAACAATTTCAACTTTCTCTTTGCTTTCATTCCACTCGAAGACGGTGATTCTGATTTTGTTATCAAACACTTCTTCTAGTTTTGGGATTTGAGAGACTGATAAACCACCTTTCTCAAACAATATTCCTTTACTGAGACACTTGATAAAATATCGGTCAAAATATGTTTTATAATGTGAAGTTCTTTCAGGATGTGACCGATCTTTATCGTAAAATAATGCTGATAAAACCGCCCACAAAGCACAGCAGTTATCATAGTTCTTTACGTTGACACAAGCCTTTTTACTGGCGAGCTTTGTTGGTAACTCCAGGTAAGAGGAAGCTTTAAGAGGATCAAATTTATAAATCATGACTGAGACTTTTTGAATCCCAGTAACAACCCAACCAGAACCTCTTGATGTAAAGGCGTCAATCTTTTTAGTAATTTCTTGTAGAAAAGGGTCTGGTGAATCGGTTGGACTAAAGGGTGAAGCCTTAGTTGTCATGTAATAATCAAGATATTCGGTGGGCCTTGTAGGCATATAAAAACTGTATTAAAAACGATAGTTGAAGCTTGAATGTTTTACGTGTTTTAAGCACGTGATCGATAACTGATTGAATGTCATCTCTAAAGCCATTTATGTTGTTGGTGTTGGGTTTTACAGGAATAGCATATTCTATATAGTGATCAGTAAAAGTTCTCTTTGCAAATGGAATATCTTCTTGGTTCATCTCCGATTCAATTTGGTTAACAATTCTTTCAAGTTCATCCTGTTCCTGCTTATTCTGTGGGTATTTAGACACATTTAGTCCTGTGAGAGTTTGGTACTTTTTAACTAGGGTGCGGCTTTTCTGTTGGTGCTCAGCTGCTGGGTTTTTTACTGGGATATACTGATCTGATGACTCCAGCTGTTTTATTACTTCCAATTGTTTCTCATAGCTGCCAAGATAGCCAGGATCCAAACCGAATTTTTCCCTAGTGAGTTCTTGAAGCCGTTTGCTTTTAGCTTGAAATGAAAGATTTTGAAGCTGCGGAAAATTTTCGGAAAAATATTTGTCCACAGAATTTTTTGCAAAATTTGCTTTTGGCATGTTTTTTTATAAAAAAATAAAAAAAATATGTTTTAGGGTGATCACCCTTCGTGTTGCTTGAACTTCTCTGGATTAATAAATTTTGATTAATTTGAGTATTATTAATCAGATCCTGATTGTTGGCTTTTCACATCCGGAGTATTGTAAATCCCGCTTTGTGCAATGTCATAATGGCTTTAATAATGTCGGATTTTGAAATGCTTTCGGTTACCGAGGGATTAGGTTCCAAAGGGCATCCTTCACCCGCCTTAATTGTGACTCCCTTTTCTTGGGCAATTTTCTGCATCTCTAACTGGTGAGCTCTGTCATTGCCCGCTTTCACAGCCGTCGCAACCCCCCCGGCAACGCCACCGGCAGCACCAACTGCACCCGCAATGATTGGAATCAGTGCAGCGAGGGGCAGAATTCCACCTGTCTTTTCATCTGTAATGCTGCGGGGGTTGTGGGTGTGGTTATTGCAATCTTTACAATGGATTTGCTGCTGTAACGGATCGACTTTCACTTTCATACCCTTAATAGTTACAAAACCTGGTTGTTTAGAGTCGATGATTTTGCTAATTTTATTAACTGTTCTGGTTTCGATCATTTTTTGTACATTTTTATTTTTCAATTTATTTTTCAATTTATTTCTGTGTCACTTGGAATGACGAGAAGTTCTGCTCTGGCAAATGATCTTGTAGGGGATTTAGGATTAAAGGCTTGAGACAGAAAATAGTAGTCACCCGTTGCTGTTGTAAAATGTCTGTCTATTTTATGTACATCTAAACTGAAATAGGGGTCAGTTGCTCGTCTCTTTGTGTCCTTTTCTAATTCTCCCGGCAGGTAAAGGAATCGAACAAACTCAGAATTTGTGAGAATTTCCGGAGAATAAACCCCTGGGAGCTTTGGATAATTTTTTGTTGTGGATTGGGCGATTTAAGCTGAACTTTGTCTTGTTTAATTGCAATTGAAGGTTTTAGGCCTGTCATGCGAGAAACTTCATTGTTAAGCTGACTGATTACTACTGGGAGTCTGTCTTTCCATTTCGTGTAGTATTGTCCGCTCTTCAGTTTGAGCTCCTCTGCTGTCTGCTTAGTAAATAGTCGCTTGGCTAAAGTTAGATTAAATCTTTCTACGAAGGCTTGATCTCTGTGAAGCTCGGTTCTACCGTAACGAATTTTTGTATTATTTTTTTGCATTAGAGTTTTAACTCGACCCATGAATTCTTTACCCGGATCGGTCATGAGGAGGTCTGGGTAGGTTAAGGGTGAATTTTCGTATATGTCTTGCAGAGCGTCTGCTACAGCTTGAGACTGTTTTGTCTTCAGTGGCCTTGCTTCTTTATAACGCGAAGCTACATCAATGACAGTGAGAGCGTACTTATACCCAGAATCGTTTGGGAGAAACAGAAGATCGGCTTGGTGCGCCTCGTTAGGCTTATAGATGTTGAAGTGGGGTCTTGTAAATTTAACAGGTGGGAAATAGACTTGATAAACAGCCTGTTTAGACAACCATTTTTCTACTATTTGTTTTGGTTCTTTACTGAGTTCTGTTAATTTGGAGACGGCATTTTTACCAACAAAATAACCGTTGTCACGGTAATAGATTGCTTGTAATTTGTTCTCAGTCATTATTTTTTAATTTAATTTTTAATAAAAAATAAATTAAAATGCCCGACATTCACGGAATAATTGAAAAGCTTCCGAAGCCAAATAATGGTTGGACAATCCCTGGATATAAGTATTGCGGACCTTTGAACCCTCTTGAAATTCAGTTAGATTCTAACAATGTGCCTAATCCGGGTCATGAGCCTGTAAATGAGCTTGATGAGGTATGTATGGAACATGATATTAAGTATCGCGACTTCCCAAATGAAAAACACCGATGGGATAAAGAAATGCTTAGAAGTCTAGACAGTATGGGGGCATCGAGTGGTTGGAGAGAGAGTATGGCGAGGAAATTAGTTAAAGGAGTTATAGCTGGAAAGACTAAGTTAGGGCTGGGGGTTGGCGGGTGCATGGGAAAAGAGAGATCGGTGGGTTTTGTATTGCACGCGCCGGACAGGGAATTGGGACGACTGCTCAAAGAGATTGGGATAGAGAAAGCGTTTTTAATCTATCCTTCTTTTTCTAAGCAGTAGAAGCAGCGTACACGAGAGAGACAGACAGCCCGTGCATATTTTTTTGTACACTCCTGCACAAGTCAGGAAATGAGCTGTATAGTTTTGGGCAGGATTGGGCAGGCGCAGGGAGGCAGTTCCTTGTAGCCATTGGATTCCCTTCAGAAAATTCTAGAATTTTCTAGCAGGGCGCATATATATGGAAGCTCGCCCGCCTCGCTCTCGCTCTCGCTCTCAAATATGGATATTTCAATTGACATAGCCGATTACATTGATAAAATCGCTAAGCGCGACCAAATTTAAGAAGCTGGTGAAGCTAGTTGGAGACATCGACATCATCAAGTGCCTCGCCAACTTCGCCCAAGGCCGCCTGGTCAACTACCTGAAGGGCGACAAGACTCTCGCTCAAGTAGCCAACATGCTGGGGATCGGCATGAAGTTCACGGAACGGCTGTCCAATTTCGGAAAGTTTGGTGAAAAACACAAAGGCCACCCATGATCCGGAGGCAACCTATCAGCCTTGCCCGCCACGAGAAGATCCGATGGAGGAAGACGACCTACTGGAGGATTATAATGATGACGAGCATGATAAGCGCAAAAAGTTTGACTAAGAATAACTTTAATAAGTTTTACTAAGAACATGTATAACATGTATAACATATGTATAACATATATTAAAATAAATCATTTAAATAAATATTGTCAGGATTCCTGAATTGTCAGGATTTTCCTGAATTGTCAGGATTTTCCTGAATTGTCAGGATTTTCCTGAATTGTCAGGATTTTCCTGAATTGTCAGGATTTTCCTGAATTGTCAGGATTTTCCTGAATTGTCAGGATTTTCCTGAATTGTCAGGATTTTCCTGAATTGTCAGGATTTTATTTATTTATTTTTTTTCTACGGGTTATTTCATAAGGAATTTATATTCAAGAATTAGATATCATGTATTGTGAAATTATATTTTATAAGCTACAATAAGGCTTAGGTTTAATGTCTCCAGATAATAGCGTGAGGTCCATTGAACTCGCCAGGATAAACAAAATAATGGATTATGGATTATGATTTTTTGCATGTTACGAGGTTTTTGTGGCTGTCCCAGTTTTTTCCTCTGTCCCAGAGGACCCATTGGGGAAAAGATACGAATCTATGGGGACATATGAAATTTAGGCTAGTGAATGGGATCTCGTGACTTTTGGTCAAAAAGGGGAGGTACCCTATTTTTGCTGAAGTGCCTGGGGATATTTAATTTAGTGTTTGAGAAGGGTGTTTGAGCATGTTACGAGTTTTTATGACTGTCCCAGGTTTTTTTCCCTGTCCCAGATGACCCATTGGGGAAAAAGGTACGGATCTATAGGGACATTAAATTTAGGCTAGTGAATGGGATCTGGTGACTTTTGGTCAAAAAGGGGAGGTACCCTATTTTTGCTGAAGTGCCTGGGGATATTTAATTTAGTTATAGGCGCATATAGAAAAGGGCGATTCTTACTGTCCCAGAAGCCCCCTCTTGCCTTCTACTGTCTTGGAAAAATCGTGACTATGAAAGAAAAAATACGAACAATACGAATGAAAGAAGAATACTGTAGTGAGGCTGCTCAGTATGCAGCTCAAGGAGGCAATGTTGAACTTGTGGAATACCTGATAGCTGAAATTTCGGATCTAAAGTTAAAGGACAGGTGTCTAAGAAACATCCTATTCAATACCCTTGCTTTCTGGGGACGGCAGTTTTTTGAAAAACTGTCGACCCACAAGCTGCATGTTCGCTGGTTTTTGTTCGAAGACAGGCTGCTAAACTTTTTAGCCAGTTGCGCTGTTGCAGCTAAAGTCGAAATCCTCGAGGGTGTCCTCGCACAAGTGGACAGTGACAAGCTCATGAGTGAGCTGCTTGTGGCTTGCATCTTAGCTTCGCATACCGCTCTGGCAATCTATCTGCTTCCTCGACTAAGCGATATTAATATCCAGGATGAGACTGGATCCACTGCGTTGATGTTGGCAGCTGAGCTTGGTGGCGACTCTCTTATCGGGCCGATTTTGAAGCGAGATGCGCTCGTCGATCTGAAGGATGCTCAAGGTCGCACGGCCCTGAGCAGAGCGTACGAGGCGGGTCAGATGAAGTCTGCCAACTTACTTATTGAAGAGTATGCGAAGCAAAAGCTACCTTTACCTATGCTACCCGAGGTAACGGAACCCCAGAGGGAGCTGAGTCCCGAATCACTGGAAAGCTTGTAAGTTAACATAATTTTTACTGTTGTGATCTAATTCGACTCAGAAAAGCTTCATTGAAATAATTTAGTTTTATATTTACTTTAGATCTCAAGTGACACTGCTTGACGACACCCAGCTAAGCTTGCAACTAAACGAGATGCTTAACAAGGCTGGATTTACGTATGAGCGAGCCTCCTGTCTGCAGAAGATGGCAGACCTGCTAGAGCAAACCGTACAATCAGTCACTGCCGAGACTAGAATACTCACTGGTAGCTTTGCAGACGGCTGGGCCAACAGTCTGGAGCAAGTGACAGGCAGGACAGACGCTGACTCGGACATCGATTCAACAATCCTGCTTGATGGAGTGATGTTCAATCTGGATGGTGGTTGTCAGTGTTCGCATGTTTCAGCTAGTGAAAAGCTGCGTGTAGAAGAAGGTCACGCCCAGCTAATCAATGACACGGGTGAGTTAACAATAAGTGAGTTACTTATTGCTATATGCTACCCTGATCATGAGACGACTCAACACAGTTCAGGGTCAACTCTTTGTCTTGCTGAAGTGCATATTTAAGAGGCTTCTACCCCTGACTGGCTGTTCAGGTCTGAAGACCTATCACGTGAAGACTCTCCTCTTCCACAGGCTGGAAAAGCACTTGGAAGATTCCAGCCAATGGCATGCCTCAAACCTCGTCAAACTGCTGAGAGAGGCTCTGGGTTTAATGCTGCACTTCCTAGATAGCAACAGTTTTCCGGAAATTTGCATGCCTCACTTCTTCATGCCCGACGCACCGCTGTACTTTAAAAATTCATGCACTTCGGCCAGCTCCGAAAGGAAGGCGCTAATCCGCGACCGCCTGGACCAATTGCACCAAGATTTAAGCCCTCTTATCAACTATCTCCGAGCAACCGTAAAGCCACTGGAGTGGGAGAAATTCTATTTCCACCCATTCACTCTGCTGCCGCTTTCATCCGTCTACCCTGAGCAGCAGGTGCGCAGGCTTTGGTTGGCGTTGCAGGAGACTAAATTGATGCAGAGCGCCTACTGTCTGGTGTACCAGTGCCTGATGGAGCTTGGCTCCAACGATGCTGACATTCCTGCTGTCAGATACAGGCTGTTCATTCTAGAAAATTTGCCAGATTTCTGTCATTGCGTTTTCATCTGCCTCAAGGTATGGGTACTGAAGATGAGTTGCTTTTACTATAAAATATTATGTATGAAATTTGCATCACGACATTCACCTCCATCTGACAGGTTATCAAGCTGCTGAAGATAGGAAATCCACTTAAAGCTAAGCAGCTTCTAAGAAGCTCAGCAGACTTGCACATTCATAGCGGGGTGTCTCCCGCTGACATGAGCTCGTCGCGTGATTGGTTGGCCGATGTACCCTCGGCAGCAAATCGTTTCTGCTTTCCCTGGCGGCGCTATGCCAATCTCAGCTTCGGCTACCTGCCTGCGTTTACTCGGCGACTGATAAAGGTGAATTTCTGCGACGGTCGACCGCACCACCTGTACGTGAACTTCCGCTGCCTGTTGTGGAGCCTCCAGGCTGAGCTGCTGTCGGACGATCCGCCTAAGACAGGGGAGTGGATTGATGAGTCACGAGACGATATGGACTGGAATGAGGTCATCACCATAGGGCACTACTGCTCTGAGGCTCAGCAACTCGACTTTTGTTTGGAGCGCATGGAGATGATGGTGAAGAAAGATGCGGCTCTGGCTGCTGATGAAGAGCGGGAGCTGCAAAATCTGATAGACAAGATTGGACGAGTACTCTAAGATTGTGTGTTTGAAATTTGGCAATTTTTTTGCTTTTACTGACTAATGCTTCGTCGTAAATTACTTTTTTGTCTTTAATTGAATCTCTCGTTATCTTTATTAGGCGTTTTTTACGCAGTATTTTTTTATTGTCAATGGCATGAATTTTTAAAGGAGTTGTAAGCCTAGTATTTACGGCATCTTCCTTATTACCGGTAGGTCATTGGTTCGAGCACCAGCTCCCAGAGATTATTTTTTACCCTTGAACAAGGCACTTGATCAAGCATTGCTTTAATCCAACCAGCAGAGATAGGGTAGCTAGCCCTCGGATGCGCCACAAAGCTAGCTGCGGCCTTACCGTTGGCTGTACATATCTGGTCGAAGCGTCGGGTTTTTAAAACTAAAAAAATTGTCTTGTTTTTTCTTATCATCCAGTTTTTATGCCACCAATGTCATTTTTTGTAACCAAATTCACTGCGTCAAATTAACAGGTGTAGAGTCAGGTTGCTGACTCATATTGGTCATCATTGGGCTGCTCAATTTGAAGTGCTCAATATAGTATGCAACTTTTATGAGTGACCATCAAGTTAATAGCATTAGATTCGATCTACGAGCGTATAGATTCGGAGAATGAAACTGGTTCAGACAAATTTCGACAATGCTACTGCTAATATTTTTGTTAGAAAACAATATAGCTAGATAGTACCGTTTTTTGCTTCAGTGAAAGTCATTTTTTGCTTAAATCATTTTTAAATTATAATAAGTAAGCTTGTAATTGTACTTTTTCATATTTATAATATTGTTTAGCATGAATCACGAAGTTGCTGCGTGTGCAGGTAAATATATTTATGATCTATCAACCACCCAGTAAACTTCCTATGCCTGGAGAAAAACAAATGAATTTTTTGCACTTTTATCGATTTGGATTTTGTTTTTTTTTGTTTTTTAGTGGGTTAGTGTATTTGCCTTATAACCGGAAGGTCGTGGGTTCGAGCCCCGGCTCTTAGGCGCCAATTAGTGGGCTGGAACAATGCAATTAATACTGAATTGCTTCAGTCCACCCAGATTGGGTAACTTGTGAGCAGGGGAAATATAGGATGGGTGTTGTGGCCCATAAGATGGGATTTATTTTCTTAGGTTTATTATTGCGGTTTATTGTTTTTTTAACTGTCTAATTATGGTACGTAACTCTGTGACCACCCTAAATGTCTCAAGGGCGTAGTCGAGGAATTCTAATTAAAATACAAGTATCTGAATGGAAAAATTTAGAGAGAAGATATAACATAGAGTTAAGGGATGGGTTTAAGAAAAATACATCCCTCAACTTTTTGTTACATCTCACTTAAATTCCAGCGCTAGTTAGGCTAAAATTACAACCTGAAAATTAGCATAGAAAAAATAGGGAAATATCCGGGTTGTATGTACTCAAAACCCGCAAATTGGTCATGGCCATAGAAACTAGAATGTAGAGTGCTATGAGAAGTAAGAAGTTTTTAATTGAAAACTTCAAAGATCGAAGATGCAGAAAACTGCACCCTGACTCACTTCTATTGAGATTGTTTCCTTCGCAGCCCATCTCTTAATTCAAGAAAATGTCAGACAAAATACTCAGATCATACTAAACCCTCTGGTTCACTATTCTGAAGAATTTATGGGAGACTACGATTATTCCTAACTTTTTGGTTGAGTGTCAAAAGTGACGAACTATTAATTACCATAGACAACTATTTACTGCAGAGCTTTGCAATCAAACAAATGAAGGCACAAAAATACTTGCTATCGAAGCTTGCATGGTTGTGTTCTCGAAGATTTTAGCTACATGTAAAACACTTGCACAATCACTAAACGAACAGCATGCTACTGACTGTCATCCCACTAGTTGCTGTCTTGTCGCAGCTTTGCGTGGTAAGTTTAGAATTTAAAAAAAAGCTACGACTTACTACGAGTTAAGACCACGAAGAGCTCTTTCGCCAGAACCTCAGGACCTCCATCGTCCATTGTTGCATTCTCGGTCTAATAATTAAGCAGTTCAAGAGTAACAAAAAAAAACGTTTCATTTCTGCAGACAGCTGAAGAAAACGCAGACGCGAATGTCCGCATCAAATTGATTCGATACGAAAATCTCGACGCCAAACTTGCCGACGGTTTCTTTTGCGAGACAGATTTTAATAATAAGAAAATTGCCGACTGCGACCCGATTTTTGCATTCGAAGTGATGCGCGAGGGCGGCGAAGGGTGAGCCAATTGCCAAACGGTTTTTGTGGGCAGGCCCCCTCCCTTCAGTTTATTTAAGATTGAGCTATCTTTAGTCTTAGGCTGTGCCAAGGGCCACATAAATCTAAATACTCTAGCGTTTAACTATATACCGCTACATGAAATACTCAAGGACACCTTAAGTAAAAGGACGGGACGCCTCGTTTTTGGAAAGTTTTTGGAGTCTAATCTTCGCGAAAAAGTACACTACGGAGATAGGAAATTTGCAGTTTTTCGACATAAAACTAAAGATTGCGCTCGATAGGAAGCAGATGCAAATCTCATCTTTTGATATGTAGTTCCTGCCTTCTTACTCTATCGAACTATGTACATCTTAATTTGTAAAAAGTTGATTCTTCTATTATTTTTTATTGATATTAACTCCCATTCGTCAAAACCTACTAAATGACAAATAGTCAATCCAGAGAGAATCGGACATTGACATGTGACTGGACCAGCAACATTATCAACAATACTTATTGATTTAAACGTTAATTGAATAAAGCAGATTTGTTAAGTGAAATACGATTTACAAGGGAAATAATTTGAAGATTAATATTTCAAAAATTAAGACGTACATAGTTCGATGGAGTAAGAAGGCAAGAAGCACATATTAAAAGATGAGATTTGCATCTGCTTCCAATCACGCGCAATCTTTAATTTTATGTAGAGAAACTGCCAATTTCCTATCTCCGTAGTGCATTTTTTCGCGAAGATTAGACTCCAAAAACTTTCCAAGAAGCGAAGTGTCCTCTCCTACTTAAGATGTCCCTGAAAATACTATGCTCAAATGAGTTTCATTATTGATTTCAAACAAAGAAGTCGGATGCAATACAATATTTTAGTTTTTAAGGCGCCTGTTACATGGATTTAAAGTGTGACGGATCTAAATGTACATCCTGCTAAAATTACATCTTAAAATTTTCCACAGGGACCTGTTGTTCAGCTATAGACAATCGAATCATTTTAATCGCGGTACGGTATTTAATTTTGGAGCGCAAATTGGCGAAATGGTCAATCCAATTACTATTGATGTACAAATGCAACATCCGGTAATTGAAGCACGTCTTACTTTTTGTAGCGGGCATTTTCTAACATCCTTGACATTCGTCATTTTACAGCACCATATTTTTCTCAAAGTCACTGTTGACGACTACGACCCTAGCGGTAAAAACAAACCGATGGACATTTTTGTGTTCATGCTGCAGCCCTCTCTGAAGGCACAGAATGTCACTTTGGTTAGCCCAGCAACTAAGCACAGGTTTGAAAATATTGTCTGATTGGTTTGACGATCTGATGTCTCCATGGGATTGATGTACCGTGGGATTTGTGTACCGTGGGATTTGTACACCATGAGATTTTTCTACCGTGGGATTTGTGTACCGTGGGATTAGTGTTCTATGGGATTAGGGAACCTTGGGGTTCTGTACCATGGGATTTGTCTAACTATGGGATTTTTGTTCCGTGGGATTCGTGTACTTTGAGATTTGTGCGTCGTGGAATTGGTTAACTTGGGGATTGGTGAGCCGTGGAATTGGTTGACTTGGGATTTGTGTGCCGTGGAATTGGTTGACTTGGGGATTTGTGTGCCGTGGAATTGGTTGACTTGGGATTGGTGTGCCGTGGAATTTGGTGACTTAGGGATTTGTGTGCCGTGGAATTGGGTGACTTAGGGATTTGTGTGCCGTGGAATTGGTTGACTTGGGATTGGTGTGCCGTGGAATTCGTTGACTTGGGGATTGGTGTGCCGTGGAATTGGTTGACTTGGGATTTGTGTGCCGTGGAATTGGTTGACTTGGGATTTGTGTGCCGTGGAATTGGGTGTGATTTCGGGTTAATAAGCTGTTTTGATTAGGTATGGCGTGAGGTTTTTGTGTTCTGGTGTTTTTGTTCTTGGTTTTTGTTTGCTTGATTCAGGTGAGTACATAGCAGCGTCTATTGCTACCGAGCAATCTAATCAGTTTTTCGCCGTTATTACCACAATATTTCAGTCTCACCATCAGCTACCGATTCACATGCAAGACCAATTACTACGGTCCCATGTGCAACAAATTATGCATCGGCAAAAATGACGACACCAATGGCCACTACAGGTGTTCAGCAGACGGCGATAAAGTCTGTCTGGAAGGTGATGTTTAAACGATACTAGAATTAAGTAGTTATGACGTCAAAAAATGCATCAGGTTACATGATGTTGTGTGTTGATACTTGTGTGTTATTATATACTTGAATTTTGAAGACTGCAGTATCCAAAGAAATTCATAATAATACGCGAATACGTTATCAAATAAATGGCTTGCTGTCTCATTTACAGGCTGGGCTAATGTTGAGAGCGACTGCAAAGTACCTGCTTGGTGCATCTGGTGCTAAAATGATCGATTTGGGTGGTTTTACTTCGTACCAGCTTGATATTGCAGCGCTACGGAGGCCTCGTATCACCTTATCAAATCAAATCAGAAAGAACGCGTGCTGCATGCACGCATGACGCTTCTAAACAAGATCAAAGTACTAACACGCATCACTTGAACCTATCCGTATACGGTGTTATTAAAATATCTTTGCGAAATGCAATTATTCGTCGAAATTCCATCTTCTGCACTGGCGAAATTTATTCGAGATAGATGTTTTGACCCCTGATGTCATACTTTGTAGCGAATATCTGTATACCTGTCACTGCATCTTTAAAAAAGGTTTACTTTTTTAAAAATATAACTTATCATTTAAATTAAAAAACAACTTTTATAATTGTTTTGATTTATCAGTAAATTATTTCTTCCGATGCAGATGTGCTCAGATAAACTTCAAAGGAACCAGCAAGAGGTTTGGATAGGGCTAAAAAATTTTGGCGAGCTGAAATAATTGGAGACGGAAGACATGCAAAGCTTTTTTTGAGCTCAAATGTGATTCTAAATCAAGATTGACTATATGGGACTAATTATTAAACGATTTGGGACTTTCAAACGAAAGAAGATACACCAAGGATGGTTTGAAAGTTTTACAAAAAAATTACTAAAAAATGCGAAGACCGTGGCCTCTGTGCAGACCTTCTCGCTTCGCTCTCGGTAAGCTAAGCCAGCATCTGTCTACAGAGACACTTCAGCGATGGTTAGCTTATCAGATTAAAGGCTCATCCGGTCCATCTAAATTTAGTACTTGCATAATAGTTTGTCCTTTTGCGGTTTATTTAAATAGCTGAAAGTAGCCGAGAAATTTGAAAATTTACCAGTAAAAGCCATGGCTCAGCTTACAATAATCGAGCACGAAGACCTCGCCAGTGGGGGCGCTTCTATGTCATCGCTGCTCCCGGAATTGCCAGTCAAACTCGATGGCAAAACGCGTATTGACTATTCAACCAGAGCTAAAGTTCCACTGGAAACTTATATAGCGTCGATACGAAGAGCCGATCTGAGAGATCGTTTCATTGAGACGATAACTCGACTTGATCTCACCATCAACGATGGGTTTAGCCTGTCGCAGCAGCAACTAGAGGCTTCCTGTGGTACGCTGCATGCCACACCGGAGACACTCACCGAACTCGCTGAATTGGCGTCTAGAAGAGGGTTAGCTACCATTGCAGAAAAGTAAGTTATTTTGCATTTTTTAAATTACATTTACTGAATTTAAATTTATAATTTTGTTTTTCTTGTCTACAGTAATAAAATTCAAAGCAGTAATTCTGAATTGGCGCATCCGAGTGCTGTGTACATCTGCTCAGCTTGACGGGCTGGAGGGGCCGCAACACCCACCCTAAATTTACCCAGCTCAAACTGGTACCCGATCTTAGCTGTGTGAGCTGAAGAAATGCGTGATTAAGATTGTATCTTGCTTAAGGGAAATTTTTATATTTCGAGAGTAGTGGCTCTAATAAAATCCTTTAATTATTAAGAATTTAAGCATGATTATTTAAATATATGTTTTAGCCATTGATTTTTTAAGTTATGAATTAAAAAAACATAAATTTGATATATCATTTTTGTTTTGATTTTAATTGAAAGTTTGAATTTAATAACTATTTTTTATAATCACCCAAACTACTGCAGATTTCTGTCAAACATTCATGATGCCCAACGTCGTGATAAAGCGCGCATTCAAGCGGCAAAACAAGCAATGCATGCTAATCAGTGGAAAACGGCAGTGGAGCTGTTGGAATCTATTGAAGATCCATTGAAGATATTGAACATGCAATTCACTCCTGAGAAAGATTTTCCAGCTACAATTTTCGAGTCAATACTAAATTATTGCTCTAATTTTGTCTCAAACGATACAATGGACGACTGCCGAGAAAAATTGGCAATTGATGCGGCTGACAAAGGAAACTGGTCGCTAGCGAGGTCCGCCATCTTTGGCATCTCAACATTAGCTAAAAGAGAAGTGGCTAAAAGGCAAGCATTGAGTAAAATCTCTGCCTGCGCGGGTTGCACCGATGCTTTTCTTAACTGCGCCGTCAGCAGTCTTGGCTGCAACCGCTGCCGCCCAAGCGTTCAGATGCCGGCAGTCGACCCTGTCGAACAATCGCGCACGGAGGATGTCACCGTTAGTTTCTCATCGAAAAATAGTCCTCTCGAATCGGAAAAAGCTCGAGCCAGGTTTCTTCCAGCGTTCGTCGAAGCCATGGTCGAAGACACCGACGATCAAAAGCTCAAAGACGGTATCAGACGTCAGGCAGTAAAATTACTAACGAGTCGAAGGCTTTGGCATACAGCCAAAAATATTGCTGAAGGCATTATTGATGAAAATGAGCGGGAGAAATGCCTGTTAGACTCGGCCGAGTTTGGCCTTTATGTTGAAGACGTGGAAGTCACCAATTTCTTCTTAGCTAACGTAAACAGCCTGGAGCGTAAGCAAAGTTGGCGCCAACTAAAAGCACAAAGTTTGCGAAATAATAGAAAGGAAGACCTGGCCAATAGACTGCTAGCTTGTCATAGTGTAGAAGCTGAGGCTGCAGCAACTCGAGGTAATTTTGAAGCTGTCGAACAAATTCTACAGCAAAATGCTGACAATCCGTCCGTTCAAGATGAAGTTCGCTCATCCGCTGCTCAAGCAGCTGCAATCAATGGTTACCTGGAGCCAGCAAAAGAATACGTCAGGAACATCCTCAGCGAACAGATCAAGCACAACTGCTGCATCCAAATAGCAACAAACGCTGCCGACCCTCATCCTCTTACCGGAGTTCAGTGCGCCGCCGAGACAGGAAGCATGGACACGGTAGTAGCAATATTGTCCACCATTTCGCAGGACGATCTGCGTTATCAGTGTTGCGCTGTCGCAATTAAACTAGCCGTTGAAAATCGATTCCCCGATGCCGCGTCCCGACTCTTCGGTACCCTTTCTGAGAATGAACGAGTACAAGTGGATTGCCTACATCGTGTGTTCGTGGCCAGTATTTGTAACGATTTTCGTCAAAGCTTTACAGAATTACTGATTGCGCTAATGAACAACGTTATCCCACGTGAGAAACTGTGGAAAGTTTTCGATGCTACAGTTCTGAGGATCGGCGACGATCAAAATTTAAGAGATCAGTTCTGGGGAGTTGTGGTCAGCGCGTGCCTGAGCTCAGAACTATGGGTTGTAGCACAACGGTACAGAGAACTTATCCGGAATCAATCTACTAGAGACAATGTTTGGGTAGAAAGTGTGCGCAGTAAGTTCAGCCAAGGTGTACCAAAAGTAGCAGCAGACCTAATCTGTAGAATTCAAGAACAGGAGCCAAGATTGGCAGCAAGCTGTTTGACTGGCTTGACCGAATTGATTATCGAACAAAATTTGCTAGAGCCAGCTGTGGAATTTTTTAATTTTGACGACCTTAAAGATGCTGATGAGCATCGAATTCAAGTCGTTAATTTCGCTGTTCAACTGGTAGATTTCCGGAACACGGAACACACAGACATGGAATTATTGCGTCAGACATCAGCTTTAATAATTGATCTCCCCAATCGGGACGAACTGTTTAAAAGAGCGTCAGACAGTTTAGCTAGAATCGGGCATTGGAATGGCGCACTTCTATTTACAGGTCAAATCGATTGCCAATCAATAAGGTTGGAATGTCACCTTGGTCAGCTGCCTCTCGTCTGGGGCGCCAGTAGACGGCTGGACATTCTAACGGATGTGTTTCAATCCAGCATTGATGTTGATGCAATATTGGATTATCTATATGGGCTAATAGAGCTGATAGAAAATCAAGAAGGCTTTACTATTTTACTCCAACTTCCGATAGAAGCTACCTGGATTTTCGTCCGCGAAGATCTTCTACGCAAATTTAATCAAAAATCAGTGTGTCTGACAACCCAAGTGGACTTTACCGGACTATTTTCAACATTGAGCAACAGCCAGTTGCTAAAGTATCTGCACAAGTGTATTGTAGAAGGACACAACACAATAGGACATTTGCTGATGCCAAGTATCTGCGATGTAGACGAGGTGGAAAGTAGTGACGAAACGGCGCTAATGCTAGCTGCCAAACACGGACATGTCGATTTCATTAGGTCGCTCGTAGAGCATCATGGAGCTTCGGTGACAAAAACTAACTCTGAGGGTCACACAGCCCTGTCCATAGCGTGCCTTCATGGACAAGAGAAAGCTGTGCAACTGCTTTTAAAACTTGGCTCCGATGCCAATCACCGCGACAGAAATGGCCGCAGCTGCGCCAACTTAGCGGACAAAACGGAAGTGCTGAAGCTACTCCAGTGAGTTTATTTATTTCTATATTGTTAGCCTTTTGGTAAGCGAATATCTGAAAAATAGTGCATTGATTTGTAACTTACACAAGAAAAATCTATTGAATATTCGTCTCCATTTTAGCTTTAGTCTGGGTTTCGACCTTGCGCAATACGAAATTGACAAGAGCAGACAACTGACAGACGCACTGGTCAACTCCGGTTTCACATCAGAGCGAATGAAATGCCAATCAATTTTGATCGACTTCACATCAGAAGTAGCCAGGAAGGTCACCAACAAAGACTTTAAAATAACCGGCAGCAGCGCTGAAGGTTGGGGATTAATTCCAAGCTGCGTAGACGGGCTATGGCCGGCTGATTCTGACATTGACTGGATGGAGCGCATCAAAGTCGAGCCGTTTCACCTCGAAGGATACTGTCAGTGCGACGACCAGCAGCTGACACGCCTTCCTGTCACAGAGGGCCACGTCCAATTAGCATCTTCTATAGGTAATAAACTAACAGGAGTTGTAGCCTAGTGGCTAGAGTGTCTGCTTTACGACCGGAAGGTCGTGGGTTCGAGCCCAGTCTCTAGGAGACAATTTGTGTCCTTGAGCGAGGCACTTAATCCCGCACAGTTGGTACCAGTTTGAGATGGGTAAATTTAGTGGTTTTTGCGGCCCCATACAGTCCGTCAGGACTGAGCAGCTGTACAATGCCATCGGATTTTTCGCGCAGCTAGCTTCGGCTGTGCCGTTGGCTGAACATCTGGTCGAAAGGACGGATGAGTATTAAATTATGATTATATGTTAGTAATAAGCTTTAAAAAAGGAAATTAAAAGGCCAAATGCCTGTAAATTTCTAAGGCAAACACAGCTAAGCATAATTATAACCAATGAATTGAGAGAGGCATGAGATCAAAATCTGTTTTCTAATCGTTGTAAATACATGTGTAGCCCGTTTTTTTTAATGCAGGCTGTCAACCGGCGGACACGTTGGAACCTTCTGGAGTCCTGCTGCGACGAGACTACTGCGCCGCGTATTCCTGCTGCTCTGGACAATTGGACCTCATAACGTACGAGCCGTATCAGCCGTCGCATCAGCCGGACTGTCAGCCCGAAACTCTCGTCGTGGCATCCAGACCGGGACAGTTCAACCAGCTACGGATCAGCTTCAACGCCAGAGAGAAAGTAGCGATTCGTGGCTTAAATTCTACCCAAGGTCACCTGCTTGTGCTGATCAAGCACTCCTTTAAAAGATTCTTGCCGAAGTATGTTAAAAGCTACCACGCTAAATCGCTTCTCTTACTTATGTTGAAAAAACATGGTACTCGAAACGACTCAGTGTGGCAACCAGATAATTTGGTTAGTCTCTTCCACGAGGCACTAAGGATGATGATAAATTATATTGACGAATTTGAGGGAGAAGATGCCGTAATAATGCCGCACCCGTATTGCGAGAACGCTCGGCTTTACATCAAGACTGCCGGACTGGGTGCAGCATACAGTAAATCAAAGCAAAACTTAAGAGCAGAGTTGGTTAACTTGGACGAAAATACCTGGGAGATATTCAACAGTCTCCTAAGAGTTTTGCGTCCCCTAGAGTCGCAGCAATTTCGATTTCATCCGTTTACTTTGCTGCCTCTGACACCGCAGCGACATAATTCGTCAAGACAATACGCGCAGGATCCAGCCAGTTTACTTGCAGCCATGTATAATACTATCAAGTCTGATTTGTTTGACCTTGGCCATGAGCAAGGTGTAAATCATACAGTGGACAACTTGATAGGCCGTTTAAACCCTCTGCCAAATAGTTGCAAGTCGGCTGCAATTTTCTTAAAAGCGGCGCTGGCTTTGAAAAATTCCTCAAAAGAAGAGGCCAAGGTTGCTTTGAGCGAAATTTCCAATCACAGAGTTCAGAGAGGCTGGAAACCTGACTCGCTCGACAATGGTGTACAGTGGGATGCGGCATCCGACTGGGCTTGGAGATTCTGCTTTCCTATCGATGCTGCCCTTCGGCTTAACTTCCTACCGGAGTTTACCCAGAGCTTGTTCAGTTACAGGATATCTGGGGACGATAGATCTTCTCACCTCTATGTCAACTTCCGCTGCCTTTGCTGGAGCCTGCGAAAGGAGCTCATTGGCTTAGACACAGCAGATCTTGACGAGTGGTATCGGGAACTGCAAGAGGACCCTGACTTGGAGGAGCTGCTGTCATTGGCGCACTACAGCTCTGATCCCAGTCATCGTAGATTCTGTCGACGGGAATTGGAAAAGCTACTTAAAGAAGAGCGCGTTGCTCTAGAGGCCAGTGATTTCGAGCGACCAGGTGCAGAACATATCTTCACTTGATATTAATATATAAAATTTCTTTCGATTGAATGTAAAAACTGGCTGGAAACCTTGTTTTTGTTTTAACAGTACAATCGAAAATTTAAATTCCCTAACTAAAGCGACTGTTGTGCAACGGCCTAGAAACACATTGTCATATGGTCTAGCCAACAAGAGAGACGAAATAATGATGATTTAATATAGACAAAACAAAATTTGCGTGCGGTAATGCCGATTGTCACCCTAGTTGAAATTAGCAGTGCGTGACAATCGCATTGCTGCACGCTAATTTCGTTTTGTCTATATTACATCATCATTATTTCGTCTCTCTTGTTGGCTAGACTATATGACAATGTGATAGAAGCACGGCTTGCAAGTGCACTATCTCTCCATTGTATAGCATAGGGCTAAAGTGACCCGCAATTTAACCAGCACATGGGAATTTTAAATGTATCATTTAATTAAAATTAATTAATAGATAACATTTTATTTCCGCTGCATGTTTTCGTATTTTTATCCTTTCAATATAAGGAATTTCTTGAACTTAGATTTTTTAGATTTTCAGAGAAATTTTACGAGGTAGCTTCGAAACTTGTTACTGACAGTACAAAAAAAGCATCGCTTACACCTGAAAATCGAGTATTACGAGCGTAAAATGAAATATTTTTATAATTTATGCAGTAGAGAGTTCTGGTATGTACATGGTTTTATATTCTAAATTTTTTTATTGGGTTAAGTGCTTCATAAATGCTGTTTAAATTTTTATCCGTTTTTTATAATGCTTCGTGGTTAGCTGCATAAAACTGCTATTTTTGTTAGAAAAATGTTTCCAATATGCAACACTTTCTGATTAATGGTTTTTCCAAGGACACATTAAGTAGAATTGGGACTGGACACTTCGTTTCTTGGAAAGTTTTGGAGTCAAATCTTCGCGAAAAAATACATTACGGAGATAGGAAATTTGCAGTTTTTCAACATAAAATTAAAGATTGCGCTCGATTGGAAGCAGATGCAAATCTCATCTTTTGATATTTGCTTCCTGCCTTTTTACTCTATCTAACTATGTCTGTCCTTATTTGTGAAATATTAATCTTCAAATTATTTTTCTTGTAAAACATTAGTAGCAAATTATATACTAATAACAATAAAGTAATAGGAAGGTCAATTTTTTCACAAATTAAGAAGTACATAGTTCGATAGAGTAAAAAGGCAGGAACCACATATCAAAAAGATAAAATTTGCATCTGCTTCCAATCGAGTGCAATCTTTATTTTTATGTCGAAAAACAGCAAATTTCCTATCTCCGTAGTTTTTTTCCGTATTTTTTCTCGAAGATTTTACTCTAAAAACTTTCCAAGAAACGAAGTGTCCCGTCCTTCTACTTAAGGTGTCCTTGGTTTTTTAATGCGCAAAAGCGTAATTTGCGATTTTTTCAAAAGATAAGTATATATCTTTTTAAAAGCATATAAATAAGTCAAAGATCGATAAAATTGAACTTTCTAGAAAGAACATTTTCGTACTTTTTTATTTAAAAACACATTCCTGTTTAGTAACTAGAAAGTGCGAGTTTACAACGCAATTTTTTTATTTTCAAGCTCGCCAATAACCATTGCGTTAACTTGCCACACTAGTTTCGTCCAGATTTTGCTGCTGAGTCGTTTGCTTATTGTTTATGGAGCCTTTAAGGTCAGCCCAGAATTTCTTCAACTCCTGTTCTTCTTCCCAGCTCTGACTGAGCAGCACGTGACGCAGGAAGCTCTCCATCTCAGCTGATGTAGCTCCGGAACCATCGGCACCGCAGACGCCCTGCTGTAGTCGACGCAACCGACTGTCACTCGAGTCCTTGTTTGCGCACGCTTTGAATAGAATAAAGACTAGTTCGACAAATTCGCAAACGCTTAGAAGCGAAATTCCTGCAGTGGTTGGACAGAAAAAAACTTGTGTCAGAACCAAAGAGTATTGAGATTGACATTGCATCTTTGTGATCACTTTGTGACTAGGCGATCTCAATAATCTCTGGTCAGAACTTTTTATCAAACGTGGAATAACGAAGAGTGCATCAGTCAAATCAATTAGTTGTCAAAACAACCTCAAGCTCAACAAACAATACAAAGTGTCGCAAATAGTCAACTAACTTGATTAAGAAAATTTTTCTGACTGTAAAAAATCAGAAAGGTGATCTTTCGACCAGGATTTACAGCCCACGGCACAGCCGCAGCTAGTTGCGCTGCCCATCCGGGGGCTGTGTACAGCTGCTCAGTCCTGACGAGCTGCTGGAGGATCCACAACACCTATCCTGAATTTTTCCAGCTCAAAATGTAGCTCCAAGCTTTCCACGAAATTATAATTCTGTCGAAAAAATCCGCCAGAATCCTGGAAAAACTTGAAGTTTGGAAAGATTCTGACGTAGCTAACTCAACTTGACAGCTTAGTTATTCCAGGCCTCACTTAATTTAGAAAACAAAGTTTCTTCGCCAAATAGTTGCCAACACAGCGAATAAATTGCTTATCAAGATTAGCGCAATATCCATCCGCTCACCCATCCACAGGCCGAAAATGCCGCCAATTTCGCTCAGGGCCTCAGGCCAGTCGTAACTGTAATCCTCCAGGTAAACGGCCGCCCTAGGAGAGTCCGGTTTAATCCACACTCTGGCTACATTTGTAACCAACTTGTTTTTCGATAGGCACCAGGCGTCTTCTAGACTGACATGGTCCCCGCCTGGCTGGCAGCTGGTGTTGAACAGGTTTCGCAGCACAGACTGAGCGCGACTCGAATTCGACTCGCCCAACAGATGGTGCAGTCGAGATTCTTTAGTGGCTTCGGGTGCAGCAAATTTGGGCAGCAGGATGTAATTCACGAAATCAATCAGTTCGTCGCTTCTTGGCCACGACACCTCGGCTTTTGTTGCGTGCAGTTTCCAATTGACGCAGGGCGTGTAGGCTTCCATGGTTTGTATCAGTTCGGCTGTTTGAGTCTCAGCTTGTCGGTAGGCCGCCTCGTGACAGCTAAGCCTGTTGAGCAGATTTTGGGATGGACGAAGACGTTCTCCGTAGGGCGCGAACAAGCACAAAGTGGACGTATTGCCGCGAAACGGTAGCAGGTGAGAAAAGCAGCCGCAGCTATTGAATATCAATCGCTGTTTGGCCTCAATAACTGCCAGCGACTGCGTCAGGCTGTAGCTTTTATAGCCAACGCCAGTTGCATTGTCGCCGAAAAAGCGGACGTAGAGTATCTCTTCCGGTGGCTTCTCCTGACAAATGTGATCTGGTGGAATATTCAGCGCATTAACCTGCACCTCGGAGAACTCGATGGTGGTCGATGCGCCGTTGGAGATGTCGTAGGCCAATCCAGTTGTCATCGGGTGCTGGCCGTCTCTGTGGACAAAAATTCGGAGGCCTTCAGCTTCCCAACTGTTTCCCGTTAGAACTTGGTTCATCGTACGGTCGCCAATGCTTAGGTATTCTTCCAGGTCGTACGGCTGCTGCATCTCATCGTCGGCGCTCTTCCTGCGCCGATACGACGCTTGATCGTCAAGCCGATCGCTATCAAAGTTTGAGTCGGTGAATAATATCAGCTGAAGGCCACTGTTTTGGTCACTGCTGTCTATACTTCTGTCATTATCTGTTGGTAAAAATGTGTAACAGTTCCAATAGCGATTGTGCTGTATCAGCTTCAAATTGTCGCTGCTACAACTACGACCTTTGTAAAAGCAAGAGAGCAGCATGTGCAAATCGCTTTGACCGAAGTCTCGCGTATCGTCCGTGGCCCAGAATACGTCCATGTAGGTCTTGAACAGGTCTCGCTGACGCGTTTTATAATCGACGCGCGTCTCGTTTGCTCGACGCTTCCGTTCCTCCGGCAGCCAGTGACGAAAAAAATTCCAGTTGGCCTCGAGGTGCTGGAATAGCAGGCTCCGCTCCGACGGCGTGTGCAGCAGCGTCTCCGAGACCGGTTTCAGATTACAAATTGTCACGTCGGGAAAGGTGGCCGGGACGCCCTCGTCTCTAAAGATGCTTGTGACAGGCGACTCCAGGTAGTTAGCAATGGTGGCGTAGGTGTGATAAAAGCAAGCCGCGCAACCACCAAAAGTCAGGATCACCCAGAAGACGCGTCGCCACGGGTCGCCGCTCTGATGCATGTGACTCAGGCCGTGAAGCGTCGATCGTTGGCCGTATTCGTGCAGCACTGAAGCTGCTGCTTTCAAATTTGGTGGCATCGCCTGAAGTGTGAGCTCCTTGTCAAGCGTTGAAGCAATTTTTTTCTCCTATTTTTTCTGTTAAGTTTTGAACTATTTCTTCCGAATTTTTTTCTCTTCACTGAAGGAAGCCAATGAAAAATCGTGCACTTATCTGGTGATTTCATTCGCTAGCATGGAAGTCCATCATCCCACACATGTCAGAGTTCAGCAGCTAATAATCAGGTTAACTTGATGCGGGCAGCTGCATTCTTTTTTTATTCTTCTTCTTCAAATCATCCCCGCTGCGCAGCAGGAGGTTTAGGATTAGAGGCTAGAAACTTTCCTCTGCTGATCACCATGCCAACTAAACTGGCTCAGCATCTTACAGTAGACAAAAACTTGGTGAAATCAGTGCTGGGTCTTCCGATAACAACACGTGGATAGCTACCTTATCAGCTTTTACATCTGACATACAGTAGTTGCAGTTTTCAAGCCACGACCTCGACCCCTCCGCGATGACTGGGGTGGTTTACTGACAATTCCAATTGGTGTACTTTTTCGAGTACCTTTCACACTGAAGCAACATGTATCTACTCGTATGTAGGGATTTTATGCGGCTTAGCTTTTAAAGATTAGAGTCAAACATATTTTAGTTTGATTACCTAGACTACTTGTTCACCACCTTAAACAGGGTGAGTAAAAAATATCCCCCTATAATTCCATTTTGAAGCCCATGGGGTTATTTCTGACAAGTTAAAAGTGAAAAGTGCAGGCCAAATATTTTTATTACCGCCGTAAGTTTAAAAAGTAAAAACAATAAAAATGATAAGAAATCGGGACATGATTTTTTCATAACTTAAAACGATGTTTGACCTCTAATTTGGTTGAATCGAATGACTACATTATCTAGTAGTTTTTTACCAGTTAAAAGTTTACTAATGTAGCCAAATATAGTTTAAATCCTTGAGTTGGCCCTAAGAGGTCTAAGATAGCTGACCCTTAGGCACCAGGAACCAGGTTACGCCGAAGCTCTGAAGTCCAAAGTACGCTCGTATCGAAGTTCAGGAATTCAGAATTCATATTAACAAAAAACCAGAGGAATGTTTGATGCATTTTCTAATACACGCAGATGCCTCGATGGCAGTACAGTACGAGCGTAAACCAGAACGTCAATTCTGACTTCGCAGCATACAACCGTTGACAGAACACACCCCGACATAGGGCTGGTTTGTTAGGATTTTTTCGTTATGCTTCATGCCATAGGCAATGTAAAATATACTATGCGTTATTTGGTTTTACGTAGAATTCTACTATTCATGGGAAAAAATAGGAGAAATGTTTCCCTGTCTGCTTCAATGAAACATCTGCTTTTAGGGTAGGGGGCAGGCCAGTATAACAAGGCTGCCAGATCAAGCTTTCAGCGGCGTAGATGCCAGTAGATGGAACAAAAAAGTTAGCATTAGTTATACTTTTCTGGATTCTATATAGATAAATTTTGCTTATAGAATCCAAGTTAACATGTGGAACTGAAGCTACTGTTTGGGCCTAAGCAAAGATTGTTAATTGGAATTCTTGGTTCGATGTTTATGTGTTAAATTGGTGATTTATGGATTTTAACGTTCAAAACTTGTATAGTTGGACTGTTTTTTATTATTGCTCTAAAATGTTAAATAAATACTAGTACTCGTAATGAATAAATGTATATTATGAATATTATGAATAAATTCATAATACTGTATAGCACTTGTGTAACTTGAAGATAGTTCAAATATAACTTCAGATAGTGCTCAAATGATGATTTGTTAAAGTTAATTGCGAGCCTCCATGAAGACATTTATTGATCAAAAAGTCAATAACTAAAGTGTTTTTCTTTATTGAACCTACTTAACACTTAAAGCAATCAATCAAATTTTGTTTTATCAATTATTATCTTTCCAGGCCGACTCAACCTCTCGCATCAGCCGTAGGCAGGCCTCATCTCGCCACGGCAGGCTGGCGCACTGAACGCTCACCGGTAGGCCCTGACTGCCTGACTGCATTCTGGCCACGGTGGCATGGCTGACAGAATTCGCCATCGGGTAGTTCGACATCGCTTCGACATCTGCCTGGGTCACTCGGGTCACCGGCACACTGCCCGCGGGAAAGTTCAACAGGTTGTACAGCACTAGGTAGCTCAGGCAGCCAATGAACGGAGCTTCGGGCTGCAGATGGACTGCCGGGCATCCCACAGCCGGGCAGATGACGCCGTCCAGCTCATCGGCTCGCCATCGATGCATGAACTGGTCGCGCAGCTCCAGCAGCAGCTGGTTGAAACGCCACATGGCTAAGACGCTGGGCATTGGGACACTGGAGCTGAGCCAGGTTGCGGTCTCCGAGTCGCCAATTAGACGACACCAGCGGTGACGAATCCATCGACCGGGCCAGGGGACCTGCGACAGGTTTTTTGGCATCATGATGTAACTGCGGTCTGGGCGAGGTCGAAATCCGAATCCGAGAGATAGCAGCACTGAAGCGTTCGAAGTATCAGAGTTCACGTTCTCACCTAACTACTCTCAGTAACATGTTCCCGGATTCTTTCTCTCCGCACCGCCTCCAAGGACTCCCTGCACAAAAGCCCTTCAGTAATGATCCCGGCACTCCCGATAGAAGCCCGTGCAGAGCCCCTAAATCGGCTACGCCCTGCCCCGCTGTTTAGCTAAAACCCTCGAATCAATACCCGGGCGGAGCTCTGGCTTCGTTAGATCTGGAAAGTCATCAGGTGCGCCAGGTCACACAGAGTGGTGGCAGCCTCATACAATGACCCCAAGACCCGCACCTAGGCTACAGCAGAGCAGGCGTGGGACCTTGCCCTCAGGCCAATAGCCACCTAAATCTCTTTGAAATGCTCAGGGCGGGTTTGCACGGTACTGAGGGCCCGTGAGCGTCAGTCTCAGGTCATTGGCGGCTCATAGTCATCCTCTTGATAGTCAAGAGGGGAGTCTCTCTCTTCCCCTTTAGGGCTAATGCTACGCAAAATTAATTAATTAAAAAATCAATTAAGACTAATAATTTTGAAGTTTGAATATCTTTAGATCGATGCAAAATCTTTAAGCAGGATAACTTCCTACTACTTTGCAATAAGTAGCATAAGGCGACTACTTTTTAGGTTAATAAGGGTCATTGAAGGGGCATCGCTATCTTATGAGCGGAAGGTCGCAGGTTCGAACCCCGATTTTTACCTGAAAAATAATATACTAGCACTAAATCAATTGGGTCGAAAATCTCATCTATGAGAAAATTAAAGATCAATTCAATAATGAAGTTTAATTTTGTCATTCCAAGAAACCGGAACTCAAACAAAAAGTAAATTTAAATAAATCTAGTGTAAAGATACATACTAGCTAATACATACATTCCTGCTTACCTGAATGGCGTGCAGTCCCAGTTTCACACCGTATGACACCTCATCTCCCTTCAACGCCTCGTCCAGAATGCCGGCTCCATCGCAGGTCACCGCTCGCAGATAGACCTCCATCAGCTTCAATTGACTAATTGGCGGATCCCACGGCACCATGGTATGGCCACGGCTTGCCAGTCTCTCCACGGTCTCTTTGACAGCTCGTTCAGCGCTAGGTACAGCTTGAAACTGGTAATCGTAAGTATAGTAACCGATGCGAAGGGAGCGCGGTTCCGAATAGACACTTTCCTTAAAACCCAGCGGCGGCACGCCAGGATCTGTGTGCTCGTGCAACTCGCTAGAGCAGAAGGCCGACATGAACGTTGCTAGCGAGTCCACGTCTGGTCCAATGGGACCCCAGGACGCTGGCACCAGTTTTTGTACGCTGACGCTTCGTTGGCCTTGACGCGACAGACGTCCGGAGGTCGGCTTGAATCCGGCGATGCCGCACCAAGCGGCTGGCAGGCGGATGCTGCCGCCAATGTCGGAGCCGAGGCCCAACGGCGAGCCGCCAGCCGCTACAAGCGCAGCCTCGCCAGAGCTGCTACCGCCTGGTGAACGATCCGACGCGGTCGGATGCCTGACAGCTCCGTCGATCGGATTGTGGCTGAGCACAGTCATCATGGTCTGAGGCACGCCGGTGCGTACGAAAGGCACGCCCCCCAACGACTTCAAGATAGCCACAGTGGAACAGTCCTCCGTCGGCAGAGGTATCTTCAGCAAAAGCGGCCAGACCGAAGCAGCTGTATTTGCCCTTCAGGGCGATGCTCTCCTTGATGCTGATTGGCAGACCGGCCAATGGGCCATCCAGATTGACCTCGGATAGATCCGGCTGCAGAAATTCGATCACACAGTTAAGATCGCGATCCACTTCGTAAGCCTTGGACTGATAGGCTAGCAGAACCCGTGCCGGGTCCAGCGCTTTAGCTCGCAACCGACTGAGAAGTTCGCCAGTGCTCAAACTCAGAATTGAAGACCTTTCGTTCTCCGATAGCTGCTGTCGACGAAGCTCATCTTTGAGGTGCTCGCCAAAGCGCGATTTCGACTGACGCGATGCTGCCTGCAGTCGAGCGCGAATCTGCTGCAGCTGACGCGACCGTTGCCAGCGACGGACAAGTCGAGAGACGCCCAACAAGCCGACTGCGGCAGCCGAGGTGACAGCAGCCGCCGTTAAAATTGAACGCTTCGTCGAGACAAGCGTTGGTAAACCGTCCAACAAGCTGGGCATTTCAATTCAAACTTTTAAGGAAGCAGTGGGCCAGTCCTTTGAAGACGATAATGCACGGTAGTAGGCTGTGTAAAGCAAGGCCAACAACTGCAGTAGATAAGTTGGAGACAGAATTGGTTGTTGTAACATGTGTATATATGTTTGCGTGCTAAAGCCACGTTGTGGAGGAATTCTTATCAAATGTTTCAATCTGACTGTCTTTTCCTTCATACACAAACGTATAGTTATGGAATAGCTACCTATGAATTAAAGCCCACAATTCCAGGTTTTCTAATTGCTACTACATTCAAACTCATACGAATTACACAGAGACAAGACTAAAGCAGATAAGCTTCTTTTCCCGAGCTTTTTTAAGCATTATATTAAAAGTTCTTCCCTGCGTAAAGTGCCTAATGGGGGGTTATTCGTAGGTCGGACCTCTGGATAATGTCCCAACTCACGAGTGCGCGTAGCGTAGCATTGTCACTTCTCAGATTCTGCCATAGACGTAGAAGAATGAATGGGGTAGAGTGAGTGGTCGTGGCCATAGACACTGTGGAAGACGTGTTTAAGATTCGTTGACGGAGGAGTGGTTTAAAAAATTCATCACACCACTGAGAGAGGACCAGTGCTGAGATTTATTCCTCGTTAAGCCATGGCTGTGGCTGCGAATCCGATTCGTTTGATTAATTGGCAGAATCTGCCAGTTGAAGCGCTGGCGAATGTGAGTGGCGACGAATTAAGTTGGATTTCGAGACTGTCCATGTCTGACAAGGATTTGACGCATGATGAGGATTTTCGTAGATTCTTGGACTATCTGGAGAGTGGTGATACTGACGAGGAATTGCCGCTGCTTCCCGCCGAGGATGTAGACCACGTAATGGAAGAACCAAGCACCTCTGAGGCTGCCGAAGTCGATGGAACAAGTTGCATTCCCATGGACATCCAGGAAGCAATGTCTCGGGATGAAATTTTGAGTCTACCGACCAAGACGAAGGAGCAGATGATCGCCCATGGGACTGCATTCGTTGAATTTCTTCGCAAGCATGGAGCCGCTGTTCATGACCTTCGCCCTGAAGACCTGTGTGAATTCGTTCGGTACTACTACTACCAATTGCATCGCATGGATGGTGGCGCATACTCCGCTGCAAGCCTGGTGTGTATTCGTGCCGGAATTCAGCGTTATTTGACGATGGTTGCTGGACTGAAGGTGAACATCATTGCTGGCGAAGAATTCACGAAGGCGAATCGTATTCTGCGAATGAAAGTGAGGGAGTGGCAGAATGGCGGTGGTCATGTTCGATCGTATCCGCCGATTGAAGAGAGTGATATGCAGAAGTTGCGCCAATACTTTGATCGATCATCTGCGGAGACCACTCAGGACGAGTTCCTTTTCCGTGTGATGTACAGCCTTGGGGAGCGAGGAAGGGAGCATCTCGAATCAATCGAATCCAGGAAGTGGCTGGTAAGGTTCAACGATTCCGATGGAAGACCTTACTACGCGCTGCCCCCGTTGAACACGAAGAACAGGTCGGCTGATGTGAAGCGTGCCAAATCTGACATTGAGATCAAGCAGGCGAGGATCTATGACACGGGAATCGTTGACGAGTATCTCTCCCTACTACCAGAGACCACCAAGGACGACTCGTTGTTTCCACGTCCGCTGAAGAACGACACGCATGGTCGACGGTTCTGTTCCAAGCAGAAGAGAGGTGTGAACTACATGAGGAACTTCATGAAGACGTTGAGCAAGAAGGCGTCATTGTCAAAGGAGTATACGAACCATTCTATTCGGTGAGATTTTCTGAATGAATCCGTTGTCTATTTTGAATAGCTTCGGACGATTCGTTTTGATTTCCAATCTCATTGCAGTGTGAGCAGGGTGTGCGATCTGGAGGCCGCGGGTCACTCAATGAGTGATATCATGGCCATCACTGGTCAGAGGTGCGAGAAGACAGTTCGCCGGTACCTGGCAATCAAGAGGGACAAGACCCTGCAGAAGTGCGGCGATGCTGTCTCAAGTGCTTTGAGGATGGATCAGCGTGCTGCTGTTCATGGACCGGGGTCGGCGCCAGTAGCCGTCAGCATCCAGAACTCGGTCGTGCAGGAGGCTCTGAACCTCTCCGACGAACGTCACAACGGGAGGAACATTTTCGTGATGAACAACTGCACCTTCAACAACTGCAATCTGTAATTGCTCGGAGGATCATTTAAGTGGCTTTTTTCTTTAAAAAACACTTGGCTCAGTAAGAAGCGAAACCGTTGTATTGAATTGTTTGCTCGTATAACTGAATTGTTCACTATTCGCTTTTTTCAACATTCTAAATATAACCACCCATTATCCACAGTTGCGGGACATTATCCCGAGGTTTTGGTATAGAAGAGTAGCCTGAGTTTTATTTTTTCACCATAGACACTAGACATTATCCAAAGGTCTGACTAGTGATAATGTCCCTAGTTAATCATTAGATTTGTAATTAAGAAAGAACGAATCGCAAAAAAAAAGTTGTTATGAAGTTCTGATAACCTCACACGGGGACATAAATATTGCACTCCAAATAACAAACAGTTTATTTATTAAAGATGGTTGAATGCAATGGCATAAACACTTGTTCAGTTGGGAAAAAATATTAAAATTATTTGTTTCGCATAGAGCATTACGACATAAATAATTGAAACTGAATCATTAATTTACTTCAGGAAATGTCCCATTGGAGACGTAAAGTGCGACCACTACAAACGGCGAAGATGCGATGCCAATAAACTTTACAAGAGACTTTGGAAGAAGCAAAAGCAATTTTAATTTATCGGAGGAACCAACGAAACATAATTTTCTTTAAAAGAATCTGAATAAGCAAAACTGCGTGCAATGACTAATAAATCAGAAACTTGAAAAAGTCTAGTCACCCAACTCTGCAAATGGCAAATCATATAAACAAAAAACGGAGAAAAAAACAAAAATCAAAATGGCGCCAAAAATGACACACAGAATAACTAAACTACTATACGCGGCAAAAGGTTTTAAACAAAATCTACAGCGTCACGGAGCAAAGAAAAACAAGTCAATAGTTAATAGAGTGGGCATAAAGGTTCATAAGTGGGACCAAAAATTATAGTCTTAATTAAAGCTTTAAAAAACAGCCAAAGCTATTTTGATGTGTTTAGTAAGTAATTGCTCAGTTATAGATACTTTCTAGAGATCGTACGACAGACAAAAAAAAGCCGACAGGCAGCGCCGCGCCTCCCTCCAAACTCGCAGCACCAATGCAAAGGTGCTACGGCGGAGACAAAGAGGATAGCGGCCGAACCAAGGAGAACTGATTTCTCCGAGGAGCTCTGACAAGCAGCTATAACTGACTGTCGAAAACGACTAAGAAAGATCCAAATTTCGATCATTCTAGATTTCATCAATTTTTGCGCTAGATGACGCTTTGGCTGCTTGGCTGATTGTCAACAAAATATTACAGTGAACATTCAGGACGACAAAAAATCGTATCATGGGGTTTCAGGCACGCATCAATCGGCTGCTGAATTCAAAGGGAAGTGTCAATCAATTGTTAGAATAATTTCGCGTGCATGATTAGTTGCCAAAGTACACTGCACTATTAAGGAATGATACTCAACTCAAAAAAATAAACAAGTTAAATAGCTGAGCAGTTGTAACTGAGTAGATTCGGTAGAAAATGACAATTGTGACGAGTGAAATTGGCTTGCCGAAAAACTGGTTGCAACTGGGCAGAAAAAAGCGTTTATAAAGTGCATGATTGGTACCAGACAGAGTACATTGTTCGCGGCGTGAGGTTGGTGCTAAAAATGAACACAGAGTAGCTGTAACATCAGCGATACTGTACATTGTGTCAGCGATTTAGCTATGTACATACCAAACCTGCACATTACGGCTGCACTGCAAAGGTAAACGCAAAATCAAACGTGACAATAAAAGCGAACAATACAATCAAAAAACGCCAATTAAATATAAGGAATAAACTAAAAATTGTCAACAGCAACAACAACAAAAAAGTTTCATTTAAACAAAAGGAAAATTATAACAAAAAAGGATCAAAGTATATTATCAGAGTCAGAGTCATATTATAAGGCCATGGAAGGACAATGGCTAATAGTTCAATGGGACTCTAAAAAAAACACAAAATTGTTACGACCAAAAGCAGCGACAGACCAAAAGATGTACAACAGAGAGAGGCAAAACACAGCAACTTGTGCACACCTAAAAATATTTTTAAAACGAATCACGAAATTTACTCGACTCTGTACTAACTACACAGTGCGGTTCGAAAACTCTTTGATTAATTGGTTAAGATTGAGAAATCAGTTCACTTGCCGGTTACTTTGATGTACATGTACCACAGGGAATGAATGACAATGTAATGTGTGATACGCATCTTCAGCTTAAGATATGAAACTATCAATAAATTTTAATAAGTCAAACTTTGGTTACGACGGTAAAATTGAAACAAATTCACGACCAGTTGCTGGTTAACCTTGAATAATACACAAAAAATAAGTCATAATTGCGCTTCACCCTACTTTTCGGCAGGTTTGTCAGTAGTGTAACTTGCAACTTCACGCTCGGGACTTGATACCGAAGCACTAGGCCAAATATGCCTTTGTGAGCCACATGCGGCTGTCGCTTTTGCACTGGCTGGGCCTGCATGGAAAGGCGAAAGAAAGAAAGAGAAAAATCATATTCGTTGTCACGTCTAATTAGTGGCGACTCTAAAGTCGTCTAAAACTGATTAATAATCATTTTTCCCTTTTTTCCTGAAATTATATTTGTTCTAAAAATTAATTTAATGTAATTAATATAGGGCCTGCCATCTACTCGTATTATTGTAATTATATTAAGTTAGGAGAACATATAAATAATTGATTAGATTTAAACCACTTTTTCAGGATATATAATGTAATTTCAGGGATCCATTGACTCTTATCTCAATAGATATTTAGATATTTTTTGGAAAGGTTGATAAAGCCTATCACTATCTTGGTATTTCCGTGGTTATGTTGCACCAACGTAGATTTACATGTACATTTAACCGTAAAGCTCAGTAAATCTATTTTTAGAATGTGATGTAACTGCGGTCTGGGCGAGGTCGAGGGCGCGGAATTTTTCCGAATTCCGCGCACTTCCCCTAGACGCAGTCGCTAGAGCGTCGAGGTGGGATTGGGATTTCTTCCTCTCCCGGCCTCCCCTCTAGCCACGTCCACTCCCGCCTGCCTGTCTCCGTCACCTCTTGGACCGGGGATGCGCCTGCTGGAGCCCTTTCCTCTAGTCTTTTCCCCTCTTTTCACCCTCCTTTTCCCCTCTTTACCCTCTTTTGCCCCTGCGCGTGCTCCCTACTTATAGTATGATAAGTCTTCGCCCCCATAATAATCTGCTCAAACCCTCTATTTCGACCCCCTAATTTATGCTACTAATAGTATTTTCGACGCGTTTTACTATCTTATTTATCGATCCTCCCCCTTGTTCTACCCCTGCCTAGTGACATTTTCATTCGCGCCCCTGTTTGCCCCCAACCCCATTTCTCATGCCGTCCTCCCCACCTCCGCTTCTATTGTTATTTTTCCTCTAATGTTTACCTTTCTATTGTTCCCAATTTTTGTTTATCTTTCCAATGTTTTCTTGCTAATTGCTTTCCCATTGTTCCCCGTTTTTGTTTGCTTTTCTAATGTTTGCTTTTCTATTGTTCTCTGCTCTTTCTCATTGTTCTTCATCCCCTCTCAACGGCCCCCTCATCATTTGCGCCTTATTATCACCTACCTCCCACCCCTCTCCAGCTTGCGTAATTCCCCGTTGTTCTCATGCGCTGGCGGCCATTTTTGTTGTTCTCATTTCAGCGTCATCAGCCGGCGGCCAATCGGAGAGAGGGAGCCATGGCAACATGAGATGAGATGGCGGCCATTTTGGATTTTGAGGCCTATTTGAACAGCTGTTTTCGGCCTCCAAAATCCTCAGACGTCGTTTGGAGTCATCTCCCATTCAGACTTCGGTCTAATTCGAGTCTTAGGACTCCAGTGCGGCTCTTGTGCCCCTTTGTGGCCCCCGCACTCGGCCTTGTGGCCCTATCTGCGAGCCTTAGAGCTCTGCCAGCGCGGCTGTTTAGCCTGCCCACCAATTCGCGGCCTCAGTGCCTTCAACGTCGGCTTCGTGCCTAGATATCTACAGCTTCGGCCTTCGGCCCGTCGGCGTACAGTCCGCCATCTCAGCGACCATCAGCCAGATCGACAGCCGCCATCTCAGCTCCGGCCTCTCTCTCTCTCTCCGTGCCAGCCGCCGGTAAGTTCCCCCGCGTATTTTATTGTTTTTCCGCCTAGCGCGTATTTTTGGGGATTGTTCTATTTCGGCCCTGTTGCTCTGCACTAGAGAATTGAGCCTACTGTATTAGTAGCATTTTATCTGGCTACATTAATACATTAATTTCGCTGAGTAGTGTTTAGCCTTGTGCTATTTTAGGACAATAACTAGCCTAATCATTAAATCCATCTTCTTTGTCACTTCATCTCTATTGGACTGCTAATGGCTTGCTAAGCCTTTCACCTTGGGCGGTGAAGTATGGGGAAGTTAGGGGAAACTAGCGAGCAGAATCTCGAGGGCGGCTCGCCGCGTCTGGCGGCGCGCCTGTGTGTAATGAGCGTATGAGCGGTGTAGTAGCTATGTGCACGTGACGGCGGGTAGAGATAGCAAAACCTGGCTAAGCGGACCCATCTCGCACTGACGCGTTCGAAGTATCAGAGCCCACGTTCTCACCTCACTACTCTTAGTAACATGTTCCTGGACTCTCTCTCTCCGCACCGCCTCCAAGGACTCCCTGCACAAAAGCCCTTCAGTAATGATCCCGGCACTCCCGATAAAAGCCCGTGCAGAGCCCCTAAATCGGCTACGCCCTGCCCCGCTGTTTAGCTAAAACCCCCGAATCAATACCCGGGCGGAGCTCTGGCTTCGTTAGATCTGGAAAGTCATCAGGTGCGCCAGGTCATACAGAGTGGTGGCAGCCTTGGGGCTCATACAATGACCCCAAGACCAGTCAAAGGCACCTTAGCTACAGCAGAGCAGGCGTGGGACCTTGCCCTCAGGCCAATCGCTACCCAATTCTACTCAGTTTCCTCAGGGCGGGTTTGCACGGTACTGAGGGCCCGTGAGCGTCAGTCTCAGGTCATTGGCGGCTCACGGTCATCCTCCTGTTAGTCATAGTCATTTCTTCTCCTCAAAGGCTAGGGCTACGCAGGCGGGAAACATCAAATGATAATATAATTTCATCCCTCAGCAATGTACATTGATTTGCACCCGGCAAAAAACGGTATAGAAAATAAGATAAAAAAACAGATTCTAGCTTTAGGCATGCCCAAATGTACATTTTCAAGACACAGTCGGACATTAATTGGCTAAACTATATCGACTGTACAGTCTGCCTCTATCAGCTAATTGTTCAAATGTTGAAAAAAATCTACTGTAATCTGTTGAACGATTGTACAATTAGCGAAGCTACGAGCGTAAGCAAGCAGAAAGAATAGAATGAGTTTAGTTAGCCTGGAGAATGCCACTCAATATGGTCTTCTCGTTCTGTCTGAATCATTCCCTAGCCCCAATCCTCATTTTTTTCTGATAATTCCGAAGCAGCAGCAGCAGCTGCGGCAAGGCGAGCTGAATTGATGCGAAACCCTTAATCAGAAGCCGAGTGGGAAGGGAATAATCTAAAAAAATACGATAGCGATAAGGCGTTGGCGAAGTATACGAGTAGTGCTTGATGAAGCTAACCGGGCGGGAGGGATGAAAAATGGGGATAAACAGCTTGGGATATGGATGCTTACCCCAACCCCTCCATAGTAGATCGCAGAAATGGTGGGCGTAGAAAGAAAATCCAATTCCAACTGCCAATATTGCAAGTGAAAAGCGGAACCATAAAAAATATCCCCTTTGAAAAAAAAGTATTCTAACGATTGCGTATGACTCGGCCCAAATCCAGCTGTTGGAACCTAGAGTTTTCTATGAGGACCGAACAGAAAATAATATTTTTATGTTTATGTTTTAGCTCTATACACACGTGAGTTGTGACACTTCAATTACTAGACTGACTGGGCCTGGATATTACCTGAAATCGAAATTTATTTATTTCGCAAAGTTTCAAACAGTTGCAAGAATGCTCGTTACAATTAGCACAGGAATTCGGCATAGCTACCAAAAACAACTTAATTAGAGCAAAAAATTGATTAACACGATACATGAGTACTTTTTCGTAATCAGATAGATTAGAAATGTTCACTATTTTCAACGAGAAGAACAAAAAGGTAAAATGTTAGTTCCTTCTCTACGTACATGTAGACAGAAAGGGATGACTATAGTAACAAATACTGTCATGAATAAAACCTTCAGACAGCTGTTGGTAGGGTAGCTTCTGCTGAAACTGTAAAAAATTTCTTTTATCCCTTGTAGCAATGTCTTCCACTATTTTTATATCCCATTTCTTTCCCAACGCTGCAAGTTAGTACACACGTACCAACGTACTTGGAAGAAAATTTTCAACTTCTACTTCCACCCTCTAGCTGCTGCTCTTGCAATTCACGCGAGGGAGACGATTTTTTTAAACGTTTCGTCAAAACCCCGCTTTTTCCCGCTTTTTCTGTTTTAGGAAATTTAACTTTCCTAAAACAGATTTTTTTGAAAAAAGCAGACTACACTTTCTACGAGCTAAAGAGGCTAAAATTGCGCAGTGATAGTGCAAAGACAATACCAATGATTTTTTAACAAGAGGATTAAGTTACACGTAAATGCGCACTTTTATCGTGCGTGGCTATCAAAAAGTTAATTGCGAAATAAAATTGTTATTAAGACTTTGGATAAAAGTTAGTGAGAGGTTAGGACACCAACTGATACAGACTTGCGACACTAAAGGGAATACTAATTGGGACACTGGTTGGAAAAAAGACATAGGGTGAGATACTTAATGAGATAAAGGCTGAGATACTTGATGAGACAGACACAATGTGATATACTTAATTAATCAGGGGTGAGATACTGGGTAAGAAACTGGCTAAGACACTGGTTGAGACACTGGGTGAGACACTGGGTGAGACACTGGGTGAGACACTGGGTGAGACACTGGGTGAGACACTGTGTGATACCTTCTGTGAGTCACTCGGTTGGACCTAGGGTAAGACAGTGTGAGATACAGGGTGAGGCACTAGGTAAGACACTGAGACACTCGGTGAGACACTGGGTGAGACACAGGGTGAGATATGGGGTAAGACACTGCGTGAGAAATTTGATAAGACACCTGGTATTGCGCTCGTAGAGACACTACGAAACACAGGGTTTAACATTTTGAACGACACCAACTGAGATACTAAAAGAAACACGAATACACTCTTTGGAACATTAGGTGAGACCCTCAAGATTAGCGGCGAATATTAACAGCGGCGTAACATCTGGGGAACACTTTCTTCAACAAATAGTCTCTATAGATTTAAATAAGAATCACAAGACTCATTAGTAACAAATAAATCTCTTCAAGCAGCTCACCTGACGCAGTCAACTGACAATCCTCCTCAAAGCTAGCCAGCTGCGGACTGTCCGATCTTCTCAAATATGACCAGCGCCTATCATCCGTGATGTACCAATCGTCGAGCACGAAGAAGGTCTCATCGTCCATGTAGGGCACATCGTAGTCGGTTACCAAACCGCTGTCAACCTTGGATGGAGTGACGGCATCAGGGAACAAGTGATCGTCGTTGACAACGCTGCAGGCCGAGTGTCGACCGGAATCGTCGGCGGTGCTTGACGGCGTCAGCATCAGCAGCTCTTGACGAAGCAGCAGCTGCTCTTCAGTGGCAAAGATGGCGGCTGTGGCTGCTTCAGCGGCGGACTGCTTTTGCCGCATCGACGGTGACGGTTTCGAGCGCAGACGCGGTCCAAGGAAGCTGGTGCAGCTCCTCTGGTGCTTCAGCCGGCGATGTTGGCTCCGGCGAACCCTGACGCTTGCTGTCCGCGGCGCACCGGATGGCCAGTTCTTCGTATGCTCGTTCGAATTCCTCGGTGCTGAGCTGCGAGATGCCGCTGTCCCGCTGACGAGGACCTCCAACTTTGCTGGCGTCATTTTCATTGACAGTTTCGTCATCTTTGACATCCTTGACGTCAGCAGTCTGATGAGGCTTCTCCTGCGATGGCGGCGGAAGCGAGGCGTCCTCAGACCAGGTGCGATTGGCTGAATCCGGCGTTGGCGTCAGTTCAGGCGATGACCACCACGTCCTTGGTCTTGGTCTGCTGCTCCGTAGACTGTTTAGTCGCTGGTTTTGCTGGTCTCTTGCGCCAAGGTTTTTGGCGGTTGAGTCTGCCTGATATTGACAGTCGCGGGGCTGTCTGTCTTCGCCACCTTGACTTGCCCATTGCTGCCGTTACTGTTTCGGCGAATTAGCTGGAGAAGTTTCCGCTTGACGCTTCGTGGAGGAGGCCTTGGACCCAGGCGACAGCCAATCTGGCTTCTTTATTGGCCGACGATCTTTGCGTTTGACGGGTTGTCGAGTCTGCAGTTGTTTTGGCGCCGGCTGAGGCTCGCGAGGTGTCGACTTGCTGAGTGTTGATTTGATTGCCCATCGGAAAACCTTGGCTTTAGAAATCGGACGATTAGAGAGCGCTGTTTGTGTACTGGATGGCTTTCAGAGTTAATGAGTGTAGAGCAGTTAGCTAGTTAGTGACACTTTTTTTGCGACTTTTGACGCTTTGAGTAGAGTTGGGGTGGTGGGGTGGTGGACTAACGCGCACGTTGTAAAAAAACCCCTAGACGACCGTACGCTGGCTGGGTGATTTTACGATTTTGGCTTTCTGTTGGACAAGGCAATAAATTTTTTATATACTTCTTTATTTGGAAGCGATTGTATGAAGCCTCCCACAATAGTTAGACGGAGTTTGAGGGGTGGAGCAGTGAGCTCAGTGCTAATAAAAATACGCGCTTTGATCTCAGCTCTATGGGGTATTGGAAAAATTCTTAGAACTTGTGCGCAAGCTTATCACATTCTCTCTCCTCGCTTTCCTCGCCATTCCTTGGGCCGTGGAGAGAGAGTGGGCTGTTTCTCTCCCCCTGCACCCCAACCTCCATTCCCCTATGATGGGTTTCGCCATAAGCCTCTCTCTCTGTCTATCTCTCTCTCTCTCCGTCTTATTAACCCCAGCACCCCAAAATAATTAACCAGGGCTTCAAAGTACGCTCAGGCGACGACGGAAAGTACGCTCGGGGGCTCAACACATCGATCGATATAAGAGAGAAAGAAAGAAAGGGAGAGAGATTTTTGGTAGATGGGTGTGTTGGATTTGTGGCTATTACAGCGAGAGAGAGGCTCGTCGTGCACCCCGCGCTCCCTCTTTTTCTCTCTCCCCTTTTCTATCTCTAAATCCCCGCATGAAATGTGCGCACCCCGAATTCAGCTTGTCAGATCCTTCCGCAGCTCTTTCTCTGTCGTCCCATGATGCAGACATCCTCTTTTTAACAGATACTCCCCTTATAGCCGACCCACCCACTACTCTTCCCCTGCTGTGTTTTTCGTCTGACTAAAAATGTCGTTCAAAATAGATTTCTGAGTAAGTTCCCTTTCTGTCAGGGTTGTCGAGATAGAAGCACTGAACCGATGTTTCTATAGTGTGAAATGAACCACGTCGGTAAAAGCTCTTTACGCAGCTACTGATAAAAATAAATTTCTAGTATATACTAATGTACAAGAAAAGAAAAGAATATAACAGTTTCTTATTTAAAAAAATACTGTGCTTATATGTACTTTTGTTCAATGTTTGCTTCGAAAGAAGTGTGCACGAAAAAATTAAGAAATTTCTGTTACCCCTCCACTAGAAGCAAAGTTTTAGCAAAAAAAAGTTGATCGTGCAGTCTAGGGGGCTCTATTATTTTTCTTTCCTCTACGTCTTCTACACCCAAAGTCTGCTTTTTGTGTGAGCACTTCAGCCACGAATAGCACTTCAATTGTCGCATTTTCTGAATCTCAACACTCTTTTTCACGGCCAAAATGTTCGTGACGTCATCTGCATAACGTATCCATAGTGGCTCATGAAAACAAAGCAGCTGCTTGGGGCCTAAACTCTTACAAATATGTGTTGCATGTTTTACTGCTTACTTCTGGCATTAAAGTTGAATCATCGTCGGAAATTTATATAATTATAGTTATTTGCTCCAATCTACTTAAAGTACTGTATCTCTTATCTAAGCCGCTTTTTAATTGGCTGAAATACATGTAAGTTTGCGTGCTAAAACAGCGAGTCAGTGCAATTTTACGGGTTAAATTACCATGCGTTCGAACTTTCGTCGAATTTTCTTTATTTCGCAGGTATTTTTTTTACCTCGTTGAAAAAAACCAGCACCCTATTGGCGCACGTAGCGCTGACAACAACAATAATAATATATCTCAATGGTTGAATATAATATAGCATCTAAATCAATTCATATAAAATTTGTGTAAATTTCTGCCGTATAAATTCACCTACCTGTACAACCTATAAAAGTACAAGCAAGTACGGTTCATGTATGTGCCAAATTGTTCTTACGTACATATGTCTACATGTACAATGCACAAGTAGCAGATTGTAATTCTACTACCGAAGGCATGTAAATAATGGGAATTGTTTTTATAGGCCCTCATTTAGGTTTCAGGATAGAAAGATTTGTACAAGTTACATTGTACCATATGACTCAATAAAATATCGAAAAGGAATAAATCACCACTTTACAGTTTCTATCCATAGACAGTCAGGAGTCACCTTGTTGTCTTTGACGTGAAGAAAAACATTATTAATTAAATTTTTGTTTGCAAAATTCGGAGGCTACAGTAGTATAAAATGCATTTTACTAATTACTTGAAAATTCAAAACTAACCAATTCGAATTCAACTATCGAAGTGTCGAATACAATATCAAATTTTTAAACACACATACAGAATAAAATTGCAAACTAAATGCATCTAAAACAGGCGTTCGAACTGAACTGAAGTGATTGCATCTATCGCAACATGAAATTTGAAGAAAAATTTAACGGCAAATAATGCTAAAGAGCCTTTAGGCAGCGTGTAGGCACTGAAGGGTTTAGTATACTTTCGAACCATGAAAATTTCTTAAATTCTAAAAGTTTAGAAATTTTTTGGATATTAAAAATCAACAGCCAAAATAGTTTTCAAGCTCCTGAAACTGAATTTTTTAAATAAAATTTTCTAATGTGTTATAACTATTGCTAACAACGCCCAGTTTGATTTTTTAAACGACCGTTTATTTGTATTTTTGGACTTGGTGTGTCGTGTTTCGTGTGTTTTATTTACTTAATTACTTTTATTTAGTGTGAAATTTAGTAGAATATTAATAATCAACGTTGAAAAAGATTGTAAATGGATGACAAACCAGTAATTGAACTTTTTATTAAGGTAAGTTTGCTGATAAATTTCTATTGGGTACGAAAATTCAGATATTCTTGTCTCCTGGTGTTGAACAAACTAGTATACCAATACAGAAGATAGCAGTAATGCGGAAAATATATATTGAAAATAGAACAATGTCTACATTAACTGCGAAAAAAGCTTTTTTACTATACTGAATTCTTATAATAATACTTAATTCTCAACTACTATACCATTAAGTAGGCCTTGTCAAACTTTTTATTAATTACATATAATTGTACCAAAATTAACAAATTTTTAAATCAACTTGAGAAAAGAACTGATCAAATTTGGCTGTCCATTTAGTAAATTTTGGGATTAAAAATCGTTATTTTGTCAAAATTTTGAAGAATTATGCTATGTTATATGTTTTCATAATTAGCATATATGTAATAATTTTTCCCAAGAAAATGAAAATAGCTTTATAAGTAATTATAAAAGTTTTATATTACATATAAATAAAAGTATAATTATGTCCATTTAGTCAATTTAAATTCTACCTAGTAAATTACTTCTTTTTTATTTAGTTTTAGAAAGTTACTCTGCTTATATATTTTCAAAGTATTTTAGTTTATTTTAATGATACTTAACTGAGGAAAGTGCTTCTTATTAATTGCAAAAGTAATACTAAACAGTGTATAAAAATTTATAAGTATCTTTAATCAATTTACCTTCACTTTTTAATTGCCTCAACACTAGGTTTCACCCATAGGCCGCGAAGACAAAGGCCCATGTCCAATTAGCCAACAATGGTTCATGGTATTCTATCTGCTAGCCGAAAAGAAGGTTGTCAACTTGTTTGTCACCACCGTTAACCCGGACCTGCCGCCCGAAGCCTATCAAGCTTTGGACGTTGGAAAACGTCTACCAGTCGCCCGAGTGATCAAAGGTCGCGATCTAAAAGGCACCGATTTGGAGAATCTAGTCTGCGACACCAATGATGAAATCGAACAGCTCATGGACGTCTGGCATTGTCCAGCCCTAGCTCTGCCCAAGGACAGTCCGGATGAGGCAGCGGCTGAGCGCTGCTTCGCCGACTTGTACACTGGGCTGAACATCTTCTTGAAGAACGGAGTGGACACTAAACTGAAAACCTCTCTGTTCAAGATTAATAGCTATTTGGCTGAGAGACCTGCTGGCCAGTATCTTCTTGGCCCGGAGCTTAGCTACGCCGATTGCCAGCTGATGCCAAAACTGCATCATGCCCGCATTGCGGCCAAGGTCTGTTCGAGACTCTTCACGTGCAGGATTTTGTAGTGTATTGTTTGGTGTGCGCTTCAGTGTGTTGTTTGATGTGCGTTTAAGTGTGTTGTTTGATATGCGTTTCAGTGTGTTTTTTGATATGCTTTTCAGAGCGTTTAGTGTGTGTTTCAGTGTGTTGTTTAGTGTGCGCTTCAGTGCGTTGTTAAGGGTGCATTTCAGTGTGTTGTTTGGTGTGTGTCTCAGTGTGTTGTTTGGTGTGCGTTTCAGAGCGTTGTTTCGTGTGCGTTTCAGTGTGTTGTTTGGTGTGCGTTTCAGTGTGTTGTTTGATATTCGTTTCAGAGCGTTGTTTAGTGTGCGTTTCAGTGTGTTGTTTAGTGTGCGTTTCAGTGTGTTGTTTGGTGTACGTTTCAGTGCATTGTTTGGCGTGCGTTTCAGTGTGTTGTTTAGTGTGCGTTTCAGTGTGTTGTTTAGTGTGCGTTTTAGTGTGTTGTTTAGTGTGCGTTTCAGTGTTGTTTAGTGTGCGTTTCAGTGTTGTTTAGTGTGCGTTTCAGTGTGTTGTTTAGTGTGCGTTTCAGTGTTGTTTAGTGTGCGTTTCAGTGTTGTTTAGTGTGCGTTTCAGTGTGTTGTTTGGTGTGCGTTTCAGTGTGTTGTTTGGTGTGCGTTTCAGTGTGTTGTTTGGTGTGCGTTTCAGTGTGTTGTTTGGTGTGCGTTTCAGTGTTGTTTAGTGTGCGTTTCAGTGTTGATTTTGTGTGCGTTTCAGTGTGTTGTTTAGTGTGCGTTTCAGTGTTGATTTAGTGTGCGTTTCAGTGTGTTGTTTAGTGTGCGTTTCAGTGTTGATTTAGTGTGCGTTTCAGTGTGTTGTTTAGTGTGCGTTTCAGTGTTGTTTAGTGTGCGTTTCAGTGTGTTGTTTGGTATGCGTTTCGTTGTGTTGTTTAGTGTGCGTTTCAGTGTTGTTTGGTGTGCGTTTCAGTGTGTTGTTTGGTGTGCATTTCAGTGTGTTGTTTGGTGTGCGTTTCAGTGTATTGTTTGGTGTGCGCTTCAGTGTGTTGTTTAGTGTGCGTTTCAGTGTGTTGTTTGGTGTGCATTTCAGTGTTTGTTTGGTGTGCGTTTCAGTGTATTGTTTGGTGTGCGCTTCAGTGTGTTGTTTAGTGTGCGCTTCAGTGTGTTGTTTTGTGTGCGTTTCAGTGTGTTGCTATTGTGTGTTTCAGTGTGTTGCTATTGTGTGTCTCAGTGTGTTGTTTAGTGTGCGTTTTAGTGTGTTGTTTGGTGTGCGTTTCAGTGTGTTGTTTGGTGTGCGTTTCAGTGTGTTGTTTGGTGTGCGTTTCAGTGTGTTGTTTGGTGTGCGTTTCAGTGTGTTGTTTGGTGTGCGTTTCAGTGTGTTGTTTGGTGTGCGTTTCAGTGTGTTGTTTGGTGTGCGTTTCAGTGTGTTGTTTGGTGTGCGTTTCAGTGTGTTGTTTGGTGTGCGTTTCAGTGTGTTGTTTAGTGTGCGTTTCAGTGTGTTGTTTAGTGTGCGTTTCAGTGTTGATTTAGTGTGCGTTTCAGTGTGTTGTTTAGTGTGCGTTTCAGTGTGTTGTTTGGTGTACGTTTCAGTGCATTGTTTGGCGTGCGTTTCAGTGTGTTGTTTAGTGTGCGTTTCAGTGTGTTGTTTAGTGTGCGTTTCAGTGTGTTGTTTAGTGTGCGTTTCAGTGTTGTTTAGTGTGCGTTTCAGTGTTGATTTTGTGTGCGTTTCAGTGTGTTGTTTAGTGTGCGTTTCAGTGTTGATTTAGTGTGCGTTTCAGTGTGTTGTTTAGTGTGCGTTTCAGTGTTGATTTAGTGTGCGTTTCAGTGTGTTGTTTAGTGTGCGTTTCAGTGTTGTTTAGTGTGCGTTTCAGTGTGTTGTTTAGTGTGCGTTTCAGTGTTGTTTAGTGTGCGTTTCAGTGTTGTTTAGTGTGCGTTTCAGTGTTGATTTAGTGTGCGTTTCAGTGTGTTGTTTAGTGTGCGTTTCAGTGTTGATTTAGTGTGCGTTTCAGTGTGTTGTTTAGTGTGCGTTTCAGTGTTGATTTAGTGTGCGTTTCAGTGTGTTGTTTAGTGTGCGTTTCAGTGTTGTTTAGTGTGCGTTTCAGTGTGTTGTTTAGTGTGCGTTTCAGTGTTGTTTAGTGTGCGTTTCAGTGTTGATTTTGTGTGCGTTTCAGTGTGTTGTTTAGTGTGCGTTTCAGTGTTGATTTAGTGTGCGTTTCAGTGTGTTGTTTAGTGTGCGTTTCAGTGTTGATTTAGTGTGCGTTTCAGTGTGTTGTTTAGTGTGCGTTTCAGTGTTGTTTAGTGTGCGTTTCAGTGTGTTGTTTAGTGTGCGTTTCAGTGTTGTTTAGTGTGCGTTTCAGTGTTGTTTAGTGTGCGTTTCAGTGTTGATTTAGTGTGCGTTTCAGTGTGTTGTTTAGTGTGCGTTTCAGTGTTGATTTAGTGTGCGTTTCAGTGTGTTGTTTAGTGTGCGTTTCAGTGTTGATTTAGTGTGCGTTTCAGTGTGTTGTTTAGTGTGCGTTTCAGTGGTTGTTTAGTGTGCGTTTCAGTGTGTTGTTTAGTGTGCGTTTCAGTGTGTTGTTTAGTGTGCGTTTCAGTGTTGTTTAGTGTGCGTTTCAGTGTGTTGTTTAGTGTGCGTTTCAGTGTTGATTTAGTGTGCGTTTCAGTGTGTTGTTTAGTGTGCGTTTCAGTGTTGATTTAGTGTGCGTTTCAGTGTGTTGTTTAGTGTGCGTTTCAGTGTTGTTTAGTGTACGTTTCAGTGTGTTGTTTAGTGTGCGTTTCAGTGTTGTTTAGTGTGCGTTTCAGTGTTGTTTAGTGTATGGTTCACTATGTTTATTGTGCGTTTTGGAGTGTTAATTTTGTTTAAGCTTCAGTGTGTTTAGTGTTCACTTCAGTATGTGTTTAGTGTAGGTTTCGGACTTCGATGCGTTGCTTGGTGTGCGTTTCAGCGTACTATTTTATTTGTTCACTTTGTGTCTATGAATGTTAAATTTTAGTCAAGTGTTTAGAATGTTTAAAGTATGTGCCAGTTTGCACTTCAAGTTGTCCTTGGATTTGCTGTTTAGAGTTAGACTCGTATTAGTATGCATGTATGTTTCTTGTTTGTGTTGTTTAGGACTGATTTAGTGCGCGCTTTATCATAACTTTGTGGCAATACTTAGCTACACGCCTCTCATTTCCCACATGCTGCACAGGCCTATCGCAACTACGATATACCAACACCGGATCTGCGCTTCCTGCACCAATACATGGAGCGCATGTACCAAACGTCGGCATTTGTTGATAGCTGCCCAGCTGACAGGGACATTGTGCAGCACTACTTCGACAAGCTGGAACCGTCGGCTCGTCAGCAGCTGCCGGTGAAGCCGCCGCTGATGCGAGCCACCTGCAGCCTGTCTCTGACCGATGTTAATCCCGAGATTGCCGGACATAAATAAGGCAAAGACGTTGATTTTGTTTTTTAAATTAAAAAAAACTTGCAATAATTAACTTTTATATCGGGTTAAACTGTTAAATAAATCGATTATTTATTGGATTATCTAACTGAATTTTGTTAAAAAAAATCAAACAAGATCAATAAGGCTAATAGTGCAATGATTGTTAATCAATAATCAATGCTCTTCCTGATTTATCTAAGCGTGTAGTTTGAGCTCAATTGTTTTCAGAAGTTTTAATTAACTTGCAATTCACATGTATTGCTGATTTTTTTATTGTGTATATAGATTTGTTTTAGTCGAGTCAAACCAATTTTTATTCAAATATAAAATGATTTTTTTGAACGCGTTGATTCATTATTATTCACTTTTTTCTCTATTTTGATTCCTTTATTTTGGGCTGTGTTTATTGTGTGTCAAGAAGCTGATTCCATATTCACCTATATTTATATTTTTATTACTAAACTTTTACTTCTCCGTATAGTATTCATTTTTGCGCTTTAATTTTTGGTCAAAGTTGTAAGATTTTTATCTGGTTGATTGGTTTTTTATTATATTAAATCAAAGATAATTTGCGCTTTGATTTTTCTCTTTAAGCGATTTTTTGTGCAATATTTCTCCTAACACTTTTTTTACACGCAATTATAGTTACTAGCATATACTACTTCACTGTTTACAAGTAGTAGTAATAGTTTATTATGCACATGTTGCTGTAGTTCTAAATAATTTATGTACACGTAGCATATTATTTAGTAATTTTGGTGTTTATTTTCACTGATGTTAAACATTTTTTGCTTTAACTGAAGTTCTTTGTGGCCTCTTCTCTTCAAAGTGGTTTTAAAAATATTTTAATAAAAAACTAGTGGTAATTTTAGAATACATGGTTAAATAAACTATTAGTAATGTTATGATGCAGTCAGAAACTTCCGAGCTATATTCGGTAGAATAAAGTTTTTATTCTATCTGAGATCAAATTATGTTCGTGTTTTACAAAAATACTTATTGATTTAATTTGTTAAACATTTTTCTACAAATTATCTTCTTTCATCGTAAATTTCTTCTAGCTAGAAAAGAAAAGTATTAATAAATTTAGACACCCGACCTTGCGATCAAGATTTACAGCGCAAGGCACAGCCGCAACTAGTTGGTAACACTAGTGAAAGTGGTACCTGCTCTGTGTTGAGTGGACTGAAGCAATGCGGGATTAAGTGCTCTCTGCTCATGGGCACAAATTTTTGGCTAGAACTGGAGCTCGAACCCATGACCTTACCGGTTTTGCTTTGTTTGTTAAGGCAGATTTCCTAGGCAAAAGGCCCTTCAAAGTTATCCCTTCAAAGTAAACAGATCATAAATAAAGTATATAATTTAATCACAACATGCAATCGTAAGCACAAAATTTTAATTGAAAATATTGGGGCAAAAAAGAGTGACAAAACATTTATTTTCCGCTAAAATCTGTTGCTATTTTAAGGTGAAATCAAATGGTTGATTTGATACCTTTTTGGTGCTTTTCAACGTTATGTTCATGTGTCTTCTATACGGCAAACTTAAGATTTTTGATTAATATTTTGTGAAAATGATTTAAAATTTTCTATGATTAAAAAATTTTTTTCTTCCAAGAGCGACGCGCAATGACTATGACAAAAACAAAAACAATTTAGCATGATGGTCTTTACCATGGTCACTCAGAAAGTCTTTAGCCTGAGTATGATCCACGAGACGCAGAAGCATGAAATTTGTCTATGGTAAAGACCACCTTTTAAAAGTCTTATAGCTAAATTTTCAAACAGAAGCAGTTACTTTTGAGTCCACTGCAGTGAGCCAAAGTCAGTTCACCCCTTGCACCGTTCAATTGCACAATGAAGCTGGAAAATCGTGACTTCAGAGCTATGATGTACTTGCATTTCAAGCAAGGCAAGTCGCCGGCCGATTCATTTCAAACTTTACAAGACGTTTTCGCTCATCTGTGTCCTTCATACGCAACCGTCAAAAACTGGTTCGCTGAGTTTCGCCGAGGTCGAGAAAGCCTCGAAGATGAGCATTGATCGGGGAGACCCTGCGACGCAGTGACCCCAGAAAATATCTGCGCTGTGTCCAGCATGATTGACGCTGACCGGCGAGTGACCTACCAGCAGATCCAGCAGGAGATGGGCATTGGATCGGGGAGTGTGCACACCATTCTGCACGAACACCTTGGAGTGCGGAAGCTGGCTTCCCGGTGGATCCCCCATCAGCTGTCGGACGAGCAGAAGGACACCCGGGTGGCTTGGTGCCGATTTATGTTGCAGAAATTCGAATCTGGGACCAGCCGGCGTATCTGGGACATCCTCACGGGAGATGAGACCTGGATTTATCAATACGACCCCGAAAACAAGCGCCAGTCATCCATGTGGACCTTCGGAGACGAGGACAGCCCAACCAAGTTTCGACGCAGCCGAAGTGTCGGCAAGCAGATGGTGGCCTGCTTCTTTATGCGCACTGGACATGTGGCTTCCGTTTCACTAGAAGATCGCCGGACAGTCACCGCTGACTGGTACACGACGGTTTGCCTACCCAAAGTTTTTTCTGCTGTGAGCCAGAGGCGCCCAAGGTGCGGAATGCGTGGGGTGCTTCTGCACCACGACAATGCCAGTGCGCACACGGCAGCTCAAACTCTCGAGTTTCTGGCCGACTGTGGTGTCCAGCTAATGACTCACCCTGCGTACAGTCCAGACCTGGCACCGTGCGACTTTTTTCTATTCCCGAAGTGCAAGGAGATATTAAAGGGCCAGATTTTTTCTTCACCGGAAGAAGCTGTGAATGAGTTCAAAGACGTCGTCGGGGAACTCCGGGATGAGGATTGGCGGCAGTGCTTCGACAGCTGGTTCCACAGGATGCAAGCCTGTATCAATGCTGGGGGAGAGTACTTTGAGCAATTGTAATGGTTTTTTAGTTCACATGTTGTTGTTTTCTTGTTCAGGCTAAAGACTTTCTGAGTGACCCTCGTATTTGGCGAGACCATAGTAAAATAATATTGTGCAGCTCGCAGCTTTAGTTACACGTGGAATTTTTCTAAAAACAACAGATTTTGTAAATATAAACACCTGAATCAAACATCTCCAACATTTTTTCTTGGAAGAAAAACCTACCATTGATCTAGGAGAGAAGATAGGGGATTTTAAAATCGCTGAAAAAATTATAAGAAAACTTTATCGAATGGATATATGCATCTTTTCTACTAACATTAAGTGTTAGCTGGCGAAAAAAAACTATGTAATTTTCGAAAATTACCGCGCCAACTAAATTTATAAACATGCATGGCACTCAGGTGCCGCTTTGTGTTTACAGGAAATTCGGCTCGCAATAATAATTTATAAATTTACGGTTCGCCATTGTTGAACCGGTTTGGCCTCTTGTTGATCAGCGAAAGAACGAATTATTTTTGGTCGAGAAGAGTTAAACAATTAATTTAGCTTAATTGTTTCGAGATTGCGTAGAAATAAATAACTCGAAAAAACACAGCTAAACGCCTCCTCTACTGGCGGATTGAGAACGCACTAGGCTGAGTAGTTGGGACAGGGCGTGTCTCTGACATTACTATTGCGACAGAAACTGTCTCTATTGTCCCATGAGCTGCGCTGGCTACTTACAATTGAAGCACAGCCTGCGATCTCCTGCTAGTAAACATAGGCTAAAACGTATTTATTTTCTACAGTATAACGAAATAATAAAACCGCCCACATTATTCTATGAGAAGGACCCGTCATAAACAAGGTTGAGGGGATGGCGAAGCTGAGTAGGAAAATATTGGCAGTCATGTTTATGAAAACATGCCATCGAGTGAGAAAAACAGAACTAAGTCTATATAAACTGCAGAAGCGAGTGTGCACAGAACCAAAAGTTTTCTTCGGTATTGATACGCATCAATACAAATTAAAAAAATATTTTTGAACAATTTCAAAGCCTTCTCAGCCTGCCATGAAGGCTTCAAGTCTGCTTGCAATTTTGGGCTTCGCCCTTGCGCTCCAAGTCGCTGTTGTGCGATCGGGTAAGTCTGCTTTGATTATTGTCTTGATTTCATACATAATTTAATACTTTCAAAACTCAACTGGATCTCCTATCCCAAATTTCCCAACCGCGCAGATCCCGTCTGTGCTAGCTGTCCATCAAAGAACTGCACCTATGACAAGGTGCTGACATGCGACTGCGTCAACGGAACGGTAGTGATCGTTGACCCGGATGACCACTTCTACTATAATGTGTCGCTTGGCTTCGCTGTTGACGATACTGGCAGCATGGGGCCGGAGATTGGATTTGTCAAGTCTAGCATTAAATCTGTCGTCAGTAAGTTACCCAACTTTTTGGCCTACTTAAAGTTTACTTAACATGCAAGCTTACATGATAAATTAACTACGAACTTTTGAAACTTCAGCCGCTACATCCGGGTTCTTCAACAAGTACGTCGTCGGAGCTTTCAACGATCCTTACGTGCAAACTTTGATTGAGTCTTCCGACCCTGTGGCGATTCATAACTTCGTAGACTCCTCTATTAATGCGCACGCTGGAGGCGACTGTCCAGAGATGGCCCTACATGGCATCCGGGACGTGGCCCTTCGTCTAAGTCCCGGCTCAATCCTTGTTGTCTTTACTGACGCTAGCGCCAAGGATTTGGTTCTCGAGGCGGCCGTCAAGAACCTGCTAGTGATGAAGAACATCCGACTGAACGTTTTGGCCACGGGCAATCTCTGTGGCATGGGCTCCGAGTTTGACAGGCTCACCAAAGCGACTGGTGGAACCATCTACATGACGCCTGACAAGTCGGATGTTGACTACGTGCTGAATTACATCAAAAACTTTGCCAAGTACGGCATTCGCTTCATTCGCAGCATGCCGAAAACATTGGACGATCTGAAAGCCGTCGCCTACGGAAGTAAGTTTAACTTTCTATTTAAAAAAATTCAAATTTACCTGCTATAGTTGGTGCCTCATCATCATCTATTGATAACACTTGCAGCCTGCAAATGCAAGCCTAGCGTCGAGAATCTTGTGTGCGTGCAGCCTCCGCCGAAGAAATGCCTGTGTCCCAAGGGTTACGAGAGTGTCAAGATCAAGAAGAAAGTTTGCAAGCCAGGGCCGTGCAAGAAGCCCAAGTACGGCTCCCTGGGATTCGTCATTGACAACACTGGCTCCATGGCGGCGGAGATCTTTGCTGTGCGCGCTCACATTGCCAGCATCATTGCCAACAACACCGTTTTCGAGGACTACGTCGTCGCTTCATACGGTGACCCCTACGTAGAGAATGTGATTAAATCTAAAAATGAGACCGTCATCCAAGCATTCGTCGATGCCATCAAGCCGAGCGGCGGCGGCGACTGTCCCGAATTCGCCATGACCGCCATCGAGGACGCGGCCAAAAAGGCCTGCAACAAATCCGTGCTCGTCTTGTTCACCGACGCGTCCGCCAAGGATGTCGCCAAGCTAGCTGCGGTCAAAGCGCTGCTGCTAGCAAAGAAGACCAAACTATTCGTGATCGCAACGGGCACCTTCTGCGGCTCCGGTGTGTACAAAGGAGAGTACGATGACCTAGCAGCCGCTACCGGTGGAGATGTGATGACCCTGACCGCCAAAACATCTGTTAATGAGGTAATTATTGATTTGGGATAAACAAGTCCCAACCCATTAAGCATGCACTTTTGTAATAGTAAGGAATTAAGAATGGCGATTCATTTTCAACAGGTCTTGGAGTTCCTCGCCCTTGCCGCGGCTGGCAAGTACCCTCTGCATCCGTTTCCCCGGTGCTTGGACGACCTGCGGAAGATTAAGCCTTATTGTAAGTTTTTGGTCGAATATGTTTCTTAGAAACAATCACTAAGGCTGCTTATTAACAGCGACGGACAATATTACATAAGGTAAACATTTTTTGATTTCAGACTGCTGCAAGTGGGTCCACTATCACTATTGCAAGCCTTGCGAACGTAAGTGTCTATCCTTAAGCATTTTATATTCTAATGAGAATCCCAATATTTATTACCGGTTGCCGTCTGGTCATTTCAGCGCCCTGCCCGCTCGGATACCGGCGTGTACGCATGCGCAACCGAGTCTGCACCCGCCCCAACGCCTGCGGCAGGAAACGCGTCGGCTCTCTCGGATTCGTCATCGACGAGAGTGGCTCGATGGGGGCCGAGATCTTCGCCGTCCGCTCCCACATCAGCGCCATCATGGGCAACAACTCCGTCTTTAAGGACTACGTGGTGTCTCGCTACAGCGACCCGTACGTGAAGGACTTGGTCAGATCTAGCAACCCAACCGTCATTCAGAATTTCGTCGATGCCATCGCACCATCTGGTGGCGGTGACTGTCCGGAATTCGCCATGTCTGCCATTGAGGACGCCGCCAAGGAGGCTTGCGAGAAATCCGTGCTCATCTTGTTCACCGACGCCGCCGCCAAAGACGCCAATAAAACTGCCGATGTAGCCGCCCTGCTAGTTTCTAAGAATATCAAACTGTACGTCATCGCCACGGGCACCTTCTGCGGCTCCGGTGTGTACAACGGAGAATACCACTATCTGGCCACGGCGACTGGAGGCTCCGTGATGTCACTGACGCCTAAGACCGCCGTCGGAGAGGTAAAGATTACCCCACTAAAACTATATTATTCAATATAAAATTTACTACAAGAAAGCCAATTCAGTAAACTTAGCATGTTTTATATGATGCTTACAACTTTAATCTTTGACACTTTGACAGGTTTTGAAGTTTATCGGCCTCGCCGCCTCGGGCGATGGTGTCCTTCGACTCGATGCCTCCGACCTACGACGCGCTGCAAAACTTGCATCCTCGTAAGTTTTGTCTTGAACACTGTTGAATTGTTTCTTTGATTTTTACGAAAGCTTTTGTTTTTTTGTTTTTCTAACGTACTTTTTTCCTTTCACTTTCTTTTCAGCTAAGTGGTGCTGGATCGAAGAGATCTCCACGTGCATCTGCGACTGCTACCATCTCTAAGGGAGAGCGCGTTGACTCGAGTGCCTGTTTATTTGACAATAATAACGACGCCAAAATTTTCGCACTATTTTAAAACTATGAATTAAAACAAATCTTCAATGAAATTGGTGCATTGTTTTTTTTAAAAAATACTTTCTGTGATAAAAACCAGACATTTCTTAACAATAAAATAGTATATGCCATTTTTCACATTGTAATTCTTTAACATTTAATCGGCAAGAGACACGAAAATAAAATTGACAAATTTTCAAGTATTTTCCTACAATTTTCGATTGCAAAAAGAAGTTATGCCTATTTTTGTTAAATTTAAGCTTTAAAATTTAATTTTAACGAACCGCTTGCTCGGAGATTTCCTATGGTTACAGAGTTCTGTTTTCTTAGATGATAAATAAATGGAATTAGCAAGTTATTTTAATTACTTTATGCCATTTTAGCTACGGTGATATCAAATTTTCTGCTGAAGCTAATCATGAGCCCGGTATATAAAATCGTCCAATAATTTGAGTAATTTTTTAGACTACATCGAAACGTAAAATCATGATCGTTGACAGTAGCTAGTTGATCCGTCGACCATTTCACTAGTTTTTTTTTTACCAATTCGAATCTATTCGAATATTAGAACAATTATTTGGCCTAAACACTAGCCAACTTTGCGGAAGAAACTCTGACCTAGTCACTCGCTTGGCTGTTATGATAGTTTATGTCACCTATTAATAAAATAATAATAATAATAAATTTAGACACCCGACCTTTCGATCAGATGTACAGCCCACGGCACAGCCGCAGCTAGTTGCGCGGCGCATCCGAGGGCTGTGTACAGCTTTCAGCCTGACGGGCTGGAGGGGCCGCAACACCCACCCTGAATTTACCCAGCTCAAACTGGTACCCAATCTCAGCTGGGTGGACTGAAGCAATGCGGGATTAAGTGCCTTGCTCAAGAGCACAAATTGTCTCCTAGGGCCGGGACTCGAACCCACGACCTTCCGGTCATGAGGCAGGCGCCCTAGCCACTAGGCTACAACTCCTCCTACCTATTAAAGAAGTATATACAAGACGTCTCATGTACTCGTATAGCCTCCTCGTGGTCAGCTCGTCAGCTTAACTGTAGAAGTGGTTAAGCATTCCTTGATTCAGGGAGTCCACGATTTTCACTCTGGGCTCGTCTATGGTACAAGTACAAACCCATTGAATAAATAAGAGACGTTTTTTACAAAAGTTTTATACTGTTTATCAAAACAAAACAAATAGATACGTTATTTATTGGAAACAAACTCACGAAGTCATTCGTCGCCTTAATCCTTTAAACGGGTTTTAAAGTCGCTAAAAACTAAACAAAAGCAGGGGCAGATTGATCTTGATTAACATTTAAAAGATAGATATAGATAGACAGATAGATAGATAGATAGATAGATACATAGATACATAGAGAAACTATACACGTATTCTGGAAAATCTATAAACAGATCAATTCTCAGGACTATCTTGTCATGCCATTTCGCGATTCAATAAGATGTAAAAACGAAAAGCTCAGCCCCTTCATTTGCGAAAACGCAAGTCACCCCATATTTTCAGTTCAAAACCTGTTAACTGAGATAGCACAACTTAACTCAAATCGCAGACTAATCAACTAAAACGCATCAATCGAGAAGCTTGACTGCTCGGTATTTTTAAACGTTTAGCTAAACCAGCTAATGGAAAATTAATTGTAACGTTTTCACATAAATTCGTTTCACGCCGTCAACTAGCAGAAGCTCTTTTTTTGACGATTTTTTACTTAGCTGATTTTTCACAAAGCAATTGTTACTAAAAGCTTTGGAGGAAATTTATTTTTAAAAAATCCACCGCTCTGCAGCAACGCAGCGCAAACGCTAACAAGATCTAAATCAACCAAGATGAGTCCGAGAATCGCACTTGAGCTACAAGTTCTCCTGCTCGCAGTTCTAACCTCTCAAGGAACCATCCTAGGCTCGTATTTTCATCTAATCGATGGATTTCTCTGCATCAACAGCGAATTCGTGATAAATCAAACTAAGAGAGCCAGCACTGAGACCGCTTGCGCCACTCTGTGCTCCTTTGACCACCGCTGCAAGGCTTTCAGCATTTCTAACGGCCCGTGCCAGCTGTTCGTATTCGACAAGTGCAGCAAGTCGGTGAGGGACTGCAGCTGCTCTCGTAGAGGCCGAGTGTTCGTAAAGCAGCAGCCGGGACTGGAGGCGGGGGCGCTGTGCCCATCTGGCTACGGTCACAACCTGTGCGGCCTGAAGTACACGCTGCACCGAGATGCCAGAGTGTGGCAGGCTGGCAGGCAGAAATGCCAATCGGAAAACGGTTTGGTCATCATGGCCGACGTAATGGACGCCGCTGAGATGGATCTAGTCGACCAACTGTTCGCCAACGGTCTGAGCGGTGGCGAATCGTTCTGGCTCGGTGGCTTCCAGCCTCCTGGCAGTCCGGAGGCTGGCGCTGGGTCGACTGCAACATCAGCCTCGACGCCAGTCTGTGAGGCAGCGGCGAACCAAACGGACCGCCAGGTTGGGAGAACGCGATTGGTCGCAGTAAGGCGCACAACATGCTAGCCGATTTTGACGACTTTCATTCGTTGGGATTTCTGTGCGAGTGCGTGTCGCCGTTTGACTGAGCTAAGTTGAAGTCTCGGTTGTCATAAAGGATTGACTTCTGATGATGACAATAGGAGGTAGAGGGAAGATGTGGGATCTGGGAAGAACTTGGATTTGTGAAGATCTAGGATTTAGGACGATCTGGAAATTGGGAAGATCTAGGATTTGGGAAGATCTGGGATTTGTGAAGATCTGGGATTTGTGAAGATCTGGGATTTGAGAAGATTTAGGATTTAGGAAGATCTCGGATTTGGGAAGATCTGGGATTTTGAAGGATCTAGGATTTGTGAAGATCTAGAAATTGAGAAGATCTGGGATTTGTGAGGATCTGGAATCTGAAAAACTGAAATCCGGAAAGAGTTGGGATCTTAAAGTATCTTAGAGCTGTTAAGATCATGGATTTTAAAAGATCTAGAATTTTAGATTTGGTAAGACCCAAGATTTAGGAAGATCTGGGAAGTCGGATTTGGGATTTGGAAAGATTCAGGATCTGGGAAGATCTCAGATCTGGGAAGAACTGGGGTTTAGGAAAATCTGGGATCTGGGAGGATCTGGGATTTGCAAGATTTTAGATTTGGGGAAATCTGGGATCTGGGAAGATATGGGATCTAGGAAGATCTGGGATTTGGGAAGATCTTGGATTTGGGAAGATCTGTAATTCGGGAAGATTAGAGATTTGTGAAGATCTGGTATCTGGGAAGATCTGGGATCTAGGAAGATCTAAGGGTTTGGGAAAATTTGAGATCTTGGAAGATCTGGGGTCTGGAATCTAGAAAGATCTGGGATGTTTTTGCATTCGAGCATCAGAGATTTTTATGAAAAGATCTGAGAGGTTAACAAAATAAAGCAGCAGCTAAAACGCAAGATCTAAAAAATCGATATAAAAATTTATCGTGTTTTAATTTTCATTAAGTAATTTTTGGTTTGCAAAATTTCTCGAAAATTTAATATACTTGTTTTTTTAATTCAATTTTACCAAAAATTGATTTTAATTTTTTTTTATTGTACGTTTCTCTAATCACTATAAAATCCAATAGTTATAGCGTAGGATACTGGATAGTTTTCTTTATTCGTAGACCCATATTCTTTTTTTTCGAGACGTGGTTAAATGTTGATGACGAAAAATGTAATAATCTTGTATTTTCAATGCGGATGATTAGTTAGCAAAAGTGATAGATAGTCATCATATGTTCTTCTAAAAATACATAATAATATACGCATGTAATTTAGATGAAATTAATTACACCTTTCTGTAACAATCGGATAAACTGCCATACTTAATTTTGTTTATTTTATTCCATTCTGATACATATAACTCGCCACCATCACGATAGCATGGTACATACGCATGTTAGTGTAGCCACATGCATACAGTACAATTACAAGTTAAATTTATGTAGCTTAAAAACCACACAAAAAATCCGTCTTACTTGGCGTTTATTATGATATATATATTTAATTTCAGCAATAAACGATCCGCTATTACACAGTATGACAGATGTGGATTCCAGGGGGCCTAGGGCCATTAAAGTATATTCAGTAGCTCTTGGCCATTTTAAATGGTATTTTGGATTTTTCGATGCAATGGCAAACAAATTCTGTTCCCATAAACTAATTCATGCCAAATATTCTGAAGTTTCAAGAGTTGAAGCACAAGAAGGGACAAATCAAATAACTGACTCTATCACAGTCATTGTGAACTGTGTGATTGTCATTGTGATGCACACGAAAAGCAATTATTTAGCTGCAAAAATTACCCGGCTGTTAACTAGGATACAAGGATACCGAATATGTCCTCAGTGGCGCAACCAGAATTTTGTGAAGGGGGGGCGGACCCTATGAGTTCGGTTCGAGAGGGGGGGGCGGTTCGAGTCCGGATGGCTTTTTCGTGAAAATTCGCTTGGTCCCCCCTTACTGCATTTTTCTTCCTTCTCCAAAAAGGGGGGGCGGTCGCCCCCCCGCCCCCCCCTAGTTGCGCCACTGTATGTCCTAGGGAAAAAGAAGGCGAGTTAAAGTATATTATCGCTATTATTTTGATTTCTTACGTGGCTCTAGCTGCTTCCCTGATTGCAAAGTATATTTTAATATATTGCAAATAGTTAAATAACAACGAAATAACTTAACTAAAAAGAAAGTTATATTTTACTCTAATTTGTACATTTTTATTGTATTTTGTTAATCTTTTTGTTACTGTATACCACAAAATTTAGTTTTCGTCTCTTCCGTCAACTTTTCACAGTTAAAGCTAAAAGCCCGGTTATAACGAGTAAAGGACTTAAAAATTTAATTGATTATCAATTCCTACCTCACCTAAATGGCACAGTCCGTTGTTGTAACTGTTGAGTACTGGTAAGCCAATGCTTAATTACTTTATTATTTGTGTGATGAATCTTTTAAATGATAAAAGACCTGACCTCCCGTTTTGACTTGTTCTGTAAAGTCAATGAGAATTATGCTTAAATCAAATACATTTATGTAACTCTAAGCTCTACGTAAGTTAAAAAATATCATTAGAGTAAGGGCATCATTTTTTCACATGTAGAACATAGTTATTTTTTATTAGATAATAAAAGAAAACAGGCTTATTTAAGAATGTTCTTTTGCTCTGTATTTTATCAACTGACAATCAAATGATTATTTATTTTACTTGATTTTAGCCTTGCCTTTATTTAAATAATTTAATATAATATATGTATTAAATATTTGTCTTTTTTTAATGAAGCCTTTTTAGACTTAATCTACTCTATATCTAATTAAAAATTCCAAAAGCTAAATTGAATACTTTTTTACTTTAACTATAGCGTATGGCTACGTTTATGTAGTTATATAAATATGTACTATTGCTTAGACAGGACAAAATTTTTTGGTTGGGGAGGGATGTTACAGGATAAGGTTTATTGGGATAGGATCTTAAGATAATTTGGATAGGACAATCAATTCTTGGCAAATAGGATAGTGATTTAAAGTTAGACTTTTATAGCTAAAATAGCTTTTATACAGAAAATTGAAATACAGCTGGCATTTTTTCTGTTTTTCTTAGATACTATTTGCTACTTTCTTGCTTTGAATTTTGACTAGTTTTATAGTTTGGATAATTTCATTTAGTAGACTGATGTCTTACATTTTGATTTTTTTATCTTTTAAAATTTACAAAGTTGACTTATTGTGACCAATTGGGATTTCAGAGTTAGAAATTGGGATTCAAGTATTGGGCTAGAATTTCCTGACCTTGGGTTTCAAAACAGGATCCCATCAAAGCACCAATATGTACATGGTATCTATTCCAACATTACATTATTGTAGTCTAATTTGATTTTTATGCAGCTTTATTTTTATCATTTTTCAATTTTTGTAGTTTTTTTATTTCTAGCAAATGGTTTATACAGACAATATATATACTAGACAGTTCACTCATTGTAGTTTTTCAAATATGTTTAATTACTACTTTCTAATTGATAGCAAGTAAATAAAATAGCACAATAATATACAAATATATTTTTATAAATCTTGTAAAATGAAAGAGATACTTATATTCACAAAGCCATAATATTGCCTTAACTATATTATCTGTTATAAACATAGCAAATGAACCAATAGGAACCAAGATGGACAAAATGAGATCTACATTTAAACATAATAGCAAATATTTTTTTGTTCTACTGAACAAATAGTAACTAACTAGTATTGATATATATAGTAATGAGTGAAAAATCTAACTATTTGAGTATAAATGAGATTGCTGAATCTAAAAGCATAGATAAATCATTTAAAGCACCAGAAAGTTTTGTTAGTAACTAGTTCTGTCTTGCTTTCATAATTTTAATCTGCTCAAATGTAGTTATTGGCCAAAGAGTATTATGGCTACTCAAGCATGTAAAAAGCATTAAAGTATAGAAAATACTGCTTAAATTAGCTGGTTCATTTTTAGTTAGAGTTAAAGTTTTGTTTGAGTTACATTTCTAGGCAAAAGAATATAATTATAATTTTAAAACAAATGGCTAAATGTTCACTGTTTAAATGTTCAAGTGCCTGAACTTTTCCTGAATACAACGAATTATTTTGGTTGCTTCTACTGATTTGTATTATTTTAGATAAAATTCAGATTTTCAATGCCATCTTTAAAACAATATAATCCACAGTGGCAGCGGATGAGGCTACGAACCCCGCTACGAGCAGCTGCGCAGAGCCATACTCAGCGCCTGCCCCAGCGGGGTTCAAGTCTCCGGTCACGACGGACGTCGGGGCAGCTTTGAGATCACTGTCAACGGCCAATTGATCTTCTCCAAGCTGAAGTTGCACGGCTTCCCGGATGTTGATCAAGTTGTTGAAGAAGTGAAACGCAGCCTAGCTGGAGAATCGCCCAATGTTCTGCAGGATTCTCACAGTCCAGGGTGCGCCCTGCTGTAGACACTAAAATTATTTCACATTGTCTCTCTTGTCTCTAAAGTTATCTAGCAAAACACTTATATTTCTACTCGGCCTGTTGTAAGTAGTGAAACGAGAGTTTCCTGACAAAATTAAATCGACGCGTCAGACGTATGACGACAGGTCTGCGGCGTTGAAAACGCAATTCCTAAAAAAAATTGTGCCATCCAGTGCAGATTGAAAACCTGCCTGATGGGCGCCCGCTGTCCGACTTGAACTGCGCGATCGATTTTTTTCTTGTCAGGATAAAAGAAACCAAAGATTGAGCCTTTTAGTTTTAGTTGGAGACAAAGAGAGAATGCTATTTTATTACGCGGAAAGATGGTCACTCTTATTCTCGCTCTGGGATGACAAAAATTCTTTTTTGTCGCTTTTTAAAGACTTAAACGACCTAAAATCAATTTGAAATTCGACTTTTTAAATTAATTCAGCTAATCTCCGTTTTTTTCATATGCGATTTTATCGAAGGTGCAGCTTTGAATGTGTGGCCTCAAATATGAAAATATAAAAATATGAAAAATTCATCAAATTACAGTTTTCTTTTCGATTTTAGATTATTAACCTACTTTTATTGAATGTAAGCTACTCAAAAAACCCAACAAATTTCTTTTTATTTATCAGCTCTGTTTATTATACATTATGATAGAAGCAAGCTATCGACAAGTAGTTTGTCTACCTATTGCAAAACAAAATTACCATAAAACTAACGTAAGTTAATTAAAGTCATATCGCAAAACTACCGTATTTCATATTAAACACCATAATTATCTATCTGGTGACACTCTTATCCATCTGGTGACACTCTTATCTATCTGGTGACACTCTTATCTATCTGGTGACACTCTTATCTATCTGGTGACACTCTTATCTATCTGGTGACACTCTTATCTATCTGGTGACACTCTTATCTATCTGGTGACACTCTTATCTATCTGGTGACACTCGTATCTATCTGGTGACACTCTTATCCATCTGGTGACACTCTTATCCATCTAGTGACACTCTTATCCATCTGGTGACACTCTTATCCATCTGGTGACACTCTTATCCATCTAGTGACACTCTTATCCATCTGGTGACACTCTTATCCATCTCGTGACACTCTTATCCATCTAGTGACACTCTTATCCATCTGGTAACACTCTTATCCATCTGGTGACACTCTTATCCATCTGGTAACACTTTTATCTATCTAGTGACACACTTATCTATCTGGTGACACTCTTATCCATCTTGTGACAGTCTTATCCATCTTGTGACAGTCTTATCCATCTAGTGACACTCTTATCCATCTAGTGACACTCTTATCCATCTAGTGACACTCTTATCCATTTGGTGACACTCTTATCCATCTGGTAACACTCTTATGTATCTAGTGACACTCTTATCTATCTAGTGACACACTTATCTATCTGGTAACACTCTTATGTATCTAGTGACACTCTTATCTATCTAGTGACACACTTATCTATCTGGTGACACTCTTATCCATCTTGTGACAGTCTTATCCATCTGGTGACACTCTTATCCATCTAGTGACACTCTTATCCATCTAGTGACACTCTTATCCATCTGGTAACACTCTTACACCTCCTATGTTAGCTAAAATTTTAGCAAAAATTTTAAGTCAAAGCAGAGCAAATGAGTACTAACACGTAGAAATTGTGACTTCAGCTACTTTAAAACGTTAATAAGTCACTGATAGTCAAGCAGAAGGTGTTGCAGCAGCAGCAGCCACCGTCCGCTTAGCCAACAGAGATCGCATCGCTGCGCTCTCCTGCGCATCAGCCACCGCTGTCGGCGTGACGCCTTTGATGTTCGGTTTAGTCGGATCAGCTCCAGCGTTGAGCAGCAGCTCAGCCATGCGAATGTGTCGATGCATTGCGCAGTAGAACAGGGCCGTTTGACCCTAAGTCGGATTGGATTGGAAATTACCTTTTTCCTTTTTTACTAGCAAATTGTAGTTCGTAGTCCCAAAAAGTCTCAAGCGAAGGTTAAATTGAAGTTTTGAAGGTTGAAGTAGTATCGAGCTTGCACTGGTACTTAAATCTTGGATATACATGAATTACACGGGATTAAGTGCCTTGCTTAAGGCCGCAAATTGCCACCTAGTGTTTTGAGCTCGAAATGCCCTAATCAGGATGGCCAGGTGAATTTTCATAAAAAATTGAAACTAAAGCCTAGCAACTAGAAATTATTCGGAAACAAAGGACCAACCTGATCATCAGCATTGTCGGCACTGGCTCCAGCATTCAGCAGAGCCTTGGCCACATCCGGGTTGCCATTATTCTTGAGCATAGCGCAGCGAACAATGGCCGAACATCCGCTAGCGTCTCTAGCTGATAGAAGCTCGCTTGGCGTCACCTCGGGGTCGTCGATAAGTGCCGTCGAGCGTTCCTGATCAGCAGCCAGCGGTTCATCGCGACTGTAATTGAGTAGCAGGCTGATGGCTTCAAGTTTTTCACCGTCCACAGCGTAGTGCAACGCTGTGGAGCCTTTGCGGTCTCGCCGACGCCTGCTGGCTCCTCTGTCTAGTAGTTGACGAATGCTGGGCAAAATGCCTCTGTAGCAAACCAGCATTAGGGCGGTTTTGCCTGTTCAAGTGCGAAACATTAAGATGCTTCTTTTTTCGCGAAGACAATCGAGTTCAAAAGTTAAAGCTGCAGGAGGGCTGTGTAGGTTCCTTGATGCTTGAAGCGACGTCGTCCCAAAACCAGCGACGGGGCATGACTGCCCATTGCGCTGACTCCTGAAGCGCGTTCAGTCACACTAAATACGGTATGCAGGCATAGACACGCACAGGCCGGCACCCAGTCACGCACTCACATAGGGTTTACAAGCGGTAGTTCCAGTACAGTACACTCTCTATGCCTTGGGGGTTGCTCTAAGGGGCGTAAATTGCGCAACTGGCCCATAGCCCAACAACCAATTCGTGCACAAGGCCCCGAATTAATGTGACCCTGCACACGAAACCGCGCTAGGAAAAAAAGTCAACCTAAAAAGGCCGTGTCGAACCTGGACCAGTGACACACAAAGCCCATGACCTAAAGACTCAAAGTAGATCAAGAGTTTGTTCAATCTCACCATTTTCTCCGCACCAGTCGACCTCAGCTCCATGATCCAACAGCATCTCGCAGAATTCACCTTTCCCAGCCAGTGCCGCCTGCATCAGCGGACTAAATCCCTTATCGTCCGGGGCGTTGGGATTCGCCTCGCCAGTGTCCAGCACTCTCTTTAACTCGTGGAGCTTGTCAAGCCGAACAAGTCGATGCAAATCCTCGCCAGTGTACAATCGTCTCGCAGTTTTAACCGGCTGCGGATTAGAGAACTCGCCCCAGCCTGATTCAACCCCGAACCGGAATCGCAGATAGTACGGCTGACTGTCTGTCAGACCTGTCACGCTGCACTTGGTATCGTAGCCTTTGTAGGCGACGTCCCAGCTGGCGGACTCGTCCTGTTCAGCTCGTTTGACCTGAACCTACATGGATAGCGTGTGTGGGGCCATTATAGATTTAGTTAATGGCTGCAGGCTGTTAAAACTATTGGGGGGATCTTTTGAAAGGTCTGAGAATCAAAAATTTCTTTTCTGCCTGGTTTCTTGCCCTCTTCATTTTTCTCGAGATGTCTCTGCCTTTCTGCTCTTTACTTTCACTTTTTGATTGTATGTATACTCTACCCGTGTCTTTCTTATCTTTAAGCCAATCTAAATGTTTCTTCTCGTTTCATGTCTTTCCTCAAGTGTAATCGTATTCGAATATTTCATTACGAGCGTATGATTAACGCATTCTTTGCATAATATTAGCCTAACTAGTTTGCAACATTAATTCTCTGAAAACAACCTTCAGTTATTGCCTACATAGCTTTTTAAAGTACAAATAGAATCAAAGTCACCCAAAAATTAACCTCAGCTTTCAGCTTGCCATCCTCGGCTGTCAGAACGCTGGACAGTTTGTTGTACAGCGACTCCCAGGACAGTTCTAGTGAGTGATGCGTGACCGCTGTCACTTGCAGGGCTGGCGGCTTCGGAGGAATAGGCATATTTAGTTAGTAGCTAGCTATGCTGTAGTTGCAGCGCAGTGAAATACCTAGTGGTCTCTAAGACTGTCTCCTGTCGCTTTTGCAAGCAGAAAAAATCTTTATCCAGTAATATAAGATTTGCTCGGAGAAAAGTCACTAAAGATTAGAAAACTACGGGTAAGACTAGTTGAAGCACTACTGAGTACTGTATACGCAGTTACTATGCGGGTGTTTGGAGTGGCTTTTTATCTCTTCATTACTCCCTGCACCAATGAGAGGTTTCGTATTCCTTCCAGTACAGGTCATTCTGCTCAATCATCTGGCTGCAGTGCTGCTCCTTAGTCTATCCCTCTTTTACCTGGCCTCTCCCCCACCAGCCATTCTTTCGGTTTTCCTTTGTGAAAAAGAACCGTCGTTTTTTAAACCCGGAAGTCTGACACAAAAAACGCCGTTGGAATTAAACTTCCTGACCTTGTGAGCGCATAATACCGTGACGGTCATGGTTAGGAGGGTTTTTTGTGTTGGATTAAAGTTAGCCTTGTTCTTCAATTTTTTTTCAGTTTGTTAGCCTGCGTCAGTTTTTTGATGTAGGGATTGTTAATCTACCTTATCAGAATGTTATATATATATGATGGATTGCTAATCTATCCCACCAGAATGTAGAATTATATGATGGATTGCTAATCTATCCCATCAGAATGTAGAATTATATGATGGATTGCTAATCTATCCCATCAGAATGTAGAATTATATGATGGATTGCTATTCTATCCCATCAGAATGTAGAATTATATGATGGATTGCTAATCTATCCCATCAGAATGTGGAATTATATGATGGATTGCTATTCTATCCCACCAGAATGTGAAATTATATGATGGATTGCTAATCTATCCCATTAGAATAAAGAATTATATGATGGATTGCTAATCTATCCCATCAGAATGTATAAATACATTATGGATTGATAATCTATTACATCAGACATTAAAAGTAATAGTGGATTGGAATTCTATGTGCTTAAAAATGCAACAAAACATGATGAATATAGCACTAATCTATTGATTTATTATCGCATTATAATTTAAAATTCTACCTAGTGATTGTTTGCTAGTGATTCTGTTTTTTCAGAGCGCAAAATCCTCTCGCATCTCCATTCTAAAAATAATTTCCCAATGATGGCTTTCAGCGCTCAGTTCAATTTAGCAGGTGGAATTTCTAATTCTAATGGGTATGTATTCAATTTCAAAATTCATTCATCTGTTCATTGATTTCTCACTTTGGATTTAAAACAAATTCTATCCACCAAAAACAGAGTCAACAATGGTGAATTGCTAAGAGTCAGATTACTAACTGACTGTTTACCGATGCTTGCTAGCCCAAAAATCACATGATCTACACAGCATATTGCGTTCTACTTCTAAAATCTTGCTACATACGCTCGTAGTACCAATTTTGCTTTAAAGCTGTTCAACTCAGTTCCGTTAAAAGGAAGTTTCTGCATCCAACTTGGCTTCCGCTCAATTGATGCTCATGTCTGCCTAGCTTGGAGTTGCCTTTTCTAACTCTACTTGATGGTTAAAGCTCAATATTAAATTGGCCAGTGATTATAGCATCCTTTAATTTTGATAATTCAATAGTCTTATCCATCATATTTGTTTTACATATTGTATTGTACTTTATATATTTATTTAGATTTTAAAGGAATATTTGCACCTGTCACTGTCTGTGTATCTGTCTGTGTCTGTTTCTCTGTCTGTCCGTCCGTCTGCCTGTCTGTCTGTCTGTCTGTCTCTCTGTCTGTCTGTCTGTCTATCTGTTTGTCTATCTGACTTTCTGTCTGCCTGTCTGTCTGTCTGTCTTTCTGTCTGCCTGTCTTTCTGTCTGTTTGTCTGTCTGTCTGTCTGTTTGTCTGCCTGTTTGTCTGTCTGTCTGTATGTCTGTCTGTTTGTCTGTCTGTCTGTCTGTCTATCTTTCTGTCTGTCTGTCTGTCTGTCAGCATCTGTTTCTCTGTCTGCCTGCCTGTCTGTGTGTCTCTGTCTGTCTCTCTCTCTGTCTGTCTGTCTGTCTGTCTGTCTGTCTGCCTGTCTGTCTGTCTGTCTGTCTGTCTGCCTGTCTGTCTGTCTGTCTGTCTGTCTGTCTGCCTGTCTGTCTGTCTGTCTGTCTGTCTGCCTGTCTGTCTGTCTGTCTGCCTGTCTGTCTGTCTGTCAGTATGTCTGTCTCTAAGATGGTCACATACTGGTCTACTTAAATATTATTTCTAAATTTATATAGTCCATCATACTCGCCCTTGTCGCCATAGAAGCACAAAGTAAACATAGGAAAAAATATATGTTGGTAAAAATATTGCAGCGCCTCTGAGCATCAGGGTTGATGAGTCTATTGTTGCGGCACTGGTATAAAAGCTAGGCTACGAGCATTGTGTGGTCTTATTGAATGCGGGCTTATTAAAAAACGCTTTTCCTTTTGTGTGCGAACGATCAAAAGCACCAATTGATGATGCGATAATTCAATTCTTATCACTGTGTGTCAGCTTTTATTTATATCCGATTTGAAAAAGTAAGAAAACCCAATGTGGCTACTATTCAGAACGCCTGAACAGTAGTAAAATTAGAGTATGAATTTTTTGTGACGACGATGTGTTCATAAGGATGTAGAGTTTACATTATTATATTAATTTCCCCAACAAGGTTTAACGACCCTGCAGTGGCTTATGTTTTGTTCTCTAATCTCTAAATTCTCCCATTTACCAATACAGTTGAAATAAATTGCATGCTCATGTAAGCTAATTAGAAAACTTACGAGCTAGTTTACTTTTGAATCAAAAACTTTTTATTGAGCATGCAAGCGTAGTAGCTAATGGGGTAGGGTGAGGGTATACAATTCTTCAGTGGGGTTTGCATTCTGATTCTATACCACCCGCCTAACAGAAGCTTAAGCAGTCCAAGAGATGAATAGATAACTTTTTTATATCCTTTGCAGTTGAATTCAATGGGTAGGTTTTGATATTATAGTGTAGAATGTTGTGCACTCCTTGGATACTTAGGCAGTGAAGAATTTAGGCTAAAAATGGCACTACACAATCGTTATTCAGCTGTTAGACTTGCTCAACCATATTAAAATGGTACTGTATACTCAAGACTCAAGAGTTGAGAGAAAAAAAAGGAATTATGTATTGTATGAATGGCATTTTGGTTCGCACAAAACCGCTCCAGCAGATACAGAATTTCTGTGAGACAGACAGCCAAAAGCACAACATAAAAAAGGCGTTTCATTTTTTTTGGTTGGGTTCCTTGGCATGCAATCGTAAGGCGGCTGTTCATTTTGACTTGGCCAATGAAGGCTAGGCGGCTACCCCTAACACTATTCTCATCAATTCCATTTTTCTACCTGCACATTTTATTAAAGATAGGGTTTTTGCAAGTGTTCTGCACCGATACCATTTCCAACTGGAAACAGAAATTATAAAATTTAGGAGGCTGAAGATCTTGAATGTCTTTCAACAGTTCGTCGGTGTGGATGAAATGCGCTTGGTACCTCATCACTGTTGGCTTCACTGTTTGGCTAGCCGCAGGAGAAAACAAAACCACGCCGACTAATTTGAATGCTACAGCTGCCAACGCTGCGATTCAAGCATTTCTAATCCTTGGCGTCTGCACGTATTTTGCCGCGGTTCTGCTAACATATCTCTTCATGTTTTTAGAAGAAACTGCCGGTAATAGGGCTGTACTAGTTACTGCCCTAGTGGTGGCTTTTGTTGCTGGTGAGTGTTTCTTTGCTGATGCGTACAGTACAAGCTAACATATTGTCAATCTGCATGTATCTAACGTACTGGAATGATACTTGACAGCTTTCGGCGGTCTGGTCGCCCTGAGCATCGGGCAGGCTATAAATTTCTCCGACCGGCTTTTCTTCTCTTTGAGTTGCGCCATCGCATCCGGGGTGTTTTGCTCCATGGAACTGGTGGTCATCAATAAATCGAGAGTGACACCGGATGAGGACGAGGAAGCTGACAAGACGGACAAGAAGCCGGATGAGGCCGAGGCTAAAGATGGCGAAAAGAAGGCGGAATCGTCTTGATTGTTTGAAAAACTGTCAACCATTCTTGTTAAAAAAAACTATTATTTTAAAGTAGGTAGCACTTTTGATAGAGATAGTTTTATGCAAAATACTATTCACATTTGTTAACCTAGCTACTTTCAGTAGAAAGATTTGTTCATATAAAGATTTTTATTTTAAGAATCTAAAAAACTGCTAAAAAAGATATTTTCTGAAATTTCGGACTATGTATTTATATACTAATTCATCAAAAGTTTTCCGTATTAAACTTAGCGATTAAACGTTATTCGTTAAAAAATTTTAGAACTATATTTTATATATAATACAATAATACCATGAGAAATAATCTGCATACTCTAACCTTTGTTTATTTCAATCTACCTCGTATCTATCTATCTATCTATCTATCTATCTATCTATCTATCTATCTATCTATCTATCTATCTATCTATCTATCTATCTATCTATCTATCTATCTATCTATCTATCTATCTATCTATCTATCTATCTGTCTATCCATCTATTCATCTGTTTCTCTGCGAAAAGTTTAGCTGATGAAAGGTCTAATCAACGATTTTCTTTAGTAATAATTATCACCATGAATTTAAATTTTACAAATCCTTGATCTAACCTTCTATAAGACATTAATTGTACTTATTCATTATTTTTATAATTATATTAGTATATTCCTTAATAATACATTCAATCATATGTGTACAATGTCAGTAGCAAAATTTTTAGGCCCCAGCGAACTATATGGCGTTTGTTGCCACGGCAACCCTAAGTAAACATCGCCAGAGAGAGTTCTGCTTGTTTTGCGCCCTCGTGCTTCTAACGTTAAGCCGAAGCCTTAGGGAAAAACAGTTTGAGTCAGTTTATTGTTTGGTTTCTCTGGGAAAGGCTTCTAGGTCCCCTTAACTTGAGCTCTTTGCCCGAGTACAAAAAACCATTTTGTTTTCTTTGAATAAACAAAATTTTGCGCAAGTGTACAGAGCGAATTTTCGGGCTTTTTTCTCGCCAACTGAAGACAAAGGTGGTGGCGTGACTAGTGAGTGACGAATGGAGAATGACAGATTTATTGTGCAAACAATGGCCACAGATTTTTCGTAGCATAGTTGAATACTAATATAGCGTGTAAAATCTATTTATAGCTTTACTTACCCACCCACCTATGCTGGTTGAAGAAAAATGTTGAGATTATTCTGCATGGAGAGAAAAAGAAATGACCTTAAATAAACCGTGTGGCATGATGCTGTTTACGCTACTAGCATCTTTGTCTCCCTTAACGAATACTCTTCACAATAATAGCATGGGAACACTTGGGACTTTTGTTATTGCACTGGTGACGGGTGAGAGCTTTCTGTCTGCTATGCCCCCTCCTAGGTTGATGGGATTAGTGCATGCAGGGCGGGGTATGCCATGTTGATGTTGTTGATTTAGGCGCGTGAGGTAAGGGAAGACGTGCGGGTATTTTCGTAGGCGAGGCTGATTTGAGCAGACCAGCAAGCTCCCCCACTCAGCGGCTTTGTACAAACTGCGCGCACAAAGTTTAATAGGATTGGTTGGAAACCAGAAAAAATTTTCTTCACCAGAAAAAAAATTGGTCGTCTCAATAAGCCCTGAGTTTCCCGTTACTATTGGCAACAGGGTGGGCGATTTTCAAAGACATGCTTCTGTATAAAGTAGACCAAACAGACAAATGGTTGCTAAAAAAGAGTATTTTATTTTTCAATATTCCATACCCACCTAATAACAAGTAAGAAACAAGAAGGATTTTCTGCTATTGAAAAGAAAAAATGGCTTTCAACAGCGGTTCGGTGTGGATGAAGTGCACCTGGGCTCTGAGCACCATCGGATTTGTTGTCTGGCTTGCAGCAGGAGAAACCACCGGCAAGCACACCTGGAGCACAACTGCTACAGACAATGCACTACAGGCTTTTCTTATTATTGGCGTCTGCACGTACTTTGCCCTGGTTCTGCTAACCTTTCTGTACATGTTTGTGGACGAAACTGCTGGCAATAAGATTGTCTTGATCATCGATATTGTTGTCGCTTTTATTGCTGGTAAGATGCCTTTTGTGTAGCGAATTGTGGCTTCTGAAGGGGCACCAAAGCTACTGAAAAGGGGGCACCAAAGCTACTGAAAAGGGGGCACCAAAGCTACTGACAAGGGGGCACTAAAGCTACTGACAAGGGGGCACTAAAGCTACTGACAAGGGGGCACCAAAGCTACTGACAATGGGGCACCAAAGCTTAAAGCTAGGACAAGGGGGCACCAAAGCTACTGACAATGGGGCACCAAAGCTACTGACAAGGGGGCACCAAAGCTACTGAAAAGGGGGCACCAAAGCTACTGACAAGGGGGCACTAAAGCTACTGACAAGGGGGCACCAAAGCTACTGACAAGGGGGCACTAAAGCTATTGACAAGGGGGCACCAAAGCTACTGACAAGGGGGCACCAAAGCTACTGACAAGGGGGCACCAAAGCTACTGACAAGGGGGCACCAAAGCTACTGTCGCTCTGGATTGCTACTGACAAGGGGCGCCAAAGCTACTGACAAGGGGGCACCAAAGCTACTGACAAGGGGCACCAAAGCTACTGACAAGGGGGCACCAAAGCTACTGACAAGGGGCACCAAAGCTACTGACAAGGGGGCACCAAAGCTACTGGAAAGGGGGCGCTTAAGCTACTGACAAGGGGCGCCAAAGCTACTGACAAGGGGCACCAAAGCTACTGACAAGGGGCACCAAAGCTACTGACAAGGGGCGCCAAAGCTACTGACAAGAGGCGCCAAAGCTACTGACAAGAGGCGCCAAAGCTACTGACAAAGGGCGCAAAAGCTACTAGAAAGGGGGCGCCAAAGCTACTGACAAGGGGCGCCAAAGCTACTGACAAGAGGCGCCAAAGCTACTGACAAAGGGCGCAAAAGCTACTAGAAAGGGGGCGCCAAAGCTACTGACAAGGGGCGCGAAACCTACCGGAAAGGGTGTGAGTTGATAAAGGGGATCACGAGTGATTTAATAAGATAGAAAATTGCATTTGTCAGTAAGAACTGAGAGAGGTTGTCACCAATAATTGTCAATCACAACCCCCGATCGACCCGCGCAGGTTTCAGCGCCCTAGTCGCTCTTGGCATTGGTCAGGCCGTAAACTTTTCGGACCGATTGGCTTACTCATCAATCTGCGCCATAGTGTGCGGCGTGTTCTGCATCCTGGAACTGGTTGGTGGCGGCGGCGGCAAGTCTGGAGGTGCTGGAGGCAATGTTTGAGCCTTCAATCAAAATATAAATATCTATTTATCTGAATAGCTATTGATTGAAAACAAACCATGTAATCTTTTTCCAATTACTTTTTAGGGTTCCGGATATTTTTTTCATATTAAAAAATACCTGGCTTTGTAAAAAGTGTTCGAGCTTTAAAATAGAGTCGAATTAAAATATTTATTCATCCGATTGTATTTTACTTTCTTGTCTACTGACAGTAGTCAGCAGTGTAATTTTCTTTAAATAATAAACCATTTAAAATTATTCCTAGAATCGTCCTATTTCAACTGTATTTTTCTTTATTCCTGTCCTGCAAAATTATACTATTTTTGTTCGTTTTCTGAAGACATGCTACTGTAAAGTAGCAGCAGATGCATGTTTTTTTAAACATTGCAGAATAATCTAAGGAAGGTTTTCAATGCCATGCTTAGGGCGTTGAGAATTTCTTAATGTTTTTTTAATGTGTTTCTTAATGAGTTGTTTTTAATGAGTTTTGAGATATTTTTCCCTTCCTCTCCGCTATACACTACTTACTTATTTGGCTTGATTATATTTTTTATTAACTAAACTAATTATTGAATACTGTTGTTGTCAATAAAGTGAATAATATTTTTTTTCGGCTTTTACTAGACTAAGAGTGTGCATCTGCTACATTCAGACATGCTTATGTGCATAAATACATCTATTATTAATTTCTAATCGCCTTAACAAAGGGTCAATCATTAGTAGTCCTGTAGAATCAAGAATATTAGCCAAAGTAGTCACATTTATAAGCACAGTTTTAACAGTTTAACAATCTAAAAGTGCAAGAAAATCTATAGATTACTGCTCATAAAAACTGTAGCAGATGCCTATAATTATTAGGTGAATTATAGTTTCTGCAGTAGATAATAATTAAGTTTGTGGTTGGCCGATTGCTTCATCCATGCAAGGCAATTAGACACACTGGCTATTTTTTTGTATGGCCCAATCTTCTACTTGCCATTGCAATTCTTTCATCTGTTCAGCGTACCCTCTTGAGAGCTATTTTTTTGCATTTGCCGGTCCTTCGGCTCAAAGGGTGGCCGCATGGGGGCCCCGCTCTTGTATAGAGTTGCAAATTTGCCATCTACACACAATTCAGATTCGTCTTCATATGAGAGTCGGTGCGAGACAAAGCGTTATAGCTGAGTAAATTGCGGTGAGAAAGAATGCAGTCTATAGATGGAGTTTGCAGGGAATCTTTAAGGTTGGATACTTTGCTTTCTTTGCTTTGCTTAAGATAATTTTCTTTCACTATAGATTTTCGAGGGCTGGCTAAAGGGGGTATTATTTATTCTTTCTTTTTTCTCTTTTCGGTAAAGGTTTTGCTATTTAATTTCTACGTCTTACTGTATCTTTGCTATGCCATTTACTGGCTCACACTGTAAGGTCTGTCAGTCAGTCAGCAAGAAATCTACTCAAAATAGATCGACAGTCTTGCCCAGGACAAGTTTCTCAGCGGATGAGGTCATCACAATCTCGTACACTCAGACAGAGAGACTCAAACCCACGCAAATCGAGCGCCTATAGAGAACCAGACACAGCCTAATGGTAAGACAGAAAGGTTTGAGAGAGACAAACAAAATATAACTGCGATAAATTTTGACGAGCAAGACGAGCTAGTTAATGCAATAAAAACAGAGAAGAGATTTACATTTTCGTAGACGAATAGACACTAGTAGATTATTTCGAAATTAGACCCCTGCAAGTAAAAGCCATTCTTTGAGTCCAGCTGCCAGGTAGATAACTTCAAAACAATGCTTCAGCCTCATCAGTCGCGTAGCAACAGCAGTCAGCATCACAATCCTCATCACCATCATCAGCATCAGCATCAGCAAAATCAGCAGCAGCTGAGGGTACCCAGTCCAAACAGCGGATCTCGATCAAACAGCGGGACAAGACAGCCATCTCAACCACAACAGCAGCAGCAGGTATTCGAAATACCTCAGTGCGCCAAGCACATTCGAGTGCAAGGCAGCTTGACGGATGAGAAAGTCGATGAAGAATTGGTTGTGCTAGAGACAGCCACCGCTGTCTATCGGCTGTACGCTAGAATTGGCGAAGGCTCATTCGGAACCACTCATCTAGCCGTGATTGAGACCGCCAAACTGTTCAGTAGCGGCATTGACGACGGCATTGAAGATCGCCAGCTGCTGGCACTGCGGGCTGGCAGATCTGTGGTCGTCAAGCTCATCAAGAAGCACATGAACGCCGAGCCGCACCAGTCTGAGTCACTGGAGCTGCACTGTCGCAATCTGGAATCAATGGACATCGTCAAGAGCATTTCGCACATTCAGCATTGCGATCACCCGTTCATTGCTAAATTACTGGATTCACAGTACGCGCTAAGTACTACCGATAGGCCTTTTGAGGTGTACGAATACTACGCCATTGGGGACGCCATGAATTTGCTCAACCACATTGCTGGCACTGACGAGCGACACCGAGAGGCCGTCAAATTGCAGACCTACGTGACTTACTTGTCCCTACAAGTGGCTGAAGCCCTTAGCTACCTGCACGAAAGCGGATTTATACATTTCGACTTGAAAATTGACAACGTTTTAATTGACGAAGCTGGCGACGTAAAGCTTGGCGATTTTGGTTTAGCGAAGGCCTGCGCTCTTGGCAAAGCGATTGAAAACCCGTACTACTACTGGGGCAGCCGCTGCTCCGTGTCTGTGTTCGCCTCCATTCGTTGGGTGCCACCCGAACAGCTGGAGGAGGGCACCCGCATGGTGGATCATTCCGTAGACTGGTACAGCCTTGGCGCTCTTATGTTTCACATGATTTACGGCCGGCTACCTTTCGAAGAGCATCGAACAAAAATTGTTGAATCATCCAACGATGGCGCCGGTTCCGCTTCTCGAGCAACTGACAAGCAGCTCAAGCGATCGTTTCTCAAACTCTGGCGCGCCAATGTTCGGCCTAAAGTTGACGACCGACCAAAAGTGAATCAGCGACTGAAAAACTTACTGTACAATTTTCTGTCCTACGAGTCAACTAGCCGGTTGGGGAAGCAAGGCTACATGGAGGTGTTTCAACGATTTCACGGCCTGTGCCGCGATCTGGACTTGCACTGGTTCGACTCCATCGGCAGCGGAGACGTTGACAGGATGCGCAAGATGCTTCGACGACGAGAAGTGGCGCGGCCTTATCGCATCAAGCTGCTGCAGACATTGTCGACAGAGTAACTTGGATCGGATATTTGATGCATCTGATCCAGACATTAATAAGCTGGACTCCGAAACAATATTTCAATGTTTCTATGCAGTTGCTCTGATTCTAGTCTATACTTGACCCCCAATGCTTAGAATGCATGTCTTGCTGCTTATTTATTCTGCTTTGATTTATCATTAATCTATACTTTTATTTTCAAGTAATATTCAATGACGGTATATTAAATCCTTGTATTTGTCAATTTCTTTCCAAACTAACCTGTAACATTTTTTTCACTGAAGCATCTTTGCATAAAGAAAGTAAGACTCATAATGTAAATCCTAAGGTATGCTTGCTAAGAATATCATTAAAATCTTGATTGTGGTGGCTTTTTGCTATAAATGCACGCTGTTGAAGTGTCTTTGATGTTTGCGTCGTTCCTGAAGCCTATGATTGATATTTTTGATGAGCATACATTGTCTTGTAATGGTTACGCTCTACACAATTACGTTTCCTTTTGTTCTTGCATTGGATGTGGTAAGCTCTTCTATTCCTTGGAAGATAGCAAAGTAAATGTATTTTTTCTCGAGATTGAATGCGTCAGCGTGAATTAACAAAAATTAGCAGCATAAAAATAAAGCGCAAATCAAAGCTTATAAAAACGTCTGAACAAAGTTAAAAATAGTATTGCAAAGTCTTCGAAAAAAAATTATTAATTCTGGCGAGTATCAGAGCTCATGGTGTGTGGATGTGCATCCGCGTGTTCAAATAGTAAAACGAATTCGGATGACGCGAACTTGAGAAGTGATTCAGCTTCAGGCGTGGCTCTGCCAGGCGAAATGGTCCCGAATTGGATGCCGGCTGCTCTGCCGCATCCTCGGAGGAGCCGGACGCCTTTGTCAGGACAGTTTTGGGTAGATGAAATCGTCCGAGCAGCACTGATAACTGGTGGCTGTGCTGATTTGCAGGCTGATGTTGATTGGTTTGTTTTAACTGTTTCTGGCCCTCCGGGGTCAGGTCGATATCGATGCGCATCTGTTGGAATTTAGAATAGTTCGATTATTCGCATCTCGTTGAACATCACTTGCAAAATGGTAAAAGAACTGCTTTTTTGTACCAAACCCCGATTTTATTGGTTATTGATCTACGTTTGTGCTCTGCTTGATGCACTAATCTGTGGGAATTGCGCGCTCAAGTAGTAAGATACATGTATCAGCATGGTACCATGTTCACGATTGCTTGTTATTAAACGATGTTACCAAGAGGCCATGTGCTAGGATGCCTACTGCTGCGTTCCGCCTTACATTAACACATCATGATTTCATTTGATAGGGATAAAATCTTACCGAATTTCCTACCGGAGACGGGGGTGGCTGTCGTCGTTTAACAATATCCGAGCAGCCAGTCAGTGACGCAATGGCGACAGGAATCGGGCTTGGTGCATTAACCATTGTAGACGATCCTCGCATAGTCAACTGTTTAGCAACGCTTCCAACTGCACCCGACTTTCGTTGAGATCGTCGCCTCGAACCTGTCGCTCCTTGCTGTCTCGCTGGATTACCGCCGGTTGTTGCAATGTCCAGCGACGCCAAACTCAACAGCGTCGGCGCAGGGTCTTGGGCTCGACCTACAACGGAACCGTTGGATCGTTGGGTGCCGTTCGGATGGCTTCTCCTTCCCAATCGATCGAATTTTGGCGAGAAGATCGGCCTAGCTCGAGCCGCTTGGCGAGCAAAAAATCCAGACAAGTTGACAACACCCGGTGACGAAGTGGCCTCGTCGAAGCGGACGAGCTTCCGGCCGCGGCCTGCTCCACTGCCACGGCTGCTGACCTGAATATCGGAGCGGGTCGGCGCGCGGAACAGACGTTGCTCCATTTCGGATTGCTGCTTCTGACGTCGCTGCCGAGCTGACAGGAAGGCATCGGCGCCCAGGTCGGGGTCAGAGTCCGACTCGGTGTCTGGTTCGACATTCGATCGCGCCGGGACTTCTTCCAACTTAGTTGTACCAATCGATGCTGAAGTACCGGACGCCACGAGGACCAGCTGTTTGGGTATAAGAGCCTCTTGAGTTGGTGTTGCATGTCGACTTGGCGGTGTAGGAGCAGCTGTAGACCTGCCACTGGTTGTCGTCGGTGGTGGATCAATCGCGGGTGACACCGGCCTGGAGCCCGACTGAGCCTCCTGTCTCTGGCCAGTGTTCGGCATGTCGATGCTCAGCACTAGTTGAAGTCGTCCATTTTCGTTTGACATGATAAAATTTTCAACTTGATCATCGAAAATATGCTGAGTTGATTTTGATGAAATTGACTTAGAGTCTGTTGAATTAGAGCTAAAACTATAGCTATACTTTTATTATTTATGTATTTGGTTGCTAGTAGATACGGATGAGCTAGTAGTTTTTTATCCAAGGATTAATATAAATAATTTAGTAGCAATGGTCCAATCCAACGAAAGGCTCAATATATACGCGTGTCTTTGGCATGAAATGCACGGATTGCGCTTTACAACTCATGCAGCATTAATTTATTGTTCGCTATGCAAGGCTTTCAGCAAGCCAACTCTTCATAACCTGGCGAGGGTGTTAGGGAAAATACTGCGCACACACGTTGTCAGTAGTTGCTAAGTCATTTCAGTACACTGCTGATTCACAACTGTGTGCCTTACGTATAGAAAGGCTGGAGTGTGCACTAACGGTGTTGTATGGTTACACGAGAGCAAAGCATAGATCAAGTAATCCAGGTAACTCAAAACTAGCCTATGCTTTGGCTACACAACTGCTGTGTCCATATTTCTTTACCGCTGCAACTTCCTGTGCGAAGGTTTTCTTAGAAACGGCCCTCCTGGCATGAGAAGACTTGATGACAGCGCTCTCAGAAATTCTGAAGTAATTCACCACTGTAAATTAAAATCTACCGTTAAATCTAGAATGAGTATAAAGAATATTCATTTACCAAAACAGAGCTTTCTTTGCGCAAAAAATACGTATTTTAATTACTTCAACATGAAGACAATTTAATTTATTGCCGTCCATTTTCGTTTTCCTATAGCTAGCAGAGGGCGGCGCTGTTTTTTGGCGGTGATCGAGATCGTCCTGCAGTACTACTGCACTGCAGTAGACCTGCACGCTGACGGACTCGCTCGATCAAGAAGTCGACGCGGCGCACGCTAGTCTGCTGCGCGCCACTTTCAAGATCAGCTACGAGCGGGCCTCCAACGCGGTACTCTATCGCCTGGACCGTCCAAGTGAACTTTTGCGCCGTCAGCGACTCCAGCTGGCAGGCCACGTCATCCGCGCCGAGTCATACTGCCCCGAGCCGGTGCAGGAGGTGCTGCTGCTTACGTCGATTGCCTGCTGGCTGACGCCGGCGCCCCCGACTCTGCCGGCGGCGCCGCCTTCGTTCGCGCCCAGGCTCTGAGGCGCGCCCTGTGACGCTGTTTTTCACCACCTTGACAGCGCATTTTATTGTAACTGAGCAAAAAGCGTAGCATGAAAGTTATTTTAATGATACTCAAATATAGTTTAAAAATTAAAAATTGAATCAAACAGAACGCAATCTAGTGTTAATGGATGGAAAAGTCCAATAACTACAGATGACGTAAAAAAGAGAATCAAACATTTATCACAAAGGAATATCCCAATGCTCGTTCTAATTAGCGAAAAAGTTATGAAGAGATAAGTCACAGATTTTGGTTGCATGTTACATTTGTCGGTCAGTTACAAATTGCTCGTCTTTTTATCGGCAAATTATGTGAGTTGCGTCGCGTTATCTGTGTTTTCAATCTGTGATCGATTGACGAAAAAGATTTGTGTCGTAATTAAATCTTTCTTTAGGCTGAGTCATTTAAGGACAGCTACTTGAAGAAGGGGTTCAGATACCTCGCTTCAGAGGCCTATCGTGATTAAAAATGTTCCTGGTCAAGTAAGCCTTTGTCCTTTACGGTCGCTCATCTTTATCTTCTTCCCTGTCATTTTCGCTTCTATCTGTCCATTCTTTTTCTTATCGATAACCTTTAGTGCCATGCCTTAATGCGTCACTGCAATACTAGTATACTTTTATAAGCTGGACTACTGAATATAACACTTATATTTAGTAATACTACTTTCTCAAAAAAACTAAAAGTAGTATATTGTAGAATGAAAATTGTTTAGAACGCTACAAAAGATTGGTAAAGAAATATTCTCGGATTGTTGACCAGTCTGCAAGAAACATTTGTGCAAGAATTTTTCCTCCATCGCTTTGATTAATTACACTAATATAATTTTTTTTCCCACAGTTGCTACATAAGGCAAGTCGCTGTATTAATCCTCAGAATTGTGTTAAGTAAATAAAAGAAGCGAATTTCGCCTAAAATTAGCTGTTTGTTTCGTTATATACAGATCAAAATCTAAGCTCGAAAGAGCTGATGCATTGAGCTCGCCTAAATTAGACAGCTTGTTATTACTTTCTAAGCAATGATTTATTGCTAATTTATATTAGATCTTTATATTGACTCTTTGAGCAGACATTTTAAGATGATTTTTTTAGCCTTAACTCAACAGAAGTGCATGGATTTTCCCTTATCAATGCAACACAGTTGCGTGTTTAGGGACAAAAAATGGCTAAAAGTAAAAAAATATTGTTATTATAACTTCTGTAGGTTAATCCATTCCCCAAAGATTAACTGAAGGACTTTATAACGCAATTCTTGAATTTCAGTCAAGTGATTACAAATCTGAACAAAAATAGCTAAATGGCATGCAGTATTTATATGACAATTTCTTTGATCCATAAATGTACTCATACTAAATGCTTTTTACCAAAATTGAACTGCCATACAAAAGTATTTATACAGGCGGTGTTAATATGAAAATGAATAATTACTCACGATATTTTTCTGGTTTCCTGCCTCTCCTGTGATGACCCATGCCCCCTCGCTTCACCGAATCCCTACTTTCCGTTTCTATTTTTTTTTACTTTTTCCAAAATAAGAAATCAGCGTCCTGGACTCGTGTGTGAATCCGAAATGACACTTTTTAAGCCCATTTCGATTTAGAAATATGATGTCACGTGCTCAGGAAGTAAGCTGAGGAGATAGAGGATTTTTTGCCCTGTTCCCAACGGAAATTAAGACTGAAACTGAGCAGTTCACCTTCTCCCGGCTTAATCCCTCATGAGACCAGGTGGGTCTTTTTGCATGTAAGAGGATTAGAACTTTTGTTTGAAAGAGAAGGAAATTTTCATCGAAATTAAGAAATTAATCTCATAAGCCTGTTACTTGGAGGGAATGCTCAATAAGTTTGATAATGCCGGAACTTGTTTATTAATCAGAAAGCAAATTTTTTTTCGGTACTAAATTGCATTTCATAATAGGCTGGAATTCAAATTGTATTACGGTTCGCACAACGGATCAATTTTTCTTGATTTCAGTTCAATACCATCAATAAGTGGTCATGAATTACTGCCGTAGTTTACTAACTGCTCAAAAGTTTCTAAAATTCTTGACTCTTTATCTGAACAGTCCCAAATCTTATCTGACCAGTTCCGACTCTTATCTGACCAGTCCCGACTCTTATCTGACCAGTCCCGACTCTTATCTGACCAGTCCCGACTCTTATCTGACCAGTTCCGACTCTTATCTGACCAGTCCCGACTCTTATCTGACCAGTCCCGACTCTTATCTGACCAGTCCCAACTCTAATTCGAACAGTCCCGACTCTAATTCGAACAGTCCCGACTCTTATCTCTACAGTCCCGACTCTTATCTCTACAGTCCCGACTCTTATCTTTACAGTCCCGACTCTTATCTCTACAGTCCCGACTCTTATCTCTACAGTCCCGACTCTTATCTCTACAGTCCCGACTCTTATCTCTACAGTCCCGACTCTTATATCTACAGTCCCAACTCTTATCTGACTAGTACCGACTCTTATCTGACCAGTCCCGACTCTTATCTGACCAGTCCCGACTCTTATCTGACCAGTCCCGACTCTTATCTGACCAGTCCCGACTCTAATTCGAACAGTCCCGACTCTAATTCGAACAGTCCCGACTCTTATCTTTACAGTCCCGACTCTTATCTGAACAGTCCCGACTCTTATCTGAACAGTCCCGACTCTTATCTCTACAGTCCCGACTCTTATCTCTACAGTCCCAACTCTTATCTGACCAGTCCCGACTCTTATCTGACCAGTCCCGACTCTTATCTGAACAGTCCCGACTCTAATTCGAACAGTCCCGACTCTTACTTGAACAGTCTTGATTTCAGTTTAGTTGTCCTCAATACCCAGAGTTATACGATGAAAATGAGTGTGATGTAGAAGGATAGCACCTAGAGGTATTTTCCGCATAATGTTTTGCTCAATCAGCTTATTGCTATTCCGTGAGTATTCACACAAAGTTTAATTATGACTAATTGATTAATTAAAAACATTTTTCCAAGACGTTTCGCATGGATGAGCGTCAGATTCTCAAGATTTATTCCATCAGCAACTGACCAATTCGAAGGGATTTTCTAGGGAAAGAGGAAAATCGCCGACAAAGGAATGCCTTCTAGGAGCCAATAAAAGTGAGCGACACTTTCATTGCCTTTTTACGAGTATACAGCATGACTGCTTATCTTTTCCGCTCGGATACAACTCGAGACAACAAGCGCCAGTCATTCATTTAACTCGATCATCAACATGTCTATAAATTCAACCAACGATACCAATCTGACAGGTCAAGACGTCTCATTGATGTCGGAGTTTCCCGCCTACATCAACATAATGATGGGCTCGCTGCACTACCTAAACTTGGCCACTATGATAGCCGGCGTGGCAACAAATCTGGTGAACTTTCTGGTCTTCTTCTGCCAACCAGTCAGACGGCACTATCTGTCGTTAAGTCTGCGAGTTCTGTCCTTCAGCAGCCTATGCTTGTTGATTCTGACTCTGACTCTGAACAATAGCAGCATACAGAACTACTCCGAATGGGCCTGCGTTGCAGTGCACTACGCATTGAGTCTGACAACCACGCTCGGTCCATGGATTCTGGTGTCAATCACTGTGGACCGACTGTTGTTCCTCATTTATCCGGGTGCTTCGTCAGCGACTCTGCCAGGTCAACAGTCGGGTCGTTTAGCTAATCTGGTTTTACTGGGCGCTTCCATTGCCTGCGCTCTGTGGAGCCTGCACACCATGTGGTTAGTTAGCTTCGGAACTAACGTGTTGAGCAATGGCGACTCAGCTCAGGTCTGCGTGTCTCAGAGCAATAATCGAGCCCTACTAGTTGCGGATAGTATTTTGGCGTCATTTCTACCCGGAGCTCTGCTCACTCTACTCAACGTTGTCATTCTCTGTCGAATCAATAGTTTGGTCAATACTGTGCGCCGAAACGACCAACCAGGTCGTGGAACAGCTGTTGAGGTTTGTCATTAATTTTATTCCTTTCTAAAGTTCATACATGGAATTTAAAAAAATTGCCTGTCACTTTCAGCTTGAGCTGCACCAACGAGAGGCAGCTGGCAGCAGTGGTGATAAACAGCAGACTAGCAGTCGCAGCCGTACGACCGAATCGCCAAAGCCTACTCAACGTTTGTCAGTCCGATTCGACCTCAACCGTGAACAAATCATCGGTGCCAGAGACGGACGACGCGGCTTCTGTCGCTGTCAATCAAACAGGGGACGAAGGATGCCATTTAATCAGCATGGTTGTCGCTGCTCTTGCGCTGCCCTGACACCCGCTGTCCACACTCAACAGCAGCAGCAGGCGGAGCTATTCAAGCACCAGTGCCAGCTGACTAGAATGCTGCTGGGCTATTGCATCGCCTACGTGGCATTCAACTTTCCGAATTATCTACTAGTTATGTACGGATTTGTGTCGTTCGCTCGAATCGAATGGCAGTCTCAGTTCACCTACGTGTTGTTTAATGTCGCCAGAGCTGGGGCGTTGTGGTTCTACTATCTGCACTTCGCTACGAACAGTCTGATCTATGCGTACGCCTACAGGCACTACAGGCGAGCATTCGGCAATCTGTGCAGACGATTGACAGGCTGCTGTCGAAGGCGTCATTTTCAAGACTGCAATTGAGTTGTTGGAAGTTTGGACACGTTAGGCTGACCTAATATAACTGATTATTAACTGTTTTTGTTTGTTCTTCGTAAGCTTTTAGTGCCCCCCTTCGCTAGATATGTAGGTGTCAGCACGCTTTGTGATTGTTTTATGTTTTTAGTGTCTAAAGGTTCCTATTGTCGAGAACATTTTCACTCTCTTACTCTGCATCTGCGTGTTTTGTTCTATTCCAACCCACCCTCCTTGTGGCGACTGCGTTTCGCTTTCAGTGCAGTGTGGGGGATTGAGGGTGCTGTCTCTCTCTCTCTGAACGTACTCGTGCTTGTGCGGACTCTGGCCGCGTGCACGCCCAGGGGTAGCGGCTGATTGGTAAACCTAGTCAGGCTGGAAAATAGACTTGTATTTATTGACAGAGCCAGGCTTGGCGTGCTCTAAGAACTTCGCTCTGCAAATCACACTGACTTTATTTTACCCCTGTTTGTTGATTGGCTGTACAGGCAACATTTTCGTCCCTTGCGCTCCACCCCCCGTATTTTCACACCTTCCACCCCATTTTCTCTGCCCCGGTTTGCAAACATAATGTACAAGGCCTTGCGCCGGCTCTGAAAAGTACGATGCTTATCTATCAGCCCACACTTAACCCTTGTGGTTGGTTATTTCATAGCACATATTGATCTGATGCACAAACCCTGTAAAAAACGCTTTAGTTGTTAATATTATACGAGCGTAGATAACTGTGTGCTTATTAACTTGATTTTTTCATCCCCATTTTTTTGGTCACTCATCTCTGGCTTTTATAAATAAGTAACGAAAAATATTTGGACGAAAAAATACACTGTAGTAGTCGTTTGTGATTAAATCTGTAATGTGAGCTAGTTGAAATTTTCTTTAGATGTTTTATGATTCATTTAGCTCGTAGTTTTCATTAAAGAATATAAATTATAAATTATATCTTAGAATAAGCCATCTAAGCTCTTTGTAAGAGGGTGATGGGAAATGATAGGATTCCTATTAAAACACTGTCAAACTCAGGTATTTAGTAGGAACACCTAACTGATCGGAGAGATTTTCTAACTGCTCGAGGAGTTTTTTCTAACTGATTTTCTAATTGCTCGGGGAGATTTTTTCTAACTGATTGGAGAGATTTTCTAACTGCTCGGGGAGATTTTATAACTGCTCGGGAATATTTTTTAAGTCCTCGGGGAGATATTCCAGATGCTCAGGGAGATTTCGTACCTGCTGGAAGAGATTTCTGTTGAGTGCATGAGTGATTTAGAATGCCTGTCTGCGCCCACTCAGGGGGGGGCACCGAAGAGCTAGTCTCTTTTTATCTTTCATTCTTACTAGCTTGCTGGAGGATTTCTCCATTTCTCTCCCTTGTTTCTATAATCTCTTTTCTCGCAGTTGGCGTTTAAAAATAAAAAAGGCAAACATTAGCGAACTCCAAGGTAATTTAGGAATGGCAGAATTTTAAGTTGACAATAGAGAATTTTATTTCAAATGATGTAAGGGTGCGTTTCAATGTAAAAATCGACAATACAATTTTTTAACTACGCTCGTATTTTTAGAAAAACAGCAAAGTTGCTTTTTTTGCGAGTAAAAGTATGGCAAACATTTGTTTTCGAAAAGAGCCGTTCTTTTTGAAATAGTCTTTCAAATTACAAAACGATTTGTTTTTTTACGAGCTGGCTTAAATTGGAAAATTTTTTTCTGTAAGCAACACCTAACAAAATCTCTTTAATACGAGTATTTTAGCGGCTCTCAAGAGCAAACGGAGAGAGAGCAAAAATTTAATTTATTTTTTCTACGCACAAAGGTGTTATATAGCGCGCGACCAGAGGGCAAATGGGGAGGTGCGCATACGAAGCGTGAGCCAGTCAAAACAAGCTTAGCGGGCCGTCTGGCTGTGCGCGCCAAGGCCCCAGCTAAGCAGACTGATAGTTTCAGTGCAACTGCACTGACGTGAGCTGGCCTGGCCGCCACACAGCTCCCCCCAGCATCGAGCTATGTGCCGAAGGTCGTCGGGCGACACTGGCGAGGCGGCTGTCGGCGGCTGGGGAGGGCGGCCTTGCGCTGCGCAGTTGGCTTGGACTCGTCGGCCGAGGCAGCTGGGCCTGCTGGAGGAGGCGTCGCCGGCGGCTCAGCGCCAGCGGGCTGCCGCGGAGGGCGGCCTCTGGGTCGCAGGGCCGGCTTTGGGATTGGGCTGTCCGTGTCGATGACCGCCGGCTTCAGCCTATCGACGGCCACGCGGTCGCGCCTGGTGCCCAGGTCTAGCAGGAAGGTCTTTGCGTCCCGCTCGAGCACCTTGAATGGGCCGTCGTACGGCCGCTGCAGCGGAGGCCGATGGCCGTCGCGTCGGACGAAAACGAACGGGCAGGTGTCGAGCGCGGCGGGCCAGGCGGCGGCGCGGCTGCCATGGCGGGATGTCGGAGGCGGCCGGAACGCCTGCACGTGACCGCGGAGCCGGGCGAGGAACTGGTCGTGATCGTCGGCGGGCGGGGCGGGCTGCAGACACTCGCCAGGCACACTGAGGGGCGCCCCGTAGACCAGCTCGGCCGACGACGCCGGCAGGTCCTCCTTGGGGGCCGTCCGGATGCCGAGCAGCACCCAGGGTAGCTCGCTGACCCAGGCCGGTCCCGACAGCCGCGCCATGAGGGAGGCCTTCAGCTGCCGGTGGAACCGCTCGACCAGCCCGTTGCTCTGCGGATGGAAAGCCGTGGTCCGGTGCAGCTGCATGCCGAGCAGCCTGGAGACGTTGGCCCACAGCTGCGACGTGAACTGGGAGCCGCGGTCGGAGGTGATGTCGCTCGGCACGCCGAACCGGGCGATCCAGTGGGCGATGAAGGCCGAGGCGCAGGCTGCAGCTGAAGTATCGGCCATCGGGATCGCCTCTGGCCAGCGGGTGAAGCGGTCCACGATCGTCAGCAGGTGCGTGAAACCTTGCGAAGACGGCAGCGGCCCCACCAGGTCAACGTGCACGTGGGCGAAGCGCTGGTCCGGGACGCGGATGCTGTCCACCGGGGCGGCGACGTGCCGCTGCACCTTGGCCGTCTGGCAGGCGACGCAGGCGCGGGCCCACCGGCTGACGTCCGTGTTCATGCCGGCCCACACGAACTTGGCGGCGACGAGGCGCCGCGTGCTGCGGACCGACGGGTGCGCGAGACCGTGGATGGCGTCGAAGACGGCGCGGCGAAAGTCCGGTGGCACCAGCGGGCGCGGCCGGCCGGTGGAGATGTCGCAAAGCAGGGCGACCCCGGGGCTGAGCTGCAGCGGCTCGAGCTGCAGACTGGCGTCGGTCCGGGAGGCCGTGTCCGCCGTCTGCGCCTGGGCCATGGCGGCGAAGTCCACGCCGGGAAGCAGCTGCGGCTGCACCGAGGAGACCGTGCAGCGGGACAACGCGTCCGCCACCGGGTTGTCCTTGCCCGCCACGTGCTGGATGTCCGTGGTGAACTCGGACACGTAGGCCAGGTGCCGCTGCTGTCTGGCCGACCATGGGTCTGACATCTTCGACATGGCGGCGACCAGCGGCTTGTGGTCCGTGAAGGCGGTAAACGCGCGGCCCTCGAGGAAGTAGCGGAAATGTCGGACCGCGAGGTACAGGGCGAGCAGCTCGCGGTCGAAGGCGCTGTACTTCTGCTCGGGCGGGCGTAGCTGCCGGCTGAAGAACGCGAGCGGCTGCCAGGCGCCGTTGACGCGCTGCTCGAGCGCTGCCCCGACTGCCGTGTCCGAGGCGTCGACGGTGAGGGCGATGGGCGCGTGTGCACAGTATTTCGTTCTTTAGTCACCGGATAAAAAAAATCCTGCTTTTTGGCCGCCAATTTTTAATGGCTGCTCGTCTCTTTTGTAAAAATTAATCCAGGCAATATCAATCCATCCAGTCCTGGAATTCACTTCCGCCTTCTCCTATTCTAATTCCACATCATTCTCTTCTTGTCTTCCTCTTCCCAAATCCTTCTGTATCTTCTTATTTTTCCTCAATTTTTTTCGCCCTTTCCTGGTCGCTTTTTTGGTCGGCCAATCTTTCTCTGCTTCTTTTGCCCCAATTTATCTTATTACTCAACTTGTACGTTTTTATTCGTTTCGTAGACTCTGGTTTGTTATTGAATTATACTGTTTTAGTAATTGATGTTTGTTTAAGTCTTGTAGTTATATTTACTGCCCGCTTTTTCCTTAATGGTTTGATCGAGTCTACACGCTGTCGTGTGATTGGTTAGTTTTACCCGTCTTGCTCGAGCGTTGATTGGCTGACTTTTTCGCGTGTACCGCCTTTGTTGGTGCATTGTTTAGTTTGCTTTATTATTTCTCCGTCAAATTTCTAACGAAGGGCTGAAGCTTTGCCACCGAACCTGTAGAAAAAAATGAATAAATAACTTGGACACCTGACCTTTCGACCAGATGTACAGCCAATAGCAAGCTCTTAGGGCTGTGTACACCTGCTTAGTCCTTACGGGCTGTAAAGGCCGAAACACCCGCGCTAAATTTTCCCAGCTCAAACTGGTACCCGATCTCAGCTGGGTGGACTGAAGCAATGCAGCATAAAGTGCCTTGCTTAAGGGCACAAATATATTCTTGTCACGAAGAGCCGGGGCTCGAACCCACGACCTTCCGTTCATAAGGCAGATGCCGTTGCCGAGGTTTAAGCTTCAAATCCACCAAGTAAAACAAACAAATAAATTTAAATATATAAAGTTCAGTGCAACAGATAGCAACTGAAAACTTCATAGTGGGTTTTTTATGTGGTGCAAGTTTTTCGCGCCTGATCCCATTTCTCACTGAAGTTCCCAAGTGGGAAGTTTGGGATAGCTTTTAAAAAAACTAAATTTGCATTTGGTGTAATCATATTTCTCCATAGAATTCAATTATAAAACAAACGGATGGCACAAACATCAATAAATAAATAACTATACCGTCCCCATTTTCAATTGCAAAAACCTTTGGGAGAGAAAGCTACGAGCACAGAAATGAAAGCTATGTAGGATTGAGATCAGTGATTTCTGAAAAAAATTTGCCAAACTGAAGTATTTTAGGACTCGTCTATTTTTATCCTCGTCTAAGCTGTTCAATGAATGAAGAGTAGAAAACTGTTTTAGAAAAAAACCCAGACTGTCTTTTTTCAATAACACTGAATAATAATCTCTGTGCCTTGCCATGTCTCCCCATCGACAAGCATTTTGCTACCCATTAACAGCACTTTAAGATGCATGTTATTGTCTGTCGTTATAGCTATTTTCATAGAACAGAAAGCTAAAAATCCGCAAACGATACCGAGATTAAAAAAAAAGCTACGAGCGCATTAAACAAATTTGTTGTTGATTGATAGCGTAGCAACACAAACAGCACCCAAGCTGGAACTATGCAGATGCATGTTCACCTGCAGCGCTTGGAATATCACTGGTGCATCTTGCACGGCTTTGGAATCCTTTACAAACTTCGATCGTGGCGCCATACCTTAGTGACGCTGAAAGTGATAACATAAAGAATTATCGCACGAGTATTGTAAAAACATTTATCATAACCGAATACAGTGATTAGTGAAGTTTGTCCGGTGCTGTCCGGTTCTTTGACGGTAGGGACGGCAACGCCAAACACTTACGACCATCAGTATCGACACCTCGCCGTAAGCAGTTCTGCTCTATCAGGACTCGTGGGTGTTCTTGGCCCAATTCATAAAGAATCCTCAACATCTCATTCTGCACTCGTTCAGCATCCTCTGTATTTAGCGTAATACAATACTTTCCCTCCTTGGTCCTTTCTTTTGTCCAGAATAGCATAGTACGTAGGCTTCTATTAATGCTAAATTCGAAAAAAACGCCAACCATTCTTCTTCCATTTGACGCCAGGTTCTAGGGGGGCAGTTCTTCAATCGAACTGAAGCAACTCAGCACTCAGATTGCCACTATCTGCTAGGTGTTCTTCAAACTCCTCTTAATTATCAATTTGTTCGGTATTATTCACTAGGAAGCTCATGAAGTCATTGATAAGGTCACGAAATTCAATGCCGTTCGAAGGCAGTCTCGTAATGACGTCCAACTCAATATCAGTGACGCCATGCACTAATCTAATCCGTTGGCGGAGCGTTTTAGTTAAGTAACGGCGGTGAAGGTCTAGTTGATTTCGACATGTCTCACGTTTAATTAAAATAGTTCTGCACCTAGCCTAGGCCTAAGCTTGATAGTCAAAAGTCCAATAGATAATACGATATTAAGCATCCAGACTGCAAAATAATGTACCATTACTCTCTGTGTCTCCCCATGTCTCCCCATTACTCTCTGTGCCTTCCCATGTCTCTGCATTACTCTCTGTGTCTCCCCATGTCTCCCCATTACTCTCTGTGCCTTCCCATGTCTCTGCATTACTCTCTGTGTCTTCCCATTACTCTCTGTGTCTCCCCATGTCTCCCCATTACTCTCTGTGCCTTCCCATGTCTCTGCATTACTCTCTGTGTCTTCCCATTACTCTCTGTGTCTCCCCATGTCTCCCCATTACTCTCTGTGCCTTCCCATGTCTCTGCATTACTCTCTGTGTCTTCCCATTACTCTCTGTGTCTCCCCATGTCTCCCCATTACTCTCTGTGCCTTCCCATGTCTCTGCATTACTCTCTGTGCCTTCCCATTACTCTCTGTGTCTCCCCATGTCTCCCCATTACTCTCTGTGCCTTCCCATGTCTCTGCATTACTCTCTGTGTCTTCCCATTACTCTCTGTGTCTCCCCATGTCTCCCCATTACTCTCTGTGCCTTCCCATGTCTCTGCATTACTCTCTGTGCCTTCCCATGTCTCTGCATTACTCCCTGTGTCTTCCCATTACTCTCTGTGTCTCCCCATGTCTCTGCATTACTCTCTGTGTCTCCCCATGTCTCTGCATTACTCTCTGTGCCTTCCCATGTCTCTGCATTACTCTCTGTGCCTTCCCATGTCTCTGCATTACTCTCTGTGTCTTCCCATTACTCTCTGTGTCTCCCCATGTCTCTGCATTACTCTCTGTGCCTTCCCATGTCTCTGCATTACTCTTTGTGTCTTCCCATTACTCTCTGCGTCTCCCCATGTCTCTGCATTACTCTTTGTGTCTTCCCATTACTCTCTGCGTCTCCCCATGTCTCTGCATTACTCTCTGTGCCTTCCCATGTCTCTGCATTACTCTCTGTGTCTTCCCATGTCTCTGCATTACTCTTTGTGTCTTCCCATTACTCTTTGTGTCTTCCCATTACTCTCTGCGTCTCCCCATGTCTCTGCATTACTCTCTGCGTCTCCCCATGTCTCTGCATTACTCTCTGTGCCTTCCCATGTCTCTGCATTACTCTCTGTGCCTTCCCATGTCTCTGCATTACTCTCTGTGTCTTCCCATTACTTTCTGTTTCTTCCCATGTCTCTGCATTACTCTCTGTGTCTTCCCATGTCTCCGCATTACTCTCTGTACCTTCCCATGTCTTCACATCCCCTTGGCCCCTTTAATACCACCATTTTCAAGGTACTCTGCGCTCTTTTTAGAAAACGGAGTCATGATATTTAAGCACAAGGATCAAACGCTCTGATTAGGATTCTACAAATCCTCTTAAATCAGCCTCTTGTTACTTACTTTATTGATATTCTGATTGTGAAACTTTGTGGATTAGTTCCTTATCTATCTCTCATACATGGGAAACACTACGAGCGTATTTGTAATAAAATATATTGCAAAATATTTAAATGCGGTAATCTTTCCTAAAGCCTAATCTCTTTTCAGCCAATTTTACAAGTGCTCTGAGTAAATTGAATTAAGTAAGTTTTGCTTTTAACGGACTAAGTTGACTTGCAAATTATGAAAGCGCTCATTATTAACCTTCTGGGAGTTTATACGTGAAATATGAATGCACGGCTGTCCCCTCCTTTCGCGATATTCCACCTATAGGCAATGCCTGATTAAGTTAATTTTAACTGACTGGCCCGAGAATTTGCACGGCGTTTTTGGGGGGTCTCCGGTGACGAAAAGCCGCATTGAAATGTACTTTAATGGATGGTCATGTGATTTGTGGGAAGTGCGTTGCCACTGTATAGAGTGCGCTACTAATATATATACATAGTAGTAAGGGCCAATAAAATATTATTAAGGATAAAAGGTTGCTAAAATTAAAAATAGGTTGACAGTTTGGTTCTCTTTAGAATGATGCTGCTTTAATTTCCGAATTTCCTTGCCTGTATTATATAGCTATTTTGTGGGACATTTGGTTCCGCTATTGAATGGGACATTTTGAGGGATATGGATAAGAAAGTCTTGGACCCTGGTAAGAAGAAGAGGATGGTGGTACATGTAATTTTAAAGAAAAGAAACAAAGAAAACGTGAGAGCTACGACTTTTTCTATCCTTTCCAAAGTCTCTCCTGGAAGTCCACTTAATTTATTATAAATTGCGATTCTATCAAGCTTTACTACTTACTTCAGATGAGTAGATCATTTGGCTTTATTTCCCATCTAAAGGCATTAAGGGAGACAGTTTTACGACTACATTTATAGAAAAGGTTATTAGAGAGAGAGAGAGAGTCTAAAGAAAATTTAGTCTGCAATTTTTCTATTAACTTACTACTTTACGAATACTATAGTGTAAAAGAAACGGTGGATATAGCTCGTATTTTAAATTCCCAAGTCAAATAAGGTATTCATGGAATTGGTAATGAGACCCAAGTTGGTACAGAAGCTATAGTCTGAGTATTTCAGTAGACACAGGGTTAGTAGCGCTTTTATTACTTACGAATATCGAAAACTGGTCCGAGGCGGATTAGTTTTATTGCCTTGTAGAAAAATATGGTAACGCACTTGAATAAGCAGTTTCAGCTGTTGAAAATTTCTAATCACAAAGTTATAAAACGATAAACAATAGTGGATTCGTTTAACCAATAAATTTAATTTACATAATTTTCTTATTCTATGAAGCTCATTATTGGCTTATGGCGCCGGCTGAAGTACTGAGGGAGAGTTTAGCGGCGCTAAATGAAGTACTAAAAGAGGGTTTAGCGGCGCTAAATGAAGCACTAAAAGAGGGTTTAGCGGCGCTAAATGAAGCACTAAAAGAGGGTTTAGCGGCGCTAAATGAAGTACTAAAAGAGGGTTTAGCGGCCCTAAATGAAGCACTGAGGGAGAGTTTAGCGGCGCTAAATGAAGCACTGAGGGAGAGTTTAGCGGTGCTAAATGAAGTACTAAAAGAGGGTTTAGCGGTGCTAAATGAAGTACTAAAAGAGGGTTTACCGGCGCTAAATGAAGTACTGAGGGAGGGTGTAGCGCCGCCAAATGAAGTACTGAGGGAGTGCTTCTTTCACGTAGTTTTTCCTTTTTTTAATATTGTCTATTTCTTTTTATTAATTATTTTCTGTTAAAGTTTTTAATTAAACGAAACATAAAGCCGCCGATAGCTCAATTGCAAAAGCCCTATTTTGACAATTCCAATTGATTTTATATCGGCATATAGCTTGCACTGTTTCAGGTAATTTTACGAAAGCTTAGTATGAGTTTCTATTGTTTATAACGCTCCCACATTGCAGTTGTTCTAAGAAACCAGCTGACATGCAATTATTGATTCTCCGAAGATCCCGAATTGTAAAAGAGCCAATGAAAATGGACAGTAAAAGAAGGCTACTCTTTGGGTAAGGAAAATACCATAGCTTCGTACAGGCTTTTGTGTAAAGAAAGCATATGCGCAAAACTTGTTTAAGCTAATAACAGAGCAAATAAAATTTACGCATTTAGAGTTTTCGCAGAGTGCTGGCCGGGGGTTGGTGTTCGATGTACATATCTATGGGGGATTGGGGTCAACCCCAAAGGCAGGCAGAATGTACACTGGCGTGAAGATGAGAAAGGTCATGGCAGATGTACACCTGTGAATAGGCCTGTGCCTGCGTACAGTGATACAGTGAGTGTATTTATGCAATCAGCTAATCCTTATATCACGCTAACACTCTCTGTCTACCAATTTTTGGCTGTATACAGTACGTTCTCGGGTCACGATGTAAAAATCACCCTCTGTACTCCTTCAATCTTTTTCCTTCACTATCTCTTTAACCTTTCCTATCTCCGATATTCTGTTCTTAGCGTTGCTTAATTTCGCGTTTCATAATGTAACTCAGCGTTTGCTACTGTCAGTCTTAGTCTCCTAATGTTCTCAATGTCACTCTTAGTGTCCTAATGTCACTCTTAGTGTCCTAATGTCCCTCTTAGTCTCCTAATGTCACTCATAGTCTCCTAATGTCACTCATAGTCTCTCAATGTCACTCTTAGTGTCCTAATGCAACTCTGAGTGTCCTAATGCCACTCTTAGTGTCATAATGCCACTCTTAGTGTCGTAATGTCACTCTGAGTGTCCTAATGTCACTCTGAGTGTCCTAATGTCACTCTGAGTGTCCTAATGTCACTCTTAGTGTCCTAATGTCACTCTTAGTGTCGTAATGCCACTCATAGTCTCCTAATGTCACTCATAGTCTCTCAATGTCACTCTTAGTGTCCTAATGCAACTCTGAGTGTCCTAATGCCACTCTTAGTGTCATAATGCCACTCTTAGTGTCGTAATGTCACTCTGAGTGTCCTAATGTCACTCTGAGTGTCCTAATGTCACTCTGAGTGTCCTAATGTCACTCTTAGTGTCGTAATGCCACTCATAGTCTCCTAATGTCACTCATAGTCTCTCAATGTCACTCTTAGTGTCCTAATGTCACTCTTTGTCGCCATAAAAAGTCTAAAGTTTTTATCTTCTTGCAGTGCAACTCCCACGGATGTTTTTTTGCTTCTAGTCTTCCAATTCTATTTTACAAATTCAGCGGTCAGCAAGAAGCAAAAACAGTTCAAATACTAAAATGCAATAAAAATCCACACAGAGATAACTTTGGTTGTACGCGACTTTCTTCTTGATAAAAAAATCTATAAAACTTTTTTCGCTCTTACAAGCTATCAACTGCATCCCATGCACTGGGCATAAAAATTGCAATATTTAATGACATTTATAACTTAGTAATAGCATCACGGTCCAGAACCGCAGACGCCGTATATTGAGGGAATTTTAGGCGGCTAGAACAGAAACCTGTTCCCCTTTAAACGCTCCCTAGTATAGTAACATATTTGCGAATTAAAGAATGCAGAAAAATTACGGCAGCGGTTTTTACTGGTTAACTGGCCTGGATGCAAGATCAAAAACAGCGCTGCGTGTGTAGCGCTACCAACACAACTCTGCAACTGCAATATAGAATTTTAATTAACAAACAAATAAAAATCGTCTTGATCCCCTAAGCTACACAGCCAGCGAAGATCTTTCTTACCCCTTTCCATGTCAGTTGATTCAGCATTCACAATGAAGCCATGCAGTTAAAGTCTACCCCCCCCTCCCTGTTAGTACCCTATCCCTTGATGCTAGCTTCAGTTGACCAATAACGTTTTCAGTATTTGGGAAGGTCTGAAGCTTATATATGCTTGCAACCACCCCCTGGTGTACGCCGGGAAATGATATATTAGCTCCCATACAGTTAGTTGCCAGGATAAAAAAAGGTTAGAATCCCATACAGAATTACACTTCAGCATTTGTTGGCAATCTTCCTTAACAAGCATGCTATCAGACAATGCCACCTTTCTCAACGTTACTAGCAATGGCTTGATTAATGAAGCTGTAGTAGAATTTCGCTATCCAAATACGCGCTGGCTTCGACACGCCACCATGGCCGCCGCTCTGCTGGGTATGTCAACCAATCTGGTGAACTTCTTCGTGTTCTGGTGCGAGCCGGTTCGCAGGCACTATCTGTCCGTTAGCTTGAGACTCCTGTCGGCTAACGACTTTTTCTTATTGTTTTTCTATTTCGCATTGAGCTACACCAGCCTGCACAATTGGAGTCAGTATACCTGTTTTTTAACTAACTATTTATTTGGGCTGGCCTCGATGCTAAGTCCCTGGCTATTGGTTGTCATCACTATTGATCGATTGTTGTTCATAAGATCGCCCAGCGGATTGTCCGGTTGTAGGAAAAATTCCAATCGAGTTTGCTTATTAATTAAAGTAGCCGTGTCGGTTTCCATAGCTTGGAATTTGCACTGCCGTTGGACAGTCGGGTTTGGTCACATGATGGGTTTGAACCAGACTCGATTGTGCGTACCGACCGTGCTGACTCACGCCAGAGCTTTTCAACTAGCCGACTCACTGATTGTATCCTATCTGCCGGGATTTGTCCTCCTACTGCTCAACTGTTGGATCCTGTGTCGGGTCAGGCGCCTAGTCAGCAGTATTGTTCAAAGCAGTTCGTTGCATCGGGCCTTTGTTGAACGGGACGAAGCCTGCATTGCCATGGAGATGATTGGGGAGCAGTGCGCAGCTGCAACTCGAACTACATCGGCTGGCTGCGGCTGTGGAAGCAGCAATAATAATAATAACAACAACACGGATGGACAACATAGAACCAACCAACTACTGCAACAGCAGCAGCAGCAGCAGCAACAGCACACGACTGACTGGAACACCCAATCGCATTCAGAGCTTCGCAAACATCAATGCCAGATAACTCGAATGCTAATGGGATTCTGTTTCGCTTATTTGTTATTTAATTTGCCCAATTATTTGGCATTAAGCCTAGGCCAGTTGGCTTTCACCACTCTGGACTCCGGTATGCAGCGAATCTACGCGCACTACAACTTACTGAGACTGGCTGCTCAACTGCTCTACATTCTGCACTTTAGCACCAACAGTCTCATCTACGCCTATGCTAATAAGCTGTTTCGTACAGCTTTGTACAATTTTGCAACCAGCATTTCTAATTGTCTGTTCTGTAAAACATGCCTGCCGCAGAGCGAGGATAGCAATAGGGCTTGGTAGGGAAAATACTAATGACTCATTTGCAGTGCTTGCTTTTTTAAGTTACAAATGATTTTTGCTGCATGTACGCGCTATGCTCAATTCGAGGCTGTGTAAATATGCTTGTAAAAATGTTTTATTTTCTCTTTGTTTTTCAGCTTTGACATAATCAGGCTACATGGGATCTATTTCTGATAGCTCTGATGTCCCATTCCGCTTGTCTTTTGCCTTCTATTCATCTTCCCTGTCTGTCTCTATCTGTCTGTCTCTCCCTGTCTGTCTTCTCTCCCTGTCTGTCTCTCCGTGTCTGTCTTCCCTTGTCTGTCTCTCCCTATCTGTCTCTCCTCTCTTGTCTGATTTTCTATCGTTGAGTGTCTCTGTCTGTCTGGCCATAACTGTCACTCGGCCAAAATTTGCAGCTTCAATTTTATTTATTTTTCCGTTTTTTCATATTGATTTTCAAGTTCTCAGTTTTCATGGATAAAAAATTCGTGCAAGTTTCATTATTTCAAGCCGAGAGCATAGTTAGCTTACTGCATATGCTTCATACAAACTTACTGATTATAATCCATTTGTACATGGTGAATATCATTTAATTATACTGTAGATAAGATTTTGTTTTAAATATCGCTGTAAATGAAGCAGAAAATGTTTAATATTTCTTGAAAGAAATTAAAGCCTTTTATTATATTATTATCTTCGTAAGCATACAACCACATACTGTCAAAGATTATTTCGTGCATTCCCAAATGGTCCGGAAACATCAAATTCCAATCATTTATGGAATTTAATTTGCATTCTAATGCCTCAGTTAAAATCTAGATGTCTGAGAGTCATGAATATTCTATAGCTATATGCTTTCAGAATTTCAATGAGGCCAGTTTTTTTCTAAACTGACATTTACGGGTAAAAAAATATAAATAGGATAAATTTAAGATTCATGTTGAATTTCTGCATTACTATTCTATGGTCGCGATGTACTTTTATTTCAAGATAGCGTTGCAAATGGAGAGGGCCATCGAAATATATCGTGGAGTAACCAGAATCAGCAACCAGCAAGTCCTGTTCAGTGAATAGTTATTATGCACTTTTATTTTTGATTAATGAGGCTCATCGGAATAAAACGCGTTGGGGTGGGGGCAATAAATCTGTCGTTGTAGACCTTATTCTAGACCTCTAGCTGGTTTTGTCTAGAATACTACAGGGACTGTGTACTTAATCATTTATATGTATGCAGCGGAAAGGATATTATTCTAGCTGACCATCTTACATACTTGTAGTGACCAAAATACTCCATCGTCTCAAAACGCGTATTTTTATACAAAAATCATTATCGGCATAAATATGAACAACAACTATAACAACAAGAACAATTTGAAAACAGCAAAAATAACTACAGTAACAATAACATAAGACGCATTGGACTCTGAACTTAATCGTTCGAGTAAAAACCTTGACTTTTTCTGGATCAAAATCGACAGAGCTACCAACGCTTTTAGAGCAAAACTAGTCACATTTTTTAAAGTACATGTACAAATATAAGCAAACGAAAAGTACCTAGCGCAATTTGGACGCAAATAAAAAACCAATTTTCGGATGTTCACGCATCGAAGAACTCAATTTTAGATGGATAACCTAGGTATTGATGAAAAACCGAGTTTGGTAACTGGTAGAGCGAAGAAAAATCATCTGTGTGGGATGAACGAGCGTTATTATTACAATTTCTGTAAGAAAAAACCTTATGCTTTCTGACTTACTTCGCGGCAACCAAGGAAGGCATTTCCTGACCTTTAAGTTATAATTGGATTTGCCTCTGTAGATCTCGCATAGATAATTGGTGCCTGGGAGTTTGACATTAGTAAAGTACAAGTTACTTTTTGCTTACTGTTTCATAAGGTTGATGTGAACTTTTATATCATTTAAAGTAGCTATTGCGTTATACTTATAATAAATTATAAGTGAACTGACTGAAACTCATGTAAACTTAATTCCCCAGCCTAAAACCGTTTTCAAAAGTACACTGCTAAAGCTAATTAATTTCTTCAAAAAAGCAGTGTAACGGCCATCTTCATCATACATATTTACTAATATTCTATTATGCTATTCAATCCCACTGCGTGTATTGACGTAAAACGTTTTCTAGGGCAGCGCTGAGACAGGGCTTCCCCTTGGAGTGACGATATAATTATCGCTTTCCGAAACTTCCCAGTAATAAATTATAATTGTTCCCAATGACAGATATAATTTGCTTTGATGCAATTAAAACTAAAACCTAACGTACGTGACATATAGGCGCTCAACCGGATTCAAATGATCAGAGCTTTTGCTGCTAAAAGTGCTTGCATATAGCTGCTACTGAGTAAGCGATCCAAGAAAAACTGACACTTGCATTTATTTTGTGGTGAAATCAGCTTGCTTTGTCGCGGGTTCGAGTCCTACTAGCCCAGCTTCACTTACTGTCGTGGAGGTTCTAGGAAGTCAGGAATGTTTAAAGGTTTAATGTACAATACATGTACCTAACGTGTACATTTGCGTATAAAAGTACACCTCGGGAAATCCTAGCGAGGAAACTGGACTACCTGTAATATAGATTGTACGAAATTAATTCTAATTAATTTTCGGTTTTCTTTCTTCAAGACAAGTTTATCTCCACACCTTAAAAACCTAGCAATTATAAGCACTTATCTGTGGGCACGTGCCCTTTTCGAAATAATTTTATCATAAGACAAATAGATGCAGAATAAAGGTTGACTTTACGGGATGTTGAATTTACTGCAACAGATTATCAATGATATTGAGATAGGAAAGCATGGGTGTGCACTAAGATGAATATGTACATAATTATATATCGCAAAAGATACATGTACATGTAAGTCAATGTGCATGGCCGTAGACTTTAACAGATAGAGTACGGATCAAGGTGGTTTCTTTTCGAAGCCGCTATAACTGATGACGCTAGCGAAAAAAAGTAATTTTGCTGTAACGAGGGTTTCTCTTAAGGAATTGATTTTAGAGTGGTCATTTAATTATAGGGAAGCAATTAAAAATTAAAGGGATCAGGAGCCAATGTTGATTAGAGGGAAATGCTTCATGGGTTCCAAAAGAGGTACAGGGACGTTGAAAGAAATTGCAACAAACGTAGAATTATAAAAGGCTACCTGATCCGTGACTTAAGTGAGCTTTGGCTGCATGCAATCCAGTCCTTGACCTGCAAAAGTCGCTCTGTCCAGCCGTGCTGTAACTACAGTATAAGAAAAGGGCCCAGGTACGGTGTTGCAGCGGGAAAGTAATAATTTTAGGGACAACTAGAAAGGTCTTGTCTTGTCTTCCCAGCATAATTAATAACCCGTGGGGGGACTTGCAGTAGATGTAAAGGATCCGTGACTTTCTATTTCGCTAGTTTAGTAGACCTGTCAAAAATTGACATAAATGACTGAAACAGTAATAAATGGAGGTGATTAAAAGCGAAAGCGTAAGCTATGAGTAATTACTGACTCATCTCCATGAATTCTATCGGTTAACTAGACATTAATTAGCGGGTATATATGTAACCAAGAGACTTAGGCACCTGCCACTCTTTCATGTACGTTCGTGATGCACAAACATTACAAATAAGAAAATCTTATAAGAAGTCATCCTTCGATGAAGGTGTCCTTACAGTTCACAAAATGCAGAATTCATAAATACGGGGAAGTTTTAAATGGCTGTTATTCTGCTTAAATTTTTGACGCGCTTTTTCACTCCTGCAGAAATACTTTAAAATTGGCGACCCACAGTTTGTCTTGCTTGATGATTATCTCAACGTGATTTTTTATGTCATCAAAAACAAACATATTTTGTATGTATTTTTACAGTAACAGTATTTTTTAAACTATTTTCTTGTAGAAAAGCTTAGGGTTTTGGCGAAATTAATATAGAATTATAAATGTTTGTTTAAATTTTTAAAAGTGCAATCAAAACTCTAGATTTGAAATTATCGCTTAGTTTCGTGTAATTTTACAGATGTGACACCTGATCCACACATATACGATATACTATGCACTTCACGAAATAAGTACCAATTTAGACTAGGAGTAATCTGAAAGTGTCTTACGCTATATTATGTTTTCTGCTATTAATAAATTTACATTGCGTCATAAAATTAAAATAAATTATTGTAAATTGCATGTACAATTTGTGACTGAAATTCTTGCTTTTTTCTTTGTCATCATTTGTGATTTTTTTAATTTCTATGTTGTAATACTGCTATATAAGCTTCTTGACATAAAAATCCAATTTATGCTATTGACCTGTATCTAAGATTTATTGTAGACAAAATTGTTTTTACAGACTAAATTCTTATGTCAGACTAGATTACGTTGAATCTATTTTTTGAAAGTGATATTTTACTAAAAATTCTATACCTAAATATAGAATAATTTAGCCACTTAACTATTAAGTTATTAATTTTTATCTCTGAAATGTATTCTTTTAGTTAAAAGTAACCAAGTTTTTGACCAAATCAATGTATAGTATTATGTTTTTTACTCATTTTTTCTTTCATTTTTAAAGAAATGAAATGATACATAAACTTGATATATTCTATTGATTAATATATAAACATCAAAAATTAAATAAAGCCTAGAAACATTTTATCGTATTTTTTAATATTTCATGGCAATACTGACTAGTAATATTTGAATAATTAAATTAAATGACTTTTATTTTGTTACTTCTAACATGAATATTTTACATTCTTGGTATATTTTCTAAAAATGCATTGAAACAAATGATGTGACTTTAAAAATCGATTTCAGTAAAAAATACCTTGACCATGCCATCAGGTGTGGTCAGCACCCAGAAACCAAGGGCTAACTGCATTATGTACTGCAATATCCCAGAATGCAATCTGCCACTAATTGACGAAGGTTTAATCTGTCCTTGTGGCCACGTTTTTTGCGGTCGTCACAAACCCTGGCTCTATTGCGAAGCCAAGAAGGCTACTTGTGGCTTTTACTGCTTATTGTGCAAAGAGTCAATTCTAGACGATAGAAAAGTGATTAACTTGCACGAGAATCGACACTTGCAAACCAATGGCCGAGGTCTTGTTGGTGTGGATGTCAAACTCGCGGTTCGATGGATGAAGAACAGCGTCAAGATCTGGTTGTTGCAGGTGCGATTCTGAAAGACTCCCATCATACTAGAATCTGTGTCTTTCACAGCAAAGTTTTTTAATATCTCCGATTCTTTGCTCACCCGCAGATGCGTCTCCAGCTGAAGCGCGAGGTTCAGGCGGCCAAAGAGGCGCACCAGCGGAAGCACCAGCGACTCATGAAGGTTCGCGCCGAGACTGCCGCTATGCTAGAGAAAAGCCGAGAGTTAAAGATCTACTTGGAGCACAAGCGCCAAGAGGAGCAGCAGTCCAGACGACAGGCTGACTCAATCAAACGCCGACTTCACGCGGTTCGTAACGCCACGGACGAAGCCAAGTCGCGTATGTGCGAGCTGAAAGACAAGTTGGCCTACGAGAAACGGAGAAACGCTTACCTTGTTGTTAGACTTGCCCAGTCGCAAGAAATCCATCAGAAGCTACTTAACGAATTTACGCGCATTCGAGGCAGCGCGATTGCGCTTCGAGAGGCTCTGGCACGTCGCCGACAGCGGGACAGTCGTCATAGACAGAGGCACCGCGATCTCGGTCACGATGAGCAGCATCGCTACGATAACCATCGTGTCAGGGAGAGTCGCAGCCGTAGCAGCATGCGCCGGTTTAGTCAAGCTAGCCACCTTGTTCCTCTACCAGCTTGCATTGATTATCGGTACGATAACCACCGTCGTTATTGAGTTACACGCAATACTATTTATTTACGAACTGCTCAACTCTAATACAGAGGTCAATGGCTCGTAACATTTTTTTATCGGAGTTTATGTAGTGTTGGTTTCGGAGCCTTGAGTGCTAGGTTGTTTAGAGCGCCAAACTGGTTATCTAGGGTGTCAAACTGGTTATCAAAGGTGTCAAACTGGTTATCTAAGGTGTCAAACTGGTTATCTAGGGTGTCAAACTGGTTATCAAAGGTGTCAAACTGGTTATCTAAGGTGTCAAACTGGTTATCTAAGGTGTCAAACTGGTTATCTAAGGTGTCAAACTGGTTATCTAGGGTATCAAACTAGTTATCTAGGGTGTCAAACTGGTTATCTAGGGTGTCAAACTGGTTATCTAGGGTATCAAACTAGTTATCTAGGGTGTCAAACTGGTTATCTAGGGTGTCAAACTGGTTATCTAGGGTATCAAACTAGTTATCTAGGGTGTCCAACCAGTTATCTAGGGTGTCCAACCAGTTATCTACGGTGTCAAACTGGTTATATAGGGTGTCAAAATGGTTATATAGGGTGTCAAAATGGTTATCTAGGTTGTCAAACCAGTAATCTAGGGTGTCAAATCAGTTATCTAGAATGTGAAACTGGCTATCTAGGGTTCCGAGTGGGTTAAAAGTGCCAAATTGGTTGTCCAATTACCTAGCTCAATTAGAATTTTGTTGCCTTGCGCATGCGAAATGTTTGTCATGGTCTCCAAATTGAATTGTGAACTCGTTTACAACATCGTTAGTTTTTTGTTTGATTTATTCGTTTAAGTTAATGTTTGCAGTTTGTTGCCGTCTGCAGTAGTTTAGTGACTGCGCTGTAAATAACTAAAGGCGCGTGTTGTCTTTTGAGGCAACGCATTTCAAATTACAGCTATAATACATTTTTGACAAGATAATAGTTTATTTTTCATCAGGTCTTTGTTTAGCTATTTATTTTCAGTAGGTAAAAAGAAACAGAGCAAGCAATTTTTTTCATTTCTGACAAAAATATTTTTTAATAATTGATTCTAGAATTGATCATTGTTGCATTGTCAGTTTTTCTGTTATTTTTTGCTTTCATTTGACAAGTAAACAAATCCGTGTTAAAAAAAAATTTATAATACGAAAGTTTCTGGAAAAATTGATTGAAGTGAGCCTCGTTAAATTATTATTAATAAATTTACTAATACCACGAGTTTAAACGTTATTCAAGCAGATTAGATTGATGTCAATCATAATATTGAAACGGAACAAAGTCTAAAAAATCAGAGATAAAAACTCATAATGTCTTCTGTTTGTTACATAAAAAAATAACGAAAAAATATAATTTGGAACTTTCACTTTTCACTTTTCACTTTTTGCAACTTAAGCTTAAGCTTAAACTTAAAAAAAATCAAAATTGCTAATAGAAGCGAAAATAAATAAACAAAAAAATGTAGTGATCTATGTTTAATTGAATAAAAAAATTGTTAGGGTTTGAAAACAACAAAATACAAACTTTGCTCTTCGATAAATCAAGGATCCAATTGTCATGAATGTTACAGCTCGTAAAACGTGAAACAGAGCAACTATAATGATCAAAATATAGCGTTGCAATTATGAATCGTTAATTTGCCGGGCTGCACTTTTTCAACAGCTGTTTCTGCCGGCACGTGACCAAGTCCAGCACTGGCTCGTACCTGCCCGGCTGATTTCGTTGCTGGGGATTGTCTGGCGGCGTAGCAACCGGACTTACGTACCTGCCGTTGGCAGTTGTAGCCGAGACTTTTTTGACACCTTTGACCAGCGCTTTGCCACGCTCCAGCAGTTGTTGCTGGTTCTGTGGCGATTGAGGATCAGAAGTAATTGGGGACAGGGCGATCCTTAGGCGAGTTTGCTGGCACTGCTGTTGCTGCTGCTGCTGCTGCTGCTGCGGCTGTTTTTGCTTCAGTTGCTGTTGTTGTTGCTGCTGCTGCTTTTGTGAACCTGTGCTCGCATGACGGCGCGGTCTGGAAGCATTTTTGTACGAGTTTGACTGTTTGAATGATAATGTATTGTTAAAGGTGATCTAGGAACATCCTATTGTGGATTTTTGCTTGTGTTGGCTTGTTAAAATTGGTACACCGCAAGTGAATCGATCTTTCTTTAGTTAGGATCAATCAAACTCTGACTGAATCTTCCGAAGCTACCATACACCTAGACGATCTCTGATTGGCTCTTACGAAAATACTGTACATCTAGGCAATCTCTGATTGGCTCCTCCGAAGCTACTGTACACCTAGGCGATCTCTCATTGGCTCTTCCCCAAGCTACTGTACACCTAGGAGATCTCTCATTGGCTCTTTGATTAGAAGCTACTGTAGATTTAGGAAATTTCTGATTAGTTCTTCTGAAACTACTGTACACCTTAACAATTTCTGATTAGCCTGTGGAACCTACTGCACATCTTGGGAATTTCTGATTGGCTGTCCCTAGCCAATGTACACGTAAATCTAAGCGGATAAACAAATTTTCCTTTCTCATTCGTATTTCATTTTTACGACGAATTTTTCTGATATTTTTTCAAACTTCGTAACTTACCTAGCAGAAGAAGTCGCAACAGAATCTTCGCCTCGAGCGCAAGCAGACAATCTGGGCAACAATTTCTGCTTCTCAGCTAGCACCTTGTTCAACTCGAAAAGTTTCGCCTCTTGTTGCTTGTTTTTTTCTTCAGCCTCGGTCAGGAGTTTTTCCCGATCTTTTAGCTCCGCTTCCAGAGCTGCCAGTTTGGATTCTTTGTCAGCGAGGCGAGTCTGTGCGAGTCATTTTTTTAATTCGGTTACTAGGGGTGATCAAAAAGTTCTGTAAGTGAGTTAATAATGTGAACTCGAAGAAATTTTCTGCACACAATCAGCATTACATTCCCTCAAGCTATCTCTCATCAGCTTCTATGCACCGCTTCCGTCGCTTTTGACACATCTGGAAGTAGCTAAGATAATTGATTGCAAGCAGTGTCAGCAACTCTGATTTGAGCAGTTCTTGAGCGCTCTAAAAAAGGTCTTCCATGAGTAGCAGCTCTCAGTTTTGAGAATACAGTGGAGTCATATGGGTCAATGCAAGCCAGTAAGGTGGATGTAGAACCAGCTGAACCCTTTTTTTGCTCCATAAGCATTCCAGTCCTCCCCGCTGTGTGAGGAGCAGCATTCGAGGCAACTGTTGTCGCCGCGCCGGTTTTATGCCCTTTCATGCCTCCCCTACGAAAGCATTGGCAAGAAACTTCACTTAAGCATTTAGCAGTCCCCAGTAACTTGCTAAGGAAGATTTTCCACCGCCATATCTCCCTGCAAGTTGAAGTATGTGAGAATTATTGTGAATGGATGTCTCGGTCACGGATGTCAAGGTTTGACCAGACATTCACTTGTCATTAAAACTCGACTGCGCATCAACCCAATGACACACAAGCCTGGCGATGGTGTGAAATTACGAGGCGGAATTTTTAGAAACAGAGGTAAAATCCATGTGCATGTCAGAATATATTATGAAGCAAAAGCTGGCTTTCACAGTTTAACGCACAAGCTAAAACTGTTTATGGGTACACTGTCAGCCAAGTTGGAATGGATTGATGAAATGACTTGAAAATCGAGAGTGATATAAAATACAAATTTTTCTTACATTGCATGCGTCAATTTTAAGTGTGATCAGTCCAGTAATCTTGACGCAAGGTCGACAGGTTGCAGAACTTTTTGATCACCCTTCGTACTAATGATTTGAAGACAACTCGTAACTACTCGTAACTACTCGTGGGCACTCGTAACTCGCAACTCTGAGTTTTCTTGAAGGCTTTATAAATAAAGAAACAGTGGAGACTCGACTAAACTAACCTGCATCAGAAGCAGCTCAGCCCTTCGTCGATCGGTGCCTCTCCCACCGCAACCATCACCTTCTTCAGCTGCAGCTTTCGCCGAATTAGTCCAAGCCATTTCCGACGCAGCAGCTAACCAGAGTCGAATTTCGGACGTAGCCAGCAGCTCAGCCGCACTCGGCCGCTTGTCGTGATCAACGCGGAGCATGTCCGCAGCCAGTCGGCGAAGCGCCGGCGAGAAAGTCACCGGCAGGTCGGCGTGGCAGCCGGAACGGATTTTCTGACGAAGCTCGGGCTTCGACTGTGCGTTGAACGGAGCTGGAAAGCACGGCCAAAATAAAATTACACGATGTGTGGAAACAACGAAATTAGGAATGTGTAGTACGAGTATGTTTAAATCATAATGATGATGATAATAAATAAATTTAGACACCCGACCTGAAGACCAGATGCACAGCCCACGGCACAGCCGCAGCTAGTTGTGCGGCGCATCCCAGGGCTGTGTACAGCTTTCAGCCTGAAGGGCTGGAGGGGCCGCAACACCCACACTAAATTTACCCAGCTCAAACTGGTACCCAATCTCAACTGGGTGGACTGAAGCAATTCGGGATTAAGTGCCTTGCTCAAGGGCACAAATTGTCTCTTAAGGGCCGGTACTCGAACCCACGACCTTCAGGTCATAGGGAAGGCGCCGTAGCCACTAGGCTACAACTCCTCTCTTGCCTAGGTGAAATCATAAGTAAAACCCTAACACGCGAAACTTACTACTCTTGAGAATAAAACAGCAGTAAAAGTATCACAAATTAGTTCATTAATCTAGCGTGAAACAATAGATCAACGTTAAATCAAACCCAAAAAACATTTGATAGTGTTAGACAATGTATCAAACCACCAGTTAAGCAAACTCTATACTATACAATGTCAAGCTTATAAAAAAATCAAAGTTGAAAAACCTTGAAAACATGACCTTGAGTGACAAGGAGCGTTTCTAAAGTAAGCAATAAATAAATAAATTATCATCGTTCTATCCAAATACCTTGATAGTAAATGCTCTAAGGACTACCAATTGCTCGAAAAGTAGTTCGTTTTTATTGGCTTATAGAAATATGTTGACTAGTACTTTTTCACGAGCATACACTTCAACCTTTCTCACGTTTTGATGTTTCAACATCTTACATCTTTACCCATCTTCGATCTTCTCCAACCTTCTCAAAACTCAATAATATCCTAATTTTTTTTAATTTTATACCTTCGACTGAGAATTATCGATAAGATCAATACAGAATGAAGCATATTAAGAACATTTCAAGAGAACTGTTCACTCACCTTTCAGCGCCATCATCTCGTGCAGTACGCAGCCCAGAGCCCAGATATCTGACTTCGGTGTGGTGAATCCATCGTACAACTCCTGCTCTCCAAGAAGCTCAGGACTCATGTACATCGGCGTACCCACAATTGTAGTAGCCAAGGAATAGCCTGAGGATAGAACTCGAGACAGTCCAAAGTCGGCCAGTTTGGCATTCCATTTGTTGTCAAGCAGTACGTTGGCCGGTTTCAAATCGCGATGAATGACATTGCGCGAATGGCAGTACTGCAGAGCCGAAAGCAATTGAGCGCAAACTCTGCGCACGAATGCTTCGGGAATGAGGAAGTGAGGCAGCAATCGGTGAACACCAGCAAAAGAAGCAATCAGTGTGCTCAGATCGCCTTCCTGGCAGTACTCCATTAGCACGTACAACCGTCCGGTACTTTTGTCAACTAGTCTGCCATGAAATTTGACAATATTATCGTGCTGCAGAGAGCGCAGTAGGTTCACCTCCTGGCATAGCATCTGCAGCTGAGTGTCGCTAAACTGATTGTAGTCAGTTTCTTTCCATGCGTAGGTTCTGCTTGGATCGTTCAGCAAATGAACTTTGCTGCAGGTGCCGTACGATCCGCTGCCTAGGTGGGCAACAACTTGATAGTCTGAGGGCTTGGACATTTTTCTAACAGGTAAATTTTTATTTTGCAGTGTCTTCACTAAGTTTTTAGGCCTCAGTTTATGTCGTCATCATTTGAATTAGAAATTCATGGGTTTGGTGAAATTCTTTAAGTTAAGAATCGATCGATACGAAACTGTTTGCACAATGGAAGAATGTACAGTTTGGTAAAGCTAGAAATATGCTAGCCACCCCAATAAAAAGTTTGAATTTTAGTCTGTGCCAAGTACTCAATTCTGTTCTGTCCTTGTTTTTGATTGGCTGAATTGTTTGTGGGCTACTGTCGCCTAAAATAAATTGAAACGTGTGTACGCTATATATTTTCTTGTACGCGCATGTCCACGCCAAAATTATCGCAATTAATTTCATGCTCAAAGTTTATCAATGTTTTGTTTATGTCACCAAAATACTTGGAAACAAGATCACTCACCAGCACTAAATCGAAGAACTCATCTTAGGTTTATAAGTAATATAAGTAGTAGTAGTATTAGTAGTAGTAGTATTAGTAGAAATAGTAGTAGTATTAGTAGTAGTAGTAGTAGTAGTAGTAGTAGTAGTAGTAGTATTAGTAGTAGTAGTAGTAGTAGTAGTAGTAGTAGTAGTAGTAGTAGTAGTAGTAGTAGTAGTAGTAGTAGTAGTAGTAGTAGTAGTAGTAGTAGTAGTAGTAGTAGTAGTAGTAGTAGTAGTAGTAGTAGTAGTAGTAGTAGTAGTAGTAGTAGTAGTAGTAGTAGTAGTACTAGTACTAGTAGTAGTAGTAGTAGTAGTAGTAGTAGTAGTAGTAGTAGTAGTAGTAGTAATAGTAGTAGTAGTAGTAGTAGTACTAGTAGTAGTAGTAGTAGTAGTAGTAGTAGTAGTAGTAGTAGTAGTAGTAGTAGTAGTAGTAGTACTAGTAGTAGTAGTAGTACTAGTATTAGTAGTAGTAGTAGTAGTAGTAGTAGTAGTAGTAGTAGTAGTAGTAGTAGTAGTAGTAGTAGTATTAGTAGTAGTAGTAAAAATCGTAAAAAGCATTAAAAAGTAGCAGTAGTACAGTAAAAGTATCAATCAGCTAAATATCCGTATGAAAACAAATAAGCTTAAGGCCTCGTTACTCGTAAAAATAATTTTAAATTAGATTTTTTCAGTGACCAGCACTTTGAGTCGGATTTTTATTATAAAAAAGCGACAAATATTTGCCACTAAAACCCTAGCAAAAAAACGGACGGACACATTATTGAAAGAAAATTCAATAAAGAAAGCGTGCCAATTAGCTGAGCTTGCTAATAATCTGCTCAAAAGAACCACAGAGTAGTTTTCACAGAAAATCACTAAAAACGCTGACAAATGACGCAACTTATTCTATTAATAAAGGATCTCCTAAGGTGTGAAAATTTTGTAAGCATTTAACTGACGACAAGAATGGGAGAGATAGAGGGAGAAGAGGGGAGAGATGGAGAGAGATAAAGGGAGATGAGGGGAGAGATGGAAAGAGATGAGGGGAGATTTGGAGAGAGATGAGGATAGAGATGGAGAGAGAGATGAGGATAGAGATGGAGAGAGATGAGGATAGAGATGGAGAGAGAGATGAGGATAGAGATGGAGAGAGATGAGGGGAGAGTTGGAGAGAGATGAGGATAGAGATGGAGAGAGAGATGAGGATAGAGATGGAGAGAGATGAGGGGAGAGTTGGAGAGAGATGAGGGGAGAGATGGAGAGAGATGAGGGGAGAGTTGGAGAGAGATGAGGGTAGAGATGGAGAGAGATATGGGAAAGGAATTAAGAGATACAGGTTTTACATGCAGAGAACTTACTCATAAACAGCCAAAAAAAACACTGAGCAAATAGGATACCCCTACAAAAAGAGACATAAATTTCTTTTTTTAAAAATCAACACTTGCATAGAAAAAAAACACAGTTTCTGAAGTCAGACAAAACAACCTACAAACTGAATCCATTCCAGCTACAACAAAGACTTGTTGACGTCAGCCTCACTCGGTACTACTTAATCTCGTGCCCCAGCCCCAGCTGATTGACCAAGTTAACTTGGGCCACCTTCTTATCGAAGGTGTCGGACCCTCGCCTGACGCTGGCCCTCAACCTGGCCGCGGTTTCCGCCAGAGCGCGCGCATTCTGACGCTCCCGTTCGCGAGCCTCAGCCTGTCTGGCCGCTTCGTCCAGGCGGGCGGCGGATTTTAGCGCCGTCTGTTGGCGCCAGGCAGCCTCGGAGCGCTCCTGCTCGTGCTGGTTGCGTCGGGCCACCGACTGACGCTGGGCCTCTTTGGCGGCAGCTCGGCGGGCTAGTTGTTGGGATCGACGATTGACCAATTCTTCGGCGCGCTGCTCGGCTAGCTGGCGATAGCGACGCAGCTCCTCTTTGTATTCGTCGATTTCCGCTTCTAAACGCTTCCGGCGCTCGGCTGATGAGCGGAATCTGCGTTGTTTTTAATTGAAAATCTTTGATTTAAAGATAAATTCGCGCTTAAGCTACTGAAAAAGTTAACAATAGTAGCAAGGCATGATTATTTGGTTTTTTTACTCAAAAACTTTTCCAGCATAACATCATGACCAGTATGTAAAGCGCTTTCACGACTAAAATTCATAGAATAAGAAGTTAATCTACACCGGGTGTTTCACTTTTTCGAATGACCCCTGAAGCGATTAGTAATATCAGCGATTGGATAACACCTGAAGCGGTTAAATAACACCTGAATTAATTGAATAACACCTGAATTAATTGAATAACACCTGAATTAATTGAATAACACCTGAAGAGATTGAATAACACCTGTAGAGATTGAATAATACCTGTAGAGATTGAATAATACCTGTAGAGATTGAATAACACCTGAAGAGATTGAATAACACCTGAAGAGATTGAATAACACCTGTAGAGATTGAATAATACCTGTAGAGATTGAATAACACCTGAAGCGATTGATTAACACCTGAAGACATGGAATAACACCTGAAGAGATTGAATAACACCAGAAGAGATTGAATAACACCTGAAGAGATTGAAATGACACCTGAAGAGATTGAAATAACACCTGAACAGATTTAATAACATCTGAAGAGATTGACTAACACCTGAAGAGATTGAATAACACCTGAAGAGATTGACTAACACCTGAAGAGATTGACTAACACCTGAAGAGATTGACTAACACCTGAAGAGATTGAATAACACCTGAAGGGATTGAAATAACACCTAAAGATATTGAATAACACCTGAAGAGATTAAATAACACCTGAAGAGATTAAATAACACCTGAAGAGATTTAACAACACCTGAAGCGATTGAATAACACCTGAAGAGATTTAACAACACCTGAAGCGATTGAATAACACCTGAAGAGATTTAATAACACACATACTTGAAGCAATGGCCACAAGCGAACAAGAAAACCAAAGGCAATAAAGAATAAAGCCACATTCACAAACCTTTCCAGCTGCATCAGCTGCTGCTCCCGCAGACTCATCTGCTTCTTCTCCTGAACTAATTCTCGATTTCTAGTAGCCGATTGCGATCTTCGTTCGCTAGCCCGCCGAGCGTTCGCGGACTCGCGTCTCGCCGATCGACGCATCTCCTCGGACCGGTCTCTGTGCGCCTGTTCGCGACGCTTCAATTGTCGATGCCGACGAAGCTGCTCCTCGGCCTCCTGACTGGACTTGGTTCGGCTGGCTGACGTCAATTTTGTCGCGCTGTCCTGCAGCACCGAAGCGCTGGCTTCCTCAGCCTGTCGGCGTTCCTCCCGACGGCGTCTTTCAGCCAGACGTTGTCGGGTCTCCCATGAGTCGCCGTTGCTGGTGGAGTAGTTTGCCGACTCATTCAGTTGCTGCTGCTGCTGCTGCTGGCGATCTCGACGAGCGTTCGACTCCTTCTAATAGAAGAAGAAATCAGGAAAAATTAATTTTTTTTTCGATCTTTCCAGGCAACATGTAGACGGACTGCTCACCAGCCGCCTCAATCTTTGACTCTCCAATCGTTGACGAAGTCGTTCAGCTTGAACTTCGTGATCCGCCAGCTCGCGACGAGTGTGCGATTCCCATTCTCCGCTAACGCCTCCTCCGTTGCCAATGCTGCTGTCGTTGGCAATGTCAACAACTTTGTTGCTAAGGGCCGGTTTGCGAATCGAAGCGGCGCTTGAGGATCTATATCGATTCAATTGGAAATGCTCTTTGACAGTTGATTGAAATTGTATCTAGACACTGGACAATAGACACTGGAGGCTGATCCTCCGCTCCTCCGCCCCTTCCGCCCCCCCCCCCCTAGACATTGGAGGCTGATCCTCCGCTCCTCCGCCCCTTCCGCCCCCTCCTAGACACTGGAGGCTGATCCTCCGCTCTTCCGCCCCTTCCGCCCCCTCTAGACACTGGAGGCTGATACTCCGCTCCTTCCGCCCCCTCCTAGACACTGGAGGCTGATCCTCCGACCCTCCGCCCCTCCCCCAGACACTGGAGGCTGATCCTCCGCTCCTCCGCCCCTTCCGCCCCCCCCCTAGACATTGGAGGCTGATCCTCCGCTCCTCCGCCCCTTCCGCCCCCTCCTAGATGTTGTGATACTTGCGATTTGGTTTAATGTTAATTATGAATGCTCGGCTTAGCGAGTGAGTGCGGCTGAGACACAGCCCTTTACGGTATATTTATGAATATGTCCATAGACATAAAAGCATATTAAACGCTGTTGGCTATCGCCACATCCTTTTTTCCGAAAAGAAACAGTTTCAGTACATAGTAATGATTTCCTCAACCGCGAGGATCAACAATCAGCTTGGTAGAATCTCGTCTGTTTTACAACTCGACCTGATCGCGTCACATATGGCGTACTAGTGTTAGAATTGGTCGTTTTGTCTGTAGGTTGTTGCTCACCAGTTGGCGGAATACTTGGTGACACACTTGAACCCGATTGCTGCTGTCGCGTATCCATTTGCGTAATGTTTGCTGGTCGCTGCAGTGCTAGGTCTCCAGGAATGACGGATAACCTTGACTGCGTAATCCGAGGTGCCAGAAATCGGCGGTTTCTCCTTCGCAGTTTCCCATCACCAGTTATCACTTGGTAGGATCGTTCTGGATCAGTATAGTCACGTGATTGAACTTCAGCGGGAACCCACTGTCTCCTGTCCTGGTACAACCAAACTTGTTCTCCAGATTCTAGTGGCTTCAAATCCTTGGCGGATCGATTATAATGAATTGCATCTTTCGCTTGCATCGACTTCAAAGTTTCCAAATCCTTCTTTGTCCAGATTCTTCGTGGTATTAGTTCCTTAACTGTCGTGGGAAGATCGTATCGCAATTTCCTCCCCATCAGAAGTTCGGCAGGAGTAGGTAAACCATGTTCTATCGGGGTGTTTCTGTAGTGAAGCATCGCTTTTTCTATATCCTCATTCTTCCTTAAGAGCGCTTTAGTTGTCTGCACGGCTCTCTCTGCAAGACCATTGGACTGCGGGTACCACGGTGACGATGTTATGAGCGCAATCCCAGATGATCTGGCATAGGACTTGAACGCATTGGACGAGAATGGTGGTCCATTGTCGCATCGTAGCTTTTCAGGTGTTCCAAACATGGAGAAATATTTCTTCAGTTGCGTGATGACGAACTCTGCTGAATTTGAATGTAATTGGTCCGTGCAGATCCATCGGCTGTATCTATCTACCAGAACAATGAAGTTGTGACCTCGAAAATCGAAAATATCAGTCGCACACTCTTGAAATGGATATTCTGGATGCGGACTTTGAATGAGCGTTTCTTTCTGTGGTCGGGCTTGACTGCTCTGACAGCAATCACATGCTTGAATGTAGTTCTGAATGTCCCGACGCATTTGAGGCCAGTATACCGATGCCCTTGCTTTCATTAATGTCTTCTCAACACCTTGGTGTCCGGCATGAATGATCTTCAGGAATTCTTTGCGCATCGTCTGAGGTATGAATATCTTGTTCGTTTCATAATCAGCCGGTCATGTTCAGATAAGTCATGACGAACGTTCCAGAATGGCTTGAGTTGATCTGTCAACTGATTTCTGAATTCCGGCCATCCTTCACGAATGCAATCTTTAATAGCATGACAAGTCGGATCCTCATATGTGTGGTCCTGAATCTCCCTGAGCAGGTCTTCCGGTAAACAGATCCTTTGAATACCCAGGACTTGGTTTTCGAGATCCACATCAATGTCGTTTGCAGAATGCACTGATTGCAAAAATGCGCGACTTAATGTGTCTGCCAGATACAGGTCTTTTCCTGGTTTGTATTGCACGTCCAAATCAAATTCTTGGATCTTGAGCCTCAGTCGTTGAATTTTGGCTGATAACTCATTCATTGGCTTCTTCATTATAAATTGAAGAGGCTTATGATCTGATTCAACATGAACTTTGCGTCCCCAGAGATACTGGCGGAATCTGCGACACCCAAAAACTATCGCAAGCATCTCCTTCTCGATTTGTGCATATTTCTTCTGAGCAGGCGTCAGCGACGAAGATGCATATTCTATTACGTGCCCATCCTGCAGAAGTGCTGCTCCTAGTCCGTCTTTGCTAGCGTCGACTGATAATATAATGTTTCTATTAGGATCGAATGGCGCTAAGACAGGCGCTGCGCAGAGACGCTGCTTGATACCTTGATAGGCTTTTTCTTGTTCATCAGTCCGAACCCAATCTGAGTCCTTCTTTATTAATTGCCTTAGTGGACTGGTCAGCGCAGAAAAATTGTCGATGAATCTTGACAAATATATAGTTTGCACTGCCAATAAACCTTTGAAGCTGCGCTTGCTTCTCGGTGCGCTGTTCGAAACAATTTGGGTGCGGCATGTCTTTGATGCTGTTTACTTTTTGCAGATCGATTTTAACACCTTTGTTGGTCAAAATGTGTCCAAGAAATCGCAGTTCAGTCTTGCCAAACTTTGTCTTGTGCTTGTTCAGAGTTAGCTTCTTTTTTCTAAACTGCTCCAAAAGATTTCGAACGGCATTGTCATGTTCTTTTCGCGTCTTTCCCCAAACGATGATGTCATCAATGTAATTTGCTGAGTTTTCAACCTGACTTGTCACTTCTTCCTTGATTCGTCTCTGATAGGCTTCAGGCGCATCCTTTAGTCCAAAAGCTAGTCTGTTCCACTTGTACAAACCAAATGGAGTGTGGAAAGCAGTAAGAAGTGAACTTTCTTGATCAAGCTGAACTTGATGAAAACCAGACTTAGCGTCAAAAGTTGAAAAGAAATTTGCGCCACTCATCTCGCTGATCATCTCATCAAACGTCGGTATCGGGTATCGGTTCCTAATGATGTCGTCATTCAAATTCTTTGGATCCAAGCATAGTCGAATAGCATTGTCTTTCTTCCAGACAATAACAACATTGGATACCCAATCAACTGGCTGGTCACACTTCGATATTATGCCTTGGCTTTGTAGATTATCCAACTCTTCTCTCAATGCCTTCATGGCTGCAAATGGAACTTTTCTAGGACCTTGGACTTTCGGTACCGCACCTTCCCGTAATGAAATGTGATGTAATCCAGGCAGACAGCCGATTCCGTCAAAGACATCTCCGTATTCCTTAAACATGTTTTCTTCTGTCAGCGCATCTTGATCTGCTGTTTTCGATACATTGAAGATTTGAATAAGACCCAACTTCTCAGCAGTGTCGGTTGATAGGAGCGGAATGTTGTCCTCCTCTATGATGATAAACTCTGCTTCATGTACAAAATTTTTGTGTGCGAGTCTCAGAACAATCTTGCCTTTCACTTTGAGTTTTTGACTGTTGTACACTGTAAGCTTAGTGGCGTCCTTTTCAATTCGCTTATCTGTAATCACTCGAACTCGTTTCTCTGACATAACATTTACGTCAGCACCAGTATCGATCTTGTAGTTGACCAAGTGGCCAAACTCTGTGTCCAGCGTCACAACTGTCTTTGATCCATCTTTCAGTCGACTCCCATTTATAGAGTCTGAAACACATTGACTCACATTCCAGGCAGTTTTGTCAGCATCAGTAGGTAGGTCGATAAGCTCATCGTCATCAACTGTACGAATTTGCTTCGATTGTCTTGGTCCCTGTTTCCGACACATGGCCTTGAAATGGTTCTTCTGTCCGCAGTTTAGGCAGGTCTTGCCATAGGCACTGCAGTTTGAGTGTCCAAATTTGTGATGTTTCCCACAGTATCTGCATACCTGTTGTCCTGTCGAAGCCCTTCTATTGCTAGAGTTGGACTTGGCACTGCTCGATTGCTGCATTTTGTGATTAGAATCTCTCGTTCGACTAACTCGACTTACAGAGCTTCGGGTCTCTCCTTTCTGTCCTGTCATTTGCCTAGCTTGCATCTTTGAAGCTTCAGTGGCACGGCAGAGAATAATAGCTTTATCCAGAGTCAGCTTTTCTTCCTCCAGAAGTCGTTCGCGTAGTGCGGAATTGTGCACGCCGAATACAATTTGATCCCTCAGTATGGCATCGTCGTACTCTGTTGATTCTTCGGTTCCTTGAAGCTGCATCTTTTAATTAGCAGTCTCAGGTCATTCAAAAAATGATCGAAGTCTTCGAACTGCTCTTGCTTGCGAGTTCGGAACTTGTAGCGATCGTATGTCTCGCTATCTAGGGGCCTGCAGAAATTATCAAAAGATGCGACGACTCCGTCGAAAGTAGAATTTGGGTTGTTCTCGGAAGTCGTGTCGAATGTTTCATAGATGTCTCGACCCTCTTCTCCCAAAGCTGTTAGAAGAATAGCTATCTTCATCTGATCACTTTCTTTATCTCGCTTCGTGGCTGTGAGGAAAATTCTGAATCCAGCGATCCATTTGCGCCACTTCTCTGCTTTGTTTTCATCGAAGGTTATCGGAGCTGGCGGTCTCAATCCTCCTGAATCAGCCATCTGGATCGAAGCGTCGGCTTTGAAGAAGTTGAATAGCGAATGAATTCTGAATGGATGCGATCGTTAGTCGGGAATCGTTTCCTCTGACACCATGTTGTGATACTTGCGATTTGGTTTAATGTTAATTATGAATGCTCGGCTTAGCGAGTGAGTGCGGCTGAGACACAGCCCTTTACGGTATATTTATGAATATGTCCATAGACATAAAAGCATATTAAACGCTGTTGGCTATCGCCACACTAGACACTGGAGGCTGATCCTCCGCTCCTCCGCCCCTTCCGCCCCCCCCCCCCTAGACATTGGAGGCTGATCCTCCGCTCCTCCGCCCCTTCCGCCCCCTCTAGACACTGGAGGCTAATCCTCTGCTCCTCCGCCCCTTCCGCCCCCTCTAGACACTGGAGGCTAATCCTCCGCTCCTCCGCCCCTTCCGCCCCCCCCTCTAGACACTGGAGGCTAATCCTCTGCTCCTCCGCCCCTTCCACCCCCTCTAGACATTGGAGGCTGATCCTCTGCTCCTCCGCCCCTTCCGCCCCCTCTAGACACTGGAGGCTAATCCTCCGCTCCTCCGCCCCTTCCGCCCCCCCCTCTAGACACTGGAGGCTAATCCTCTGCTCCTCCGCCCCTTCCACCCCCTCTAGACACTGGAGGCTGATCCTCCGCTCTTCCGCCCCTTCCGCCCCCTCTAGACACTGGAGGCTGATACTCCGCTCCTTCCGCCCCCTCCTAGACACTGGAGGCTGATCCTCCGACCCTCCGCCCCTCCCCCAGACACTGGAGGCTGATCCTCCGCTCCTCCGCCCCTTCCGCCCCCCCTAGACATTGGAGGCTGATCCTCCGCTCCTCCGCCCCTTCCGCCCCCTCCTAGATGTTGTGATACTTGCGATTTGGTTTAATGTTAATTATGAATGCTCGGCTTAGCGAGTGAGTGCGGCTGAGACACAGCCCTTTACGGTATATTTATGAATATGTCCATAGACATAAAAGCATATTAAACGCTGTTGGCTATCGCCACATCCTTTTTTCCGAAAAGAAACAGTTTCAGTACATAGTAATGATTTCCTCAACCGCGAGGATCAACAATCAGCTTGGTAGAATCTCGTCTGTTTTACAACTCGACCTGATCGCGTCACATATGGCGTACTAGTGTTAGAATTGGTCGTTTTGTCTGTAGGTTGTTGCTCACCAGTTGGCGGAATACTTGGTGACACACTTGAACCCGATTGCTGCTGTCGCGTATCCATTTGCGTAATGTTTGCTGGTCGCTGCAGTGCTAGGTCTCCAGGAATGACGGATAACCTTGACTGCGTAATCCGAGGTGCCAGAAATCGGCGGTTTCTCCTTCGCAGTTTCCCATCACCAGTTATCACTTGGTAGGATCGTTCTGGATCAGTATAGTCACGTGATTGAACTTCAGCGGGAACCCACTGTCTCCTGTCCTGGTACAACCAAACTTGTTCTCCAGATTCTAGTGGCTTCAAATCCTTGGCGGATCGATTATAATGAATTGCATCTTTCGCTTGCATCGACTTCAAAGTTTCCAAATCCTTCTTTGTCCAGATTCTTCGTGGTATTAGTTCCTTAACTGTCGTGGGAAGATCGTATCGCAATTTCCTCCCCATCAGAAGTTCGGCAGGAGTAGGTAAACCATGTTCTATCGGGGTGTTTCTGTAGTGAAGCATCGCTTTTTCTATATCCTCATTCTTCCTTAAGAGCGCTTTAGTTGTCTGCACGGCTCTCTCTGCAAGACCATTGGACTGCGGGTACCACGGTGACGATGTTATGAGCGCAATCCCAGATGATCTGGCATAGGACTTGAACGCATTGGACGAGAATGGTGGTCCATTGTCGCATCGTAGCTTTTCAGGTGTTCCAAACATGGAGAAATATTTCTTCAGTTGCGTGATGACGAACTCTGCTGAATTTGAATGTAATTGGTCCGTGCAGATCCATCGGCTGTATCTATCTACCAGAACAATGAAGTTGTGACCTCGAAAATCGAAAATATCAGTCGCACACTCTTGAAATGGATATTCTGGATGCGGACTTTGAATGAGCGTTTCTTTCTGTGGTCGGGCTTGACTGCTCTGACAGCAATCACATGCTTGAATGTAGTTCTGAATGTCCCGACGCATTTGAGGCCAGTATACCGATGCCCTTGCTTTCATTAATGTCTTCTCAACACCTTGGTGTCCGGCATGAATGATCTTCAGGAATTCTTTGCGCATCGTCTGAGGTATGAATATCTTGTTCGTTTTCATAATCAGCCGGTCATGTTCAGATAAGTCATGACGAACGTTCCAGAATGGCTTGAGTTGATCTGTCAACTGATTTCTGAATTCCGGCCATCCTTCACGAATGCAATCTTTAATAGCATGACAAGTCGGATCCTCATATGTGTGGTCCTGAATCTCCCTGAGCAGGTCTTCCGGTAAACAGATCCTTTGAATACCCAGGACTTGGTTTTCGAGATCCACATCAATGTCGTTTGCAGAATGCACTGATTGCAAAAATGCGCGACTTAATGTGTCTGCCAGATACAGGTCTTTTCCTGGTTTGTATTGCACGTCCAAATCAAATTCTTGGATCTTGAGCCTCAGTCGTTGAATTTTGGCTGATAACTCATTCATTGGCTTCTTCATTATAAATTGAAGAGGCTTATGATCTGATTCAACATGAACTTTGCGTCCCCAGAGATACTGGCGGAATCTGCGACACCCAAAAACTATCGCAAGCATCTCCTTCTCGATTTGTGCATATTTCTTCTGAGCAGGCGTCAGCGACGAAGATGCATATTCTATTACGTGCCCATCCTGCAGAAGTGCTGCTCCTAGTCCGTCTTTGCTAGCGTCGACTGATAATATAATGTTTCTATTAGGATCGAATGGCGCTAAGACAGGCGCTGCGCAGAGACGCTGCTTGATACCTTGATAGGCTTTTTTCTTGTTCATCAGTCCGAACCCAATCTGAGTCCTTCTTTATTAATTGCCTTAGTGGACTGGTCAGCGCAGAAAAATTGTCGATGAATCTTGACAAATATATAGTTTGCACTGCCAATAAACCTTTGAAGCTGCGCTTGCTTCTCGGTGCGCTGTTCGAAACAATTTGGGTGCGGCATGTCTTTGATGCTGTTTACTTTTTGCAGATCGATTTTAACACCTTTGTTGGTCAAAATGTGTCCAAGAAATCGCAGTTCAGTCTTGCCAAACTTTGTCTTGTGCTTGTTCAGAGTTAGCTTCTTTTTTCTAAACTGCTCCAAAAGATTTCGAACGGCATTGTCATGTTCTTTTCGCGTCTTTCCCCAAACGATGATGTCATCAATGTAATTTGCTGAGTTTTCAACCTGACTTGTCACTTCTTCCTTGATTCGTCTCTGATAGGCTTCAGGCGCATCCTTTAGTCCAAAAGCTAGTCTGTTCCACTTGTACAAACCAAATGGAGTGTGGAAAGCAGTAAGAAGTGAACTTTCTTGATCAAGCTGAACTTGATGAAAAACCAGACTTAGCGTCAAAAGTTGAAAAGAAATTTGCGCCACTCATCTCGCTGATCATCTCATCAAACGTCGGTATCGGGTATCGGTTCCTAATGATGTCGTCATTCAAATTCTTTGGATCCAAGCATAGTCGAATAGCATTGTCTTTCTTCCAGACAATAACAACATTGGATACCCAATCAACTGGCTGGTCACACTTCGATATTATGCCTTGGCTTTGTAGATTATCCAACTCTTCTCTCAATGCCTTCATGGCTGCAAATGGAACTTTTCTAGGACCTTGGACTTTCGGTACCGCACCTTCCCGTAATGAAATGTGATGTAATCCAGGCAGACAGCCGATTCCGTCAAAGACATCTCCGTATTCCTTAAACATGTTTTCTTCTGTCAGCGCATCTTGATCTGCTGTTTTCGATACATTGAAGATTTGAATAAGACCCAACTTCTCAGCAGTGTCGGTTGATAGGAGCGGAATGTTGTCCTCCTCTATGATGATAAACTCTGCTTCATGTACAAAATTTTTGTGTGCGAGTCTCAGAACAATCTTGCCTTTCACTTTGAGTTTTTGACTGTTGTACACTGTAAGCTTAGTGGCGTCCTTTTCAATTCGCTTATCTGTAATCACTCGAACTCGTTTCTCTGACATAACATTTACGTCAGCACCAGTATCGATCTTGTAGTTGACCAAGTGGCCAAACTCTGTGTCCAGCGTCACAACTGTCTTTGATCCATCTTTCAGTCGACTCCCATTTATAGAGTCTGAAACACATTGACTCACATTCCAGGCAGTTTTGTCAGCATCAGTAGGTAGGTCGATAAGCTCATCGTCATCAACTGTACGAATTTGCTTCGATTGTCTTGGTCCCTGTTTCCGACACATGGCCTTGAAATGGTTCTTCTGTCCGCAGTTTAGGCAGGTCTTGCCATAGGCACTGCAGTTTGAGTGTCCAAATTTGTGATGTTTCCCACAGTATCTGCATACCTGTTGTCCTGTCGAAGCCCTTCTATTGCTAGAGTTGGACTTGGCACTGCTCGATTGCTGCATTTTGTGATTAGAATCTCTCGTTCGACTAACTCGACTTACAGAGCTTCGGGTCTCTCCTTTCTGTCCTGTCATTTGCCTAGCTTGCATCTTTGAAGCTTCAGTGGCACGGCAGAGAATAATAGCTTTATCCAGAGTCAGCTTTTCTTCCTCCAGAAGTCGTTCGCGTAGTGCGGAATTGTGCACGCCGAATACAATTTGATCCCTCAGTATGGCATCGTCGTACTCTGTTGATTCTTCGGTTCCTTGAAGCTGCATCTTTTAATTAGCAGTCTCAGGTCATTCAAAAAATGATCGAAGTCTTCGAACTGCTCTTGCTTGCGAGTTCGGAACTTGTAGCGATCGTATGTCTCGCTATCTAGGGGCCTGCAGAAATTATCAAAAGATGCGACGACTCCGTCGAAAGTAGAATTTGGGTTGTTCTCGGAAGTCGTGTCGAATGTTTCATAGATGTCTCGACCCTCTTCTCCCAAAGCTGTTAGAAGAATAGCTATCTTCATCTGATCACTTTCTTTATCTCGCTTCGTGGCTGTGAGGAAAATTCTGAATCCAGCGATCCATTTGCGCCACTTCTCTGCTTTGTTTTCATCGAAGGTTATCGGAGCTGGCGGTCTCAATCCTCCTGAATCAGCCATCTGGATCGAAGCGTCGGCTTTGAAGAAGTTGAATAGCGAATGAATTCTGAATGGATGCGATCGTTAGTCGGGAATCGTTTCCTCTGACACCATGTTGTGATACTTGCGATTTGGTTTAATGTTAATTATGAATGCTCGGCTTAGCGAGTGAGTGCGGCTAAGACACAGCCCTTTACGGTATATTTATGAATATGTCCATAGACATAAAAGCATATTAAACGCTGTTGGCTATCGCCACACTAGACACTGGAGGCTGATCCTCCGCTCCTCCGCCCCTTCCGCCCCCCCCCTAGACATTGGAGGCTGATCCTCTGCTCCTCCGCCCCTTCCGCCCCCTCTAGACACTGGAGGCTAATCCTCTGCTCCTCCGCCCCTTCCGCCCCCTCTAGACACTGGAGGCTAATCCTCCGCTCCTCCGCCCCTTCCGCCCCCCCCTCTAGACACTGGAGGCTAATCCTCTGCTCCTCCGCCCCTTCCACCCCCTCTAGACATTGGAGGCTGATCCTCTGCTCCTCCGCCCCTTCCGCCCCCTCCTAGACACTGGAGGCTGATCCTCCGCTCCTCCGCCCCTTCCGCCCCCCCCTAGACATTGGAGGCTGATCCTCCGCTCCTCCGCCCCTTCCGCCCCCTCTAGACACTGGAGGCTGATCCTCCGTTCCTTCCGCCCCTTCCGCCCCCTCTAGACACTGGAGGCTGATCCTCCGCCCCTTCCGCCCCCTCTAGACACTGGAGGCTAATCCTCTGCTCCTCCGCCCCTTCCGCCCCCTCTAGACACTGGAGGCTGATCCTCCGCTCCTTCCGCCCCTTCCGCCCCCTCTAGACACTGGAGACTGATCCTCCGCTCCTCCGCCCCTCCCCCAGACACTGGAGGCTGATCCTCCGCTCCTCCGCCCCCCCCCCTAGACATTGGAGGCTGATCCTCCGCTCCTCCGCCCCTTCCGCCCCCTATAGACACTGGAGGCTACTCCTCTGCTCCTCCGCCCCTTCCGCCCCCTCTAGACACTGGAGGCTGATCCTCCGCTCCTCCGCCCCCCCCCTCTAGACACTGGAGGCTAATCCTCTGCTCCTCCGCCCCTTCCGCCCCCTCTAGACACTGGAGGCTGATCCTCCGCTCCTTCCGCCCCTTCCGCCCCCTCTAGACACTGGAGGCTGATCCTCCGACCCTCCGCCCCTCCCCCAGACACTGGAGGCTGATCCTCCGCCCCTTCCGCCCCCTCTAGACACTGGAGGCTGATCCTCCGCCCCTTCCGCCCCCTTTAGACACTGGAGGCTAATCCTCTGCTCCTCCGCCCCTTCCGCCCCCTTTAGACACTGGAGGCTGATCCTCTGCTCCTCCGCCCCTTCCGCCCCCTTTAGACACTGGAGGCTGATCCTCCGATCCTCCGCCCCTTCCGCCCCCCCCCCTAGACATTGGAGGCTGATCCTCCGCTCTTCCGCCCCTTCCGCCCCCTCTAGACACTGGAGGCTGATTAGACACTGGAGACTGATCCTCCGCTCCTTCTGCCCCCTCCTAGACACTGGAGGCTGATCCTCCGACCCTCCGCCCCTCCCCCAGACACTGGAGGCTGATCCTCCGCTCCTCCGCCCCTTCCGCCCCCCCCCTAGACATTGGAGGCTGATCCTCTGCTCCTCCGCCCCTTCCGCCCCCTCCTAGACACTGGAGGCTGATCCTCCACCCCTCCGCTCCTAGAAACATGGAGGCACAAATCTTCAAACAAGCACTAAGCAACAAACCTCAGCAGCGAATCATCAACTGAAGCCTCAGCAGCCATTATTTTTTCTCGTTCCTGTCTAGCCAATTTCAGGCTCAACTTTCTCTTAGCCTCGAACTCGTCGTATAGTTGAAATAGTTGCGCCACAGGCAAACCGGGATTTTCGAGTTCAAAATCTTGCAGACGTTTGTACAACAGGCTGACTGGTTGCACTCCCAATCGGTGACAGGCTTCCAGACTGCGTGGACTAGTTAGCACGTAGTCAAGGCTGTCGAACTCTGGACTGTCAAAATTGGTTAAATCGATTCGAGGAACCCTACTAGTTGATGACTTCTCAGCTGATGCAGTTGTCGAACGATTCGGTTGCGACAGGTTCTCCATAGATTTGGCCGAAGATGCCCGACCAGTGGCGACTTTTCGAGGCATTCCGGAACCTAATCCGGAGCGCGAAAAGTCCTGAGTACTCGCTGACATGCCTTTTCAATTACTATGAATCAGATACTCGTAATTTATATATTGGCAGCCTTGTGCAAAAAAAAGAATCATAAAAATCTAGCGGCAGGCAGTGAGTTAGGCGGTGTACAAAATAAAGATAGTAAGTAAATAGGCGGAGCAGCATTGGGGTGTGCCTGTGGAGAAGGAAATTGGGGGGGTGGGTGGGTTTTTGACTCAGGTGAGGTTAGAAAAGGCAGTAAGAGGCAGCATTCAAAGGGAGGAGGCACGGTTAATTAGAGGGTGAGAGAAAGTACGGGCAGTGAGAAACCTCAGGAGCCTCGCCCTTACGCCCCGGGACGAAAAACCTGTTCTTTCTCTCCTGTTTATCATCAATGTACATATGTGAACGACCGTCCATTCATAACCCGTGCCCGACGCGACCAGATTGTACAGGGCTAACATGCAGCTTTAAAACGATTATCTTTATGGTGAGAAATTGGGAGGGAAAGAGAAGACAGTTAGAATTAAGTAGGTGTACTTTTTATTGTATAGCCTCGCGCGTATTTCACATTTGCAAATTAACGTTGAAATTATTGCCTTAATATCTATTACAATATAGGGTAATTTAATTTTTTTTATTTGAAGACACTCTTGTACTTTTGCATGATGACCCTTCAGTAAAGCAGTCACAAAAGAAACAAGCAAGTCAGAGAGGTATTCAAATGAATTCAATTGGCAAAATCTCTAGGTCAAGAGAATATCAAGCCTGTATAACAAATTTCCAATTTCCAACATCTTACAGGTATAATTACGAGTATATTTACATGTTCACAATAATGAAACAAGTTGACGCAATAATGCCACCTTATTGAGTATTTAGTACCGCGACTAATCAATTAATGACAACAAATAAGAAACTAGAATAAAACAATGGAAATCAACAAACATGTATTGTGCTACTGAAAATGCAAAAACCGGACTATTATCTAGAGTACGCGTTTAATATTTCAATTATATCAATAATTGACAACAAATTTCTAATTACGAGCTAAAAATAAAACAATCATCAAAAACCAGAATTTTCAAATGAAGGAATGACACAAAAGCAAAATACAACATCACACGTAAACAATTTACAAATGCAAGCGATGATTAGTTTCGTTCAGATTTTTTTAGCGTTCATTTTATTTTATCCCTTGACAAAAAGAAAACAAAAAACAAAAACAATTTAGACCCCAGAAGCCACCTGTTTGTTAATTCGGTCGGCAAAGTTGCGATTTAATTGTCGCTGACGTCGCTGCACCAGCAAGCCAGACAGCAACAGAATTAAAAAGCAGAGCGCGTGGAATAGAAAAAATTTTCCTCGTTCAATTGCCGCCTGGCCCGGAATCAGTTCGATTGGACAGGCAACGAATCTAATAATCGTTTGGGATTTTGTTCCTTTGTTATCGATACGGTCATCGCCGGGACAGGCGACCCGACGCTTGTACCCGGATCCGCAATAGGAGGCCAATTTGACATTTGACATGCTCGATTCGAACTGATTGCACGGGACGCATGCGCCAACAGCTAAACAGGTGCGGTTACCGGACATTCGCACCTGCATTTTGGGGATCATTTATTGATTGCGTCTTGATTGAGGTTAGACAAGTAAAAAAAGAACTGTTTCCTCAAATAAATTCAAAGTAGGGAAGATTCTCACATCAGTTTAGAGGCGATTCTCTAATCATTTTAGGGCTGATTCCCTTATCGGTTTAGGGCTGATTCTCTTATCGGTTTAGAGATGATTCTCTAATCAGTTTATGGGCGATTATCTAATCAGTTTATGGGCGATTATCTAATCAGTTTATGGGCGATTATCTAATCAGTTTAGAGATGATTATCTAATCAGTTTAGGGCTGATTCTCTTATCAGTTTAGGGCTGATTCTCTTATCGGTTTAGAGATGATTCTCTAATCAGTTTATGGGCGATTATCTAATCAGTTTATGGGCGATTATCTAATCAGTTTAGAGATGATTATCTAATCAGTTTAGGGCTGATTCTCTTATCAGTTTAGGTTGATTCTCTTATCAGTTTAGGGGTAATTCTCTAATCACTTTAGGACTGATTGTCTAATCAGTTTAGACCCGATTGTCCGATCAGTTTAGACCCGATTGTCCAATCAGTTTAGACCCGATTGTCCAATCAGTTTAGACCCGATTGTCTAATCAGTTTGGAGATGATTCTCTAACCAGTTTAGATTCAGTAATCAGCATCAGTTTAGGGGTGGTTCCCTTAATCAGTTGAGAGGTAATTCTCAAAAGAGTTTAAGGATAATTCTCAAATCAGTTTAGAGTTGATTCTCAAATCGGTGTTTAGAGGCAATTCTCAAAAGAGTTTAAGGATAATTCTCAAAGCAGTTAAAGGGTGATTCTCAAATCAGCTAATAACCGATCCTCAAGTCAGTTTAGGGGCGATTCTCAAAACACTTTGAAGATGATTCTCCAAAGCAGTTAAAAGGTTGATTGTCAAATCAGGGCTTATTTTGTAGTTGAAATTAAGTCTGTATTAATAAAAATAGGCAATAAATTAAACACACAATCTGAATATGAAATTTAAAATGCTAAAAAAACTATTACCTGTTGAGGAGGAGTCATCTTCTCAGCTGTATCCTTAATAGGAGCCACAGATGGTGCCAAAGATGCCAAATGATCCATTGGCAATGGCACAGCTTCAGTCTTCACTGTTTCTGGGTGCTCAATTAGTGCATCCTCAAGGTATAAGGCCAGTATGCATATACTAAAATTTAACATTAAATTTTTTATGGAAGGTAAACATGTATTTTTAAAAAAGGCAGCAAATATTATGACTAAATTTTATATTAAACTTACAAAATTAGACCACCTATGGTGGTCATCATTATTTTCTTGCTGCAATATTCAATCATGTTGAAGGGCCAAAGTTATGATAACTGAAATTGTTTACATAAGGGAAAAATAAATAGAATAGAATATATTGCTAAAAAATCATGTTTAATTAACTGCATTGCAAATTGTTATAAAAAGGAAAAAAAATTGCTGTGGGGATTTCATTTCATTTATTATTCACAGTTGCTTCTCTAGAAATTTGCTAATTAATAATTCATTAGCCTGGTACTATCTTAAACCTCTAATAGCATTCACTGGTAGTATCTTATCTACTGGGCTAAGTACTAAACTAGTCAGAAATTTAGGGTGTTCCCTGGAGTAGATGGTTGCAGCCAATTACTCCCTAATACCCTGGGTGGAACAATATGACTTTCTTATTTAGTGGCTTTCTGCTTGTAGCAGGTACTGACCATTGTCATTGATTCTTATCTCTTGAGATGGCTTCTTCTATGCAAATCAGGCAAAATAACTAAGACTTTTAAAATACTTTCCTACTTACAAGTTCTTATTTTTTAATTACAAGCCAAGCATTGGAAAAGACCAATCTATTGTCTACCAATTTGCATCTATTCATTATAAAGATTTAATAGTTTGTTATAATTTGTATAGTTTGTATTAACACAAATAAACAAATTGATAAATTATGGCAGTGCTTATCCCCACGGTACCATCAGAATAATATTTTGCTTATCTGCACGGAACACTGCTGAGATATGCAGACTTCTGTGTGGATAAAGCTGGACTTATTCCCACGGAACACTGCCGAGATAGGCAGACTTCCATGCAGATAAAGCCAGACTTATTCCCACGGAACACTGCCGAGATAGGCAGACTTCCGTGCGGATAAAGCGGCACTTATTCCCACGGAACACTGCCAAGATAGGGGCAGAGAGTGGGGGCAGATGTGAGTAGGGTGGACTAAAGCCAGTAAACATATTGGCTGGGTACGAGGGAGCAAAAAGATGTGCATAGAGGGTGGCTACAGAAGAGAGAAAATATTACCCAATCACTGGTGCAATGAAATTTTTGCAACAGGCTTTACTCTTTGTATTTTAAATCAACCCACTAAGCGAGAGGCTAGCTGAATCATATTCGAGTTACTCATTGATTTTATCATAATCAAAAAAACTGTTGTGATGACCTCATCATATTTGGTGATGAATATCTACATGTTATACTTGTAACTGCGAATTACAAAAAGGATATCGCCCAGATAGGCTCCTTTTTGTAATTCAGTTACATGTACATGTAGATCCTTGTAGGTCCTTGAGTTCTGCCAAATTTATAAACTCGAAATCAAACATACAAAAGAGAGATCGACCAAATAAGTTGTAACTCCCAAAAGGATATGCAAATAGGCTGCTTCTTTAGGGCCGTAGCAGACAATGACTTCTTGAGGTCCTTGCTAGCAGCAAGTAGACTTGGTTCAAGAGTTGAATTTAACTATGGTTCCACATGAACACAAAGGGCAACCAGTTGCCGTAGACAACTATGGTTCCACATGAACACAAAGGGCAACTAGTTGCCGTAGACACATGCACTAGAAGTTAACAAAAGTGTATTCATCTGATTCTTCTCTCAAGAAAACTGGTGGAATTTCTGCAATAGAAATAGTGCATAGTTTGATAGAGTAAGAGCCCAGGATCAAAATACATATCAAATCTCGGCAGTGTTCCGTGCGGATAAGCAAAATATTATTCCCATGGTACCATGGGGATAAGCACTGCCATAAATTATAGAAAATTTTTTTGCATTTTGAGAAATAGAAGTTTTTAAGATATAGTAAGCACATATTAAAAAATAGTGGTAAAAATAATTTTACTTCTACCTAGGCAGAAACAATAAAAATATATCCTTAAAAAAGGCAAAACTAGAAACATAAAAGTTATAAATTAGAATCTTATAGTAACAAAATCCAAATCATAGCCTTGTAAGATTCCTAAACGACAATATCTAGGTGCAATTAGCAAATATACATATGCAATTTAGGAATCACCTAGCCATTTTTAATAGCTATATCCATGGTTAGGGTAGCAATTGGACAAAAGAGCTATCACATGATAGCAATTAACCAATAACAACATATATATGTATTGCCAATGGAAATAGCCAAGTGATTTCTCAGATTCATCCGTGTACAAGATAGTAAGGTGACTTGAAAGATTCTAGGCTAGGAATCTTATTATCCTCAGTAGATTCTGGTTCTGGAATCAGAATTATTCTGGTTCTAGAACCGATTATCGTGAAGAGGGCGCAGAACCAGAATCGATAGGAAAATGAAGAGCACCGAACAGAACGAGTGCATGACTGCTCGTAATTTTAAAGCGCGTAAAAAGTGATCCTCAAACTAATTATTCTGAGTCCAGAACCAGAACCTAGTTCCGAACCTTGTTCGAAAAACAGAACCATCGATATGAAGAGCTTCGAACCAGTTCCGAACCTGTTCGGTTTTTCGAACCAGCAATATGAAGAAGAGGCTAATAAATAAAGTTGAACCGACTTCAAAGTTCAAAGTCAAGTGCATCGCAAAGCTGTTAAAGTCAATTAGTACAGTGTAATACCAATACAGTATTATTTTTTTAAATCATCAATAAAAATGTTTAGCAAATAGACGTAAACTTGTTAATAAGTTTTTAGCGTACAAATTTAGTTTAAAAAACAGAAAAATCTAGCTTTAAAATTTCTTAGAAACTTAGCCGCACGTCAAAGTAAGTTAATACACAACAGTGGGTAAAGAGAATTCGGCCTTGCACATATTCTTTCCACGAGGATATAATTTAGTTGCCCTTTGCCAAATATTGTTTATAAGCTTTAACTTGCATTCAGCAGAGCTATTTTCACTAGATATAGTTTCTTTTAAGTTTTTAACAAGTGTAGGCTGTGGCAAATTAAAAATGACTTCCCATGAACCTTCTGTTATCAAAATTGAAACAAAGTAAGTAGTGCTATAGCTTTCCTAACTGCATTTTACTAAGCTGCAAGCCTATTTACCATTGACTTTTAGTGTAAATTGCTTCAACCTACAATTTTATGCCTAGCCAATAATTATTGCTTTTAAATTTTTATAATTTAGGCCTAATTATGCGGCATAATTAGACTAAATTGGCATAATTTATGCCATTTTTTGGACCTTGCAGGCACATTGAAATTGAAGTTGCATTCAGTCACCAGAGATGTAGAATGATTTTTGGGGGTATCAATTTTTATTTCTGCTCAGAATTTAGAATCTAATAAGCCTATTTTTATATTGCTTTCAACAATTTTCAGCAATCTTCTAGTTTTGTTTGTTAGTAAGTTTATAAAAGATAATGACTTTCTTAGTTACTGCAAGTAAATATTTATTTATTTTAAAGTGGCAAAAGTTTTTGAATAATGTAGTAGTGCATGGCTTTGTCTAGGCCTATGACCAAAACAAAAGAAAGGAAAAGAAGGGGCAAGTAGGACTAGGAGGGTAGGATGATCAATTATATTCTTGCCTTATTAGCAGTCATGGCTAGACACCCTGCAAAACTAATTACTATAGTTCCTCTTGTCCAGGATGGAATTCTTGCAGAAAAATGGCAACACATTTTTGCGTTTTAGCAGAAAATTGTGATAATGCAACAAAATTAAAAAAATGTGTATAATACAAAGGGTCTTTGTGCATTTAGGTGCACAAGCGTGGCACACACAAAGGTTTTCAGGGCAAAATTGTCCCTGGGACCTTTTTTTGGTCCTTCCAACTTTTGTCCCTAGTAAGCAGTGGAGCAACTAGGGGGTCGGGGGGGTGACTGCCCTCCCCTTTATGGAGAAGGAAGAAAAATGCAGTAAGGGGGGACCAAGTGCATTTTCATGAAAAAGCTATCTGGACCCAAACCACCCCCCCATCAAACCAAACTCATAGGGTCCGCCCCCCCCCTTCACAAAATTCTGGTTGTGCCACTGCTAGTAAGCGCACAGCTGTACCACCTTTCTGAGTATGGATTGCGACAAATGAAATTATTTTGTGCACTATTTAAAAGTCACATTTTTCTGTTTTGTGTGCCAAATGCAAGAATTCCATCCTGGCCTCTTGTGGACCTATGACCTACTAGAGACCTTGGCAACTTGAATCCATTGATATACAAACTTAGTACAATTATGGCCACAAATGATATATATCATGATCTGTTAGCTTGCCGTGGAAGGTGGGGTATACACCAGAAATTTCCAGCGTACACTTGCTTCAAACAAGGGTTTGGCATACACTTTTGAGAAATTGGTGTACACTTTTGAGAAATTAGCATACAAATTTTCAGATTTTGAATTTTAGCATTAGCAAAGTTTGCGAGACCTTTTTTTGCTCCTTCGGTGTACATTTTTGGACTTTTGGTATACATTTTTAATTTTTGTGTTTTTCCTTCTGGCGTACACCAACAACCGTCCGCAATATGGCTTGCCATGTACTACCTATTGGCCAATAAATGTCCCTATGCCCACTGTGCTAGGCAGCTATCCATGTGGCTACTCAGAAGGAAAGGCAACCACTTCATTGACTGCTGTTGCTGGGTATGCCCACAGTGTCAGACAGGCCTCAATCTATAATGCATCATTCTTTAAGGGGAGCCATATGTCCCTAGATTTCTGTGGCCTTGCTGCTATTTGCGCAATACCTTCAGCAGCATTTTTGGATTGCCCATTACTATGCTGTCTGAGCTACTATGACATCTAAGAGGTATCCTATTGACATTTCCATTAGCTATCATTAGAAGCCATTAAATCATTAAATCTATTGTTGTTGAAACAAAAATAATCAAGTGTATAAAACTAGAAGATTGCCCAACCTTAAATATGTTTTTTCTAATATAAGACAATAGTCTACCAGTAGAAAAATTATCAAAAGAATTTTTCAATGCAGCCAGTATACAAATACTCCTTTGGCTATTGATCAATTTAGCTAGTCATACTAGCTCTTCGGTGCCCCCCAGGGGGGCGCAGACAGGGATTTTAAATCACTCATGTACTCAACGGAAATCTCCCTAAGCGGCTAGAAAATCTCTGCAGCAAAATTAAAGTCTCCCTAAAAGCATAATATCCTTTCATGTATTCAGAAAATCTACTGAAAGTCTCCCCGAGCAATTAGCCAATTGCCCCGAGCACTAAAAAAATCTCCCAACCGGCTAGATAATCTTTCCGAGCAGCTGGAAAATTTTTGAGAGCAGTCGAAAAATCTTCCCCCCAGCAGTAAAGTAAAAAACCCCGCCAGCAGTTAGAAACCCCCCCCCCCCCCAATCAAATAGAAACTTTCCCCGGGAAGTTAAAAAATCTCCTAAGCAGACCGAAAAGCCCCCAGAGAAGAAAAATCTTCGGGTAAAAAGTACCCCCCACAGACAGAGAATTCCCCAACCAGACAAAGACTCCCAAGCAGAAAAAAATCTCATGAGCAGTTGGAAATTCTACCCGAGGCAGTTGAAAAATCTTCCGGACATTTAAGAAATCCCCTTTAAGCAGTTGGAAAATCTACCTGAGGCAGTTAGAAAAACTTATCATGCAGTTAAAAAACTCATGGAGCATTTAGAAAACCCCCCTCGAGCAGTACAAAATCACCCAAACAGTTAGAAATCCCCCGATAAGATAGAAAATTTGTCATAACAGTAAGAAATCCCCTAAGCAGGCAAAAAATTTCAATGAGCAGCTAGAATATCCCCATCAAGCAGTTAGAAAATTTCAATGAGCAGCTAGAATATCCCCATCAAGCAGTTAGAAAATCTGCCCGAGGAAGTTAAAAAAACTCTTCATGCAGTTAAAAATCTCCCGGACCATTTAGAAAATCCCCCTCAAGCAGTCCGAAAACACCCAAGCAGTTACGAAGAAATCCCCTAAGCAGACAGAAAAGTTCCTCGGGCAGTTAGAAAATCCCCAAGCAGACAAAATATCTCCCTGAGCAGTTAGAAAAGCTCCTTCAAGCAGTCTAAAATCACCTAAGCAGCTAAAATTTTTTCGAGCAGCCGAAAAATCTTCCTCCAGGATAAGGTAGAAAACCCACGTACAGAAAAAACTCCCCCAGCAGTTAGAAAATCCCTTAGAAACTTTCCCTGAGCAGTCAGAAATCCCCTCAACATAGAAAAAAAATTTTGCGAGCAGTCGGAAAATCTTTTCCCAGCAGTCAGGTAGAAAGCCCCTCAAGCAGACGGAAAAATCCCCCCAGCAGTTAGAAAGTCAAAGAGAAAATTCCCTGAGCAGTCAGAAATCCCCCAAGCAGACTACCCGAACATTTATAAAATCCTTTGAGCAGTAAGAAGATATCCTCGAAGCAGACAGAAAACCTCCCATAGCAATTAGAAAATCTTCCCAAGCAGACAGAAAATACCCTTCGAGCAGTCAGACATCGCCTAAGTAGTTAAAAAGTCCTCTTCGAGCAGTTAGAAAATCTTCCCAAGCAAGCAGAAAATCTCCCCGAGCATTTAGAAAAACCCTTCGAGCCATCGAAAATCCCCCAAGAAGTGAAAAAGTCCAGTCAGAAATCCCCAAATCAGGTAGAAATTATTCCGGAGCTGTTAGAAATCCCCCAAGCAGACAAAAAAAGTTCCCGGGCAGTATAAAATCCCCCAGAGCAGTTAGCTACCTAGCAGTTAAAAAATCCCCCTTCAGCATTAAAAAAATCCCCAAGTCAACCAAAAAATTCCCCGAGCAGAAAAAATCCCTCAAGCAGCTAGGAAATTCCCCTTGCGGCAGTTTTAGAAATCCACCAATCCGATAGAAAATCACACCGAGCAGTTATAAAACCTCCTTGAGCAGACAGAAAATCTCACTGAGCAATTAGAGAATCTTCCCAAAAAGTTTGTCAATACCTTTAAAGCAGTCAGGAATCTCCTCAGCAGTTAGAAAGTCCCTTTCGAACTGTTAGAAATCCCCCACTCACATAGAAAATTTCCCCGAGCAGTAAGATATCGAAGAGGTAGAAAATCTCCCAGGCAGACGGAAAAAGTCCCTTCCCCCGAGCATTTAGAAAATTTTCTTCGAGCAGTCAGAAATTCCCAAGTAGACAGAAAGTTCCCTAGCAGTTAGAAACTCTCCCAAGCAGTTAAAAAGAATTTTCCAGCAGTCAAAACTCCTCCCGGAGAAGTTAAAAATCCCCCAGGCAGTTAGAAAATCCCCTTCAAGCAGTCTCAGAAATCCAGCAATCAGAAAGAAAATCTCACGCGAGCTCTCTGAGTCTCTCTGAGCCGATAGAAAATCCTTCAAGCAGACAGAAAATCTCCCCCAAGCAATTCGAAAATCTTCCCAAGCAGTGTGACAATACCCTTTGAGCAGTCAAAAATCTCCTAAGCAGTTAGAAAGTGCCGTTCGAGCTGTTAAAAATCCCCAGTCACAAAGATAATTTCCCCAAACAGCAAGAAATCCCTAAGCAAACAGAAAAATCTCAATAGGGAGGTACAAAATCTTCCAAGCCGAAAAATCTCCCCCGAGTAAGGTCGAAAATCCACTAAGCTGACAGAAAAACCTCCACGAGCATTTAGAAAATCCTCTTTGATCAGTCAGAAATTCTCCAAGCTGTTCCCTTCGAGCAGTAAGAAATCTCCCAATCAGATAAAAAAATTTCTCAGAGCAGTTAGAAATCTCCCCGAGCAGTAAGAATATATCCTTAAACAGTTGGAAAACTTCCGAACAGTAAGAAAATAGCTTCGAGCAGTTAGAAATCCCCTGATTAGATAGAAAATTACCCCGAGCAACTACAAATCCACAAAGCCGACAGAAAAGTTCCCCAAGCAGTTAAAAAATCTTTCGAGCAGTGAGAAAATCTCCCCCAACGGTTGGAAACCTCCCAGCAGTCAGAAATCCCCGCAATCAGATAGAAATTTCCCTAAACAGATAAAAAATACTCAAAGCAAAGCAGACAGAAAATCTCCCGAGCATTTAGAAACTCCCCTTCGGGCATTTAGAAATCCCCAAGCTAACGGAAAATGTCCCCGAGCAGTCTGAAATCCCGCAAGCAGACAAAATTTCCCCGAGCAGACTAAAATCCCCCAAGCAGTTAGAAAATCCCTTTTGAAAAGGCACAAATCCCGCAATCAGATAGAAACTTCCCCCGAGCAGTCTGAAATTCCCCAAAAAGTTAGAAAATCCCTTTTGAGAAGTCGGAAATTCCCCAATCAAATAGAAACTTCCCCCGAGCAGTCTGAAATCCCCCAAGCAGACAGAAAGTATCCCCGAGCAGTCTGAAATCTCCCCAGCGGGTGGAAAAGTTCCCCAAGCAGTTAGAAAGTCCCCTTCGAGTAGTTTAGAACATCTCCCCGAGCAGTTAAAAAGTCTCCCGTAGCATTTAAAAAGTCCCCTTCGGGCAGTTAGAAATCCCCCAAGCATACAGCAAATTTCCCCGAGCAGTCTGAAACCCCCAAGCAGACAAAAAATCTCTTTCGAGCAGTTAGAAATCCCCCCAGCAGTTGGAAATTTCCCTTCAGGCCGTTAGAAATCCACAATCAGATAGAAAATGTCCCCAAACAGTTATAAATCTAACAAGCAGACAGAAAAGCTCCCCGAGCATGTAGAAAATCCCCATAAGAAGGCAGAAAATACCAATCGAGCAGTCAAGAAATCCCCTAGAAGTAAAAAAGTTCCCTTGAAAGCACTTAGAAATCTTCAAATCAGATAGATTATTTTCCCAAGCAGTTGGACATCCCCTAATCGGTTAGAAAATTTCCCCGAGAAGTTTGAAATCCCCCAATCAGATAGGCAACCTCCCCGAGCATTCAGAAAATCCTTCTAGCGGTTGGAAAAACTTCCCGATGCAGTAAGAAAACCTCCTTGAGAAGTAAAAAAGTCTCCCAGAACATTCAGAAAATCCCATTGGAGCAGTCAGAAATCCACAAGCAGTTAGAAAGTCTCCCAGCACCCTAACAGTCAGAAAATTTATAAGAGTCGTTAGAAAATCTCCCAAGCAGTTTGCAAATTCCCCTGAGCATCTAGGAAATCCCTAAAAGTGTAGAAAATTGTTCCCAACCTTGTAGGAAAATCACTACAGCAGATAAAAAATCCTTCGAGCTGGTAGGAAGTCGCTATTATAACGCCTTATCAAAGACACACGCGCTTTAAGAAAATTAAGCTAATTACAATTCAAGATTTGGCAGGCTATCAGACTTACCGATCAGTATCGTGCTCCACGAAGACCTCTTAAACAGCTTTTGCTTCTTTGAGAAGTTTTCTCAATCTAATAGGGCTACAAAAACTAACATTCTTTACTTACTGACTCGAGACATGATTGGCAAATTCACTGCAGAACGGCCCACTGCTACTTAAATAAAAATATTTCGCTCAAGCATCCACACTTTTAAGCCAATTTATTCAATGTTGGCTCTCCAGCTGGGCGAGAAATAATCAATCGCTAATAAAATGTACACAGACCGCTTGAGCAGTTTTTCGATTGCCCTTGTGCACAACCATTAAGCTAGGGTTGGGGCAGTGAACTCTAGCTAGGTGAGAAAATTTATATTCTCTTCTTACCGGCACAAAAACATTAGCTAAACTTGGAGCAGTGTACTCTAGCGTTATGACGCAACCTTTTCAAATAAAAAATTAGACAGTGCAGAGTTTGAGAATTATTGGCCCGCGAATTTTAACTGAGCACAAAACCTTATGACGCAATCTAAAATAAAATCATCATTCTGCCAGGGCCGACTTTGACCTTTGTTGGCCTCGCATTGAAAGCATAGGAAAAACTCGTTTTTCGAATATTTAATCCCCTTCCACTTGGAGCAGAGCTTGCAAACTTTCACCGTCTCATCCTTGAAGAATTTTCAATCTTTTGGCGAAAATTTGATCAAAATCGGTTGAGCCGTTCGAGCTCTACATCGTTACTGAGAAAGCTGCCACAGACAGACAGACAGACACACACACATTAGACATTTAGTATAGTAGAAGAAGATTTTAGTGATGGGATTAAGGGTCATTTTAATAAAAAATTATATAGCAATTAGCAATCTCTTTTGTAGAGGGTAGAGAGGGTATAGGGATAGCCAGATGGGCTTAGGGGTAAGGAAGGCTACATGGCATTGGAAAAGGTGTAGGGGATGGAAAGGGGTGGAGGGGGACTAGGAAAAGGCGCAGGGGCAGAGGGGTATGGTTTTGCAAAGAGGATTTTTTGCTACAATTAATTTTGCAAGGATATAAGATATTGCTGATTTAAAGTCCATTAAAGTTATTTAGTAAAATTTTTCCTACAGAGTGGGAGTTTGCCTCATTTATGTATAATTTTAGTAACCTATATGTATTTATATAAAGATTTTAGATAGACCTTTTATTTCAAAGCCAGTATAGTGTAGAGAAAAATAAAATATCACTTTTTAATACACTATTAATAATATATCATTCACAGCTAGACCAATGACTATGCAATTTTAATACTCATAATTTTGTTTTTCTTAATGTATACTTCATTGCAACTTAATAATTATAGTATAATTTTCTAATTTTCTTTTAAAGAGAGCAACAATTACGAATTGTTTGCCTTATTTCATAGCATAATCTCCTGCCTAACTGCTAATCTACTAGTCTTATTCCTCAATCTTCAAGTCATAGACCTACTCCCTAATATTCTAGCCCTAATCTCTTGTCCTCCAGCTTACCACCTAATCTTCCAGCCCTAATCCCTAATCTTCTAGCCCTAATCCCTAATCTTCCAGCCCTTATCCCTAATCCACCAGCCCTAATCTCTAATCTTCCAGCCCTCATCCCTAATCCACCAGCCCTAATCTCTAATCTTCCAGCCCTCATCCCTAATCTTCCAGCCCTCATTTCTAATCTTCGAGCCCTAATCCCTAATCCACCAGCCCTAATCCCTAATCCACCAGCCCTAATCTAATCTTCCAGCCCTAATCCCTAATCTACCAGCCCTAATCTAATCTTCGAGCCCTAATCCCCAATCTACCAGCCCTAATCTAATCTTCGAGCCCTAATCCCTAATCCACCAGCCCTTATCTAATCTTCCAGCCCTAATACCTAATCTACCAGCCCTAATCTTATCTTCCAGCCCTAATCTAATCGTCCAGCCCTCATCTCTAATCTTCCAGCCCTAATCTAATCTTCCAGCCCTAATCTAATCTTCCAGCCCTCATCTCTAATCTTCCAGCCCTAATCTAATCTACCAGCCCTAATCTAATCTTCCAGCCCTCATCTCTAATCTTCCAGCCCTAATCTAATCTTCCAGCCCTAATCTAATCTTCCAGCCCTAATCTGTATTCTTCCAGCCCTAATCTATAATCTTTCAGCCCTCATCTCTAATCTTCCAGCCCTAATCCCTAATCTTCCAGCCCTCATTTCTAATCTTCGAGCCCTAATCCCTAATCCACCAGCCCTTATCTAATCTTCCAGCCCTAATCCCCAATCTACCAGCCCTAATCTAATCTTCCAGCCCTCATCTCTAATCTTGCAGCCCTAATCTAATCTTCCAGCCCTAATCCCTAATCTACCAGCCCTAATCTAATCTTCCAGCCCTAATCCCTAATCTTCTAGCCCAAATCTTCAATCTTTGAGCTTCGTTCCGGTATTTTATGTGACTAGATTGTTTTTTTTAATGAATTGTTTCAAATTCTAAAAGCAGCAATTTTTCTCCCTCAAACCAACATTTGTTTAGCATGGGCGCATTCGAAGTGGAACTCTACTGGCGTCACGCGCCTCGCACCTGCAAAAACTTTGCCGAACTAGTCAAACGCGGCTATTATAACGACGTGAAATTTCATCGGGTGATTGGGGATTTCATGATTCAGGGCGGCGATCCCACCGGTAGCGGTCGCGGCGGTTCCTCCATCTATGGCAAACATTTTGATGACGAAATTCATTCTGAATTGAAGCACAGTGGGGCCGGCATACTCAGCATGGCGAATTCTGGGCCGAATACGAACGGCTCGCAGTTCTTCATCACCTTAGCTCCAACTGAATGGCTAGACAATAAGCACACCATATTCGGCAGAGTGTACAGCGGTATGCGCACCATACAGAAATTGGGCTTAGTAGCTACCGATTCCAATGATCGACCTATTGAGGATGTGAAAATTATCAAAGCTTATTATTCTGCTGTTTGATTTGCCTTGCTTTAACTGACTGACTTTCTGTGTATCATCTGAAATGTTCAGTTTAATTAATTGCGTTTTCAATTTAGTGGCATTTTTCAACTTTACATACATATACATATATTGTGTAAAAAACGGTATGATTGTGCTACTGTTTACTATTAGTAATATGTTGAGTTTTATCGCCATAATTTATGTTTTCTGTCTTATTAAATATAGTGAATTTAATGTTAATCTTGTCCTAAAAGTCCGAAACGTAACTTTGTACGTTTAATAAATTAAAAAGAAGACATTTGTTTCAGACTTTTTTTTATCCTGATAATGTTTACTATCCATGGATTAATAAGAAATCCTAGGTTTAGTAATATACACTTGTTTGATTGATTATACAGCTAAAAATGTATTCCGTGCGAAAAAGACAGGTGCCGAACACAACAGTATCGAATGCATAAAAAATTAGGTTAGCATACCAACACGCACGCAAAATGCTTTTTTTCTAAGCACTGCAGCTGTCTTTCGGGTTTGCGTGTCAATGCGTCCAAGGTTTTTAATAATACTAATAAGGGAGAGTCTACAAAGCAGGTCAGAGCTGGCTTGTGTTTTTTTTATTATCGATTTTGTATGCAAGCTCTCGCTTATAGGAGGATTGCATGTGTCTAGAAAATGTCTATATAGGCTTCTGAACGAGGTGCATACTGCATAGATTTAACAGCGTATGGCAGGCAATACGTTGCTGTATTTGTCTAGCCAAATGTAACTCGAACTGTTCAGCTATAAATAAATCTATTTCGAAGAATTAGCAGTACACAGGTGAGTTTTTTAACGTATATGTCGTAGGTATATAGAAGTTATAAGACAATCGTACAAGCCCAGGCCCTGAAGCGCGCCCTGTGACGCTGATTTTCCATCTGACAGCGTACTTTGTTGTTGTTGTTGTTGTTGTACAAGAAATAGTCGATAATATCCTACATCCTAAAAAATTTTCTTTTTGCTAGGGACTTATAATCGCTAGGACTCGATGCAACTCTATTTGTTTGTCTTTTATCTTCTTTTGTCTAATCTAATCTATCGTGTTCGTGTGTTTGCACAAACCCCAGTATTTTATCATCATCGCTTTCTTTCTTTGTTATCAATGAAGGTTAAAGTGTGTATAAAAATCTAATTGCTCGTATAGTCAAGGCATCTCTCTAAATACCAATATGAATTGTTCTTTAATTTTCGTCTCTTGTGTGTGTGTGTGTGTGTGTGCGGTGTAGGCGGCAGAGTTGACTAGTTAAAACTGGTCGAATATGTCTCTCTTGTGACCCTTTAAATTAAACATTTTGTACAGTACAGCATATACTCAAGCCGGTTTGTACCCGGTTCGAGCTGTATTTTTTTGTTTTACTGGTCTGTATGAATCGAGTTTTGGCGCCCCCTCTAGCCAGCACTCTTGGCGCCCCCTAGCCAGGAATTTTGGCGCCCCCTACCCAGCAGTCTTAGCGCCCCCTAGCCAGCAGTCTTGGCGCCCCCTAGCCAGCAGTTTCGGCGCCCCCTAGCCCGCAGTCTTGGCGCCCCTAGCCAGGAATTTTGGCGCCCCCTAGCCAGCAGTTTCGGCGCCCCCTAGCCAGCAGTCTTGGCGCCCCTCTAGCCAGTTGTCTTGGCACCCCCTAGCCAGCAGTCTTGGCGCCCCTAGCTAGCAGTCTTGGCGCCCCCTAGCCAGCAGTCTTGGCGCCCCTCTAGCCAGTTGTCTTGGCACCCCCTAGCCAGCAGTCTTGGCGCCCCTAGCTAGCAGTCTTGGCGCCCCCTAGCCAGGAGTCTTGGCGCCCCCTAGCCAGGAGTCTTGGCGCCCCCTATAGTCAGCTGTTTTGGCGCCCCCTCTAGCCAGCAGTCTTGGCGCCACCACTGAGGCATGCCTCTTCCAGAATCATGCAGAAATCTACGCCTGGCTCTGTACTCTCAGTATTATTAGTATTAATAGTAGCTTAAACCGGTTCGAAACTTCTTCTCTCTCACCAAATATCTCGTTTTGCCCCACTGTGACTCCAATGTAAAATATGACGCATTATGCAATGTACAGAACAATAACGTGAGTTTTAGATTGAGTCTAGTTAAATTTTGCGTAAACATTTGGGGGGTGTGTTTTCCTAATTCGGCTCCGATTGGCTTTTGTTGAAACTCTCGCTCTCAGTACTCGGGTACCTAGGCCCTACTATAAATAGCTTTCCATGAGTATATCGTATGATTCGTATATAAACATGCTTGTTATAATATATTTTGAAGGAATTTCGAAGCACAGTTCATTGTACACTGAATTGTTCCAGTGTTGATAAATATTCTAGCTTTAATATACAAGCAACACAAATTTTTGGCAAATTTCATACGGTAAGAAAAAAAAATATTTTTTTTCTGTAATTCAATTATGATGATAGTTAGTTTTCCATATTTACAGTATGCACAGTTCCAAAGTTGGTGGCATTTTGATAGACCGTTTAAGAATACATTCTTAAGCCGTGTCTCACTATTTCGCATGGTTGAGTCATTAAGTCAAGAGAAAATTGCTACGCAATCGATCTGTGTAGCGTTTGGGACCCATGCGCAGTGTGTGTGAATGTAAGAAATTATCTATGCATCGGAGATCTTCCGTTGCAGTTGAAGAAATTGTCTGTATTTGTGTGCACTCGTCCTCCACACACGATCCTAAAATGCAGCTAGTGGTTCTTGCATTGGGTGTCTGTCTTCCTGAATCTTCTATGTTAGCGCTCTTGGTTTGTCTTGTACTGATAAACGTACTTCTTATCAGTCGTTTGTTAGAGAAGTTGAAAGAATTGCTAATTTGTACAGAGCGACAGCTTGACCGAACTCGGGGGACACGATAAGGCACGCGCACGCCACGTTTAATAAATGCGACCATAATTTCTAATTTAGGTCGTACCCAGTTAAAAGAAACTAGAATTTTGATTTATTATTTTGGTACCCACTGCACGGATTAAACATTTTTGGCTGAATAATCGGTTAACCAAAATACAGATGTCGTTATCAGCAAGGCAACACGACCAAGAACCGCCAGCCTGGTGGTTGTGGCTACGCGATCCGTATCCTTGGCACAAGTTCAAAGCGGAAGCGCCAGGCATTGTCAGGCCACAGCTAGCTGACCTCTGGCTCTACGGCCTGTTGTGTACTTTTCTGATGCTCGCCGCTCGAGCTGTACTTCACTACGGCCTGCTAAAACCTGTCGGACGTCGGCTGAAACTGTCCGACCGACGCGCCCGCCTGCCGGGCTGGTTCGCCGCCCGATCGCGTCAACTTGAACCGCTGCTCGGACGTCGGAGACGCCTGGCACCATTGGAACTCGCCGAGGTCGCCGCAGCGGCCAAAATTAGCGAACGATCAGTAGAGAATTGGCTTCGTAAAAAGCGAAATCGTGACAAGCCAACACCCTTGGCCAGATTCACCGAGTGCAGCTGGTATCTAATCTACTACACTGTGTTTGTCATCTACGGATTGGTGCTGCAGTGGGATGAGCCGCATTTCTGGGACAGTCGGTACCTCTGGCTGGATTGGCCCCAGCATCATTTGAGCAGGCCGGCGTTCTGGTATTACATGCTGGAGCTGGGCTTCTACGCTTCATCATTGATTACACTGTCGGCGGATATCAAACGTAAAGACTATGTTGAGCTGACAACGCATCATTTGGTTACTATCGGTTTGATTTTGTTGTCGTGGGCGTTTAATTTTACTCGAGTCGGTATGCTAACGCTGGTCATTCACGATGCAGTTGATCCTTTGTTATCGTTTGGCAAGCTAGCTAAATACGTTGGTGCTCAGAAGGTTAGCGATGCTACTTTCGGCATTTTTCTAATAGTCTGGGTGCTGTCTCGCTTGGTGGCTCTGCCCGTACGAGTCGTGTATTCGGTGTACGCTCACAGTTTGCCAGCGCTGGGTATTCCACCATGCCTAGTGTACTACATGTTCGTCTTTATGTTTGTCATGCTGCAGCTATTGCACTGTATTTGGACGTACTACATATTCCGTATTGTGATCTATCTACTGCGCACGGGTCAGACAGATGGCGATATTCGATCAGATTCCGAGATGTCGGACAATGAATGCGAAAACAGAAATGATGAGGATGAAGAGGAGTTGAAGCAGCAAGTTGTTAATAATGATTCTAATGGCCATGTTAAAGCAAAAAAGAACTAAATTGAATCTGTTTTTTTTCATTCAGTTTTTTGCGCTGTGCCTGTTGCATTGTTTTTATATAGTATACCATCTTGTACTGAACAAACTTCTACAATACTGTTATTGTTGTTATTGTCATCACAAGTGAAAACTATCGCAAATTTGTTTAATTTTCTACTTCCTGACAGATTTTGATTTTCAAAATCTGACATAAATTTGGGCACTAGCTATAAATATGTAAATTTTATAACTGTTCCTAATTAGTTAATGAGTCGGCTGTCATAGTAGTTTTGTGGACACAATAAAATTGCACAATTTTTTACTTTGATTATGCAAAATATAATAAAATGTATTGACTAATATTTTGTATTCGTGTTGAAGTGCATAATATTGTTTTTCACTTGTAGATCTATATTTTAATTATGTTATAAAGGATCAAGTAACTTATAAATAATGGTGGGTGCAAAGTATCGCTAAAGTACTGTATATCAGAGAGTTAATATGCATGTAGGGCAAGGTTCATATTAGGCGCATTTTCTCAAGTATTACTATAGCTTCCAATGAATATCTCCATGAAGGCCATTATTTTATCTGAGTCCAAAAGTTTCAAAGGTTAAAAGCGCTTAAGGTCAAATCAAAGTCATTTTGAACTTAGAAATGTTAATAAAGTCCAATTTGGTAAAATAAAAGCTCTACGCACTACTTATACTAACTTATTAAGTAGCTAGTCAAGTCTAACTGAGGTTAAAATTCAATTATTTATACAGCAGGTCAAAGCCAAGTGGCGCCTGAGCATGCACACAGCCTCCTTCAAGGCATGCACTGAACGCTACTGCACTGAACTTGCTTCGTCAATTATTTATTTGCTAAATTGCAGCCACTAGAGCTGCTTCTATTATTCTTAGTCTCTCCCTACAGACCCTCATTTCACGCTCTGTCGCTCTACAGCCAGTCATGTGAGGCTTAACAACTATTTTTTTTTAACGCAGCAGCAACCTCGACTCAACTGAGAGAGCATCTTCGTGTTCTCGGGTTGGTTGGTGCATGACTGCGACCATATGATCTACAGGCGTAGTTTTACCGTGTCTATACAATAGAAAGTCTGCGCCTCTATTATGCCGGTCTGCACTCTCATCTATCTGCCTTTGCAGTCTTATTTGATGGAGAGTCCCCTGTGTATGGACGCATAACTGCTGAGCATGCTTTCCCTCACAGCTTATAAGCGCGCGAACAGTGCTCCAAAATTTCTCGCTTGCCGAGGGTCTATAGAGTCGATTTATAGTTGCTAAGAAGGATCTAACAAAGCATTAATTATGCCAATTGCTGAGTCGTTTGATCAGCAACAGAACCATCAGCAACATGGATTGGCGGTGGAAGGTGAGATGTTTTGCTTTTACAAATTTCTTTTTTTATGAATCTCCACTTTTTAACAACTCGATACTCAAAAGCCGAGCTTCTAACATCCTCAAAATGCGTTGCAGGACGCGGCAGCGGTCCCATGGCAACCGACGCAACCAAAGTGAACTGGAACAATCTTCGTTGCACATTTCGACCTCGGTCAAGCAAACACCAGACGTCGCTTCACTACCGACGTCAGCAGGCGGAGCTGACCTCCGACGATCTCTGCTGGGGCGGCAGCGCCTCCATCAAAGTCAACGGTGTGTACAGTCCGCCGACGTCTCTGGCTGCCAGGCCGCAGAGCGCCGGATTTCCCGTCAGATTTCAACGATCAGCCAAACGACGCGATCAATCGTCCGCTGCTTCAGCGGCGGCGGCAGCGGCAGCAGCGGCCGAGGCTAACGAGTCCGAAGCTCTGATCGCTGAACTGTGGCGACTCGACGATCCAGACGAAGACGCTGTCGAGCTGGACGACCTGTTCGATCAGATGGTCAAGCGAGACCCGAGCAAGCGGAACAGCGCCAAGAAGAAAAACACCACCAGCAGCAGCAGCAACAGTCGACCAGGCGTCCCACCGCATCGCAGACCTCGATCCGGCGCCAGCATGGTGCCACTTCGACACCAGAAATCGGCTAACCAGCTCTACCAGGAGCACCTGCTCGCCGAGGTGGCCAAGCACCGGCAGAAGAGCGCCGCGGCTGCGAGACCTCCGCCACCGGAGCTGAGTCTGTTCATACCGAAAACTCGCACTCGATTGTGCCGCCTATTCACCGGCAGCTGCCTGCTGCGCGCGAACTCGGCGCCGCCTCCCGGCAATGCTCGGAGCAGCAGCGATTTCGTGCCAATTGCTCGATCGATAATGCCACTGCCAGCCGAACTGCGTCCTCTGTCCCGACAGGGCTGGTCGGTGACGTCATCTGTTGGACACGGCGGCATCGTACAGGTCAGCCCGGACTCCTGCCGGTGTCGTCTGCAATCGCGAGGAGGACCTGTCGGTGTGAGCTACGGAATGGCCAGAGGCAGTTTGAGATCGTCGGCCTATAGCGACAATTGTTCGGTGTGCGCTCAACTGCGGATGCTGCAGTTGGTGTGATTAAATTTTGAAAATTTCTTAATTCGGATGTAACCTGATAAGCGTTAATTAAAAATGTTTTTGAATTATCTATTTTTTATTTCAACGTTCTGCATGTAGATGCGATAATATAAAAAAAATTATTAATAATAAGAGCCAACTATGCAACGTGTGTCGTACAGTGTAGATAAAAATATTGAAATCATAGGCACCAGGTGTGAAAAAAAATGATTCATGGTGTGAAATTAATAAAATAATGTCTATGAGGCATGGCCTTACGAAATTTAACTTTAGTCAAAAAACGTGTGAAATTGTTAATTAAAGTGTCTAAAGTGTTAATAAAATTGTGAATTTGTTAAACGCGGGCGTGAAAAATAAACTTTTGATGAAAAAAAATTGATAAAAGATGTCAAATTAGTCATTGAACGAACTCTTTGATTTTTTATTAATTCTTCTTGTCGAATTTTACAGATTTCAAATTTCTTTATTTTTTTCGTATGGCTTCGTTTCATTTAATCAAAAAATAGTGTAGCTTTTCTGTCCTGAGACAATTTTATTTTAATTTGATAAATACAACATTCATAATGTTCAACGCCAGATGTAAAGTAAATAAACTTATCTTTGTCTAAATCATTTACTACTTGGTTCTCGAGATTGCCTGGAAAAATAAAAAATCTTCGCTTTCAATACTACTAGATAAGTAGAAATCAGGTAGCTGTATCCAGAGTTCGGACGAAGGGCACTCCCGTTTCATAGCTCCACGCGCGTTTAGCCTATGTGCTTAGAAATTTTAAATAAACACACAAAAATTTTAACAAAAAAAATCCTTAGGATTAACACACAATGCAGAATTGTCTTCGTCTGCATGATGGATCTATATGTCAATAGACACGGTTTAGAGTAGGCAAACAATACAATTTTGCTCCACGCATAAGTGGAAGTAAAGTCTTCTACATATACTCATGCAAATGTCTTTTGTGCTGTTCAGTAGCCATTGTAGAGAGGCAGGATATGGGAACAATTCTTGTCTGTCTTGTTCTGGCTTTTTTTACTAACAAAATCTAATAAATGCCACGTGTAATGTTTCTTCCTATTTTCTCTTTCTATACCTCATTAATATGTATGTGGTTATCCCTCTGTCTAAACCACTGAACAAAAATAAGCACACAAGCTCCAATCAGCATGTTGTGTCTTAATTGACCTTTAAAATGACATTGTTTATAGTGTTCAGCTGCAGCCAGCTGCATGGCCCGCATGTTATCTGAATCGTCTAGATAGGCTCTAAATTTAGAAATTCCATGTTCGTAAAAAGTCTACTTTCAAAAAACCTACTGTTTTAACAAAAAATGGCTATTTTTTAGGCCCGTATGCTATCCCTTCTTAGACACGTTCCACGGATAACTTTTTTTTCACAAAAGCTACATTGTGGGAAAATAGTCTTTTAGTTGGCTAGAATTGCACTTTTTTAGCAAGCATTTAAATCTCGATCTGAAAAAATAAACAATGGCTTCAGACTTTTCACGATAAACACACAAATAGTGACAAATTCGTAAGGTTTTCGATAACAGAAAGAAGAAAAATAGATTTGACACATTTATTTGTTTATACGAGTTTGTTTATACGTACATTATAGTTTTACCGTTTGAAAAGTCAAAAGAAACATGTATTGTAATATTTTTTTAAGGAAAACACAGAAAGTTAATAAAAAGCGATGGCAACATATAAAGCTAAAAATACTTTATTTATAGTGAAATGTCAATAGATAAACATCTAATTATAAAGGTTTGGCATCATACATGTATTTAACTAAATAAATGTCACGTGATTTCTCAGCTACAGGGTACGCAATTAGTTATTACCGTACTGTATTGCAACCAGATTTGAAAATTGTGATTGTACAGAGAGAGAACGGGGGTTTTTAAGAAAATAATCCATATATTTTAGAAAATGCAACAGCTACAAATTATACATTCAGAAACATTGACATCTATTGTTAAGAAAACGAAACTAGTGAGAAATATATATATAAATTTTCCAATGAAATCGAAAAACTCTTTTAATTCAATAAAACTGGTACGATTTGCGATCCTATCTAAACATTTAAAAGCTGATAAAAAATCTATTGAAAAAAACTTGCAAGAAAAGCTTGAAAAATACAGTAGATACTTCGTATTAATAATTATAGACTTACATATTGCATCTCCGTCTTTGTGCCCATTGTTACGCACTTTAAAAGAAGTTAAGCGGTCCTATTATCGTCCACGGTGCTAACATCTAGCATGATCAGAAAGCTCTCCTTCAATAATCTTATTTTGTACATGCCTAGATAAAAGTACGAGGGGTGATCAAAAATTTCTGCAAGTGAGTTAATAATGTGACTCAAAGAAATTTTGTGCGTTGTGAATGTAATCAGCATTACATTACCTCAAGCTATCTCTCATCAGCTTCTATGCACCGCTTCCGTCGCTTTTGACACATCTAGAAGTAGCTAAGATAATTGATTGCAAGCAGTGTCTGCAACTCTGATTTGAGCACTTATCTCAGTTCTTGAGCGCTCTAAAAAAGGTCTTCCATGAGTAGCAGCTCTCAGTTTTGAGAATACAGTGGAGTCATATGGGTCAATGCAAGCCAGTAAGGTGGATGTAGAACCAGCTGAACCCTTTTTTCCTCCATAAGCATTCCCATCTTCCCCGCTGTGTGAGGAGCAGCATTCGACGCAACTGTTGTCGCCGCGCCGGTTTTATCCCCTTTCATGCCTCCCCTACGAAAGCATTGGCAAGAAACTTCACTTAAGCATTTAGCAGCCCCCAGTAACTTGCTAAGGAAGATTTTCCACCGCCATATCTCCCTGAAAGTTGAAGTATGTGAGAATTATTGTGAATGGATGTCTCGGTCACGGATGTCAAGGTTTGACCAGACATTCACTTGCCATTAAAACTCGACTGTGGCATCAACCCAATGACACACAAACCTGGCGATGGTGTGAAATTACGAGGCGGAATTTGTAGAAACAGAGGTAAAATCCATGTGCATGTCAGAAGACATTATGAAGCAAAAGCTGGCTTTCACAGTTTAATGCACAAGCTAAAACTGTTTATGGGTAAACTGTCAGCCAAGTTGGAATGGATTAATGAAATGACTTGAAAATCGAGAGTGATATAAAATACAAATTTTTCTTACATTGCATGCGTCAATTTTAAGTGTGATCAGTCCAGTAATCTTGACGCAAGGTCGACAGGTTGCAGAACTTTTTGATCACCCTTCGTAGCAGTCCGCAACCTCAATTTTCTCGTCCCCATTGTGCGTAATATACGCAAGTCAGTCGCTGCGATCCACCCCCCTCCCCCAATTTTTTCGTTCCTTATCGGTGCATCTACATGTAGGTCTAAATGTACACTGAATGTACATTCCCTAGTAGCTAGCTAGAGAAACGCGCATATAAATTTACATTTAACCTAAACTTTAGAAAATCGAGTTTTTCAATTAAAAAAATGAACAAACAGTCGCTTCTATCAACTTAAAACCGAATTCAAGCAATCGACGTAGTCGCCTGCTGCGGCGACGTCGGTAAATCATCCGGCGGCGGTTCCACAGAATTCTGTCTGATTCGTCGAACCGCAGATTTGGCGCGTCGGCTGCTGGACGCCGCTTCGTTGGCGTCGATAGTGCGGCGAGAGTCTGCTGCGGTTGAAGCTGATGGAACTGAAGCTGTCTGAGGTCGGCGGCGTTGAAGTATGGAATGCAGCGGCGGCGGCGGCGGCGGCGGCTGCGTTGACTGTTTATTCTTGGCTGCGGCAGCCGCCGCGGCAGCAGCAGCTCTTCGTTCTTCTCGACGTTGCCTGTGACGACGTCTCGTCGGTTGTTGTTGTTGCTGCTGCTGCTGAACTGATGGCGGCAGAGGGTCCAACTGACGAGCAAATCTGACTGCTTTCCTCTGTTGCTGGTTCCGTTGTTGGTGTTTGGCCTCCTCGGCAACCACGTCGCAACGAACTGGCTGAGGGCTGTGCGCCAGCTGCTGATGCAAGCCGTCCTTCGTGGCGAATAGAACCGGCGCCAGCGTTAATAATCGAGCTCGACGAGCTTGAGCATTCAGCTCCGAGTTTCTAGTCGCCGAGGTGAAGTCTTCCGTTGAATTTGCCGACTGTGACTGCTTCTGACGTTGCTGTTGCTGATTGTGAAGCTTCTGCTGCATTTCAGCATTAGCCGTTGTCGCTTTGCTGCCGTTACAAACAACCCTGCTAGTTGCTGAGGAAGAGCTTCGACCAGCTCGGGTGATCGCGCCAAGCATGCCGACCAGTTTCCGTCGCACATCCGGTCTCAGAAGCAGCACCAACGCCGGCAGAATCGGTCCGTAGGTTAATCGAAGCATCAGAAACGCCGTCTCCAATGCTTCGGGCAAAGTTGAGTCAGCGACTGGCGCGTTGCTATTAGCAACGGGAACTAGGGCTACAATTGAGCCGGACGCGGCCACCTTGATCCGATCGGCCGAGATCAATAAAATGTAGGGGCCGACCAGGAGTAGCCACGCGGCAGTCAGCCAGCCAGTCAGGGCGGTCAGGGGACCGGCCGTTGTGGAGACGAGCGAGTTCTGACGGTCCAGCCTGGGCGGGCGACGCACCTGGGGGGAGTCCGAGATTTAGACGATTTTTTAAAGGGGCCAGATTTAATAATTATTGGTCTATACGATTGCCTATGGATTCTTGTTCTTCTCTTTCTCACCCTCCATTCCTCCCCTCCATTCCTCCCCTCTATTCTTCACCCTCTAACTCCTCCCCCTCCATTCCCCTTCTATTCTTCACCCTCTATTCTTCACCCTCTATTCTTCACCCTCTATTCTTCACCCTCTATTCTTCACCCTCTATTCCTCAACCTCTATTTCTCACCCTCTATTTCTCACCCTCTATTTCTCACCCTCTATTTCTCACCCTCTATTCCTCAACCTCTATTCCTTACCCTCGATTCTTCACCCTCTATTCCTCACCCTCTATTCCTCCCCCCTCTATTCCTCACCCTCTATTCCTCCCCCTCTATTCCTACCGATCTATTCCTCCCCCTCTATTCCTCACCCTCTATTCCTCCCCCCTCTATTCCTCACCCTCTATTCCTCCCCCTCTATTCCTACCGATCTATTCCTCCCCCTCTATTCCTCACCCTCTATTCCTCACCCTCTATTCCTCACCCTCTATTCCTCACCCTCTATTCCTACCCCTCTATTCCTCCCCCTCTATTCCTCCCCCCTCTATTCCTCACCCTCTATTCCTCACCCTCTATTCCTACCGATCTATTCCTCCCCCTCTATTCCTCACCCTCTATTCCTCACCCTCTATTCCTCACCCTCTATTCCTACCCCTCTATTCCTGCCCCTCTATTCCTCCCCCCTCTATTCCTCACCCTCTATTCCTCACCCTCTATTCCTCCCCCTCTATTCCTCACCCTCTATTCCTCCCACTCCATTCCCCCCTCTATTCTTCTCCCTCCATTCCTCACCCTCTATTCCTCTTCCTCCATTCATCCCCCTCTATTCCTCCCCCTCCATTCCCCCCTCTATTCCTCACCCTCTATTCCTCCCCCCTCTATTCCTCACCCTCTATTCCTCCCCCTCTATTCCTACCGATCTATTCCTCCCCCTCTATTCCTCACCCTCTATTCCTCCCCCCTCTATTCCTCACCCTCTATTCCTACCCCTCTATTCCTGCCCCTCTATTCCTCCCCCCTCTATTCCTCACCCTCTATTCCTCCCACTCCATTCCCCCCTCTATTCTTCTCCCTCCATTCCTCACCCTCTATTCCTCTTCCTCCATTCATCCCCCTCTATTCCTCCCCCTCCATTCCCCCCTCTATTTCTCACCCTCTATTCCTCACCCTCTATTCCTCACCCTCTATTTCTCCCCTCTATTTCTCCCCCTCCATTCCTCACCCTCTATTTCTGCCCCCTATCCCCTCCCCTTCTCACCTCAACCATGGGACCCGTCGCACTCAGAATCGGCGCATCATTCCCGCTGCCAGTCCGCTCTGTAGCAGCGGCGCCACCGACCCCTCCGTTCGCCGCAACGCCGGACGAAGCCGCCGAAACACCCGACGCCGAGGCCAGGGCTAAATGCGACGCCGACTCGGAGTTCGACCTCGACAATGATGTCGCTGTTGTTGCTATGGTTACCCTCGAGGCGGCACTCGACGAAATGGAGGAAGATGACGAGGCCAAGTGGACAACAAGCCGCAGGGAGAACAGCAGCACCAGAGCGACGCCAATCAAAGGAACAACGCAGCCGAAGCACAGCAACAACGCGGCGTACACCATCGATGTTCCCGGAGCCGGGCTGCAAGTCAATCGTCCCGGATAGTACGCGGCCGGCACACTCGCTGAGGACGTCCAGGCGGGCAGGCTGATGGCCAACGCTGCCAACCAGACTGCGGCGCAGGCGAGCGTCACGGCGGCGATGCGACATCGCCGGCGATAGCTGTCGGCATCCGCGACTGTCCAGAGCCGGTCGCAAGCCAGACAGAGCAGGCAGAACAGCGGCAGATGATCGCCAAATAGCAGGATGAACGACGTGAACTGACAGGCCGATTGCGACCAAGGAGCCCGAGGCGGCTGCTGCGCCTGATCAGAACTCGTTTCAATGGCCGACACCGAAGCTCCAATAGCAACAGTGCAATTGCAAAACAAATCCAATAGGTTAGCAACGCAAGCGTTACTTAGCAACCGATAAACGGAGCGTCGTCGCAAACTTCGACTATAGATCAGAGTGGCCAATAGTAGGGCGTTGCTGGCAAATGAGGCCAATAAAATCAAGGATAAAAGTCCAGTTCGAATGGCTACAACGACTGTTGAACTGGCGCTTCTAGTCGCTATGGATGACGTTGGCCAACTATAAATTGGTGAGCCCGTCAGCTCGACAAAATCTGTGGCATTGTCGCTAGCTGACATTATTTTAGCCGATTGCGAAAAATTTCCAGCTCGCCTTGGATACCATTTGCTTGAGGCAGGCCCAGCCTAAGGCAGCGGTTGGGGGGGCCCAGAGAAAGAACAATGGGTTTAGGACTTTTATCCTATACACTCCGGGAGGTCTTCCTGTCGTTTTTCTCTCTACAGTCTCTCTCTCTACCTCTCTACCTTGCCTTCGCCTATATGGTCCATGACTTGGCAAGAGGATTTTTTTCCCTAAATGCCAGAGAGTACACAGTCGCAGCCAGATGGTGGATTTTCTCATTCCCTAGCAAACCAGAGCCCGCGGTGTCTATCCAATAAAAATTGCAGCATCCCAACCACCTCATCATCCACTCCAAGCCTCTCAACTACAAGACAAAGGCAGTGTTCAGTAAAGCAGGCCCTTTGTTTTCCTTTTCCTCTCTCCCTGTTCCCCACTGACATCCGTGCAGTGCAGTCTCCGACAGTCACCAAATTTGTCTGATAAAGCTGAGCTGTGCGCGCTGAATTCTGCAGTCCCAACCGCGTTTTTTAGTTTAGTAATTGATGGGGCGCAAGGTTGAGGAGGAAAGGAAGGCCACGGAGGCTGGGTAGATTTGATTCTGTCCGACCGACAGGAAATATTGGGAACCGCGCTGCAGGTAGCGAGTGAAGCAAGGCAAAAACAATCTCCTCAAAATAGAACAATTCATTCATTCTGCTGAGCTGGTTAAATTTATCAGCGACTGATTTCTTACATGATGCGAAAGACTACCTGCTTGTCTAAGTCAGTCCTCCAGCTGTTGCGACATTTCAAACTGTCAATCATTTACAATTCCTTCTACTTTGACGCTTAAAGCGACATCGTCCCACAATCAGCGACGGGGCATGACTGTCCATTGCGCTGACTACTGAAGCGCGTTCAGTCACACTAAACACGGTATGCAGGCATAGACACACACACACACAGGCCGGCACCCAGTCACGCACTCACGTATGGGTTTACAAGCGATATTTCCAGGAATGTACTCTCTCTATGCCTCGGTGGGTTGCCCTCATGGGCGTAAATTGCACAACTGGCCCATAGCCCAACAAATTCGTGCACAAGGCCCCAAATTAATGTGACCCTGCACACGAAACCGCGCTATAGGGAAAATAGCCAACCTACAACGCGGTGTCGAACCTGGACCCGTGGCACACAATACGCGCTAGTTTATGATTATAATTTGTTCCCTTGAGCAAGGAATTTTATGCTGCATTGCTTCAGTCCACCCAGCTGAGATCGGGTATCAGTTTGAGCTGGGCAAATTTAGGGTGGGTGTTGCGGCCCCTCCAACCCGTCAGGACTGAGCAGCTGTACACAGCACTCGGGTGCGCCGCGCAGCTAGCTGCGGCTGTGCCGTGGACTGTGCATCCATCTGGTTGAAAAGTCGGGTGTCAACTTTAGTTGAATTTTAGAAACATGCTTTGAATTAAATTATAAATTGTTAATATACGATAAATTGTATTTTCAGGCATTCAATAAAATCATAAAATCGGTTCGACAGTTTCGTTTATTTACGATTGACAAACAATTGTTTTTGGCTGATGAATCTAGAATTTTATGGGCAAGTAAAGTAGGAATCAAATTGGCTGATTTGCGGGCTTAAGCAAATGGATTTAGATAGAAAAAAAGTTCATGTACTTTTATAAGTAATCAAACATGTCACAATGGTGCCCCATGGTCTTGCACTTTTAGCCATCAATTAAAAACACTTAAAAATGAATTGAGTATCTCAGGAATAAAATTAGGTAAAAAAATCAATAAATTTCGAGACTCTATGAGCCCTAAGCTATCCTAAAAACATGTCAACCACCAGGTTATCCAGAGCAGCTGGGCTATCTAACTCGCGAAAAAACGCCTCGTGCAGTTCTGTGGGGCTGACCGAAGCCGCAGCCTGAAGGAGCAGCAAAATTCGTCCAAATCGGTTGCTTCGACAGGGCGCTTCAGTTAATGCGGAACTGGCGCTAACCATGATTGATAGCTCGGCGTTGAGCGAGTTAAGCATTTGATTGCGTAATTCTGCCACCGTTTGAGAAGCGGGCGATGACAGCTCAACTCCGACTAGAACGAAGTGATGAGAAAAATCTTTTTTTCTACTTTATTAACATTCAAAGAGGGGTTAGAAATGCAGGAACTGCAAAGAGATTTAGACCATGGGATGGAGATGTATAGGGATGGGATAGAGACCTAGACGAAAAGGATAGAGATCTAAAGGAAAGGATAGAGATCTAGGGGACAGATAGAGATCTAGGGGACAGGATAGAGATCTAGGGGACAGGATAGAGATCTAGGGGACAGGATAGAGATCGATAGACGACAGGATAGAGATCTAGGGGACAGGATAGAGATCGATAGACGACAGGATAGAGATCTAGGGGACAGGATGGAGATCTAAGGGACAAAATAGAGATCTAGGGAACAGGATAGAGATCTAGGGGATAGGATATAGATCTATAGTGGACAGGATAGAGATCTATAGGGGACAGGATAGAGATCTAGGGGACAGAATAAATATCCAAGGGCCAGGATAGATACCAAGGGGACAGACAGAGATCTAGGGGACAGAACAGAGATAGAGATCACCTCGGGGACGGGATAGAGATCTAAGGGACAGGATAGAGATCTAGAGGACAGGATAGAGATCTAGTAGATAGAGATCTATGGGATGGGATAGAGATCTAGACGAAAAGGATAGATATCTAGGGGACAGGATAGAGACGAGCATACGTGCTCGAAAAAGAACCACAGCTATGGGATAAATAATCAGAGGAACTCAAACCCACCAGTCCTAAACAGAGCCAGGCCTTGCAGGCAGGCCAGCTCTCCCGGTTTCACCCTCAACGCCTCGAACTCGGCAACGAGGTCGCTCAGCAGAGTCAGGGCATTCGAAACTGGCGTGTCGCCAGCGTCGGCAACCAGCTGGGGCAGGCGAGCGTGGGCGGCAGTCAGCAGGAACAGGCTACGCCAACTGGCTTTGGCGAGCGCGGCCCGGTCAACTGGCGGAAGGCAGCGATAGGCTGGGAGGCTGGCGGCCCAGCGGGACAGCAGGAAGAGCAGCCGGGCGGCGAGCTCGTCCCGACCGGACACTGGGACATGTGGTGCAGTACTACTGGTACTACTAGTAGTAGTAGTGCTAGTAGCAGACGAAGGAGCTGGTGTTAGAATTGGCGGATTAACAGTTGGCTGCGAGATCAACAAGCGTGGCGTCCAAGTTGCCGGCGTTGTGACGGTTCTGCCGGCCGCTGCTGCTGTTGGCTGGTGTTTGATCCGCGGTCCGCGCTCTTGTTGAACAGCTGGTTCAAGGATAGATAGATAGATAGATAGATAGATAGATAGATAGATAGATAGATAGATAGATAGATAGATAGATAGATAGATAGATAGATAGATAGATAGATAGATAGATAGATAGATAGATAGATAGATAGATAGATAGATAGATAGATAGATAGATAGATAGATAGATAGATAGATAGATAGATAGATAGATAGATAGATAGATAGATAGATAGATAGATAGATAGATAGATAGATAGATAGATAGATAGATAGATAGATAGATAGATAGATAGATAGATAGATAGATAGATAGATAGATAGATAGATAGATAGATAGATAGATAGATAGATAGATAGATAGATAGATAGATAGATAGATAGATAGATAGATAGATAGATAGATAGATAGATAGATAGATAGATAGATAGATAGATAGATAGATAGATAGATAGATAGATAGATAGATAGATAGATAGATAGATAGATAGATAGATAGATAGATAGATAGATAGATAGATAGATAGATAGATAGATAGATAGATAGATAGATAGATAGATAGATAGATAGATAGATAGATAGATAGATAGATAGATAGATAGATAGATAGATAGATAGATAGATAGATAGATAGATAGATAGATAGATAGATAGATAGATAGATAGATAGATAGATAGATAGATAGATAGATAGATAGATAGATAGATAGATAGATAGATAGATAGATAGATAGATAGATAGATAGATAGATAGATAGATAGATAGATAGATAGATAGATAGATAGATAGATAGATAGATAGATAGATAGATAGATAGATAGATAGATAGATAGATAGATAGATAGATAGATAGATAGATAGATAGATAGATAGATAGATAGATAGATAGATAGATAGATAGATAGATAGATAGATAGATAGATAGATAGATAGATAGATAGATAGATAGATAGATAGATAGATAGATAGATAGATAGATAGATAGATAGATAGATAGATAGATAGATAGATAGATAGATAGATAGATAGATAGATAGATAGATAGATAGATAGATAGATAGATAGATAGATAGATAGATAGATAGATAGATAGATAGATAGATAGATAGATAGATAGATAGATAGATAGATAGATAGATAGATAGATAGATAGATAGATAGATAGATAGATAGATAGATAGATAGATAGATAGATAGATAGATAGATAGATAGATAGATAGATAGATAGATAGATAGATAGATAGATAGATAGATAGATAGATAGATAGATAGATAGATAGATAGATAGATAGATAGATAGATAGATAGATAGATAGATAGATAGATAGATAGATAGATAGATAGATAGATAGATAGATAGATAGATAGATAGATAGATAGATAGATAGATAGATAGATAGATAGATAGATAGATAGATAGATAGATAGATAGATAGATAGATAGATAGATAGATAGATAGATAGATAGATAGATAGATAGATAGATAGATAGATAGATAGATAGATAGATAGATAGATAGATAGATAGATAGATAGATAGATAGATAGATAGATAGATAGATAGATAGATAGATAGATAGATAGATAGATAGATAGATAGATAGATAGATAGATAGATAGATAGATAGATAGATAGATAGATAGATAGATAGATAGATAGATAGATAGATAGATAGATAGATAGATAGATAGATAGATAGATAGATAGATAGATAGATAGATAGATAGATAGATAGATAGATAGATAGATAGATAGATAGATAGATAGATAGATAGATAGATAGATAGATAGATAGATAGATAGATAGATAGATAGATAGATAGATAGATAGATAGATAGATAGATAGATAGATAGATTAGATAGATAGATAGATAGATAGATAGATAGATAGATAGATAGATAGATAGATAGATAGATAGATAGATAGATAGATAGATAGATAGATAGATAGATAGATAGATAGATAGATAGATAGATAGATAGATAGATAGATAGATAGATAGATAGATAGATAGATAGATAGATAGATAGATAGATAGATAGATAGATAGATAGATAGATAGATAGATAGATAGATAGATAGATAGATAGATAGATAGATAGATAGATAGATAGATAGATAGATAGATAGATAGATAGATAGATAGATAGATAGATAGATAGATAGATAGATAGATAGATAGATAGATAGATAGATAGATAGATAGATAGATAGATAGATAGATAGATAGATAGATAGATAGATAGATAGATAGATAGATAGATAGATAGATAGATAGATAGATAGATAGATAGATAGATAGATAGATAGATAGATAGATAGATAGATAGATAGATAGATAGATAGATAGATAGATAGATAGATAGATAGATAGATAGATAGATAGATAGATAGATAGATAGATAGATAGATAGATAGATAGATAGATAGATAGATAGATAGATAGATAGATAGATAGCTTTTGTACATAAATTAAACAGCAATGCAAAAGTTTAAGCAAGGCAAAGTAACATAGCGAGTACTCAGTCGAGCGACAACGGAAAAGCTGGTAGACGTGTAGCATATATTTAGAATTTAGTTAGCTCACTCTGCACCTAAATATATGCTCGCATTATACAGCGAAGTTAAACCCACACCTGCATTTAAATCATTCACTGGCCCTCTCTGATAACTTCTACCTGATAAACACAGTCCAAGATGCATCTGGGGGCATTCAAGTCACAAGGGCGCGCAAGAGACGCCTCTTTATTGTGTTTAGCTAAGCGCTGTCTCTCTAACCTCTGAATGTCTCTGAATTTCTGCTCAGAAGTCGTCACATTTGAGAGTTAGCTGAAATTGAATCCTTCATTTTTTCTGCATAGCTGGTCAGTCTGGCTGCCGTGACTTTGATAGAGCCAGTCTTATCTCTCTCTCTGTGAGAGCTCGCAGCAGCATCAATTAAACGCCTCTCAGAGATGGTTACCTATAGAAACCCAGTGGCTATACCTATTTAATGGAATTCTGAAATTTTTTATTTTGCTCAAAACTATTTTTTTACGAGTTTGGTTGATGTTGTTGTTATTGCTGTGTTACGGCCTTGAGGCGTCGTTTTATTTTATTGGCCGAATTTTTTGTGTGTGTTTTTGTAAGTCAAAAATACGATCGAGCTACTTGCAATGCTTTTTTTCAAAACAGTTTTTGCACTGGGGTTTTGTGCTTAAAAGCCTCACCTTCTCTGCTCATACCGGCTCTCAAACAGCTGTTGAGCCGACAAGATCGACAGTGATTTCGTTGGTTTCTATCAATAGGACACTGATTAATTGCTGAGCCATTGTAACCCGATTCTCCGTTCTGCTCGGATACCGCTTTGCAAATGTACTTGTGCTGCCGACGAATTGATCGTTTGAAGAAGCCGGCGCATCTGAATAAACAGATTATTTGTAAACAGGCTCAGTTAATTAGGCCTAAAAATATCACAGTTTTAGAGTTAATTTGTCGAACGGAGGTATGAAGTTTTTTGATTGGCTAGCCAAAATGTATGGGTGAGGGATTGATTGGACTGGCTGGGGCAGGGAGTGAGGGGTGATTGGACTGGCTGGGGCAGGGAGTGAGGGGTGATTGGACTGGCTGGGGCAGGGAGTGAGGGGTGATTGGACTGGCTGGGGCAGGGAGTGAGGGGTGATTGGACTGGCTGGGGCAGGGAGTGAGGGGTGATTGGACTGGCTGGGGCAGGGAGTGAGGGGTGATTGGACTGGCTGGGGCAGGGAGTGAGGGGTGATTGGACTGGCTGGGGCAGGGAGTGAGGGGTGATTGGACTGGCTGGGGCAGGGAGTGAGGGGTGATTGGACTGGCTGGGGCAGGGAGTGAGGGGTGATTGGACTGGCTGGGGCAGGGAGTGAGGGGTGATTGGACTGGCTGGGGCAGGGAGTGAGGGGTGATTGGACTGGCTGGGGCAGGGAGTGAGGGATGATTGGACTGGCTGGGGCAGGGAGTGAGGGGTGATTGGACTGGCTGGGGCAGGGAGTGAGGGGTGATTGGACTGGCTGGGGCAGGGAGTGAGGGGTGATTGGACTGGCTGGGACAGGGAGTGAGGGGTGATTGGACTGGCTGGGGAAGGGAGTGAAGTGTGATTGGACTGACAAATCAAAATAAAAAGGCGGCGATGAAGTTTATAGAAACGGATAATTTCGAATGATAATCTGCTTGCTCGTACCCATCGCAAGCATAGATTCCGTAATGTTTTCCGCTGCTAAAATCGCCGCAAACTTGGCAAGGCACGTCAGTCAGAATTCGACCTGAAAAATTGCGGATTAATTTCCCATATTTTTCTGTATTGTTTCAATTGATTTCTAGGAAAATTTTTTAAAGATTAACTTAGCTACATGTACAGTGTACTACTCACTGGATGCGCCTCGAACGGACATGGCTAGTCGGGACGAACTGCCTGCACTAGCAGGAGATTGAGACCGACTTCTGGACATTGGGAGCAACTTATCTATAGCTACAATGATATTCAAAGTTTCTATATTCGGCCTAAAGTAAGCAATAATTCTATCTGCGAAACCCCTGTCTGTCTTTAACTTTGAATGATGTGGCAAAATAGAGATTAAAATAGCTTCTATTGTGGCATTGTTCTCGTTGCTTCTAGCTTAAGCATTTCAGCGAGTTGAGAGCACTGCAACTGGCACAAAAGGCTTTGAGTAACAATTTGATGTTGCTGAATGTGCACTCGGACAGTCTCTCTCTCCCTCTCTCACTATCTCTCTCTGATTGGCCTCTGGCAAGACAGCGAAGCTCAAAACAAGGCCAAGTTGAATTTTTTTTGCACTGAATTTCGATTTCAAGTCGAACTCACTGAATTCACCATGAGTCACCGCAAATTATATTAGTAACTACTGCTAAATCTGTAGGACTATTTAATCGCTTCTCCCCAACTTCCGTTTATAAGCATCGGTGGTTCAGTGGTAGAATGCTCGCCTGCCACGCGGGCGGCCCGGGTTCGATTCCCGGCCGATGCAACCTTTTTGCCATTTCGTTTAAATTACCAAACAAATTTTTCGTACTGCCGTTCCACAACTCAACCTGAGTACTTGACAACGCATTTAAATCTAATGAAATTCAATTTACGCTTCATTACTATCTTGTCATTATTTTCAAGTGAAGCATCATTTATTCACTTCATTTTTTACTTTTTTAAATGAACAGTAGTTAAAACTTACAGTTACGAATATTCGGAAAACTCTGCACCCACAGGGCCTAAGAAAAATGGTAAATTAAATTATTCCATGCTTAGGAAAACAATTTCCGATTGCAGTCTGCACTCTGCCAAGCAAATTCATCCTTCTTATCAAAGTGTAGTGTGTTAAAGATGCTTTTTAATGTGAATAAAAAGATAGTTGCATCGGCCGGGAATCGAACCCGTGCCGCCCGCGTGGCAGGCGAGCATTCTACCACTGAACCACCGATGCATACTAATTAAAACAAAGTTTGAGCCAACTTCAACAAGTAAAGGACCAATAGCGTGATTTATTTATTTGATTTGTACTTGTAATCTCCAGGGTAAGTTTTGTTTAGAAAAAGCTGATTCTGCAAACTGACTACGGCCTGTTTGTTAATTTTATTCCACACGGCTTCGGTTCGGTTCGATTCAATTAGAGAGTTTGAAGCAACAGTCACTCTCGTCCCTTCACTAGGGCCCCAATTATACAATACAATAGACAGTAGCTTGACACACGCTGTGACTTGCAATTTTCGTTGAGGGTGGTTGAGGAAAGAAAATCTATTAGCGAGTACTATCTGCCTCCAAACCAAACCAAACCAAGCCAAGCCAAACTTTGACTATAGGGCTTTTGTGGTCATCAGAAAACTACTGTACATCCAGCCAGCCACTTGAAAATCTATTATTATTGTTGTTCTTGTCTCTGTGTGTGCACGCGACTTCCACGCTTTCAAAGACAGTAGCTAGCTAATGTGTGCATACATAAATGTACGTATGTATTTCACATACAGTTGAACTATGCAGCAATTAATCGGAAGCAATTAGGCACAAGATGCTTGAATAAACGACCACCCCAACTAACTCTACAAAAAACAAAACTCGCAAATGATCGCATTTAGTTTGACTTGTCTTCAAGGTTATAACGGTTACTAAGGCAACAAACGACCATTAAAATTTGAATTTTATAGCGACAAAAGAGTAAAACGTCTACTAACAGTAGGACATTAGCAATATTTTATTCCAAAAAGCTATTAATTAATTAAAAAATGGGTCAGCAGCATTAATTGCAAATTTATTTTTTATGTACACATTGAGCCAGCAATATACGCATACGTACTATAAGTAGTAGCATACTACGACGCGAAAAGAAATTCGTTACTAATAATAAATAGCAAGTCGTCAATTTTGGGTCATAAATTAAAAAAAAAACATTGATGTCTTTCAGTTTATTAACACAGCTGTAGGGACGGCACACATTAATGTCCATACAAATTAGATATCAAGGATTATAAATAATGGATTAATATAAATTTAGACAAGGAATACACAATAACTTATACAAGGAATACATAATACATATAAATAATTATTTACTAGAAATCTGGGATTTCTAGCAACAAACTAAGGATTTCCCTCTCCAAATTAGGGATTTCCAGCTACAAATTAGGGATTTCTATCCCCAAATTGGGGATTTCCAGCTATAAACTATGGTTTTCCAGCTAAAAATTAGGGATTTCCATCCCCAAATTGGGGATTTCTAGCTACAAATTAGGGATTTCCCTCTCCAAATTGGGGATTTTCAGCTATAAATTAGGGATTTCCATCCCCAAATTAGGGATTTGCCTCTGCGAATTGGGGATTTTCAGCTATAAACTATGGTGTTCCAGCTACAAATCAGAAATTTCCATCTCCAAATTAGGGATTTCCATCTCCAAATTAGGGATTTCCATCTCCAAATTAGGGATTTCAGCTACAAATTAGGGATTTCAAGCTACGAGCGTACAAACCATAGATTTCCATCTGCAAATTATGGATTTTCAGTTACAAATCAGGGATTTCCTGCTGTAATTTTGTAATGAAATTTTGACTCAAAGGTAAAAATTAGGGATTTCCAGCTAAAAATTGTGGATTTCCAGCTACAAATCAGGAAAAGGCTAATTCATACAGCCTTGCCATCATTAAGCGCAGCAAACGATGCCGCTAACATTTCGCCCAAAAATTCGGTATAATTTTCAGCCAGAAAATCCGCCCCCAGCAACAGGGTAGCAACGGATAGGCAGACGGCTTGCTGGCTGGAAGCCAACAGAGTTAGAAGGCACACAGGCAGTGGCAGAATGATCAGAGCAACAAAGACTGGGGTGAGATCGTCAGCATACGTAACCAGTTTCGAATGGTTAGATTCCTTAGCAACAACAAATCGTTGATACAGACTCGCCAAAGGCCAGTGAAATTCTTCTTCGCACACCGACCCAGCTTCCTCCCCATCAACATCATTATTGGTACCATCGTTCGCCAAAGCTGAACTGCACAAAATAAAATGCAACGGCAGTTGGCCGAGGCACAGGGCCGATTCCAACAGACCAACCAAGCGATTCCACCAGCCGCCGGGCTCATCTCCGTCGGCGCCGCCGTAGAAGTCGACGCGGTAGAGGGCCGACAGTTGACAGCTTAGTAGCAGGCTGATGAGGAACGGAGCCTGAGAGCGAGGACCCAGCCAGGCGAGTAGGATAGCGGGTAGACTTAGAGACTGTGGGAGGTGTTTTATTAAGTAATGATATGAGTAATAAGCGGATTAGCAACGTTGTTTCTATTGTTTTATAAATTCAAAGTGCCATTTCTGAAAGTGAAAGCGCCATTACTGAAATAAAAGGTGTCATTTCTAGAACTAAAAGCGCCATTTCCGAAACTGGAAGTGCCATTTCTGTAACTGAAAGCGCCATTTATAAAGCTAAAAGGGCCATTTCCGAAACTAAAAGTGCCATTTCTAAAATTAAAAATGCCATTTCTGAAGCTAAAAGTGCCATTTCAAAATCTAAAAGCGCCATTTCTGAAACTGAAAGCGCCATTTCTGAAACTAAAGGTGCCATTTCTAAAATTAAAAGTGCCATTTCTTTAATTGAAAGTGCCATTTCTTTAACTGAAAGTGCCATTTCTTCAATTGTAGGTGCCATTTCTGAAACTGAAAGTTCGAATTCTAAAATTGACAGTGCCATTTCTGATATTGAAAGTGCCGTTTCTGAATTTTAAAGTGCCATTTCAGAAACTAAAAAATGCCATTTCTGAAAGTGAAATTGTCATTTCTAAATTTGAAACTGCCATTTTTGAAACTAAAAGTGCCATTTCTAAAACTAAAAATGCCATTTCTGAAAGTGAAATTGTCATTTCTAAATTTGAAGGTGACATTTCCGAAACTGAAAGTGAATGCTGGCAATTCTAAAACTAAGAGCGTAATTTTTTTAATTTAAAGTGCAGTATGAGCATGCAGTGATGTTACTAAAATGATAAATGCCATTGTCCCATGTTAAAAGTCCCACTCACAATAACATGATCCAGAGGACTCCAGCATCCAATCAACAGCAGGCAGTAAGCAATCGCCAACAATGCATTAAACAGTCGCTCCTCCGACGAGAGTTGTTGAGTTAGTTGAACTAAATCGGGATTTGACTAAAATTTGAGAAAAAAATAAAGAAATTTTAGTATTTCTACTCTAAGTAGAATAAATAGAAAAAATGTTTTGTTTTAAATAAATATAGTACCTTTGAAACAGAGCGAAGCCATCTGCTAGCGAGCAGCTGATGAACATTCATAATTAGTGCCAATACAAACGAGTACCAATTCGGCACCAGTAGTAGATGCACTCCCGATAGTAGTATGATGCAGGCAAAACTGTAAAAAAGTAGAAAATTTGAGGAAATTTTAGAAAAAAATATGTACAATTAACAAAGATACAAAAGACAGAGTGAAACTCACAGAGCCAAAGAAAATCTGAACAGTTTCTCAGTATTAAAAGTTGCCGTTAGACACAAATAGAAGCTTGTTGAAATACAAGCCGCACTGAGTAGTGCTGTGACAGTCTGGGATGACGCAACCATGGGACGAAACTGTTGAAGGTAAAAAAATTATTTTTCATAAGTAAATCTAATAGACTTATTAACACAGATAGATCTAAGGGGCTGGCGGCCCAACTAACTATCAGCCTGAGCATCTGGAAGGCTGGTGATCCAACCAACTATCAGCCTGAGCATCTGGGAGGCTGGTGATCCAACCAACTATCAGCCTGAGCATCTGGAAGGCTGGTGATCCAACCAACTATCAGCCTGAGCATCTGGAAGGCTGGTGATCCAACTAACTATCAGCCTGAGCATCTGGGAGGCTGGTGATCCAACCAACTATCAGCCTGAGGATCTGGGAGGTTGGTGATCCAACCAACTATCAGCCTGAGCATCTGGGAGGCTGGTGATCCAACCAACTATCAGCCTGAGCATCTGGGAGGCTGGTGATCCAACCAACTATCAGCCTGAGGATCTGGGAGGCTGGTGATCCAACCAACTATCAGCCTGAGCATCTGGGAGGCTGGTGATCCAACCAACTATGAGCCTGAGGATCTGGGAGGCTGGTGATCCAACCAACTATCAGCCTAAGGATCTGGGAGGCTGGTGATCCAACCAACTAGCAGCCTGAGGATCTGGGAGGCTGGTGACCCAACCAACCAACAGCCTGAGGATCTGGGAGGCTGGTGATCCAACCAACCAACATCCTGAGCATCTGGGAGGCTGGTGATCCAACTAACCATCAGCCAGAGGATATGGAAGGCTGGTGACCCAACCATAGAAACCAGAGTGACTGCTCAACTTACCACAGTGCAGTACAGCAGAAAGTGCTGACAAGTCAGTAGTAAGCACAGCGCAAAGCCCCAGAAAAATTGCTTGCCACCAGCAATGCCAATTTTCTTTAGCCAAGAGACAGTGTAAACAACCACTAAAAGCAATGCTTGAATTGCCGCTAACAGAAGCCTGAAAGAAAAACTTAGTGGCGTTATAAACAAACCATAAATCATAAAAACAATAGAATAGAATTGACGTACCCAAAATTATAAGTGACAAATGGCAAGAAATCATTTCGTACTAAACCGAGCAATAGGCCAAGAATACCGCAAGCAGCTGTGACCAATTTTATTGGAGTCCAATAAGACGGAGGTACTGTTAATACACTTTTCGAATGCAATATTGAACCGAATAGAAGGCAGAGTACTAAAATTTTTCAACATTTTTATGAAAAAGCAACGTTATAATTTGACGATATGCAGCGATAATAAATAGTACGTTTATAACTCACCAACAAATTCAACACCATCTAGTTGTCTGTCAAAAATGCTAAAAGCAATTGAAGCTAGAATAGTTTGACGCAGGGGCAATAGTAAAACAAACATTGTTAGCAGCGAGGCGGCGGGCTGAAGATAATTAAATTTGGCTTTTTAAATATCGTATATCATTACGACTACTCAGATCAGTAGTCTCAATAGCAAAAAGGCAAATTTTTTGAAGATAAATAGAGCGGAGAGGCTGATTCTAAGGAGAGAGATGGAGCGGAGAGGCTGACTCTAAGAAGAAAGAGATAGAGAAGAGAAGCTGGTTGAATGAACAGAAAAACCTAAGAAACCCAAAAAAACTCACCAATCCAACCCTCCGCTTATCAACATAAAATCCGTGACCATTTGACAGTGTCCATAGCAACACCACAGCCTGTAAGCACAGCAACCATAGACAGATCACTGATTGAATGGGGAAAATCTCCCGTTGATCAATACCAGCTAGCCGATGGGTAGTCAGTAGTACACACCGGGTAGCAACCGTTGCCAAGTGAACTGATTTCAGCGGTATAGGCAGTTTTGCATGCGGCAATCTGAATTTATTAAATTGCACCATTATTCAATAATTGAAAAGTATCAAAATCTAATAAACAAAATCATCTCACTTCAAAACAGCCGCAATCACTAAGCAGGAGAAGAGCAGCACAGTTTGATACGGCGCATAGCCAAGCAAATAGAAATTCCATTCGCAGTAGTAAAATGCTGAAATAAAAATGGATAAAAAACGCATACTAGCCTACTTACTTCTTAACAGTAGAAAAATGTGCGTTTTTTGATCAAAAATTAAAATAACTTACTGATCAGAAATACAGTAAATATTGTAGCAAACAGATAACGTTTATAATTAGTAGTTTTTCGTCCAGCTAATAGCAGAAATATCAACGGACTCAATGCCGTTGCCAATAGGATGCCGGCGAATTGACGCTGGGTGAGAGTTGGATCCCACATTGAATATCTGAAATTAAAATTTTTATTTTTATTAAAAAAAATTTTATCCGTCTGTTTTGGGACTTTCACCCAGATTATCCTTCTGATCTGGGACTTTCACCTAGATTATCCTTCTGATCTGGGACTTTCACCTAGATTATCCTTCTGATCTGGGACTTTCACCCAGATTATCCTTCTGTTCTGGGACTTTCACCCAGATTATCCTTCTGATCTGGGACTTTCACCCAGATTATCCTTCTGTTCTGGGACTTTCACCCAGATTATCCTTCTGATCTGGGACTTTTATCCAGATTATCTTTCTGATCTTGGACTTTTACCCAGATTATCCTTCTGATCTGGGACTTTTACCCAGATTATCCTTCTGATCTGGGACTTTCACCCAGATTATCCTTCTGATCTGGGACTTTCACCCAGATTATCCTTCTGCTCTGGGACTTTCACCTAGACTATCCTTCTGATCTGGGACTTTCACCTAGATTATCCTTCTGATCTGGGACTTTTACCAGATTATCCTTCTGATCTGGGACTTTCTCCCAGATTATCCTTCTGATCTGGGACTTTCACCCAGATAATCCTTCTGATCTGGGACTTTCACCCAGATTATCCTTCTGATCTGGGACTTTCACCTAGATTATCCTTCTGATCTGGGACTTTCACCCAGATTATCCTTCTGTTCTGGGACTTTCACCCAGATTATCCTTCTGATCTGGGACTTTCACCCAGATTATCCTTCTGATCTGGGACTTTCACCTAGATTATCCTTCTGTTCTGGGACTTTCACCCAGATTATCCTTCTGATCTGGGACTTTCACCTAGATTATCCTTCTGATCTGGGACTTTTCACCCAGATTATCCTTCTGATCTGGGACTTTTACCTAGATAATCCTTCTGATCTGGGACTTTTCGCCCAGATTATCCTTCTGTTCTGGGACTTTCACCCAGATTATCCTTGTGATCTGGGACTTTCACCCAGATTATCCTTCTGATCTGGGACTTTCACCCAGATTATCCTTCTGATCTGGGACTTTTACCCAGATTATCCTTCTGATCTGGGACTTTTACCTAGATTATCCTTCTGATCTGGGACTTTCACCCAGATTATCCTTCTGATCTGGGACTTTCACCCAGATTATCCTTCTGATCTGGGACTTTCACCCAGATAATCCTTCTGATCTGGGACTTTCACCCAGATTATCCTTCTGATCTGGGACTTTTACCCAGATTATCCTTCTGATCTGGGACTTTCACCTAGATTATCCTTCTGTTCTGGGACTTTCACCCAGATTATCCTTCTGATCTGGGACTTTCACCTAGATTATCCTTCTGTTCTGGGACTTTCACCCAGATTATCCTTCTGATCTGGGACTTTTACCTAGATAATCCTTCTGATCTGGGACTTTTCGCCCAGATTATCCTTCTGTTCTGGGACTTTCACCCAGATTATCCTTGTGATCTGGGACTTTCACCCAGATTATCCTTCTGATCTGGGACTTTCACCCAGATTATCCTTCTGATCTGGGACTTTTACCCAGATTATCTTTCTGATCTGGGACTTTTACCCAGATTATCTTTCTGATATGGGACTTTTACCCAGATTATCCTTCTGATCTGGGACTTTTACCCAGATTATCTTTCTGATCTGGGACTTTTACCCAGATTATCCTTCTGATCTGGGACTTTCACCTAGATTATCCTTCTGTTCTGGGACTTTCACCCAGATTATCCTTCTGATCTGGGACTTTTACCTAGATAATCCTTCTGATCTGGGACTTTTCGCCCAGATTATCCTTCTGTTCTGGGACTTTCACCCAGATTATCCTTGTGATCTGGGACTTTCACCCAGATTATCCTTCTGATCTGGGACTTTCACCCAGATTATCCTTCTGATCTGGGACTTTTTACCCAGATTATCCTTCTGATCTGGGACTTTTACCTAGATTATCCTTCTGATCTGGGACTTTCACCCAGATTATCCTTCTGATCTGGGACTTTCACCCAGATTATCCTTCTGATCTGGGACTTTCACCCAGATAATCCTTCTGATCTGGGACTTTCACCCAGATTATCCTTCTGATCTGGGACTTTTACCCAGATTATCCTTCTGATCTGGGACTTTCACCTAGATTATCCTTCTGTTCTGGGACTTTCACCCAGATTATCCTTCTGATCTGGGACTTTCACCTAGATTATCCTTCTGTTCTGGGACTTTCACCCAGATTATCCTTCTGATCTGGGACTTTTACCTAGATAATCCTTCTGATCTGGGACTTTTCGCCCAGATTATCCTTCTGTTCTGGGACTTTCACCCAGATTATCCTTGTGATCTGGGACTTTCACCCAGATTATCCTTCTGATCTGGGACTTTCACCCAGATTATCCTTCTGATCTGGGACTTTTACCCAGATTATCTTTCTGATCTGGGACTTTTACCCAGATTATCTTTCTGATATGGGACTTTTACCCAGATTATCCTTCTGATCTGGGACTTTTACCCAGATTATCTTTCTGATCTGGGACTTTTACCCAGATTATCCTTCTGATCTGGGACTTTTACCCAGATTATCCTTCTGATCTGGGACTTTCACCTAGATTATCCTTCTGATCTGGGACTTTCACCCAGATTATCCTTCTGATCTAGAACTTTCACCCAGATTATCCTTCTGATCTGGGACTTTCACCCAGATTATCCTTCTGATCTGGGACTTTCACCTAGATTATCCTTCTGATCTGGGACTTTCACCTAGATTATCCTTCTGATCTGGGACTTTCACCTAGATTATCCTTCTGATCTGGGACTTTTCGCCCAGATTATCCTTCTGATCTGGGACTTTCACCCAGATAATCCTTCTGATCTGGGACTTTCACCCAGATTATCTTTCTGATCTGGGACTTTCACCTAGATTATCCTTCTGATCTGGGACTTTTCGCCCAGATTATCCTTCTGATCTGGGACTTTTCGCCCAGATTATCCTTCTGATCTGGGACTTTCACCCAGATAATCCTTCTGTTCTGGGACTTTCACCCAGATTATCTTTCTGATCTGGGACTTTCACCTAGATTATCCTTCTGATCTGGGACTTTTCGCCCAGATTATCCTTCTGATCTGGGACTTTCACCTAGATTATCCTTCTGATCTGGGACTTTCACCTAGATTATCCTTCTGATCTGGGACTTTCACCTAGATTTTCCTTCTGATCTGGGACTTTTCGCCCAGATTATCCTTCTGATCTGGGACTTTTCGCCCAGATTATCCTTCTGCTCTGGGACTTTCACCTAGACTATCCTTCTGATCTGGGACTTTCACCTAGATTATCCTTCTGATCTGGGACTTTCACCTAGATTATCCTTCTGATCTCGGACTTTTCGCCCAGATTATCCTTCTGATCTGGGACTTTCACCCAGATTATCCTTCTGATCTGGGACTTTCACCCAGATAATCCTTCTGATCTGGGACTTTCACCCAGATTATCCTTCTGATCTGGGACTTTTACCCAGATTATCCTTCTGATCTGGGACTTTCACCTAGATTATCCTTCTGTTCTGGGACTTTCACCCAGATTATCCTTCTGATCTGGGACTTTCACCTAGATTATCCTTCGGTTCTGGGACTTTCACCCAGATTATCCTTCTGATCTGGGACTTTTACCTAGATAATCCTTCTGATCTGGGACTTTTCGCCCAGATTATCCTTCTGTTCTGGGACTTTCACCCAGATTATCCTTGTGATCTGGGACTTTCACCCAGATTATCCTTCTGATCTGGGACTTTCACCCAGATTATCCTTCTGATCTGGGACTTTTACCCAGATTATCTTTCTGATCTGGGACTTTTACCCAGATTATCTTTCTGATATGGGACTTTTACCCAGATTATCCTTCTGATCTGGGACTTTTACCCAGATTATCTTTCTGATCTGGGACTTTTACCCAGATTATCCTTCTGATCTGGGACTTTTACCCAGATTATCCTTCTGATCTGGGACTTTCACCCCGATTATCCTTCTGATCTGGGACTTTCACCTAGATTATCCTTCTGATCTGGGACTTTCTCCCAGATTATCCTTCTGATCTGGGACTTTCACCCAGATTATCCTTCTGATCTGGGACTTTCACCCAGATTATCCTTCTGATGTGGGACTTTCACCTAGATTATCCTTCTGATCTGGGACTTTTACCCAGATTATCCTTCTGATCTGGGACTTTCACCCAGATTATCCTTCTGATGTGGGACTTTCACCTAGATTATCCTTCTGATCTGGGACTTTCACCCAGATTATCCTTCTGATCTGGGACTTTCACCCAGATTATCCTTCTGATCTGGGACTTTCACCCAGATAATCCTTCTGATCTGGGACTTTCACCCAGATTATCCTTCTGATCTGGGACTTTTACCCAGATTATCCTTCTGATCTGGGACTTTCACCTAGATTATCCTTCTGTTCTGGGACTTTCACCCAGATTATCCTTCTGATCTGGGACTTTCACCTAGATTATCCTTCTGTTCTGGGACTTTCACCCAGATTATCCTTCTGATCTGGGACTTTTACCTAGATAATCCTTCTGATCTGGGACTTTTCGCCCAGATTATCCTTCTGTTCTGGGACTTTCACCCAGATTATCCTTGTGATCTGGGACTTTCACCCAGATTATCCTTCTGATCTGGGACTTTCACCCAGATTATCCTTCTGATCTGGGACTTTTACCCAGATTATCTTTCTGATCTGGGACTTTTACCCAGATTATCTTTCTGATATGGGACTTTCAGCCAGATTATCTTTCTGATCTGGGACTTTTACCCAGATTATCCTTCTGATCTGGGACTTTTACCCAGATTATCCTTCTGATCTGGGACTTTCACCCCGATTATCCTTCTGATCTGGGACTTTCACCTAGATTATCCTTCTGATCTGGGACTTTCTCCCAGATTATCCTTCTGATCTGGGACTTTCACCCAGATTATCCTTCTGATCTGGGACTTTCACCCAGATTATCCTTCTGATGTGGGACTTTCACCTAGATTATCCTTCTGATCTGGGACTTTTACCCAGATTATCCTTCTGATCTGGGACTTTCACCCAGATTATCCTTCTGATGTGGGACTTTCACCTAGATTATCCTTCTGATCTGGGACTTTCTCCCAGATTATCCTTCTGATCTGGGACTTTCACCCAGATTATCCTTCTGATCTGGGACTTTCACCCAGATTATCCTTCTGATGTGGGACTTTCACCTAGATTATCCTTCTGATCTGGGACTTTTACCCAGATTATCCTTCTGATCTGGGACTTTCACCTAGATTATCCTTCTGATCTGGGACTTTCACCCAGATTATCCTTCTGATCTGGGACTTTCACCTAGATTATCCTTCTGATCTGGGACTTTCACCTAGATTATCCTTCTGATCTGGGACTTTCACCCAGATAATCCTTCTGATCTGGGACTTTCACCTAGATTATCCTTCTGATCTGGGACTTTCACCCAGATTATCCTTCTGATCTAGAACTTTCACCCAGATTATCCTTCTGATCTGGGACTTTCACCCAGATTATCCTTCTGATCTGGGACTTTCACCTAGATTATCCTTCTGATCTGGGACTTTCACCTAGATTATCCTTCTGATCTGGGACTTTCACCTAGATTATCCTTCTGATCTGGGACTTTTCGCCCAGATTATCCTTCTGATCTGGGACTTTCACCCAGATAATCCTTCTGATCTGGGACTTTCACCCAGATTATCTTTCTGATCTGGGACTTTCACCTAGATTATCCTTCTGATCTGGGACTTTTCGCCCAGATTATCCTTCTGATCTGGGACTTTTCGCCCAGATTATCCTTCTGATCTGGGACTTTCACCCAGATAATCCTTCTGTTCTGGGACTTTCACCCAGATTATCTTTCTGATCTGGGACTTTCACCTAGATTATCCTTCTGATCTGGGACTTTTCGCCCAGATTATCCTTCTGATCTGGGACTTTCACCTAGATTATCCTTCTGATCTGGGACTTTCACCTAGATTATCCTTCTGATCTGGGACTTTCACCTAGATTTTCCTTCTGATCTGGGACTTTTCGCCCAGATTATCCTTCTGATCTGGGACTTTTCGCCCAGATTATCCTTCTGCTCTGGGACTTTCACCTAGACTATCCTTCTGATCTGGGACTTTCACCTAGATTATCCTTCTGATCTGGGACTTTCACCTAGATTATCCTTCTGATCTCGGACTTTTCGCCCAGATTATCCTTCTGATCTGGGACTTTTACCTAGATTATCCTTCTGATCTGGGACTTTTCGCCCAGATTATCCTTCTGATCTGGGACTTTCACCTAGATTATCCTTCTGATCTGGGACTTTCACCTAGATTATCCTTCTGATCTGGGACTTTCACCTAGATTATCCTTCTGATCTGGGACTGATCTAAGATTATTTAATAAGGCTTATAGAAGACGGTAGACCTAACTCACTGAATCTTCCATGGGAACAGAAAGACCTGCGCTGCGAAAGCCACTGCGCCAATCAAGCCGCAGCCCCAGCCAATCAGACGGCTGACGAAGCCGCCGCCGCCGCCGCCTCCGCCGATCGCCGCGGATTCCCCCGTTGCCGATGCCGCTTCGTATCCGACAGCAGCGCCTCGAGACAGCAGCGCCACCCCGACGGCCGCCAAAGTCGCCGGCGGTCCCGTGTAAAAGTGCAGCGCGACTCCGTGGGCGCGCAGCGACGGGGTCAGCAATAGGGCGGCCGAGATCAGGCTTGCGTCGCGAATTAACAGACCGGGCGATTTGATCCACGAGGGCAGGGCCAGCGAGGCGTCCTCAGCTGGGTGGAATGTGGATTTTTTTAATTGCAAAGTAAAAAAATACTCAAACTAAAAAAGATCGCTAACAATGATATTGATTTTTTTCGGGAGATTCTGGTACAGATCGGTTCTTAAATCCTCATCAAGGATCCTGCAATCGATTATTTAAATCCTATTCCCATTAACCGATTCTAAAAATCCTCATCAAGGATGCTGCCACCCATCTCTAAATTTATGATGCTGCAATCTATTCTAAAAGTCCTCATCTAGGATGCTGCAATCTATTCTGAAAATCCTCATCTAGGATGCTGCAATCGATTCTGAAAATCCTCATCTAGGATGCTGCAATCTATTCTGAAAATCCTCATCTAGGATGCTGCAATCTATTCTGAAAATCCTCATCTAGGATGCAGCAATCGATTCTGAAAAGCCTCATCAAGGATGTAGCAGTAGATTCTGAAAAACCCTATCGAGAATGCTGCAATACATACTAAAAAATCTCTACTAGGTGTCGTTATACCTAAAGTACATGCATAAGATTTTAATTTAAGTATTCAAAACACTTACTGTAGTGCTTAATCAGCTTTTGGAGACCCAAAAAGTTTGCTGCCAGACCGCTTAAGCTGGTTATAAAGAAAAATTCCAGCTGAAATGAAATTGTTTTCTTTGTTCGAGGATTAAGAGGTTTAGAGTTGTTAAACGGTTAAGAGGGGCTTTGGTTCTACCAGATGTACAATCATTCCAAACGGAGTGGGGTGGACAGAAATTCAATGTACATAGTGCTAGAAATCTACATTGTACATGGTGAATGGAGGAAAATACGATGTACATCAGCAACACAGGGTAAGAGAAAAAATCGATTATTGCACTAGTACAAAAACATACCAGAAATTTACTATTCAGCAGAGAAACCAACGACGCTTTAACTATTACGTGCTTAGCAACAAAAACAGCCAACGGTGTCAGAAATATAATGCCAACAATGATGGTGTGAATTTCGGCCGCATATTTTGATTCCTTGGTGTTGCGTATCTCCGGATCAGTGATGTAAACTCGGTACTGGGCGAAGCTAAAATTAATTTAGTTTAATAATAACAAACATACTTGCTTATTTTTTCCATATCTTTTGTTTTCAGGCTAAAAACAAAAACATTTGTACCATACAAGCCTATTGAAATAGAATATTTCAAGAAAATTAAAGAAAAACGAATTACCTCAAACAGAGCAGATAATAGGGTAAATATTCGATTCCATAAAAGCTAGTCAAATACCAACTGCAGATAAGGGAAGCAAGTCCAGGCAGCAGACAATAGCCAAATATTCTGAGGCCTTCCTGCAGATAAATTTACATATAATTTATTACTGTTTGTATTCAAATGAAAATAGCTAAACAGATGTGATTGAATTTTAAAAACTTACATCGAAAAAAATTCCTGGGCCAAGCAAGGCCTCCAAGTTGATAGATTTGTCAAGTATAACCCACATAACAGAGACCACAACAAAGAAGTGAAAACAGCCAAATAATAAAATGTTAAATATGGATTTCCTGTATGAATTGAAAACAAAATTTTGTAATATTCATTAACTTTTAAATAATACACAGGCTTAAAAAATTTACTACATAAATCAAAAGGGGTGATTTTACAATCTAAAAAAGGTTTATTGTCTTGAAATATATTCAAATTTCCCCAATTTTTTATTTCAAAAGTCTTACTTAATCTATTGCTCAAAAGGTACTAAATCATGTTTCAGTTTCTCTAAATATTTTATTATTAAAATTTTGTTTAATTTTTATTTTATTAAAATTTTGTTTAACTGAGGTTGCAATTAAAATATGCAAAAATGATAATAAATTATACCCAACTATTTGACTAATTATAAAAATGTATGAAAGGATGAAAAAATATGAATTATTTATTAAAAGTACAAGTACTAGTCCTTAATTGTTCAAAATAACTCAAAGAACTCAAATGGTTTAAAATAAGATGACTTACCAAATAAGTGGTAAAATAGCAACAATTAAATGCAGCTCAATTAACACTCCAATGAAAATTGCTGCACCAAAAGTTCTACAATTAGCATTGAAAAAATCCAATTAGGACACCCAGTACTTTGTATAGTTCATTAATAAGAGATTAAATTTAAAAAAGATAAGAATACTTACATCTGATAATGCTTCTTAGAAATAAGTTTCCCCATGTACAATAATACATACAAAAATACAATCCTAAAAACAAAAAGGAAAACAACTATTATTTATCCTGTTTGCTTATTTTAATATATCCTTGAGACTAATATGTAAAAAATAGAAGTTTAATTTATACTTACCGCTGACCACATGTTTCAGATAGGCATAATACAGTAGGCACTATTGATATTGCAATTTGCCGGGGAAATATTGATATTGCCATTTAGGAAATAAGCTGGCTTAATAATTTAATATATCTGAAATACAAAATTTTTAATAATAAATAATTTTGACCTAGGAAATGAGTTGGCTTACATTAACTAAGGAATCATGGGTATCTAAATTAGGAATTAAGGAGATAGGTTACTACTTACTAAATTACTTGAAAATCTAAAAACCATAAAAAGTCAAAAAAACTTATTACTACCTAAATTAACTTAGCATATATTTGGTATAAGTTTATTTCAATTAGATTATTTGATTGTATATTTATTTTGTTTCAGTTTTTAAAGGGGATCCTATTGGAAAAAAAAATAAATGCATTTTTTGTACTTTATTAATAATGATAAATATGGCTTATTGGAAATTAAAAGATGTTATAAAGAAGATTTATACAACAAAACTTTTGGTGAATTACTATATGCATATACATTGAATAATTAAATTGTTTAAAATTACTATACAAAAAATTTTCAACACAACCAATGCAGTGCCATGTTTATAATAAAGTTAAAGGATAGCAAAATAAAAACTTGATAAGCAGCCACACCTGGAAAATTAAAAGAAAAATAAAAGCATACAAAGATATAATAATGAATTGAAATGCAGACTTACAAAGTAGCACAATTGAATAATTTCAATTTTACAGTGAAAATGTTTCATTGCTAATGTAGGAATAAAAATAGAAAGCATTTGAAAACTTTAGCTATTACATGTACAGATACAATATTTTATGAAAAAAGAAGACAAAAAATACCATTATATTTAATCTTTTGCCATATTTGTCAAATTAAGACAATTATTGCAGGCAATAGAAAGATACTAGGGAAAAGTTTGATAATAAAACATGCAAGTTTTTTATAAGCTTTTAATATAGTCATAGACTCATAGATCAATTAGCTAGGCCTGGTTTGTATTTTAGGCCTAGCAATAGCATACAATAATATTACAATCTCTTAATAAGAAGTATGGAAAGTTAGACATTATATTAGTAGCCATAGCTGTTACTTCATCAACTTAGCAAAGTCTTTGCAAAATATAGACTTAATAGTTTTCATCGAGTTCAAGTAAAGCCTTCTTGGCGCGACGAGTTGTTGATCCAATTGGAGTATTAGCTTCTGTGCTAGAAGTAGAATTTTTCTTGCCAGATATTTTTTGCCTTTGTTTTGAAGATTGGGCAGTTTTAGCCTTAGTAGTAATAGCATTCTTATTATCATAGTTTGTACTAGCCAAATTTTTAGTTGCCTGATATAATTCCTCCTCAGGTTCAAAAACAGGTCCATTATTATTATTAATCTGATAAGGTGCCATGACAAGTGTAGGCTGACAAACATCACCAACACTGTAACTTCGCTTCAGGTGATCAGCAGTTCGCAAAACAGCACTAGCAGCATAGTTCATTCCATTTTGGCCAAATTGCAGAAGAACTTCACATCCCTTGTTAGAGGCTGCAGCAATGTAGCTATCAATGTCCCTTTCGTGCCTTTGCAGATTTGGGTGTATTACCCTTCGATACAGATAGCTTGAACCACGAGTCATTGGAAGAACCATCCACAGAACAAATAATATCTTAGATTCATAGTAGAGTGGCAGCCATGAGAAAAGTAAGTCAGTCACGACTTCACAGGCCGTGAAAGCAGCAAAAACGATCCAATACATCATCCACTTAACTTGGTCGTATCCATTTCGACGGTTAAGTGCTTTAAACGAGCTAAAAGCAGGATAAAGAACGCCGATTACAATTATCAGGCAGCGGTACATTGTAGAAGTTATAAAGAAAAGCATGACGGCCTGTACGTGGAATAAGCCAGAGATAAATGAAATACGGAAGTGTGTATAACGATGTTTATAAGACGACAGGAACTATAAACTGCCACAAGTATTGCAGTCGCAATACAGGAAGAAAGCCTAGATAGTTTTATATTAGGCCTTTGTGTGTTGTCTCACGCATGACAAAAAACTGTTTCTAAGAATATCATTTTAAAAAAAAAGTTTTACAAGTTAGAAACCTATTTTACCATTATCAAATTTATTTTTTACTTATTCTATTATTTCTTACACTGTTTTAGCAATGTTTTTATGATAATTTTAATTCTGGTTATAATTTTCTCCGACTTTGTTTTATTGACATTACATAACTCGGTTTTTATGCACATTTTTACTCCATGCTGGTAGGAAGTCCCAAGGACCATCAGAAGGCAACCGTGTCACGTCCTACTACTTAAGATGTTCTTAAGAAGTCCTTGGTTTATTCTAAAATTCAAAGATCTATTCTTACTAGGGGGACTAAAAAACTTCAACTGGGCCGATGGGAGCTCCAAAGATATTGTTTCGATCGGAAAATGTTTCTTATTAAAATGCCTTGAAGTAAGATATTATCATTTGGTCTAAAAATAGAGTTTTTGTAAAAATATAAAATGCTCATTTAATTTAGACGAATTAAATGTAACCCGAAGAGCAATATCGCAAGCGAAATAAAAAATTCCGAACTTTGAATTTTTCAGCAAACTGCCAACTCCATCCTAAACTAAAAAACTGTCCAGATCCCTAAAAATACGTGCTCATGCCTAAATAATCTGCCATTTTTTCGACTACGGTTCTAATCTAAAACATCTGAATAAAAGCATTCGCAACGATACATTACCAGAAAATGTTGATAATTCTTTCATGGTCGAGTCATGTACATTTCAATTCAATTGTATTTCCGATTTTAAAAAGTTTATGCACATGCATACATGCTTGGCATAAATGTACATGTACTTCTAAAATCTTGAAAAAATAATGTGCAATTTTTGTAGGGCTGTTTATGTATGGATAATGAAACAACACATTGATACAGAGTATGTACTTTCCTAGCTAGAAGCCTGATTCATACTACGTCTTCTTGTTGATCATCCTTTAGGTTACCGCAGTTACACTGTAGGTTAGCGCAGTTTAACAGTCAGGAAAATCTCCATCCTCAGTACGTAGAAAGGTTTATCTTGAATTTTAACTTCATCAGAAAGTGATTCAACGTCGATCATCAGCTACTTCTTCGGGAGACGATTCGGTTTTAGAATCACTCAGTTGAAGTTCGTCATCTGGTACTTCTTCGGGAGACAATTCGGTTTCAGAATCACTCAGTTGAAGTTCGTCATCTGGTACTTCTTCGGGAGACGATTCGGTTTCAGAATCACCCAGTTGAAGTTCGTCATCTGATACTTCTTCGGGAGACGATTCGGTTTCAGAATCACCCAGTTGAAGTTCGTCATCTGGTACTTCTTCGGGAGACGATTCGGTTTTAGAATCACCCAGTTGAAGTTCGCCATCTGGTACTTCTTCGGGAGACGATTCGGTTTCAGAAGCACCCAGTTGAAGTTCGTCTTCAGCTACTTCTTCGGGAGACGATTCTTTTTCGAGATCAGTCTGCTGTACCACATCGATTTTCTCCAGGATGGATTCAGTGTCATCCAATCCTGATACGAAATATCCCAAGCGTAATTCTCCGTTTGAATTATCATCCAGACCTCGGCGAACACTCAAGGCTGCAGCTGCGTCGCTGCACAACCGGTAACATGGTGTTATAATCAGAAACAGTAGGCACACAAGCGCAGTACACGATCTCATTTTTAATTATGAAATGCAGGTAAACAGTTGGATTTTAGTCGGGGAAAAAGCCTCGCTGCTTATACATGTAGTTTCATCCAGTGTCTCTTAGGCCCTACTTCATATAGTGGCCCGTAATACAGGTTTCAGGGTCACGTGCTCTAAATTAAGCAAGACTTTCAGTTTTCCGTTTTGATAAGAATAACCCCCTTTGGTTAATCATAATGCTCTTCGTGTAAAGATCTTTGACTAACACTGACCAGAGCTGTTTAGTTTTGACTGGATTTAACTGCTTTGAACAAACCATGAATGTTGTTGAAATTATTAATTCTTATCTAATTTGACAATTTGAACTAACGGTATGATAGATTTAGTAAGATACGTAGTTAAAATAGAATATTTGATTGCATCTTTAATTTAATTATTAATAAAGGGATTTTACGTTCAAACTATTTATCAGAAAAAATCAGGCAAGATAAAATTTTCATATGCGTAAAGTAAAACAAAATCTACAGGAAAAAAGTAGAATTTAAACAGTTGCTGAACGCTTCTATAATAAAGACTCAGTAATTCCTGCTCGCAGTATCCTAGGTTCACCAAAGTGACCATTGCAGCAGCCAGTCTAGCCTATCAGGTTTTAAATCCTTATTCGATTTTTCAAGTTTAACAGTAACGCTAAGCAATTGGCTGGTGTCCAAACCCGAGTTGCTGAGCGCAAACATCGACTGAAAACTTTTCCGTCGTTTGTCATAGTAACCAGCGTCGCATAAAACTTCCGAATGTTGAGGCGAACTGTCGGAAGCTATTGACACGACTGTCGGTTCTTTTGAAGTTGCTTGTACTGGAGGCTCGACAGCGGAGGCCTCATCTAACAAAGACTCAGTCTTGGTCGTTTTACTCGACGAAACCACTTGCGTGCCGCCAATGACAAAAAGTTTATTCCCAATCAGAGACACGCCTGGATAAGCCCTGCTGCACTGTTCAATGTTTCTTCTGGTCCACAGCATTGTCATTGAGTCGGCAATGCCGTCAACTTTGTCCTGTTCCATGGCTTTGTTGAGCTCTTCAAGTTGAGCCTGTACGACATTAAAGTTGGTGGATGCAGTCACATTTGAGCAGAGGAGGTTAGTAGAGAGGAAAGGAGACAACAGAAAAGAAGAAAGGAGGGGAAGAGTGGAAGAGAGGAGATGAGAGGACAGGAGAGGAGAGGAGAGGAGATGAGATAAGAGGAGAGGAGATGAGAGGAGAGGAGATGAGATAAGAGGAGAGGGGAGGAGAGGAGAGGAGATGAGATGAGAGAAGAGGAGAGGAGAGGAGATGAGATAAGAGGAGAGGAGACGAGAGGAGCGAAGAGGAGAGGAGAGGAGAGGAGAGGAGAGGAGAGGAGAGAAGAGGAGAGGAGAGGAGAGGAGAGGAGAGGAGAGGAGAGGAGAGGAGAGGAGAGGAGAGGAGAGGAGAGGAGAGGAGAGGAGAGGAGAGGAAAGGAGAGGAGACGAGAGGAGACGAGAGGAGAGGAGAGAAGAAAAGGGGGAGAGCAAGGAGGAAGAGATGAGAGGTGAGGCGAGAAAGAATGTTGAGAAACAACAGTAAATGTACTTTTATAGAAGATAAAAGCCACCTTGAAGCCGCTCACCTTCAAATCCTCAACGCTGAAATAAAAGATGCCAGGCAGGTGGCTTCTCTGCGACGCCGCGGGATCGTCAGGTTTGCCAGTTAGCGGCGACCCGCCAACCAGATAGACCCGGTTGAAAACCGAGTCGAGTACAAGCTGATGACCACGCACTCCCAGGCTGGTTGGCACTCCGACACCCGATGGCAGCGCCTGCCACCTGTACTCATAGTCCAGGTAGGGATTGGACGATTTTAACAAGCCAAAACGCCACAAATGATTGAAACAACGAATCGATCCGTTCGGACTGCGCCCGACGCCGCCAGCAAGGATAACCGTCGAGAGCTGTTCGAGACAGAGGCAGGCGAATTCTGCGCACGGCGATGGCAGTGGATTCTCCTGGTACCAGACGTTCGTGATTGGTTCGAATGATTCCATTAGGTCGGTGAGAGCGCCGTTGGTGGTCCGACCGCCGGGACAGTAGATTTTACCGTCGTAGACAAATGCGGCGAAATCGGCTCGCGGCGTTTTCATCTTGTTGCAGTAGTACCAAGTGCCAGTGCTTAACTGTTGACGGAGAATGGGTTGCGTGGACTTGTGAGGGAAGAGGACTAGCCGAAGGGGACTTCTAAACTACTCAAAGGATATTTTTTAACTGCCTAGTGGTAGATTTTGTAATTGCTCGGGAGATTCTCTGTCTGCGAGGGGGTGTTTTTACCTGCTCGGGGAGATTTTTTATCCCGAAGATTTTTATTCTCCAGGAACTTTTGGTCTGCATAGGGGTCTGTATATCTAACTGCTGAAATATGGGGAAAATTTCTATGTGATTGGGGGGGATTTCCGACTGCTCGAAAGGGATTTTCTAACTTCTCAGGGTGAGATTTTCTTCCTGTTTAGATTTTCTAAATTCACGAAAAAGTTTTAAGCTACTCGGGAGATTTTAATTTTGCTGCAAAGGGATTTCTGTTAAGTGTATTATTGATTAATTTAAAGTGCCTGGTCTGCGCCCTCCTGGGGGGGGGCACCGAAGAGCTAGTTTTCCCTGCTCAAACAGGTACCCGATCTCAGCTGGGTGGACTGAAGCAATTCGGTATATAAGTGCCTTGCTGCTCAATGTGTCAAATTTGTCTCCTAGAGCCGGGGCTCGAACCCCCGACCTTCCGGTCATAAGACAAGCACCCTAGCCACTAGGCTACAACTCCTCTTACAATCAATCGCTGAAACAGTCCACTCACCTCGTAGCGCAACACCTGTCTGCTGTACTTCTTCTTAACAGGCTGGTAGCCACCCAGAAAGTACAAATGATCCCTCAATCGAACTACGCTGTATCGGCACAGACCGTCGAGACGTCGCCAATCTAACAGCGTCACCTTCGGCATCAACTGACGCCGTTCAGGATGATAAACTAAAAAAGCGGCTGATTGTTTCGTCGACTGTCTGGGGAACAGCAGTACCAAATCAGCCATTTATTAATTCAGCGTATGATGTATGACGTTTTAAGCCTGTTAAACTTACAACGGAACTGGTGAGAGAGAGATGGACGTGCAGAATTTATAGAGAGAGAGAGAGAGCAGGGCAGGGCAAGTTAATGGCGAGCTTATTTGAGTGGGCAATATGAGCCCTATACAGTATTCCGTTGGTTGTCATAAGACCGCTGTATTTTTCTCTTGAATAGCGCCGTACAGAGGCGGGGGCTAGGAGAAGTTTATGATAGAATACCGGTGTGAGCACGAGTGGGTAGAGAGACTGACAAAAATAGTTGCTATGCCATCGTATATGCCCTATGGGCCGATGATACAATAGACCAACGAAGTAGATAGAGGTCTGACAATATGGCAGAAAGATAGACAGGTAGACAGGTATAGTCGCTATAACAATGCGTTTTGGTTCGCTAGCTTTTTTCAAATGCTTTTTTAATCGCTTCATTGTGTGTCGAAAACGCTATTTTTTTATAATGAAAAAGAGCTTAAGCAGCCTTTATAAAAATCATTATTAATCCTCTAATAATATTACTAGCCCTGATTTCTAAGTTTCAGACAGTAGTACACAAAGCAAATTTCACTACAATTTTGCTTTAAACACACTTTACTTGCTACTACTGACAAGTAGACAGTATAGAACAATAGCAAACGAAATAACAGCGACAGGGAAAACTAACACATAGCGACTAACAGCCTAGAAAGTTAAATCAGAAGAAATCTACTGAATGATCTGAGGAGGTAGCGGAAGATACTGAAGAATCTGGGGAGGTAGCGGAAGCTACTGAAGAATCTGGGGAGGTAGCGGAATCTGCTGAAGGATCTGGGGAGGTAGCGGAATCTGCTGAATGATCTGGGGAGGTAGCGGAATCTGCTGAATGATCTGGGGAGGTAGCGGAAGCTACTGAAGGATCTGGGGAGGTAGCGGAAGCTACTGAATGATCTGGGGAGGTAGCGGAAGCTACTGAAGAATCTGGGGAGGTAGCGGAATCTGCTAAAGGATCTGGGGAGGTAGCGGAAGCTACTGAAGGATCTGGGGAGGTAGCGGAAGCTACTGAAGGATCTGGGGAGGTAGCGGAAGCTACTGAAGGATCTGGGGAGGTAGCGGAAGCTACTGAAGGATCTGGGGAGGTAGCGGAAGCTACTGAAGGATCTGGGGAGGTAGCGGAAGCTACTGAAGGATCTGGGGAGGTAGCGGAAGCTACTGAATGTTCTGGGGAGGTAGCGGAAGCTACTGAAGGATCTGGGGAGGTAGCGGAATCTACTGAAGGATCTGGGGAGGTAGCGGAAGATACTGAAGGATCTAGGGAGGTAGCGGAAGCTACTGAAGGATCTGGGGAGGTAGCGGAAGCTACTGAATGTTCTGGGGAGGTAGCGGAAGCTACTGAAGGATCTGGGGAGGAATCGGAATCTACTGAAGGATCTGGGGAGGTAGCGGAATCTACTGAAGGATCTGGGGAGGTAGCGGAAGATACTGAAGGATCTAGGGAGGTAGCGGAAGCTACTGAAGGATCTGGGGAGGTAGCGGAAGCTACTGAAGGATCTGGGGAGGTAGCGGAAGCTACTGAAGGATCTGGGGAGGTAGCGGAAGCTACTGAAGGATCTGGGGAGGTAGCGGAAGCTACTGAAGGATCTGGGGAGGTAGCGGAAGCTACTGAAGGATCTGGGGAGGTAGCGGAATCTACTGAAGGATCTGGGGAGGTAGCGGAAGCTACTGAAGGATCTGGGGAGGTAGCGGAAGCTACTGAAGGATCTGGGGAGGTAGCGGAAGCTACTGAAGGATCTGGGAGTTATACGGACGAAATTCCGACAAAAATTTAAGGGATAGTGCTACATCCTGTGTGTGTTATATTCACTGCATTTTCTACGACTTAACCCATAGCTCGTAGCTAAGCAAAACTCACCTACAAGTTTACAGCGCACCTCTGCATTTTCATATGCTACCCTTGGCCTTAGCCATTTTGTACAAAACTGACAGGTTTGTATACATAAATATTCCCATATCATCAGCAACTTCCTTAGAGATGAAAGAGAGAGATACCTAGGCCAAGGCTATGACCCCCCTTCCCTCTTTGTCCACTCTTGCCGAACTCTTGTCTAAAAAAATTGAAGCACTTGAGTCAAATCCTTCCAAAATACCCCGGATTAGTAGTAGTACCCAGGTTTTGTTGATTACCCTTCACTAATAGCTATAATCCTTTGGACAGAGTTAGAGGCTTCTTCTGTCCATAGTTTCGAAAGAATAACCGCGTTTGATGAAGTGGACACGTGTAAACAACTTTATCATCACTATTTATGCGCCAGATTGTAAGTTGGCCAGGAAGAGAAGTGGCACCCCACTGGGCATGCCTCAGAGAGTAAACTATATAAGGATTCAACTGTTAAAATCATTTTTGCAGCATATTCACCTCACGTATACCGTATATTTTAATGCATCATTTTTTCATCCTTGGCATATTGTTTGCGACAGTTTAATTGACAGTCTTTTTGATGAATTCTGTGGGAGAGTTTTCAGGGGGCGGATTGTAAAGGGGCGGATTATTAAGGGGCGGATTATTAGGGGGCGGATTATAAGGGGGCGTATTATAATTGGGCGGATTATTAGGGGGCGGATTATTAGGGGGCGGATTATTAGGGGGACGGATTAAAAGGGAGCAGATTATTAACAGGCGGATTATTGGGGGGCGGATTATTAGGGGGACGGATTAAAAGGGAGCGGATGATTAGGGGGCGGATTATTAGGGGCGGATTATTAGGGGGACGGATTAAAAGGGAGCGGATTATTAAGGGGGCGGATTATTAGGGGGCGAATTAAAAGGGAGCGGATTATTAGGGGGCATTTTATTATGGGCGGACTGTACGGGACGGATTTTAGTGGGGATTATAAGATGGCGGATTATAACAAGGCAGATTATTAGGGGGCGTATTAAAAGGAAGCGGATTATAAGTGGCGGATTATAAGGGGGCGGATTATAAGGTGGACAAATTATAAGGCAGTGGATTATATGGGGCGGATAGTTCAAGTGTCTGGATGCACGTGCCAGGATTGAAGGCGGGCAGAAGCTGAAGACATATCGGTATTTCTAGCGAGTTTTTTTTTTATTTTCAGTGTCCTAGAAATACGGACGAAGATACCGTTGATTTTAAACGCCGAATCATTACGCATATAGTTTTTTTGTTTAAATTTTGTACAAGAAACTCGCGAAAGACAAATCCCTGGATTGTAAAGAATTTTTTGACGTGTAGCTTTCTGGAAAAGGATAAAATAAAGTTATGTTCCGATTTTGACACTGCCAAAAAACTCCGCTGAGGTCCCGGCACAGCGGGGAGTCTGGTCACTGGCCTAATCTCTAGGGGGGGGGGGTTTCTTCCCGCAATGTGGATTTTCTAGGGAATTTCAAACAGTGTCATGGAATGCCAGACTGTTGGACTAACCGGAAAATCAGATATTAAGGATCGCCGAATCAGATATTAAGGATCGCCGAATCAGATATTTAAGGATCGTCGAATCAGATAGTTAAGGATCGCCGAATCAGCTATTGAGGATCGCCGAATCAGATATTGAGGATCGCCGATTTAGATATCAAGGATCGCCGAATCAGATAGTTAAGGATCGCCGAATCAGATAGTTAAGGATCGCCGATTTAGATATCAAGGATCGCCGAATCAGATAGTTAAGGATCGCCGAATCAGATATTAAGGGATCGCCGAATCAGATATTAAGGGATCGCCGAATCAGCTATTGAGGATCGCCGAATCAGATATTGAGGATCGCCGAATCAGATAGTTAAGGATCGCCGATTTAGATATCAAGGATCGCCGATTTAGATATCAAGGATCGCCGATTTAGATATCAAGGATCGCCGAATCAGATAGTTAAGGATCGCCGAATCAGATATTAAGGGATCGCCGAATCAGATATTAAGGGATCGCCGAATCAGATATTAAGGGATCGCCGAATCAGATATTAAGGGATCGCCGAATCAGATATTAAGGAATCGCCGAATCAGATATTAAGGGATCGCCGAATCAGATATTAAGGGATCGCCGAATCAGATAGTTAAGGATCGCCGATTTAGATATCAAGGATCGCCGATTTAGATATCAAGGATAGCCGATTTAGATATCAAGGATCGCCGATTTAGATATCAAGGATCGCCGAATCAGATAGTTAAGGATCGCCGAATCAGATATTAAGGGATCGCCGAATCAGATATTAAGGGATCGCCGAATCAGATATTAAGGGATCGCCGAATCAGATATCAAGGATCGCCGAATCAGATAGTTAAGGATCGCCGAATCAGATATTAAGGGATCGCCGAATCAGATATTAAGGGATCGCCGAATCAGATAGTTAAGGATCGCCGAATCAGATAGTTAAGGATCGCCGAATCAGATATTAAGGAATCGCCGAATCAGATATTAAGGGATCGCCGAATCAGATAGTTAAAGATCGCCGATTTAGATATCAAGGATCGCCGATTTAGATATCAAGGATCGCCGAATCAGATAGTTAAGGATCGCCGAATCAGATATTAAGGGATCGCAGAATAAACCATTAGACAATTTGAGCTACATCCGAAAATAAACTGATAGTTTCCACTCCAGACACCAGAAATCCATGGTCCGCATATTGTATGCCAAGTCAGCCTAAATTTTTCTTGACTAATTTCGGCTTTTTCTTCCTTGGGCTGATCGAGAATTAGTTACCTGGGCCAAAAAAAGCATATCACCGTTTGAAATCTCTACCTAACGCCCGTGCGCTATCTATTTTTTTCGTGTCGTGCGGACAAGGCAAAAGGTGTGAAATCTCCCAGCCTCCCCTCGTGGCAGCAGCCACGTGGTAAGAAGCACAGAAAAAAAGAAAATGATCTGGGGATTGATTTTGTTAAAACAGGGAACCGTTTAAATCGCCTCGCGTATGTCTCTCTGTCTATAGGAACATTCGGTAGAGTCCTGCCCATGACAACAGTCCAGCTGCATATCCCTTATCCACAGGAGTTCTTCATTCTTTCAAATCCCCAAGCATCCCGCCTATACTGGACGCGGTTGGGTTCGTTGGACAAGGAAAAACAAGGGATATTTATTTACTAGAGCTCCCTAGGGGGTATGTGTATAGAACTGGTCCGTTCTAATCTTTTGGGACGCTATATAGGATATTGCTACCGAGTTGGTAACCTTAACCTTACGTATTACACTCGTATATATTGCAGTTATAAGGCAATGCCTTTTGCTGTAGCTCACACATTTTTGCGATGAATTGGTAATAATAATTTTAATAAAATATTGGCTTACAACATATAATCCGTTCCTCTTACTGATATATCCCATAGAATCCACCCTGTCATCTAACTGTCTGCACCTCTCACCTACACATCCCATAGAATCCGCCCCTTCTAATCTACACATCCCATAGAATCCGCCCCTTCTAATCTACACATCCCATAGAATCCGCCCCTTCTAATCTACACATCCCATAGAATCCGCCCCTTCTAATCTACACATCCCATAGAATCCGCCCCTCTCACCTACACATCCCATAGAATCCGCCCTCTCACCTAAAATTCCCATAGAATCCGCCCCCCTCTCACCTACACATCAAAAAGAATCCGCCCCCCTCTCACCTACACATCCCATAGAACCCGCCCCCTTCTAATCTACGCATCCCATAGAATCTGCCCCCTTCTAATCTACGCATCCCATAGAATCCGCCCCCTTCTAATCTACGCATCCCATAGAATCCGCCCCTTCTAATCTACGCATCCCATAGAATCCGCCCCCTTCTAATCTACGCATCCCATAGAATCCGCCCCCTTCTAATCTACGCATCCCATAGAATCCGCCCCCTTCTAATCTACGCATCCCATAGAATCCGCCCCCTTCTAATCTACGCATCCCATAGAATCGCCCCCTTCTAATCTACACATCCCATAGAATCCGCCCCCTTCTAAGCTACGCATCCCATAGAATCCGCCCCCTTCTAATCTACGCATCCCATAGAATCCGCCCCCTTCTAATCTACACATCCCATAGAATCCGCCCCTTCTAATCTACACATCCCATAGAATCCGCCCCCTTCTATTCTACACATCCCATAGAATCCGCCCCCTTCTAATCTACGCATCCCATAGAATCAGCCGCCTTCTAATCTACGCATCCCATAGAATCAGCCGCCTTCTAATCTACACATCCCATAGAATCCGCCCCTTCTAATCTACGCATCCCATAGAATCCGCCCCCTTCTAATCTACGCATCCCATAGAATCCGCCCCCTTCTAATCTACGCATCCCATAGAATCCGCCCCTTCTAATCTACGCATCCCATAGAATCCGCCCCTTCTAATCTACACATCCCATAGAATCCGCCCCTTCTAATCTACGCATCCCATAGAATCCACCCCTTCTATTCTACACATCCCATAGAATCCGCCCCTTCTATTCTACACATCCCATAGAATCCACCCCTCTCACCTACGCATCCCATAGAATTCACCTACCATTAATCAATTAGTAATAGTAATAGAATTAGTTTTTATTTACTTAGCTGTTTATGCAACTTTTCAGAAAACCCCAAACTGCAGATAATTGGTTCCAACCATATCGTTTAAACAAATTTTCTCGGTAGCCATGCAAGCAATTTTTGGCACTGCAGGTTGATTCACAAGTTAGCCCAACGTTGGTTTCCACGCAGCATGCGATGGCAAAACATTTTTTCCCGTTAAAATATCGCAACAGGTGAATGCTGTCCAAAGTAAATGTCGATAGTTTTTCTTTATATAGCCTAAACAACTGGTGACTAACGTAACTTGTACGCTGTTTAAAGGTGTTTGAATAAATTGAAGTTTTCCTTCGTGCCAAAAAATCCATTCACGCAGCGTAAAATACAGACCAGCTGTGTGCTGCTGCAAGGCTTCAATATGGCAATGTTTAATGTATTTTTCTATTCTTTGAAACGTGCTAAAAAGAAAAACCTGTTTCTGGCTCTGTGGGGGTGCGCGGAGTGCGATGCTGAAGATGTCAATCTCCATGGGCGCGAGTCTTTCTAGGAATTTAGTTTTATTTTCAACTGCGATCGAGAAAGAGAACGTGTTTCAAAGAAAAAATACCGTTGAAAAAACCAATCATGCGTAAAATAGATTTGTGCGCTCGTATTGACTTAAAGGTGCCAGGCAAAGGACAAATTGAAATTAATAATAATGGTCTATATGATAAATTAAAGTCTTGTATTAGGTGCCAAATTTTTCCCTAAAACTTTCTCCCCGAAAATCACAGCGTCTTAAAACAAGCCCCCTGCAATACAGAGCCCCAAGATACACAGCACCCTGCAATACAGAGCCCCAAGGTACACACCACCGTGCAATACAGAGCCCCAAGATACACACAGCACCCTGCAATATAGAGACCCAAGATACACAGCACCCTGCAATACAGAGCCGCAAGATACACAGCACCCTGCAATACAGAGCCCCAAGACACACAGCACCCTGCAATACAGAGCCCCAAGACACGCAGCACCCTGCAATACAGAGCCCTAAGACACAGCACCCTGCAATACAGAGCCGCAAGATACACAGCACCCTGCAATACAGAGCCCCAAGACACACAGCACCCTGCAATACAGAGCCCCAAGGTACACACCACCGTGCAATACAGAGCCCCAAGATACACACAGCACCCTGCAATATAGAGACCCAAGATACACAGCACCCTGCAATACAGAGCCGCAAGATACACAGCACCCTGCAATACAGAGCCCCAAGACACACAGCACCCTGCAATACAGAGCCCCAAGACACACAGCACCCTGCAATACAGAGCCCTAAGACACAGCACCCTGCAATACAGAGCCGCAAGATACACAGCACCCTGCAATACAGAGCCCCAAGACACACAGCACCCTGCAATACAGAGCCCCAAGACACACAGCACCCTGCAATACAGAGCCCCAAGACACACAGCACCCTGCAATACAGAGCCCCAAGACACACAGCACCCTGCAATACTTTCACTTTTTAAGTTTAGTGTTGTACGCTTGTAGTTTAACAATGTGCGCAGCTCCTATTTTATAGGTAATCAATAAACTTCAGGCCCAGTTTTCTAAAAGCAAAAAAACGATTTATTAATCCAAGTTGAATCGTAAAATTTAACTATTTTTTCCACCAGCTGTACAGCATGGAATCAAAGGTAGAAAGGACACAGTCAACACAACGACTCAAACAGGAGTTAATACTTCAATTTTTTGAACGCTGCAGATGAAAGAAGAAAAAAATTAAGCATAAAAAACACATTTTTTATATAGTAAAAAATCCATCAGCCAAATTCCTGTGAGGACTAATATATCGTAGAAAAACACTCATTTCAGGTGTTAGTTTACTTTTAGGCATCTTTATAATAATAGTTTGGGGTATTTGTGCACGATTTCCCGTTTGAAGCGAATTGCAATCCAAAGCAGATTTTTTAATTTTATATAGTTTAACATTGAAATCTGAACCTAACACCTCCGGTTTTAGAATTCTGAGCACGTTTAGAATGGAAGAAAATTTAACATGAGGCATCGTTAAAGCCAAAAGTCTCTATATTGACTCCAACGATCTCTATACACAAACCTAAAGATAATTTTTGGGACGCTTGTAGAGAGAGTGGCGCTCGTAGAGGGAGAGAATAGAGAGTGGCACTTGTAGAGAGAGTGGCGCTTGTAGAGAGTAGCGTTTGTAGAGAGTGGCGCTTGTAGAGAGTGGCGCTTGTAGAGAGTGGCGCTTGTAGAGAGTGGAGCTTGTAGAGAGTAGCGCTTGTAGAGAGTGGCGCTTGTAGAGAGTGGCGCTTGTAGAGAGTGGCGCTTGTAGAGAGTGGCGCTTGTAGAGAGTGGCGCTTGTAGAGAGTAGCGCTTGTAGAGAGTAGCGCTTGTAGAGAGTGGCGCTTGTAGAGAGTGGCGCTTGTAGAGAGTAGCGTTTGTAGAGAGTGGCGCTTGTAGAGAGTAGCGCTTGTAGAGAGTGGCGCTTGTAGAGAGTGGAGCTTGTAGAGAGTAGCGCTTGTAGAGAGTGGCGCTTGTAGAGAGTGGCGCTTGTAGAGAGTGGCGCTTGTAGAGAGTGGCGCTTGTAGAGAGTGGCGCTTGTAGAGAGTAGCGCTTGTAGAGAGTAGCGCTTGTAGAGAGTAGCGCTTGTAGAGAGTAGCGCTTGTAGAGAGTGGCGCTTGTAGAGAGTGGCGCTTGTATGCAGACAGTGACGCTTGTATAGAGACTTGTAGATAGAGGGCGCATGATAAGCATGATACCATACTCTGTATTTGGCAGATTGATTTCGCAATCTAGATCAAGCACTACACTTTTTAAAAGAAAAAGGACTGGCGTAATATTCTTTCGAAGTTAAATTTTTTTTCAAGGAAGGTGTGAATGAAAGAAAAGGGAAGATGAAGACTCTATGTTGGGAGGGCGTGAGGGAGCTGGGACCCTCATCAAACAAACCCCTCCGTTCCCCTGACCAATCTGTGTCATCCCCTATCGAAGCGGGCCATTTAACAGGCCAATGAGGATCAAGCTCCCTGACTCGAAAAATAATAGGGATATTTAGGGATAAATTTCCCAAACTGAAAAAATTCCCGTGTATCTTCATTACGGGCACAATTTCTCTACAAATACGCCACGGGGAAACATGCAACACTATCAGCTTCATCAGCAGCCTCCGAACCCACTGCTGCCGCCGCACATGCAGTTCGGCTTCACCCAGGAACAAGTGGCCTGCGTATGCGAGGTCCTTCTCCAGGGCGGCAACGTGGATCGTCTGGCCAGATTCCTATGGTCATTGCCGAACTGCGAGTTGCTCAGAAGAAACGAGAGCGTTGTGAAGGCTAGCGCCACGGTGGCATTTCATCGCGGCAATTTCAAGGAGCTCTACAGGCTGGTTGAGAGTCACAATTTTGCGCCGCAGAATCACGCCAGGATGCAGGTTGGAGGCTATAAATTTCATATCTCAATCTTCTATACCAATAGTCTTGGATACGTGGGAATAATTTCTCATTATCTGTGATGAAAATCTGAGCAGATGATTATCAAAAAATACCGAAAATTATTGATCCCAATCAGAATCTTAGAGTACGCAAAAATCTCCCAAGGTGTGAATCTCATTAGAATATCTCTACCGATATGAAAATCTTACTTACTTACTTAACCTTTTTTTCAATAATCTCTTAATCAGAAAACACAAAATTCCATTGAAGTAGGAAAAAATGAAAATATCCTCACTTATCCTATACTTGGAATCTTTTATTACGAGCTAAGATCTATAGGATCTGTAAACGAAACTCAACGGGAAGAATTTTCCCATGGACTGCTCTGAGAATCATACTATAAGGAGATCTTCTATGAGACCTCCACTTGAGATCACCCCCACACGACAGGACCTCTGGCTGCGAGCTCGCTACACCGAGGCCGAGCGCCTCCGAGGTCGACCGCTCGGTGCCGTCGGCAAGTACCGCGTCAGGAAAAAGTTCCCCCTACCCCGAACCATCTGGGACGGCGAGGAGACGTCCTACTGTTTCAAGGAGCGATCTAGGAACGCTCTGCGCGATTGGTACACCAAGAATCCCTATCCAACGCCGAGGGAGAAACGCGACTTGGCCGAGGTCACCGGCCTGACCACCACGCAGGTGTCAAACTGGTTTAAAAATCGACGTCAAAGAGATCGTGCTGCTGCCGCGGTGGCGTCGGCTGGCGTGCTACAACAGGGCGCGGTTGGCGGCGTCGCTGGCGCTCCTCCTAGCAACCGTTGCTTGACAGATTTTGTTGATGAAGCTGAGGATCTGACCGAGGATGACAGTGCTGCAGGGTGAGTTGCTTTTCTAATATTGTCAGATTAGACGCTATTCAGCAAAGAAGATTCCAAGCCACTCCTATACTTGTTTTTTAGGTGAGAAGTTAGTGAGAAAGCCCTTGTCAGTAATAAATAAATATGATCATAAATTTATCAATCTCTGCATGTGTGTGTGTTCTGCAAGAATGCGTGTAAAGCTAAAGCTGTCCAATAATTGGGTCAATTATCGAAGGAAGTTAGAAGTCGAGCTGCTGCATTGTCTAGTGTAATATTTTTCCCTATTGTTGAAGTATTTATAGCATATAGGTGCAACCGTTTTATTTCCTATTAATTTGGGTCCCTACTAGTATAATAACTGCACAGTTTATCCTATACATGTAACACATGCGCTGCACATGTGAATTTATGTAGTATTAAATTACTGCTTTTCATGGGTGACCAAAAATCAAAGATGACTTCTTAAATTTGCTGCAAGGGGAAGTCAAGTTTCATCCCAATTATTGGACGCGACAGTTACCGTATATATGGGCTTCAAATTGACAATGGCAGAGAATTATATATTATCGATTCTAGGGAACCTACTTTGACAACTATACAATCTGAACGTCATTAGGCAATGTGTTACAATCCCTCCTCAGCTATAGGCGCGCATATACTGGCAAATGCAGGGATGCAAGCGCCATGCATGCAGATCCTCTGTTTGAAAAGTCACAGGCTAAGTTTTTGTGAGGTATTTAGTTTAGTTGACATCCATTCACAGCGTTATGTTACTTGAAGTATGTATATAAATTATAATAGATGTAAATATCTGTACAAACAGTAACATAATCTCAGCACATGTGTATCAAATTACAGCATGTAACACTTCTTTAGTCTCGTCTATACATGCCTATATATGGGGAGGGTTTACAACACAGTATAAATGATATAATTAGAAAAATGCAGACATATACTGTACGTAAAGGAAATCTTTAGTTTTTTTACAAATATGGCACTATGGCAATTTTTAAAATACCATACATGGAGTATAAGGAAAAAAATAAGTTGTTAATATACAACAGCATGTATTTAGCAGTTGGGAAGTATAAGCTACAGATGTGTCTGCACGTGCCGAATAAAATAACGCATGTTTTGGTTGTAACAAAATACGTCTGGGTATAGATGGATATAGATAGAAAAATTAGTACTTGCTAATGACAATAAAGTATAGCTTGCCCATAATTATAGACAGATTTAGCAAATAAAAGTATTTATGTAAAAATTCGGGCAAGCTTTTCATAATGTATTCATTTTTTTATTTGAACTTTTACTGAAACTGAAACACATGTACGTATCACCTGTTAGACAGGAGTGTCACCTGTTAGAAAGGAGTGTCACCTGTTAGAAAGGAGTGTCACCTGTTAGAAAGGAGTGTCACCTGTTAGAAAGGAGTGTCACCTGTTAGAAAGGAGTGTCACCTGTTAGACAGGAGTATCACCTGTTAGACAGGAGCGCCACCTGTTAGACAGGAGTGTCACCTGTTAGACAGGAGTGTCACCTGTTAGACAGGAGTGTCACCTGTTAGACAGGAGTGTCACCTGTTAGACAGGAGTGTCACCTGTTAGACAGGAGTGTCACCTGTTAGACAGGAGTGTCACCTGTTAGACAGGAGTGTCACCTGTTAGACAGGAGTGTCACCTGTTAGACAGGAGTGTCACCTGTTAGACAGGAGTGTCACCTGTTAGACAGGAGTGTCACCTGTTAGACAGGAGTGTCACCTGTTAGACAGGAGTGTCACCTGTTAGATTGAAGTGTCATCCGTTAGACAGGATTGTTACCTGTTAGATAAGAGTGTCACCTGTTAGACAGGAGTGTCACCTGTTAGATAGGATTGAAATCTGTTTTGTACATGCATGTCAACTCATCAATGATAATTTTCACTTATTCCAATTCAGACAAGCTGTCACCAGCAGCCACTCACCAGCCGAATCTGTTAGACATCCGTCAATCTCCAAGCTGAGTCTGCAGTCAGCCAGCTCGTTGCACTGCAGTCTGAGCAGTCACCGGAGCAGCAGCAGCAGCGATGAGAAATCTCTATCGCCTCAGCAGGAGCTGCTCCAGCTGCAGCAGCGTTGCAGCCAATTGACTTCCCCGATCCTCAAGCCGGATCTGCATGGATATCCAACGCACTTTCAGCACCCCTATTATCATTATCAACAACAGCAGCTGCAGCAGCAGCAGCAGCAGCGGGATCGGAGCAGCTTAATGAGTAGCTATTTGTCGCTGCCACCGATAGGACAATTTTAATTTGTTTTAAAAAATTCACTATCTTTTATTGATGTGCAAGTAGCACTTTATGAATTAACTAAGATTGCTTTTTTACGCCTATGTATAGTAATTCACACATTTGATCAATTTAAACTTTGTAGCGAACATTTATTTGAAAAAAATAGGTTGAAGTTCTAAATACTCTGTGTGCCTTTGTTGTAACAGTTCTCCTTATCTTTTGGTACCCTAACGTCTTATCTGCCTCCATAAGTACATCGAATAGCATCTATAGAGTAAAAAATAACTTAATTATAGGTCAGCTGGCTGTACAAAGGCTAACTTAACACCTTAGGTTAATTTTCGTATGACCTGTGAAAAATATCACCATTAGTTAGTGAGTGCCCACTGTTAAGGCCTAATTATTAACAACGCCATAAAAAGGCCACTATGTTTCATTGGTAAGTCTTAAAAATTTACATAGTGTGAAATGTAATCTGAAATCTAAAATCCAAATGTCAATTTTTGTTCCATAATTACGAGCTATCAAAAGAAAAAAGTTGTTTGTTGAATTTTGAACTTTGCATAAAAAGAGCAAAAGGTACTAGCTGTTGTAACTATAGTCGTTGATTTGTTTGTGCACAATTAAAAATAAACAAGAAGTTAAAAATTTTTGTCATTTTATTTAGATGACTAAGAAAATTAAATGCCCAAAGTTGAATTGTTTTCTTTCTTTACCATGAAACTTTCGTAAAAGATGAAGCAAAGTGTTAAATGGAAGAGACATGGATACAAGGAAGAAGCCACCTAAAGAGTTGTCAAGTGTCCGTAACCGACGTACAGTGCAATCAAGTCGTGTTTCGAAGTGTTTAGAAGCAGTTGAAATCCGAAATACCCTAAAACATTCGAAATAAACACTAAACAGTAATAACGGAGAGCGTACGTGACTTAAGCTAGTGACGGTTATCTAAAAAGTCTTTGTTAGAAATTCAATTGTTTATTTCTTTGTCGTTGACTTTAAATTCAACTACTATACAGTCTATAGGTGTCAGTTGGTCACAAACACACACAAGGACCACCCAGAAACTGAAATTATACAATATACACAAACAGAGTAATCGGCGCATAAGACTTTGACACCTCTAAATCATATTGTACAGTATTTATTTTTGTTTCCAATGGCCAAATTTGAAATCGCGACTTGAAAAAATAAATCGAATACCAATTTCCATGAAGAATCGATCTCTTTGAATACGAAAGACCGCTCGTTCTGCTGAAAGAGCAAAAACTATAGCAAAAAAAGAACAGACACTCACGCACAAACTGACACGTGTCACTCAACCTGTGTTATGGTCTCGATGGGACTTTTTAAAGAGGATGGCTAAGTTTTGTCTCATATAGAATCGAACTTGTGCTCCATAGCGTCTCAAAGACAACAAAGGATTAAAAAAACCGTCTCATTCAAAAGTAGGAGTTGAGACACAGGGCTCATTGTTTTTTCGCATTGGGAATTCACTTTAACTCCCTGCTTCATTTATATCGGATAGCAAAAAACTTTTCTTCCCAATATGGTAAACTGCATATAATTCAAAAGCTGGATGATTGTTCATTTCTGATTAAAATCTAGCTTTTCTTAAAACATAAGAACTTTGACACGTGTCAAAGTATTGTCTTTTATCATCAAATTTGAAGATTTTGTCATTGAATGGATGGTCAAGTGTATCAGTAGAATGCGATGAGGCTGCAGCAGCTTTTTAGTTTTTTCATCGAATTTTTTGGGCGTTTACTCCGAACTCGTCTTAACTATTATACTAGTCTCACTCCAAAATTAGCCTACTTTCAGTAGGCTGAGAAAAATATTAAGCATAATAAAAATATTGTAGATTTATTTCATTATCGTACCAGTAAAAAACTGATGGCAAAGAAAACTCCGAGTATATTTCTTATTCAATCTACTTCACCAGCATTTAAATAAGCAGTTAAAGTTGTTAATTAGTTAGGAAAGAGCAGCAAAACTTTGTCTTATAAAAATTGCTTGCTGTTTTTCGTGGCGAAACTAGAAAAATGATTCAACAGTATATTAAAACTTTAATATACAATCTGGCCTTCAGTTATCGAATCTGGCGCCATAATATCTGATCTAGGGTCATAATATACAATCTGGCGCCACAATATCTAATCTGGCGCCAAAATATCTAATCTAGCGCCACAATATCTTATCTGGCGCCACAATATCTAATCTGGCGCCACAATATCTGATCTGGCGCCACAATATCTTATCTGGCGCCACAATATCTAATCTGGCGCCACAATATCTGATCTGGCGCCACAATATCTAATCTGACGCCACAAATCTAATCTAGCGCCAAAATATCTAATCTAGCGCCACAATATCTAATCTGGCGCCACAATACCTAATCTGGCGCCACAATATCTAATCTGGCGCCATAATATCTAATCTGGCGCCACAATACCTAATCTGGCGCCACAATATCTAATCTGGCTCGAAAATATATAATCTGGCACCACAATATCTAATCTGGCGCCACAATATCTAATCTGGCGCCATAATATCTAATCTGTCGCCACAATATCTAATCATCATTTCAATGTTGAAATGAAAAAAAACTTTGTGCAGATTCGAAAAAACGTAATTTCGACACAAAAACTCATCCCATTAGGAATAATCGGAAGTTAATAGCACAATGCACATTGCACGCTTAATATTATCAAGTACGCGAAAATGTGTGACTAAATACAAACAAAAACAGATGTTATTTGTTGACATCAGCAAAATAGTGTTAGTAAAAAATAACACACTAAAATGGCTTGTATAAATATAAACACGCAATATACTGTATCAAACTGAGGTTAAATATTTTTGAAACTATTGGCACAGAAGTCTTTCAAAAACTATTTTTAATAATGTTTATAAAGTGCGCGCTCGAATAATGCATAAATATAATAATAGCATTATAGCATATACGAAATAAATACCCAATAGTAAAGGAGGGTCAATGCTCCAATAGCACACGAAGGTCAATACCCCTATAGCACACGAAGGTCAATACCCCTATAGCACACGAAGGTCAATACCCCTATAGCACACGAAGGTCAATACCCCTATAGCACACGAAGGTCAATACCCCTATAGCACACGAAGGTCAATAACCCAATAGTACATGAAGTTTAATACCCAAATAGTACACGAAGGTCAATACCCCAAAAGTACATCGAGGTCAATACCCTAATAGCACATGAAGGTCAATACCCCAAAAGTACATCGAGGTCAATACCCTAATAGCACATGAAGGTCAATACCCCAATAGTACATGAAGGTCGATACGCCAAAAGTACATCGAGGTCAATACCCCAATAGCACATGAAGGTCAATATCCCAAAATATATCGAGGTCAATACCCTAATAGCACATGAAGGTCAATACCCCTATAGTACACGAAGGTCAATACCCAAAAGTACATCGAGGTCAATACTCTAATAATACATGAAGGTCAATACCCCAAAAGTACATCGAGGTCAATACCCTAATAGCACATGAAGGTCAATACCCCAATAGTACATGAAGGTCGATACGCCAATACCCTAGTAGTTTTTGATGGTCAATGCTTAGTACACAATGCTTTGACCTTAGTACACGAAGGTCAATGCCCAAAAAGTACAAGTGTGTACTTTTAAAAACATTCTGCTAAAATAATAAAACCGAATATTAAAATTGATTTTTCACCAATAAAAAGCAGCGCTTACCAATATAACATCAGCGAATACTAAATAAAAAACGAAAAAAGCTAATAATGCCACTACAGACAGCAGTAGTAAAAATAGGATTTTTTAATCAACAAAAATGTCTTCAATGCTAAGATATGCGCCTCAAAGGAAGGAAGAAAATTTTGAATATCTATGAAAAAATAGCGTCAGCTAACAACCCGTTGCCATGACGACCAACTCGAGCACAACCAAGCTGACAACAGACCGATAATTATAACACAAAACAACCCTATACTATTATAGATGCTAGTGATAGACCCGATACTATTATTACTGTCGGACTTATTGCATTTAGTTTTTCGAGGATCAACTTTCTGTTCTTGTTGTTTTTGCTGTTGTTCCTGTTGCTTTTGTTGGTATTCATCGTTAGCAAAACGAACGCGCCGAAAATTGGCTACATTATTCGAAGCGAATCCACCGTTCTGAGTTCTGAGAATCGAAGTCGGACAACCGGGCGGTGACAATTCCGCCGCCAACTGATTGTCAATCTCGTTGATTAACTGATCAGCGCAAGCAACCTCAGCGTTATAGTACATCTTTTCCGCGTGTAGAAACTCTTTAGCCGATTGCAGTTCGCCGCATTCGAATAAGATTTCAGCGGATAGGCGCATAGCTCGGGGAGTTGATAAGGCTAATAGCGAGTGTCGATGCTGCTGTTGCTGCTTTTGTTGTTGCAATTGCCCGGCGTCTTCTAGGAGACTGGCTAATAGACGCAATGCGGCCTGAAGCTCGCCAGATCGGCGAAGGGCTACAGCCTGGCTGAGACGGCGATCACCCGTGATTTCGTCTTCATCGTCCACAGCATCAGCAGACTGGTTTTCTACTGACTGGGTTACTTCAGTGTTGGAACAACTTGGTCCAGTATTCATGCCTTGAAAAAAATTAACAATGAAGTAAGTTACGAGTATTATTCATGAGCAAATTTCAGGCAAGGGGACAAATAAAGGAGTCGAGGAAGAGCAAGAGGCGGGTCAGGTTGAGGGTCAGAGCGGCAGGCAGATTCAACATTAGGTTCGAGGAAGCGACAGATGAGTCAGGTTGAGGGTAGGTGGGTCAACTTGAGGGTCAAAGCGACATGTGGGTCAACTTGAGGGTCAAAGCTACAGGTGGGTCAACTTGAGGGTCAAAGCTACAGGTGGGTCAACTTGAGGGTCAAAGCTACAGGTGGGTCAACTTGAGGGTCAAAGCTACAGGTGGGTCAACTTGAGAGTAAAAGCTACATGTGGGTCAACTTGAGGGTCAAAGCTACAGGTGGGTCAACTTGAGAGTAAAAGCTACATGTGGGTCAACTTGAGGGTCAAAGCTACAGGTGGGTCAACTTGAGAGTAAAAGCTACATGTGGGTCAACTTGAGGGTCAAAGCTACATGTGGGTCAACTTGAGGGTCAAAACGACAGGTAGGTCAAAATGAGGATAGAGGGACCGAGCCATGGGCAGGTCAGAATGTGAGAGCTTAATTCTTGGAGAAAGTACTGGCTAGCTTTAATTGAAAACAAATAAAATTATAGTGGAAGAACACGTGATCATATATGCATAAAAATAGATCTGAAAATCATGGCAAAATTTATTCAGTCACAGTTCGATTCTATGTAAACAAATTCACTTCGAAATTTTATGAAAACACGAAAAAATTTGACACAAAAACATGGTGAAAAAATATTCAGTATAATAAAACATCTCCAGTTAATGAAAACGCACGCCAACGCTAATCAAGAATCGATCATCAAATCAAAGACTGAACACAACTATACGCACACCTGTACATCCCTGATTCTTCCCAGAGTCCTAAATAATCTGCGCAAAAAACACATTCATAATAATACATCTAAAGAAATGTTTACATTTCATTATGCCAATAGAAGGATCATACTGAGAACCGCAGATAATAAACTGCAGGAATTAGTAGTAGGGGATCACGGATACGAGGATTGATAAAAAATTATGCAACCTTGTCTAGATTAGTGGACCGAAATGAAAGAATAATTTGTATTTTCTAGTACCTCTTGAGTTTCAATTCATTTCGTTTGTTCCAAACTGGCTAACAATTTTCAACAAGCAGTTTTAAGCTTGTGAAATAAACTGTGAAAGTCAGCTTTTGCTTCAGCGTATTGAGAGTCGCGTCGCGCAGCATGGCAACTAAGGGGACTTGCGGCTCATGTGTCATTAGGTTGTTGAACTGTCGAGTGCAAATTATTGTCAAGTGAATGTCTGGCCAAACCTTGATATTCAAGGTTTCTGTGACTGAGGTGACTGAGACATCTATTCACAATTATTCTCACATGTTTCTAGTTTTAGATAGACTTAAAGGCAGAAAATCTTCCTTAGCAAGTTACTAATTGAAGTACTTTAAAATCAGTGTGCTTCTACAATCTACATCCACCTTATTTGCTACGCATTGACCCCAATAACTCTAGTGTATTCTCAAAACTGAACGCTGCTTCCCCAGTAAGACTTATTTCGTGTGCTCAAATCAGAGTAGCGTACACTGCCTTGCATTCCATTATCGTAGCTACTTCTAGACGTTTCAAAAGCGTCGGAAACGGTGCATAGCTCGTACTTGCACAGTTTTTTTAATCACCCCTCGTAAACTACGAAACTGACTGACCCATAAATAATATTAATAATCGATTGTCTTACGTAAATTAGAGAATCATTCAATCAATCAAAGTACGAGTAGAGAGCGCAACAAAGAACGCCACAAAAATATTTAACGCTCTTTTTCGTCCGAGAAAAAAACAAAGAATCAGGCATAATTAACAGGCTCGTATTGATCATTGTTAAAATCGCTATTGCTGATGGCCAGTGCGGCCGCTTTAGCCGCTTCAATCTGTAATTTCTCAGCCTGCTGACGCTTATAATCCGTATTAAACAGCAGGGTGTACACAATAGCTACTAAGGCGGCTATTCCGGCAAAGACCAGACAAGCCAAACTGTAGTCCATAGGCGGCGGTACAGCGCAAGCCGTCAGCTTTGTAGTGGCTGTCGGCGTTGCCAATAACTGACCGCCAATCATGAGCACGACAGATGCCAGCTGGCCAGCCTAGTACCAACAGGCCAGTGCTGACTGATTCGCCTACAGGATGCGTGGATTCCACGCCTAATTCCAACGCTATTGGATAGAAAGCAAAGCCGAATGCGCCGAATGCGCCAATCGATGAGGCAACTGGGATTGGCGCGTTGGATCGGCCAATCAGGGCGGCGAAACCGGCTGAGGTGGCGGCTGCCAAGCTTAGTGACACCTGCAACCCGGTTTGAGAATGCTCAACGATGATCATCTCAAATGGCATGTTGGCCTAGCAATCTCACTGTCTCAAGCTAAATTATCTCAACTATAGCTTTGAAATCAATTGGAGTTGTAGCCTAGTGCCTAGGGCGCCTGCCTTAGGAGAAAATTTTTTACCCTTGAGCAAGGCACTAAATCCCGCATTAATTCAGTCCACCCAGTTGAGATCAGGTACCAGTTTGAGCTGGGTAAATTTAGAGCGGGTGTTGCCCGTCAGGCTAAGTCTATCTAGTATAATCTACGGCTCTGTGTATTTGCGGCTTTTCATCAGGTCGAAAGGTCAGATATCTAAAATTATTTTATTACTTTTTTTTGAAATCTCACTTTCCGCTTCTAGAGCTGTAAAGTACTCGCCTCTACAGCGCTATGCCTGGTTGGACTGAAGCAATGTGGGATTAAGTAAGTGCCTTGTTCAATGACACAAATCAATTGTCTCGTAGAGTTGGGACTCGAACCACGACCGTCCGGCCTTATAGCAGACGCCCCAGCCACTAGGCTACAACTCCACTAAAGCACATAACAGATTGTGCACAGCTATAGCTTAGCTCACCTTAGACAGAGTGATAAACTGTTTAGTATAATCGGCAATAGCCCCCGCAATTCCTGCGCCAACCAAACCGGCGCCAATCAAAATGGCGCCACACGCGCCAGCAAACTGATCGGAATAGCCGTAGGGACACAGGATCTGTTCCAACAGTGCCGAAAGTGCAGTGAATAGGCCCATACCTGCCCCAACAGCAAATAACAATAGTTGAAAAGCTCGAGTAGACAAACAGATTCGAATGCTAGACCAAAATGTTAAATGTTCCACAGTAGCTTGTGCAGTTGCTTCGCTTGTAGATGTAGACGAATAATTCGCTTTCCTAGTGAAAATCGACGTACCAACCGAAAAGATCAAAGCAACACCGGCGGCAACAAAATAAACCAGATTAATCAATGGTAAATCCGATTTGGATTTAACTAACAACGGCGACATAATATTAGTAAGCATAATACCCAAGGGATTGGACATGGAGCCAAGGGTATTAGCTGTAGCCCGTTGATTAGCCGGAAATTCCGCGGCAACAGCCGTAGGAGAAAACATGAAAAACGGTTGCGCCACGGCGGCCAACACTTGACCAGTGAGGGCTATTGGAAACGAGGGTTCTGCGAATGCCACGGAGCTGGCGTAGCGAATGGCGCCACCAGCGGCGCTGAATAAGGCGCCAATTAGTAGTCCGGTTCGAACGCCAAGTCTGTGAGGGAGCAATTATATTCACTGGGAAATTTATAGATTTAAAATATTTGTGTGCTAACGTATTACCCTAGGGGGCGTGTGGCTCGGCGGTCTAGCGCGTCTGCCTTGTGTGCCACTGGTCCAGATTCGACCCCTAGGTTGCCAACTAGGTTGGCAATATTCCCCAGCGCGGTTTCGTGTGCAGAGTCACATTAATTTGGGGCCTTGAGCACGAATTGGTTGGGCTATGGGCCAGTTGTGCAATTTACGCCCATGAGGGCAACCCACCCAAGGCATAGAGAGTGTACATTCGTGGAACCGCCACTTGTACAACCTATGTGAGTGCGTGGATGAGTGCCAGCCTGTGTGTGTCTATGCCTGCATACCGTATTTAGTGTGACTGAACGCGCTTCAGGAGTCAGCGCAATGGACAGTCATGCCCAGTCGCTGGTTGTGGGACGATGTCGCTTTAAAGCGCCAAAGTGCCTGCAGCCCTCCCGCAGATTTAGCTTAGCTTTTTAACCTATTACCCTAATGCGGCTAAGGGTTGAAACGCGCTGGATGCCCCTATCAAGCGCAAAACATCATTGCAATGTTGGCTAATTAAATGATGGGGCATTTTTGAATTTAAAGAAGTTCATAGTTACTCCCGCCGTTTACCTGGAGGCCGCGCTGCGCAGCCATTCAGCTGTTTTACCCTGGACGCTAGGGGCCAACTACACGCCTTTTAAATCAACTAATTCGATTACGAAGCATTTGACTATTAAAAAATAGTGTTTATCCCCAGAAGGGTTCTTAATTTTGGCAATTTGGGATTGGGATGTCGACTTGGGAACACATCCAAGCCCCAGTAAAGACAGCTCACCTATCTAAACAGTAGGCTACAGGCAGGCCAAAAACTAGCGAAGCAATTGGATAAACCAGCGCCAACCAGTTAACACCATCGGCTGTTATATTATAGAATAGCTGAGTGAAGTCAGCAATGGCTGAATAGCTGATCCACAGGGCTGCATTGGACAAATTCAATAGGCTCAGAGTCAACACCAGAAACCAACGATTGAACAAGGCTTGAATAGTGGTATTAGGATTAGGAAAGTCGCCACTGTGCACAAGGTGTGTTGTTCCACTGGTGCTGCCACTGTCCATCACTTGCATATATTGGACAGCTGCAAGAAACAGTTGCTTTCAATTTAATTTTATTAGCTATATTCTGCATACTACTAGACAAGCTGAACCATTTAAAGCATTAAAAAATTATTGTTGTTTTAAACAATACCACTGTTGTTTGAAACAAATTTTAATCTGAATTTACCCTTCTGTCCTTTGCTTTTAAATTGTTCCATTTTATATTGTACTACTTTATATATACTTAATTATTGTCAACATTGGAAAATGGTACAAAATCTTATCTTCTTGTTCATTACATTTTCATGAATAGTTTGCATTACATTAGATCAAAATAAAAAAACTCTGCTAGCATGCCATACATATACGCCATCCAGGTTCATTTTGTACTATACTCCTGCATTATATTTTAGGCTTTTTAAAAACTATGCTGCACTTTTGAGATGAATATTTATACTTTGCTATGGTGCCATTTAAAAATAGAGTAGAAGTTGTGAACTAGGCAGCATTACATATTTATAGTTATTTAGTTTGTTGTTGCTGCTATTTAACCCTTTCCTTTAAAGTTCATTAGCTATTGTGGTAGTGCAAACTACCATTATTAATAAATTTTATTGCTATTTTTTTATTTCACAATTTCAACTGATGCAATTTAATGTAATTTTCCACATTATTTTTTAAAAATATCCCAGCTTGTGAGACTTTTTCTGTAACCAATTTTGGGGGCAAACTTTGGATTTATTCTATCTTTTTGTGGAACTTTTTGGGGGTCAACTCTGGGAATTTTTGTTATTTTTCTATTTTCCTTTTATGTTGATTTACTCCTATGTCGCCAGTCATTGTTCCAACCTTTGGGGAATCTAACCCATTTTGTGTGACTTTTTGTGGAAGTGTTTGTTGTGGATGTATTTAAGACTGCCACTAACTTTGCTTTTATAAAGGTGCATGCTCTGGTTTTTTTTAATTTTCCCCCTTGCATCCTCCCATGTGTTTAGTTGAGCATTGCATGTTTCTAAGCATTGGCTTGTAGCCAAGATTGTGCAATAACAAAGCTGTAACTGTGTACTTAAACAATTTATCTATTGAAAGAAATATAAATAACAATCACAGAGCTTTTATTTATCTGGAATTTTGAGGGGAAATTATCATCAGTGTCTTTGAGTTGCTACTGCTCAAGAGGGCGATTCATCGGGAATATCAGACTTGGACAGTTCTGATTCCTTCAAGTTTATCCGAACTTAAAATGGATTGGTGGCAGTCTACCCTTACTATACTACTGACAAGTAGAGTGGTCAGAAAGTTAAGTCAAATCAACAAGATTTTATTGCAAACATTCTTTGCAGTTTAAATCCCTTAGTGAAGCTTCATTGTTGGTACAAATTCTATCAGTTTGAGCCTATTTCAACTGTTTTGGCTATGTCATAGCTATCCTCTCCCCAGGATTGTGGACCCTGGCAGTTGGAGTTCCCCAACATTAGCAGTTTTCTTAAAGTCAGCATAAATTTCAAATTTTAGACAAGAAGAATTTATTTCTTCTAAATTTTTGCAACAGCGACAACTATAAACCAGCCAACAGCAAAATTTTATTTACTCACGACCACACTATTATAATTATAACTACAAATTTAGTTAAATACTAATATTAAAAATTATTTTTAAATTTCTTTTGTGAATTATGGCAAAAATGTACATCTATATACTAAATTACATGAAAATATATACCATCAAAATTTGTGACTATTATACTATATTATACTGTATGAGAATAATATAGATGCTAGCAGTGATGGGCATCACTAAATTTATTTTTAGCGCCACTAAATAGCGCTGTTGCTAACTATTTGACGGAAAAATTTAGCAATCGCTAAATAGCGGGCCCTTTTCCGATTTGAATTTAGCGCAATTAGCGTCGCTAACTTTGAAATGTGCTAAATTAAAAAATGTATATAAAAAGTTACTAAAATTGATTTTTGGTGCCTTTTTTGCAAAAAAAAAACAATAGTGTAAATTGAATCAATTGAAATTTGTTATACAGTTATATATAGTTAATAAAACAAAGTCGCATATGGTGTAACAGTGTTATTTTTGTTGCTCTAAATAAAAAGAAAAGACATATACATAAATATGATGAGGATACTACGAGCGTTAGAATGAAGATAACTGAAGCCAAAGATTTAAAGCAACAATTATTGATTTCATTGACCATTGCAGTTTACAAGTGAGTCATCAGAAACAGAACTAATTAGCTAAATAGAGCCTTCCCTATTACTTTGTCTACTTTCTTCAGTACTCAGTCTCGACTATTTATTACTCACTATACACTAATAAGGCAATTTCAGTCTATCAATTTAATACTAAAAATGAAATAAGTGAAAACTAGAAGTGGGAAATTACAAACAAAGAAATTCTAGTCTTGTTCTAGGGTACCAGTGTCGCCATCGTTGAATTTAAAATTTTTTTCGCAGCTTTCAGAAAAATTCGCAGGCTAAATTATTGTCATTTTTGACGAATGACGATTGTCATTGTCCAGTCATAATTTACTAAGAGATAGATATAGGCAACTTTTATGTTTATTTTTATGACAAATTGCTACACCGAACTTCTTTAACTACTTCTTCCTTTGACTCAAAAAGATCGTTACTTTCCAGTCTTCATATAATAAGCATAGCATACTGCATAGACGTAGCATAGGCACAAAAAAACTGCGGTTGACTTATAACAAAATTGTTAAAATTTATAATGTTCGGCTTGATAAAACTCGGCAGCACTTAATTACTTCTTTCTTGGCACCTTGGGTAAGGCAGCTCTAGCAGCAAATTCTGCCTGTCTCTTTTGCCGAGCTGCGTCTTCAGCAGCCACCTTTACTGCTCACTCAACAGCAGCGTGCTCAATCTCCATGCGTCTTGCTTCAAATCCGGAGGCTTGGATGGCGACGTCTTTCTCTTCTTGTTGAGCTTGTCGCAGCTTGTCTAGGGCTTTTTGAACTTCCTGCTTGGCCTGGATGCAACGAGCTTGAGCCTCCTTCTTCTTCTGTTCATCCTGCCTTCTAATCAACTCAAGCTTTTGTAGTTCTGAACATCGAGTGGCATCCTACATGTAAATTTGCGCAAAATTATTTTGGTTCAAAACAGTTAAAGTATTAAAGCACCCCATAGCTGATTAAAAAAGATTTAGAGAAATAAAATCTTACCTGAAGTGCCCTTTCACGAATCCTTCATTCCTCTTCTTCCCTCTGCTGCTGAAGCTTTTCAACCTCAGTCTTCTTCGCTGCCTGGGCCAGGAACGCCTTGTACTCAGAGTTGGCTTGACGTGCCGCAGCAATTAGAGCATCTGGAATTGGCACTGTCTTAGGTGTCAAGCTTCTGGATACCAAGTAGCTGCGGGCGAGAAGGCAATTCATCTTGGTATTGTCTGAAAGTCGGTTGCGCTTTTCTTGCGAGTCAATATTGTGCATTTTGCCGATGAATCTATGCCTGGCCTATGCCTGGCATTGCCGTGAAACAAAATACAGCATGCGATTCCCAGCTGTCCAAGTAGCGGATACTGCGTAGACTGGCTGATTTGGCGCCAGCTAGCGACCAAATCCTTGGCCTTCACTGGCGGGCCTGCACTGCCAGCAGGCCTAGCAGCATCATTATCAGGACTGCTCACAGTGCTCAGGTTGTAGAGCCGCACCTCCGTGGTCAGCTGGTCTAATTCACGCTCCGGAATTACATTCGGCCGAAGCATCTTCCGATCGGAAGATGCTGCGCCACATGAGCAACCTGCTCCTCTCGGATCGGCGTTTGGAGGCCCAGAAATTCAAGGCTGCGCAGTATCTTCAAGCGCATGGGTAGTTTTTCAGCTACGAGGGGTGATCAAAAAGTTCTGCAAGTGAGTTAATGATGTGACTCGAATAAATTTTGTGCACACAATCAGCATTACATTCCCTCAAGCTGTCTCTCATCAGCTTCTATGCACCGCTTCCGTTGCTTTTGACACATCTGGAAGTAGCTAAGATAATTGATTGCAAGCAGTGTCTGCAACTCTGATTTGAGCACCTATCTGAGTTCTTGAGCGCTCTAAAAAAGGTCTTCCATGAGTAGCAGCTTTCAGTTTTGAGAATACAGTGGAGTCATATGGGTCAATGTAAGCCAGTAAGGTTGTAAGGATGTAGAACCAGCTGAACCCTTTTTCCTCCATAAGTAATCCGGTCTTCCTCGCTGTGTGAGGAGCAGCATTCGACGCATCTGTTGCCGCCGCGCCGGTTTTATCCCCTTTCATGCCTCCCCTACGAAAGCATTGGCAAGAAACTTCACTTAAGCATTTAGCAGTCCCCAGTAACTTGCTAAGGAAGATTTTCCACCGCCATATTTCCCTGCAAGTTGAAGTATGTGAGAATTATTGTGAATGGATGGCTCAGTCACAGATGTCAAGGTTTGGTCAGACATTCACTTGTCATTAAAACTCGACTGTGCATCAACCCAATGACACACGAGCCTGGCAATGGTGTTAAATAACGAGGCGGAATTTGTAGAAACAGTGGTAAAATTTATGTGCATGTCAGAAGATATGTTGCCATGCTGCACGGAAAAAAATACTATGAAGCAAAAGCTGACTTTCACAGTTTAACGCACAAGCTAAAAACTGCTTATGGTAAACTGTCAGCCAAGTTGGAACGGATTGATGAAATGACTTGAAAATCGAGAGTGATATAAAATACAATTTTTTCTTACATTGCGTCAATTTTAAGTGTGATCGGTCCAGTAATCTTGACGCAAGGTCGAAAGGTTGCAGAACTTTTTGATCACCCCTCGTAGATAGGTGGACATCTGAACATAAGATTGTTTGAACAAAAACAGAAGGGGTCGTTGGTTCTCGGTCATGAAGGCCTTGGTTTCGAAGCCAACTGAAATTTCTTCGAGCGGAAGCTGCACAGCAGCACTGTCGAATTGCACTTTCAACAGCTTGGCTACACTACGTGATTCAGTCAGTGCAGAAGGCTTAATAAACTGGACTGCAATTGCTAGTAAAAGCTTGTGATTCTCTTCACGAATTTTGTGCACAAGCACAGCGTCGCTCGTCTGGAATATCATCTCATACCTGCGCAGCAGACCGAGAGCATGCACTAGGAAGCAGAGTGACGGCCTAGTTGTTGCATCTGCTAATATTTTTCCAATGCGCAAAGCTCGCGCATTTGATTCAGTGTGTGACTGTGGTGCTTTGCTCACTTCAAAGAAGACAAGCAGAGCATCCCACTGCTCTAAAATGCGCTAAACGCATGGCAGAATTGATAGCCACCGCGTAGGAACATTCCTCAGGAACTTGTGGGAGGCTAATTCCATCGTTCTTTGAAGATCCTGAAAACGCTTTTCGCGGGATTTGCTTCTCGCTAAACAGGAGTGCACATCTTCGCACAGCAGAACAATGTCCGGCATGTTTTTCTCTACAGCCTGTCGGGCACTGTTGGCGACAACGTGAAGCGTGCACCCTCCTGTATCCACCAAGTGGCTTAACTCGGGCATACTTCGCAGATGCTTGGTAACACCTGCGATGGTGCCACGCATGACGTTGCAATTGTCCGAGCAGTCGCCAATCCACTTACTCGGCACCAAATCGTAACTTAGTACGCACCGGCGAATGGCCTCGGCACAGCTCGGGGCATCAAGAGCCTCCAGAGAAATTGCATCCAGCATTTCAATGATGACTCTTGGGCCAGATACGTAGCGAACGCACACGAACATAAAGCCATCGCTTTCGTCAAAGCTGACTGAGTAGAACCCAGCTTCGATAATATCTTTTTTCACTTCGCTCCGCAAAAAAGGTGCAATGGCGTGATTCACTAAATAGGTTTGCTTCGTTCTGCCGCAGGCGAATTCTTTCGCAGTCTTCGAGTCGGTAAAAATAGCAGGAAACAGTTTTGAACTCGAATCTTCTCCTGCAAATGATTTGGACTTAAATGCGGCATTCCATGCCCAAATCAATTCGGCTCTAGCAACAGAACTGCGACCATCAGTACCAGTATCAGCACTTGAATCGCGAGGAAGCTGGGGAAAATATTGTTTGATTGGCGCTGTTGACACATTGGCAGCCTCGTTTTTACGATGCCTTTTCGCTTTCATATGAGTTTTGATGACAGATATTCCGCCTTGGTCACCCTTCAAGATGGCGTTGCATGCTGAACAGAAAGCTTCGTCTTCCACACTTCCAGCCTTCAGCCAGCCTTCAGCGTTTAGATCGATAATCCACTTCGCATCGAATGCAGTGCATCGCGTCATTAGCTGAAATTGTTCGCTTACATTTTTCCAAAAATTTTCTGCTGAGAACACGAGAAAAAGAAAAGTACTCTAATGGCTATTGGGCTATCACAACCTTATAAAATTTTGTTTTATTTTACAACATAAAAATGAAAGACAAACAAGAAGTAGAAATTTGAGAGATTAAATTACTTAATATATTTAAGATGTTAAACTCAAATTTACACTCATTGATGTACGAATGTCATACAAAGTCACAAATATTGATTGACATCATTGGCTTTTCAAAAAATTCGCAGATAATAGGCGAGTTCAACAAAATTTTCGCTCAGCGAAGAAAATTTGCTCAGCGAAAAAAATTCGCAGGGGTGGCAACACTGTAGGGTACTAGTGTATTTTTTCAAAGAAAACTTAAGGTCTTTAGTACGTAATTGTTATTTTAATGCTCATATTTTTTACTATTTAAACTATAATCATTTCATTTCATAATCGTTTTGCAGGCAAAAATGAATTTTGCGCAATTAGTGAATTTCAGAAAAATAATAGCGGCGCTTTCATAGTGCACGCTAACCAAAATTTACATTTAGCAGAATTAGCGGCGCTAAATAAGTCTAAGCAACGCTTTAGCAGAAGTCAAATTTAGCGGCGCTAGTGCCCATCACTGGATGCTAGTCACTTTGTTAATTGCTATTTTATCAACTGCGTAACAAAGTAACCAGTGTAAATAGATAGGTACATTGAGTTAAAGTTGACAAAGTGACTAGATTTTAAAAGGCTATTTAGGCCTATCAAACATTGATAGACAAGTTTTAAATTAAACTTACATGATACATCCAAAGTATTAATTAGGATTGGAATTAAATAATTGATTAATTTGACAAGGACATGTTTCGCTAAGGCTAACTAAGCAGTCCAAGGGTCTACAGAATAGGAGCAATCAATTCTAGGTACACTCTAGTCTAGAAATTATTCTCCTCCAGACTAATAGAAAGTAAGTATTTATAAATTTACATTTAGTCATTTTAGTACATATTCATTTTTAATAATAGGACCTTGCTTGTGTTAAATATAAAATAGCAATGTTATATCATTTTTGCAATTATTAGCTTGCCTTGAGTTTTATTTCCAGACCTAGACCAAAAGTAAAACTTTTTATATCCTAATCTATTGTCAATAGTATCATCAATAGTATCAATCCTAGCTTGTTTATCCTAGTCTATCCCAACTTAAAATTTATATATGAGAGCTTTATTATAATCTCATCATGAAGATAGCACAGGCATAGGCCTTTAAAAAGATTATTAAAATAGCAAATTGCTGATTACATTAAATATTTTTAATTAGGCCTACATTACCTAGGTTATACAAAAAGGCCTAGCTACCTAGCCTAGCAAATTTATTAACCATTGAACCTTGGTCACTTCATCATCTGTCAACAGCGCACCCATTTAAATTGGTCAGTTCGTCATCCAATATGACGATATGGTAGATGACAAAGTGACCAGCACCCCCTAGCCTAGTGCTAGTCTTGACTTAAAAAAAGTAAGTAAGAACTGGTTTAAATGGAGAAAGAAACAGCAGAATTACTGAGTGATTGCTTTTCACATAAGTAGTAGTTAAAAGCCCACTTACTAATTTTTTAAGGGCTTACTAAGGGCTAGCTAGCTAGGCAAATACTAAAAAGTTTAGCTGTCTAGGTCTGTTTGGTGATAAAGTGAAAATTGAAAAAATAAATGAAAGACTGTTAAGTATTTTTAGGTTTATAATTATGTTCCTTAAAGCTGTTCTGAATAGATGCTTTTTTATATGATTACATGTTTAAAATAAAATAAATGACTTTAAAAAACATAAAAGTTTGTTCTTTTGTTTTGGTTGTGTAAATTTAAAATTAAATTGTATCTGCTTTTTCTAAGATACGCTTTTGTGACTTGTCCAGTGGCGTATGCTGGAAATCAATTAGGGGGGGATACCCAGAAAAATATTGGCACATCTAAACTAAATAATGGCATTTCCAGGAATCAACAAAAACATTTTGTCTAGCTAGTTATTTTCAAACTTGTGGTACTTTGTTTTGATGCACCTAACTAGCTAATTTAACACTGTAGTAATTATATTTACCAATTGCCATCCTTGGAAGTTGGGACATAATGGGGTGTACCTGTAAATAAAACAGTCCAAAGATCGAAACAATAGCAATTTATAAGAGTAACGGGCAACAGCAGTAACAAGTACGAGTACGACAGTCAAAAGTTGTGAACTGTTCTTTTGTCAAGCAAGCCAGCGCCTACCCACAAATCCCCACCAAAAACATCCCATCCCACCCACCCACCATCTTGCATCTTTCCACCACCAGCCCCAAAATCTAGTGTCAGTCAGGAAAATGGGGGGGGATATATCCCTGTATCCCCCCTAGCATATGCCACTGGACTTGTCTTATAAAATAAGTTATTTGATCAATTTAAGGTTATGTTTGTCATCATAAAAGATGTTATTTTTGTCATTATAATATGTAAGATAAATTCATATGTTCATATTTTGCTTCGATATTTACAATGGGTAGTGAAAATCAGTTTCATAGGGCCTCTTACTGGAATTTATTAGTAAAACAATGTAGCAATTAGGGAAGTTATTGGTGAGATGTGGGTCGCAGGACCTTTTTTTGGTCCTCTGAACTTTTAGCCCAAGTAAGTTACATATTTTTTTTCAACTTAGTTGCACTGGCCAACTGAATTTTTTGAGTTGTGCATGTATGACAACAATTAGCCAAGTTGGCTAATCTGGCTAACTAATCTGGTAGATGACCAAGGTAAGTTGCCAAATTGCTGATATAAGTAGCAAAATTGATAAAAATTGAAGGGTTAAGTCACAAAATTGAAGGGGTAAATTGCAAAATCAAAGGGGTAAGGTGCAAAATCAATGGGGTAAGTCACAAAATGGAAAGGGTAAGTCACAAAATTAAGGGCATGAGTTATAAGATAGGCAGTAAAAGTGTGAATTTCTGAAAATAATAGTAGCAAGTAGTAAGATATAGGCAAAAAGTGGTTTGCGGAACCTTTTTTGGTCCTTCAAACTTTTGTCTCAAGTAAGTTGCAACTTTTGTTTTAATTAAGTTGCACCAGCCAACCAAATTTTCCAAGTTTTGCAAGTATGTTTGTTTCCACACTTATGGTTCCAATGTATATAAAGTAGACTACTTCTATGCAGTATGCAATGGGACAAAAAGCTCCTGGGTCAATTTTTTACTATTTTATATGTGTTGTAGGGCTGTTTAATAATTATTTTGATCCTACCAAAGTTGCCCTAGACCTCTTGTATATAAATTTATAACTATTTAATTCCTCTTAACTAACTGCTATATTATTGGATTATACTACTAGCTATTTATTACATGTATGTGGTAGCGTGTGGTAGCGTTTCTATACCAAGCAGTCTAATCAGGGCTTACGGTGGATCAGAGGGTCACGGCCTCTTAATCACTCATTTATTTATCTGAGAATGATATCTATGAATAATATCTGCGAATAATATCTGCGAATGATATCTGCAAATGATATCTGCGTACACCTTTCAACCTTGAACTTCAGTTTCCCCTCTCTGTCTTGCTCCTTAAAATAACTAAGACTTGTCAATAAGTCAAATGTTTCTGAGTATAACTCCTTTTATTGCAACGAAGCAACGAGTTCTGGTTTTTTAGCCAGCAATTCCGCGTGTATATATAGTGTTTTTAAGATTTGTTTAAAGTTGACAATAAACTAATATTATTTAGCGATTAAAACAAAATTAATAATACAGTATTATTTTGGCTATAAACTAATATTATTCAATAGCAAAAATATGCAACATACTACTAATAGGCATACAGTAGGAATATTCAATTATTTACATGAAAAGCAATAATACTATATTATAAGAAATGAGTACGCAGAAATTATACACTGTCTCATATGTACCATGCTATGCTATCTATACCATGCATATACATGTGCAACTTAGAAAATTTGCTCAGCCAGTGCAACTTAGTTAAAAGAAAATTTGCAACTTACCTCCCCAATTTTGGCCAAGTTTGCAGCTTAGAATACCAAATTTGCAACTTATATCACTAATTTTGCAACTTACCTTGGTTGGCCACCAAATAAGTTGGCTAGATAGGCCAACTCAGTCAACTGTAACATATATATATGACCATGCACCAAAGAATTTTGCAACCATGCTAGATATTATCTATAGAAACAAATGGCTAAATTAGGATTTTGACAAAGTTGACCTTTTTGAGGATCATAGAGATTTTTATTAAGATAAATAGGAATATCTTGATGATTGTCTCCAAGTAGTTCATTAACTCCCTAATAAACTTCCATGTGCCTTTCTTGACTAGGTAAGAAGTGACTAGGTTACTTGGTAGCTAATATCAATATTCTATATTTTCCTATTTTAACATGGTTTAACCAGATCTAATTACTTCATAGTGTAAACTTAAGATAATTTAAATAATTAAATCACTTTTAAATTGTTTTAAAAGTTGGGGAGTTGTGTGGCAGAATAGTCCTTAGAGGCTCCTCTATTTTTATTGCAGATTTTCCAATCTAAAAGCAAATAAGTTGTTGTAGGGCTCTTTTACTTAATCAGCTATTGTTGCAAAAGTTGTATCAGGGAATTTTCTATTAATAATAGCTTAAACTACTTTTTTGAAATTTCTAATTGCTATTTGCTTCTCTGAATCTAATTTCTTTCCTTTGCCTTTTGCCTATATTTTCCTCACTTAGGCAGTTTCTCTTTCTGCTTATTGCAAGTCTTCCCTTCTCTATGATTTCTCACTTCTGAGTAGAAATGGTGATTTTTTACTTTGCTATGCAGGTAAAATAACTCAGATTCTGAAAATCTATAGTTCAAATATTTTTTCTCTTAATTACCATTTGAGATTTAGTTTGTCTAATTCTGTGAGTGGACAGGCAAGAATCAAGGTTGCTTTCTTTGCTCCCAACTTTGCATCTAGTTGTATTAAAATTGACAATTTGTTTAACTATATAATATTATTTAATTTTTTATGATGTTTAATATAAAATTTTAATATTTTATATTAACAAAACATTTAGTTCATATCAGTAGTATATATATTCATATTGTAATGAATACCATAAGTAATAGTAATGGCCTTTCATCAAGGATTGAACTATAAGTCTCATTATGATTAATATTGAACCTTGCTTTCTGCAAAGACAGGTTTTTATTATATTGTCTTTGCTAAATCTGATGTAAAAATTATTCTAATTGATTGGGTCATATATATTCTATGCATTAATTCTATGCACATATGCATATATCTCATAAATATTATCAACAAGAGCAAATGCAAATAAATTGTATACTTTAGATAATGCACAAATAGCCATTCTAAATTTAACATAAAAATTTATGAGCACAACTTTGGGAATCACCTAGCCATTTCCACTGGCAACACCAACACATACATATAAGTGGCCATTGGTTGATTATTGTCACATGCTAGCTTTTTATCCAATAGCAACTTATTGATATGGATATATTCTTTCTTTAAAAAATTATTTTTGATCTAGTTCATTGGTTGCACCTACAAGTATTATTCCTGTAAGATAAAAAGAAAGTACAGTAATTTGTGCCTATAATTATCTAGAGGTGTGGCAGTGAGTCAAGTAGCTAAATACATTTAGCTAAGTTTAATCTTATCAAGTTCATTTAGAAGGGCAGAAAAATGTCCACAACTATGCATATATATCAGTAGGTTATGTTAAGAGCTTATCTTCTGTTAACTCTTATAAATGGCTTATCTAATAGAGAAGAAATCTAGGTCTTTAATGAGAGCTTAAAAAGCAGAATCTAATTCTGTTCTAGTTCAGCAAATATTCATTTGCCAAACTCCTTCCAATTTTATTTGTATTGGTAAGTAGGCACTTTAAATGACCAATATTGATCTCATTATAAGACATAATGAGACATGTATTCTCGTCTATCTGAATCTGTGAATTTCTGTGCCTGCTTGTCCGCCTTTTATTATCTGCCTCTCTGTCGCATTTTGTTTGTGTTTGTATGGCAGCAACTCATTGTTCTCTCTGTCTTTTTGCTCAACTGTCTGTCTGTCTGTCTGTCTGTCTGTCTGTCTGTCTGTCTGTCTGTCTGTCTGTCTCTTTCTGTCTGTCTGTCTGTCAGTCTGTCTGTCTGTCTCTTTCTGTCTGTCTGCCTGTCTGTCTGTCTGTCTTCCTCTGTCTGTCTGTCCATCGCTTGGTCTCTCTGTCTGGAATTCCTTCGGTTTATAACTGCCAATTTTATGTACTAAATCTACTCATTACATCCAGAATTGTTTTATATCACGTTTCCTCAATTGTTTAACTTGACAATCTTGATGTCTCACATTTTTCCAGCTGCACCAACGCATTATTTTTTTTGCCCCAACAAACATGCTGCATTCATTGGCAGCTTCGCTTTCAAGCGAAATTGTTACTCGTTTATCAACGGCAGCCTCTGGCTCAATGTCTGCATTGTTTCTGTCAGTAGCTGCTAGCCGTAAACTTAGCTATCAGTATAACAGCGGTAGCAGCGGAGCTAAGAACACTCCCTACAGTAGTTTAGACATCGAAGCAGTCAAATGTCGGACTGTAGATTTGCGAAGCGACGTGTTGAGCAAGCCGACACCCCAAATGATGCGCGCTATGGTGGAGTCGGTCAGCTATGGTGACGACGTTTTTGGCGAGAATACCACCGTCATGGGTGAGGGATTGAGTTGTTTTGTTTTCTCTTGCCTATATCCGTTTCGTACCCACTTTTCTGTCTTAAAATTACTTTCATATATACCTCTCTACCCTGATCCTCGTTTCCTTATCTACCTCTCTCCCCTTATCCTCGTTTCCTTATCTACCTCTCTCCCCTTATCCTCGTTTCCTATCTACCACTCTCCCCTTATCCTCGTTTCCTTAGCTACCACTCTCCCCTTATCCTCGTTTCCTTAGCTACCACTCTCCCCTTATCCTCGTTTCCTTATCTACCTCTCTCCCCTTATCCTCGTTTCCTTATCTACCTCTCTCCCCTTATCCTCGTTTCCTTAGCTACCACTCTCCCCTTATCCTCGTTTCCTTAGCTACCTCTCTCCCCTTATCCTCGTTTCCTTATCTACCTCTCTCCCCTTATCCTCGTTTCCTTATCTACTTCTCTGCCCTGATCAACCTTTCCCTATTTACTTCTCTGCCCTGATCCTCCTTTCCGTATCTACTTCTCTCCCCTGATCCCCCTTTCCTTATCTACTTCTCTCCCCTGATCCCCCTTTCCTTATCTACTTCTCTACCCTGATCCTCGTTTCCTTATCTACCTCTCTCCCCTTATCCTCGTTTCCTTATCTACCTCTCTCCCCTTATCCTCGTTTCCTATCTACCTCTCTCCCCTTATCCTCGTTTCCTTAGCTACCACTCTCCCCTTATCCTCGTTTCCTTATCTACCACTCTCCCCTTATCCTCGTTTCCTTATCTACCTCTCTCCCCTTATCCTCGTTTCCTTAGCTACCACTCTCCCCTTATCCTCGTTTCCTTATCTACCACTCTCCCCTTATCCTCGTTTCCTTATCTACCTCTCTCCCCTTATCCTCGTTTCCTTAGCTACCACTCTCCCCTTATCCTCGTTTCCTTATCTACCTCTCTCCCCTTATCCTCGTTTCCTTATCTACTTCTCTGCCCTGATCAACCTTTCCCTATTTACTTCTCTGCCCTGATCCTCCTTTCCTTATCTACTTCTCTCCCCTGATCCCCCTTTCCTTATCTACTTCTCTACCCTGATCCTCGTTTCCTTATCTACCTCTCTCCCCTTATCCTCGTTTCCTTATCTACCTCTCTCCCCTTATCCTCGTTTCCTATCTACCACTCTCCCCTTATCCTCGTTTCCTTATCTACCTCTCTCCCCTTATCCTCGTTTCCTATCTACCTCCTATCTCGTTCCTTATCTACCTCTCTCCCCTTATCCTCGTTTCCTATCTACCACTCTTCCCTTATCCTCGTTTCCTTAGCTACCACTCTCCCCTTATCCTCGTTTCCTTATCTACCTCTCTCTCCTTATCCTCGTTTCCTTATCTACTTCTCTGCCCTGATCAACCTTTCCCTATTTACTTCTCTGCCCTGATCCTCCTTTCCTTATCTACTTCTCTCCCCTGATCCCCCTTTCCTTATCTACTTCTCTCCCCTAATCCTCCTTTCCTTATATACTTCTCTCCCCCTAATCCTCTGTTCCTTATCTACTTCTCTTTCCTGATCCTCCTTTCCTTATCTACCCCTCTCCTTTGATCCTCCTTTCCTTATCTACATCTCTCCCCCTAATCCCCCTTTCCTTATCTACCCCTCCCCCTGTATTCTCCTTTCGTTACCTACCTTTGACCCTGTATTCTTCTTTTCTTATCTACTTCTCTCCACCCTATCTTCCTTTCATTATCTACCTCTTTTCCCATGTCCCCTTATCTACCCTCTCATGATCCGGCTTTACTTGTCTATAATTTGTCCCAGATCTGGAGGCTCGCGTCGCCGCACTGCTGGGCCAACAGGCCGGCCTGTTTGTCACTAGCGGCACCATGGGCAACTTGCTGGCGCTGATGGCTCACGGTCACGAGCGCGGCTCTGAGGTTATTCTTGGCGACCTGTGTCACGTGCATCTGTACGAGCAGGTTAGTCTTTGTGAGTGTCTTGATTTGACTCTTATCTAAAATACAAGCATAATTTGTGTCTCGATCTAATTGTTCTGTAACATTTATTCGTGTTCTGTATGTGCCTAACACGGGTTGATTGATGTTTTTAGTGTTCTAAAGATGTCCGTCTAACACCTGTTGTGGTTCTAGGAATGTATAACACCTTTTGTGGTTCTAGAGATGTCTGTCTAACACCTTTTGTGGTTCTAGGGATGTATAACACCTTTTGTGGTTCTAGAGATGTCCGTCTAACACCTGTTGTGGTTCTAGGGCTGTATAACACCTTTTGTGGTTCTAGAGATGTCTGTCTAACACCTCTTGTGGTTCTAGAGATGTCTAACACCTTTGTGGTTCTAGAGATGTCTAACACCCCTTGTGGTTCTAGAGATATCTATCAAACACCTTTTGTGGTTCTAGAGATGTCTAACACCTCTTGTGGTTCTAGAGATGTCTAACACCCCTTGTGGTTCTAGAGATGTCTAACACCTTTTGTGGTTATAGAGATTCTAACACCTTTGTGGATCTAGAGATATCTGTCTAACACCTTTTGCGGTTCTAGAGATGTCTAACACCTTTTGTGGTTCTAGAGATATCTGTCTAACACCGTTTGTGGTTCTAGAGATGTCTAACACCTTTTGTGGTTCTAGAGATGTCTAACACGTTTTGTGGTTCTAGAGATGTCCGTCTAACACCTGTTGTGGTTCTAGGGCTGTATAACACCTTTTGTGGTTCTAGAGATATCTGTCTAGCACCTTTTGTGGTTCTAGAGATGTCAAACACCTTTTGTGGTTCTAGAGATGTCTAACACCTTTTGTGCTTCTAGAGATGTCTAACACCTTTTGTGTTTCTAGAGATGTCTAACACCTTTTGTGGTTCTAGAGATGTCCGTCTAACACCTTTTGTGGATCTAGAGATATCTGTCTTACACCTGTATTTCCCACTATATACGTATTGAGGATGACAATTCTCATTACTGAAAAATCCCCTAACAGGGCAGTTTGGCTTCAATAGCGGGCGTGCATCACAGAGCTGCTACCACACGATCAGACGGTACCCTGTGCCTTGACCAATGTCGACAGTTATTGCGACGAAATGCAAGCGATCCGCATTATCCTATTACTAAAGCGCTCTGTTTAGAAAATACCCACGGATTTACTGGCGGAAAAGTACTTCCCGTAGCTTATTTTGCCGAGGTAAGACGCGTTTCGTTTTTTACCGTTTGAATCGTTACTAATTCCTATTAATCGATATACTTACGTTAATCGTTAATACTTTCTTTTTATCGTTACTACCGTTACTGTTACTAATCGTTAGTAATTTCCGTTAATTTTAGTAATTTCGTTAATTTTAGTACTTTCGTAAATTTTGGTTCTTTCCTTAATTTTTTACTTTCGTTAATTTTTGTACTTTCGTTAATTTTAGTACTTTCGTTAATTTTATTACTTTCGTTAAATTTTGTACTTTCGTTAATTTTTGTATTTTCGTTAATTTCAGTATTTTCTTTAATTTTTTAGTACTTCTGTAAGTTCTGTTAAATTTAGTTCTTACGTTATTTTAGAGCTTCTATAAATCGTTACTACTTCTCGTTAATTTTACTACGATTAATAGCTAAAGTTACTTATTGCGTAACCTCACTTAGGCCAGAGGATTCTGCAACAAACACGGCATCAAATTGCACGTTGACGGTGCCAGATTGCTCAATGCAGCAGTCGCCGCCGGAGTTGATCCTATTGAATACGGACGTCTGGTTGATTCGGTCACCATTTGCTTCTCCAAGGTGGGCGGTTTGATTGGTTCTTTACAAATTTGTATTTACTGTGGAGATTATAGAATTAACGCCTTTATTCTTTCAGGGCCTCGGAGCGCCTGTTGGTTCTTGCATCGCTGCCGATGTTGATACCATTAACTAGTAAGACTGTCTCCCTGCCTGTCTGTCTGTCTGTCTGTCTGTCTGCCTGTCTGTCTGTCTGTCTGTCTGTATCTCTGTGTGTCTGGCCATCTTTTTTGTATTTCTTTTACTTTTTATCTGTCTTTTTGTCTGACCCTTTCACTATTTTATGTTTTTTTATGTTTGAATGCCTCTCTATCTTCTTCCGACTCCTTATTGTAATGTTTTGTTAATTATCATCTTAAATTATATGTACTTTAAATCCACACCATCAACAGTTGCCGCCGTATGCGCAAAGCTCTGGGCGGAGCGGCCAGACAGCCAGGCCTTCTAGCTGCAGCAGCCAGCTACGCTCTGGACGTTGCCAAGGAGACCCTGTCAACTGATCACAGCAATGCCGATCTGATCTATTCAAGTAAGTTGTTATGTTTAGTAAAGTTAACCAATGCTTGCGTTTGAATCAAATTAAGTCGCTTATAAAAAAGACAATTAAATTTCAGAGATATCCTGTCTCAATCTACCCCACTGGTTAGTGTTTGAGAAGCCGCAGACAAATATAATGCTACTAAAAATTACTAATGATGCTCCATTAAGCATCGATCAATTGCAAGCTCTTATTGAAGAGGTAAGTTGCTAATTAGTAGCTCTCTGTGTGTGTGTCTGTGTGTCTCTATTCTGGTATTCTTTTTTTAAGATCTCTAAGACGACCTTTATAAAATCAAAGGCAGGAAAACAAATCCTAGATTAATTATTTATATGATAATAAAGTAGCGTATGGTTGTTATAGGTAGGAAATCTTATTTTAGCCTAGATGAAATACCGATAAGACTGAGTCAAGATAAGTTACTTTCTTCATTAAAAAATAATGCCGAAATTTTAGCTACAGCTTATAAAGTAGCTGGTAAATCGTGACCTTTAAGAATTTTGGTAATTTTTAAGTATAAACTAGTATAAATTTGTTGTCTATGTAAATGTATGTAGATTGGTTATCTTTGTACAGTGGTTGTGTATGTTCACATTTTTTATTTGTGTACATCGGTTATTTGTGTAAATTGGTTATCCATGTACATTAGTTACCAATGTACATTTGTTATCTGGGTACATTTTTATCTATGTACATTTGTCATCTACGTACATTTGTTATCGATGTATATTTGTTATCTATGTATATTTTTTATCTACACACATTTGCTACTTATGTACATTTGTTATATATGTGCATTAGCTATCTATGTACATTAGTTATCAATGTACATTTGCTACCTATGCACATTATTTATCTATGCTTTTTCATCTCTCATGTGACAGCGTATTTGGCTGTTGTTGTTATCTATGTATATTTATTAAACTAGTTATGTATGTACATTAGTATATTAGTACATTTTGTATGTACATAAGTTATTTTCCGTATTTAAATAACATTCTTCAACAAAAAAATATTCCGCAGCCAACCGACTCTTGTCAAATTCGCCTGCGCTCTCCCGCCATCTCCGAGACAACAATCCGAATGCTGACTCATAACGACCTAAATCGGAAAGACTGCGAATTGGTGATTGAAAAGCTCACTGACGTTTTTCAACACGGACTACCTAGAGGCTAATGAATTATGTTTACGTCTATATGAAATTCTTTTACAATTTACTCTGTGAATTTTTTCTGCAATAACAATTGGATTTTTATTTGAGTTTACGAGACAACATTTACTTTCATTGGAACTGTATTATAATAATATTTTTAAATATTTTACATTATGTTTTGAGATTGTGTCTTAACTGTGCTTTAAGAATTGTGCTTTACAAGAATTGCAATGGTGCCTAAATTTCATTTGTTTAAATACACTTTAAACTAAGGCAATAAAGTGCCAATTATTATTTTGTGGCTCGTATTATGTTTATCATTAATTATTTTATTGATTTCTATAGAATTAATGTCAGCAGGTCTCTTCGCTATGGGTTTAGTAGAGCTAAAGCTGAAATATCTCAAAAGCAATTGAAATGCTTCGAAATTGTAAAAAAAAATCAACCAAAATTATATTTGATTGGATAGTGTGTCCAAAAACGCTAATTACCTATGGGTATTGTTTCTGTGAACCAGAAAGTATCACTCACTAATCATCTTGGGCTTATATTATGATTCTTCTATAACTTCTAAGCCTATAAACTCTTTTTCTAAAGCACTTTCCAAAGTATTTATTTGACCCCTATATTAGAGCATTATTAGAGGCATAATGTGCTACTGTAGTATTGTAAACTAATTGAAAAGATTTCGTCTTGCTTTACCCTACATTTAAGCCTGCCTTGTGAGTTTTTCAGGGGACTTACATACAGCCAGAGACAACATTTGTAAAGTAACTGACTGAATAATTTAGCCTAATTAATTAATTTCAGCTTGCAAGCACACAATCTCTTCTTGAAATCTAAGCAAACAGCTTGCAAAATATTGACAAGACAATAACAAAAAAGCAACAAATCAACAGCACAAGCACCAAAACGATGCCGAAATCAACAACAAGTTTGACGTCTCTGGCCATGTGCTTTCTGCTAATGATTGTCGGCGTGCCAGGTAAGAAATGCGCTGTGTTGTTTTAAATAAATTTATTTGAATAAATAAAAATCAATCAGATGGTATCTATTTGGCAAGGCTCGTTGCTCCATTTGCTATCTATTTTATCTAAGTAATTAAAAAATGACTCTATAGGATGATATTTTTATGCATTATCAGTGCAATTTTTTTAACTAACCAATTATGCTAATAATTACCTAATTAAAATATAGTTTAATTGCGTTTATAACCAAAAATTGCCACCTTGATGTACTTTTTGTTCTTTAGACATGTTTTTATTGAACGCTGCTATGATTGACAATTCAATGTCAGCTACTGATGCCTGCTGCGATTTTGAACAGCCTTCCGTTGCTGCTTCCAGTCGTGATAGCGGTAGCAGTAGTAGTAGTATTGCTTCCAATTTCTGCAACTGGTTAGATTTGGCTTGGCGACCTGACAGCTCGTGGCAGATTCGCTATCTGACTGAGTTCAACACTCAGGCTGTCTGCATGTACGGCAGCGGCTCCGCCAGATTGCAAAGTCCATGGTGGATTTTTAGCAGTCTTCGCACGGGAAGCGATCAACATTGTCTGTCGTTTACTTATCATATAGTAGCATCAAACGAATTAGTGTTAGATTCTTCTTCCGCTATTGATGATGCTCCTCAATTTGCGTTGTTGAAGAGCGCTCACGGGTGAGTTTATTGTAGCCAAATATCGGTCTGAAAAAAATTGTAAAGTTTAGAAAAAAATTGGAGAATTTACTTTTAGTGCCTATTGGTTTGGGCATCTTCCTTATGTTTGGAAGGTCGTGAGTTCGAGCCCCGGTTCTAGGAGACAATTTTTACCCTTGAGCAAGGCTGAAATTGGTTACCACTTTGGTACATCTTTGGTCTAATATTGTTATGTCTGGAGCAGCGAGTTTATAATTTCACATTTATCCCAGTATAAGTTGGTACTTCTTGTTGTCTTGTTCTATGGTCGGTGACAGAACTAGCGGTATTAGTTTCTGCTCGAGTTTCATTCGAAGAAGATGCCTTAGCAACTGATCGTTGGTTTAGCGACGGTTATAATCGCGAATTGGAATGGCGTAGATTTGCTATTCACGGCAGTAGTGAAGGATCATTAAAAGTTGCTAAGGGATCTGCCGGTTCTCACTCGGTAGTGACTAATAGCTGGTGTACAGCTGGATTAATGCATTCGTCATCCGTTGCCACGGTGTCTGGTCGACTTCTAAGCGATTGGGTGCGAAGTATGAGAAATGGAAACGCTGGTCTTTGTTTGTCGTTTAATTATCGAATTGATTCGAGTTTGGAATCTCGCGACGGTGCAGCTTTGGCACTGCTAAGACGATCGTCGGGGTTAGTGATTAATTGCTACTAACTGGTACTATACATTTGCTGCTTTTTTGTAGCATTATTGCAGCAACGAGCCTTAATTTTATAGTTGATTTATTATAGCGTTATTATGTGGTTAGTAATTAGTAATACTCGTAAATTAAACGCCTTTGAACTGTAGCGACAAAATTATGGGCAGTTGGTAATAGTCGTCAAGCGTCTATTATAAATCAATTGTCCTGCAGCAGTGGCAGCGGTACTAACAGCGCCAGTAGTTCCCAATCTTGCAATTGGTTTAACGACATGGGCTACAACACTGAAGCGCATTGGAAGTTGGCTAGTATTGCCGAAATCAAACAGCTAGGTGGCGGTAACTATGGTAACTTAGGCACCAGTTATCGAACCAGCTATTGCGCAGTTGTTACTGGCGGGGTAGCAACCACTAGCTCACTTGTATCGGCAAGATTTGTCAGCCTGTTCATTGCTGGCGACTCCGTTAGGCAAGGCTGTATGTCGTTCGCTTATCAGCTTGTCGGTCAGGAGAGTCAGTTGCAGTTGTTGAAGCGTAATTCCGGGTATGAGAACGTTTATATATAATGAGTTGTTAATACGAGTGAATTATAGAAAGTAACGAGCCTTGTTTTTTTATAGCTATGCAAAAAGCAAGCCTTGTTGCTTGAAATTAATTTTTGGGTTTATTACTTTTCTTTATAAACTCAGCTATGTCAAACGGTGTCATTAGTAATGCATTCTATCGAGTTATCAAAGGCTTAACTTGTCGAAGCCATGGCGCTGATACTTGCCTATGGAGCGATGATAATGGTTATAATACGAAGGCGCATTGGAAGCTGGCTGCTGTACAGGACTCTCTTGAGTCTCCAGTTCATAGATCAGCATTTTGTATGGTCCCTGGTTCCATTGATGACAGCTCGGCTGTTTCTGCTCGTTTTGTTAGCCTATTCCAAACGGAGTCCATCGATTCTGCATGCTTGCAGTTCAGCTACCAGTTGGCGACTGTAGTTTCACTTAGCCAGAAACCTGGCAAAACGGAGGAGCCATCGCTGCAGTTGCTGAAGCGTCATTCTGGGTAAAACTTTCAGTCATAGTTTATATAAATGGAGCAACGAAGCTTTGTTTAAACCCTACTGTAGAAAAATTATGTCTAGTAGTATATGTAGGTTAAACGATTCCTAATTTCTAGCTGTCAAAGAGTTGCACTGTCACAGTGGTTCGCGTTGCTATTGGTTAGACGATAGCTACAATACGGATGCTCACTGGCAACTGGCCACCGTAGCGGAAAATGCTCGATTTCAATCTCACTATTGCCTAATAAGAGACCCGCGATCGGCGCTGAAACTAGCAACAAAAGCTCGATTTGTTAGTAGATTTGTGTCCGATAGTAACGTTGGCTGTTTGAAATTTAGCTATCTGATTAATCAGGATCCATTCGATGGAGCTGATCTGCACTTGTTGAGACGGAATCGAGGGTAGGCAGCTGTCATGTCCTGTAAAAATGACTTTGATATTTTTAACGAAGCCAATTGAGCAACGAGCCTTTATGTTTTGCAAAATTCTGTTAGCTCCAAATGAACTATTAGATGGAACACTTTGCAGCTGCTAGAGTAGATCTTCAGTGCACAGCTCGAGGTCACTGCGCTTGGCTTAACGACGTCTTCAATCAACTACATTGGACACTTGCCGATGTTGGTAAAGTGATTGGCGGTAGCACTGGATTATGCCTTGTACCGCAGTCCATGTCACCAAACGGCCTTGGTAGCAATCCTAGCGGTCAATTTGTCAGTCCAACTGTATTGGCCTCTTCTGCTGCTGGTCAGATATGTCTCCAATTTGCTTATTGGACTGCTGGTCAAGCTAATCTGAATTTATTGAAACGCAGTCTAGGGTATGAAGATTTGAGAAGTTAATTATTTTTTGTTGGCATGCAATGCAACGAGCCTTGTCCTAAATTATGCCTTCCAGAATCTTTATTCTATTATACCAAATTAAAGTGTAAACTTGAATTTTTAGCGAATCAACTTGCCTCTAAGTCAATACCCGAACTAACCTGCGTCAGTAACTCGCCCAGTCCTTGTCATTGGCGTGACGATCTAGACAACATCGATGCTCATTGGCGCGCCTCCTTGCAGTCTTCGGCCAGTTTCCAGTCGCCTCGTTGTCTTGTTCCAGAGCCCAGCTTAGTTTCCAGTTCCAGTTACCTAGCAGTGAGACCATTTGCTGTGGCTAGGTTTGTCAGTCAATGGCTCACTGGTAGACGATTTTCAGCAAGAAATTCAGCCGATGTTTGCCTTCAGTTTGTCTATCGTCTAGAGCAATCTTCTAGCAAAGTTCCTACTCGACAAGGGACACCAAATGCTGGTGTTGGATTAAGCTTACTCAAACGCAGTAGAGGGTATGTTTGCGATAAATCAAATATTTTTTAAGGGAGCAACGAGCTTTGACTAAATAAACAAGTTAAAATTGAAAAAGTGCTTTTAAAAGTCAAAAGTAAATTTATTATCCATATCTATAGGCTGTCTTGCCGTCTCAGCAATGCTCGATCAGTTGTCTTGCAGTGCTGTCGGGCATTGCGGTTGGCGTGACGATTTTGACAACAAAGGCGCTCACTGGGTGTCCACTCTGGACGCTGCAAGTAGTTTAGACTCTGCAGCTAGCGCCAGATCACATCTGTGCCTAGTGCCTAGCGGGCCTCAGCAGCAGACTTTGCTCACTGGTCGCTTTGAGAGTCATTGGATTGCCGCTAGCGCGCCAGAGATATCGGTTTGCCTGACCTTCAGCTACCTAGTCGCACCTCGTGAAGTTTCGCTTAGTTTGCTCAAGCGAAATTGGGGGTAAATTTAGAACAAAGCTTGCTTTGTATATTTGATTTTCATTTGGAGTAACGAGCCGTGCCTTGGTGCTTTGTAATTGATTGATTAGAGCATGATAAGTTGCTAACTTAACATCTGTAGAATCCATTTCATGCGATGAATTACTTGCCTGTTATTCAACTATGTCGACTAGTTGCACTTGGCGTAACGATCTTGACAACAGAGACGCCGTCTGGAAGATCACTTTGGAGCCTTCCACTGCTGGCTTAGGCCACTCTGTACCATCTTCATATTGTTTGGTTCCTATGAGGCGTCGAGTAGCTTTTCCACCTGGTGATTCGAATAGTTTAGTTGCTGAATTTCACAGTATCTGGGTGCCGAGAGATGCTACAGGGTCCGGCATTGGTGGTCAGATGTGCCTGCGATTTTCTTATCGTTTGAAGGATACATTCGATTCTGATAATGCCAAAGCTGCCAAGCTAAGTCTGCTGAAGCGCGTTTCTGGGTAGGAAAATTTATTTATTGTTGTTTTTATTCTATCAGCGAGCCTTGCCAAAAACATTAAATTTTTTAAGTGTGAGCTTAGCGTTGAAAACAGGGTCAATTTATTATTTAAACAAACAATCACATAGATATTACCCACTGTGCTTCAATTGATTGTTGGTCGAAATTGCCAACTCTATGCACTTGGAGTGACGGTCAGTTTAATAGAGCCGCCAATTGGAAGGCTACTATTGATTCGAATAGTCAGTCCTCTTCCTACTGCTTGATTCCGAATCGGATTAAATCTTCGTCGTTTAACTCTCCGGCTAAGGCTTACTCCGGTAGCTTTCTAAGTGGTTGGATTGTTGCTAATGAAGACTTTGAACAAAAGCAGCAGCAGCAGAGGCAGATGTGTCTACAATTTGTATATAGATTTGTTCCTTCAGAGCTGGTAACAGTTGATAGCGGCTTGCAACTTGCCTTGCTGAAACGTAGTTTTGGGTATGTGGTTGATTATTTGTCTTGGAGCAACGAGTCTAGTGCTAATCATAATGATAAAATTATTTATTTTTTATGGTTTTTTTCCTTAACTGTCTTAATGATTATCTCCATGTAGACAGTTGTTTTGCCGTCTCAATTGACTGCTCGTCAAGTTCACCTGCTCTTTGCTCATGGACCGATTCACCTTTCAATCGAGCAGCCAATTGGATGGCTGCAATCGATCAAAGCAGCATTGCTGGTCGAAGCTTGTCCTCGCATTGCTTGATTCCTAATAGGCCAGCAGCTAAGGATGATACGACACACACTGGTAGTTTTCTTAGCAGCTGGATAACTAAGTCGGATGAGTCGGTGTCGCCCTTGTGCCTTCAGTTTGTCTATAGGTTCAGTTCTGCGCAATCATCAGGGTCATTGGGATTGTTGGCTGACACTGGAATGCAATTAGCTTTGTTGAAGCGCTCCCATGGGTAAGACCGAGATTAGAAGCAATGCATACACGCGCGGTAAATCTAATTAATGATTAAAATTTAAGTATGGAGCAACGAGTTTTTTATCACGTGATTTTCTATCATAACTTAGTTAATAAAAAATATGAACCCATAAAATGTCCCATAGTCGGTTGTCTTGCTTCTACAATTAACTGTTCGTCCAGTTTGCCTATGCTATGCGCTTGGAGCGATTATCCCTTTAATAGAGCGGCCAATTGGAAAGCAACAATCGATGCAACTAGCCATTCTTCTGCTTACTGTTTGATTCCGAATTTGGCAATGATGATGCCAGCGTCTCGTTTTGGTGAATCGTTAAATAATGAAAATGATTTCAGTGGAAGTTTTCTCAGTGGTTGGATTACTACTAGGCAGATGCAACAGAGATCGTTGCAAAGCTCCATTTGTATTCAGTTTGCGTTTAAATTTGTCGGTCCTAGTCAAATTGAAACGCGCCAGCAACCCTCGTTGGCTTTGTTAAAACGTTCTTTTGGGTAATTTGTTTAAAAATACTTTATTAGAAATCTTATGATTGTGTTTATAAGGTGGAGCAACGTGTCTTCAATATTAACTGATAGGCATTAGGCATCAAAGTATGTCCATTTGTTTCTAGCTGAATATTTTGTCTCGAAAAAACATTCCTAGCTCTTGTAACTTCATCATTGATCGATTGTTATTCGAGTTCGCCAATGCTTTGTGCATGGCACGACGATCTATACAATCGAGCAGCCAATTGGAAGGTGGCTATTGATCCTAGAACTGGCGACTCCTCCTATTGTATGATACCAAACGACGCCAATATGTTGATAGGCACTTCTAATAATCAGCACACAGGCATCTTTCTAAGCAACTGGATAGCTAGTAAAAGTTTGCAAGCTAAAAGTTCATCAGGAGTAGACGCTAATCATAAAATCTGCGTTCAGTTTTCTTATCGATTGATGTCGGGAGCGTCTTCCGGTGTACAGCTGGCTTTGTTGAAGAGATCGTTTGGGTAGGATCTATATGCCAAGTTTGCGAGCCTTGCCAGATATTAAAAAATCACTTAAATACTTAGTTTTACTTTAACGAAGTAATGCCATGTTCACAGAGGCTGTCTATAGCTCTAATATCGATTGCAATTTTTCTAATCAACGAATTTGCCATTACGCCAACGATCCGGCTAACGATCTCGTGGCTTGGCGTTGGACCTCCGTTGAGATTCCCAATCCTTTGGCAACGGTTGCTAAGCAACGAACTGACGCCATTTGTCTACTGCCTATTGTTGGCGGTCGTTCGTCTAGCATTGGTCAGACCAGTTTATCCGGCAAGCTTTGGTTTCCAGGCTGGATAACTGCTCCCAGCAATGGGGATAGCTCATTGAATTCCATGTGTCTAGGGTTCTCATTGTACTTTACCAGCGGAGCTAGTCTTACCCTGCTGAAACGGTCGCGTGGGTATGTTCTGCGTGCATTGAAAAGTAGTTTTTGATCAAATAGTAAGTTGACAATCTAAATTTTTAGTAAACTCGCATTTTCGATGTTGGTAAGTTTGTTTTACCAAAACAAAAAGACAAATTTACTTTTATTGATTCTTTACTTAAATTGTCATGTAATATTGCTTTGTACTGAGTATTGATAAATGGAATTGCTGATTGTTTATTACGTACTTGCTAGTGCGCATTCAAATTTGGCAGCGGGGAAGACTTCAAGGTACCTTGCACCGGAGCCAAAATATTCTTTATTTTTAGTAAGCTTTTTTCATAGTAAATTAGTTCATAAGGTGCAAACCATAACGTTAAGTCATGTTTTAAATGTCTTAATATGTTAATAATCAACTAATTATCGTGGGGAAGATTCAATTAAATTTATTCTAGCTATTTTTAAAATGCTCAATGTTTATTTTTTTGCAATGATTAAACAGCAAATTCTTCCCAACTGCTAATCTGATTAATGATTAAATTTCTAATTAATAAAGCGGTAACTTGGGCCTTAATTCAAATTTTCCAAGATCGTGTATGTCTGGCTCTAAACTTGAAAACGGCATGGAAGTGAACTCTCACCTATGCAAAAGTGTCACTTTGTGGAAGTCGGCTAGTTTTGATAGCCATGAAGCTAGTAGTGCTACTTTTAGTAGCAGTGGCAGCACCGATAGATCAATTTGGCGTTCTGTGTACATTGGTATTCCCCTGGGTGCCGATTTTAAAGTAAGTTAGACAGTTGGAATGAAAAAATTGTATGCTTCACTTGAGCAGTTTCGAAGTCTTGAATCGCTGCTAGAAAATTTTATGAAAAAATATCTTATTTGACAGATTTGATTTATAAAATCATTCTACAGATCTTGTATATCAGATTCCGAATTGTCAAATGGTCAGAAAGTTATGTCGCATCTTTGCAAAAGTTTTGAAATATGGCGTTCAGCTGTATCTGTAGGATCAGTGCAGAGCGGCCATTCTAATTGGAACACTATACGGTTGTCTGTTGCACTAGAGACTGATTTCAAGGTGATTTTTTATTTTATTAGAATTCTGTGGTTTAGTTTAGATTTTGGTGTCTTTCCCGCTGTTGCATTGCTATAGAAAATGATTAACAATTATTCTGATTACATATTGTACCGCTTGCTTGCACTAACGAAACAATTCAGATCGTGCTCACAATTTAAAGCAGTTAAGCATGGCGATAAAAAATTGAGAACATCTAACTGCGACAATTGGGAATTGTGGACCTCAGCAGCTAGCAATCCTAGTGCACATAATGTCGGTAGTGGTTGGCTAATGCAATCTGTTAGCATTGAATCTGGGCGTGATTTCAAGGTTAGATTTCAAAATTATCAATGATTCATTTTCCCGCTGACCAAAAGTTTTTTATGCTTGGAGGAAAAATTATCATTACTAATGATCATTAATAATAATTGTTAAATAGATCTTGTACTGTGGCCAGTAAAGTTAAATCTACAGGAGCTGAAAAACGAAAATCTCTATGCGAAAGCGATGTTTTGTGGTCTAGTTCTAAAAATTATCTGTCTAGTTGGCACTTGGTTACTGTGGATCTGCTTCAGGCCACTGATTTCAAGGTATTCGGTTTAGTAGATGCTACTCATATCAGTAGTTTCTTTTTTTGGTGCCCACTCTTTCCCTGCTGTCAAGTTTAAGTAAGGACTTTGTTAGAGGCTCAATTTCAGTCCTTTCTGTTTTCGAAAACCTGCCTAAAATATTTGCTCGATTTAGATCCTGCAGGGTAGAAAAACCAAAAGAGCAAAAGTTCAGTGTCCATTTGTGTCGCAACGAAGATGTGTGGGCTTCGTCCACTACCAATGGTGCAAAGCCAGCTGATGATAATGTTTGGAAAACTGTGTCGATTGATTTAAAGTACAGCTCAGATTTTAAGGTAATAAGCTCTGGTTTTGATGGTTCCTACTTCTTGGGTTCTTCCCTCTGCCAAGATAACTATTTCAAGTATTTTATGAAGTAATTAAATGTGCAATTATTTTGTTAAAATAGTTCCTGCATCTCGATGGAAAAGCAGAAAGCCGGTCAGGAGGTAGCAGGGCACTATTGGTATGCCATTTTTAAACGCAGTCGTATTAAATTAAACATAAAGTTTTTTTACGAGCAGAGCTTAGTGTTGCACTGTCCTCTCCCATAGTGAGAACATTAAAATGTGGAAGGCATCCTTGTCAGTGGTCGGTACTGCCAGTCAGAAGTGGACTGCAGTGTCAGTTGACATAACTACTGGTCGGGACTTCAAGGTAAATTGTGGTTGAAGTCTTCTCCACCTGTTGGCCAAATGTTTGCCTTTATACTCAAATAGTAGGTTTAAATGGTTTTTACTTTTCAAACTTTCTTTAGCTCTTGTACTCAAAAAGTTCGCAACGAAAAAGGTGCAGACTTTAAGTCGATTTTGTGTGACAATCGCGTGATTTGGACCTCGGAATCTGTACGGGTCAGGGCCTCAAGTGGCACGTGGTCTGTTGGTGCTGTTAGCTTTCCAACTGGTTCCGATTTTAAGGTATTTGGGATACTTACTATTTGCCTTGAAGCTCTTCCCTTGCTATTAGTAGCATTTTGCAATAGGGTATTTATTTTTTTATGATAGCAAATAAGCTACATCGTAGTGTCTGCTATCAACATTTTAAGATCATGCAGTCAAGAGAGCAGCAGCGTTAATCAACAGTCTGGCAAGGAGTTCAAGTCACTATTGTGTCACAATGAAATTGTTTGGCGTTCTTTATCTAATAGTCCGGTTAAAAAAACTTCTGGTTCTTGGCTGCAGACGCAGGTTACTATGGAATCTGTTTCTGACTTTAAGGTATTGAATCTTCTCTGTTCGGTCTTTTTATAGTTTACTTGCCTTGAAGTCTTGCCTGCTCATGCCAGCACTCTCTATATATATCTTATTGTGTTTTATTAAGAGTTTCTTGCCAAAACTAATAAACAGATCTTGCAGTCAAGAGAGCAGCAGAGACCGCAAAAAATCTGGCAAAGAAATCAAATCGTTAACGTGTCACAATGAGGTGGCTTGGCGCTCCGATGACTCTAATAAAATCGTTGCTCATGCTTTCAGTGGATCTTGGTTTCAGCAGCAAGTTAGCTTGGAGTCTGGTTCCGATTTCAAGGTAGCGTTTTTTTTCCCATTAAGCTAGTTTTTTAGTGCAAGGATGCCCCCGTTCTTTGAAGTCTTCCACCTGAATGTCAATATTATAGCTTCAAATTAAATGGACTTGTAACTTTAGCAGTGAAAATATTTTTAATTAAAAAATAGGTCGTGCTCGACCTCTGAGGATGAAGAGAATGGTCGTGTTATTAGTGCACACCTGTGCAAAAATGAACGAATTTGGGTGGCGCCTAATCCGAATGGGAAATGGAAACAAGGTTTAGTTAATCTGGATCTAAGGCGTTTGTCTGATTTTAAGGTAATTTAACATAAGGAATTTTTCCAAAGTTTTCTTGCTGCCAAAATTGAGGGAAAAAATCGATAGAATTTAAGCATTAGCCTTAATTTAGTATTATATTTTCGGATGAACTTTTTAGTTCCTGCACTCAAGATAGCCGTCAAAATGAGGGTCTCAAGTATAACTTTGTCACTTGCGGCAATCAGGTTGTGTGGAGTAGTCAGTTTGATTCGGTGGATATTTATCAATCATCTCCATGGCGACTGGTGCAAGTTGGTTTGGAGCATTCTCAAGATTTTAAGGTACTTTGTTTTAATAGTTACTGTCTTTCCCGCTGACAAAAAACTTTAGTTAAGATTTTTAGCAAACTCCACAATGAATAAGTTGAGTTATTTATGTATATTTTTTGCTCAGCTCGTGCCTGCAATCTGATCAAGTGAAATCTGATGGACTGTTCACTTCCGTAACCTGTAACAACAAAAAATTATGGATTGCTAATTCATCTTCGGACAATAAAATTAACGACTGGTCAGTTATTAATGTGGATTTAGCGACTAGAGGAGATTTTAAGGTACGAGCGTGAAGTCTGTATGGTCTAAAAACTTTGTATTGAAGTCTTCCTCAGCTCTGCTCTCTGTGAGTGCTTCTCAAGGACACATCAAGTAAAAAGACGGGACACTTCGTTTCTTGGAAAGTTTTTGAAGTCCAATTCTTTGTTTTGTTTTGTTTGTCCAATCTTTTGTTTTTTGCTTCCTGCCTTCTTACTCTATCAAACTACATACGTTTTAATTTCTGAAAATTGATGTTTAAACTGTAAAAAAATTGTAAAAAATCTAATTTCAATTATAAATTTCTGATCCGCTTCTAACCCCAAGTCTTTATTGTTCAAAAAACATTGCTATCTATCAGTATTATGGATGATTTTGCTGGTGCAGATACATGTCAGTGGCCGATTCTCTCTAGATAGGCGATTTATCATTTAGTATAGTTTTAGACCAAAGTGAATCAATATCAATAAAAATGATAGAAAGATCAACTTTTCACAATTTAAGACGTACATAGTTCGATAGAGTAAGAAGGCAAGAAACATATATCAAAAGATGAGATTTGCATCTGCTTCCAATCGAGCGCAATCTTAAAGTTTATTTCGAAAAACTACAAATTTCCTATCTCCGTAGTGTATTTTTCGCAAAAATTTGACTCCAAAAACTTTCCAAGAAACAAAGTGTCCCGTCCTTCTACTTAAGGTGTCTTTGGTGCTTCTTCGCTAGTTTTTTTCTGCTTGATTCTTTTTTTGTTAATTTAAACGGTTTAAATTACAAAAAATCCGGTAGATCGTGTTCGACTTTAGAGGATGAAGAAAATGGTCGATCTATTAGTGCTCATTCGTGCAAAAATGAGCGAATATGGTTTTCTCAGTACTCAGCAACCAGTTCAGTAGCTTCTGACCAGTGGCAGTTAGCTTTTGTCACCATTAGCTTTGTTCGAAATCCTGATTTCAAGGTAAACAAGCATTGAATCTTCCCGTAAGCTGCCAATCATTATTTAGTTGAGTATTTATGCGCCCTTTTAATAACGATATTCTACACAGTTCTTGCACGCAAGACCAACGCGAAAGAATAGGCCAAGAGTATAGCTTTATTACCTGCGGTAATCAAGTGATCTGGAAGTCCAATAATAATACTAGTCTGTCTAAATGGAGCCAAATTCAAATCAGTTTGCCAGTGGCTAACGATTTTAAGGTCAGTTTTTTCTTAACTAGTCATATAGGGGTGTTTTGGTTGGTTTAATAATTGAACTTCCCCGCTGCTGTTTGAGTCACCTCTTAACCGTCTGCTCATAGCAATAAAAAAATTAGATTTTAAATTACTTATTATTTCTGAACGGTAGTTCATGTCAGCAATCTAACCGAATTAAGTCGGACGGTGTATTCACATCGGTTCTCTGCGATAACAAACGATTGTGGACTACAACAGATTATCCACTGCCACTCACTGCCAATGGATGGTCTGTTGTCAATGTAGACTTGTCTTCTCGGGGTGATTTTAAGGTAAATGCTGAATGAAATCATTAAAGTATAACAAGATTGAAAAGTGTACCTTGAAGTTCTCTGCGAAATTAAATCATTGTATAAGATTTATTCGTGTCTTAAGAAATAAGAAATAATAAATTTTTAGATCATGTCAGCAGGCTAATGAAATTGAAAGAAACGAAGTTTTTACTTCGGTTTGGTGCAAAAATAAATTGCTTTGGTCTAGTAAGGCTTCCAGTTCTGACTACAGTTGGCATACTCTGTCCATTTCTATTGACTCTGATAGTGATTTTAAGGTAAAAAAATACCAAATAGTCGATTTATACATAAAGCTCCAAAAGCAGGGTATTTTGAGTCTTTAACTAAGAAAACCTGGTAATTAACAATATTATCACTGTAGTAGTATAAATATTCTTTTTATGGACTTTATTAGTTCGTGCAGCCAAGCAGACGTTAATTACAGTGGCAGAACTCGAACTGCTATGCTCTGCCATAGTGACAAAATTTGGACTAGTTCGTCTGATGTCTCTGCGTCAAAAGGAGGCAGATGGATTAGTGTTCACGTGTCCATTAATTCTGTTAACGATTTCAAGGTATCAATCAGTCCTTGTTTCTTCTCTTTGCTGCCAAACTTAACGAACCAATTGATGTCAATTTTAAACAATAAAGTTTCTATTAATTGTCGTTTAGCTCGTGCTATCAGACAGAGCGTAGCGAGTCTGGTCAAGTGAAAACCTCTGTGACCTGTGATAATGTTAAAATTTGGTCTACTGGTGAAACTCGGCGTTTGCCGATAAATCGTGAATTGTTATCTGATTGGCAGGTGGCTCGTGTTTCAATATCAACTAGTGCAGACTTTAAGGTATTGGAGTATTAATTTTTCCCCAAGTTAGGAGTTTATAAATAGCTTGACAAGAATAAGATATCTTTATTCAAATAGCTTAGCTTCGGTTATTATTAGTGTTGTCAGCAATAAACCTGGGAAGTAGCGGTACATGCCTGTGGCTTATGTTCACCTTAAAATGCCTAAAGCTGAATTCCCTGACATTAGCACATTTTAAACGTGGTCTCTTTCCATAAAATCTGCGTGTATAAAAAGGGGAATTCAGCTGGCCTTCTGATAGTAAAACGTTTTATATGGAGCAGGCTACCTTCCAGTCCAGTTCCCTTGGCAGTACATGGTTCACAATTGGGCTTTTGGGGTTTCTAAAACTTGTTTCCCGCTGCCAACAAGGATTAAATTGTTATTTTAAGTATCTAAGTAACAAAAGGCATGATATAAACCCATTCGGATACCCACAGTTCCTGCCGCACATTAGAAGTGAAACAATATGGCGGTAGCGGTGTATTCTGCCAAACTAGTCCACTGTGGCAGTCTACTCATCCTCATAGAGACAATGCATTGGATGCTAAATGGTTCTCAGTTTCTGTTGATATAGAATCGGCTGCTGACTTTAAGGTTTAGAATTTTTCTTTGTATGATTCAGAGGACTCTTGCTGCCAAAAAACTTATAATTCTTAAATAAATATTTAGAGTTTTAGACCTAAGAAAATATGTATTTTGTAATGTTTTTAGTTCCTGCGAGCGACGCAATGTTGACTTGGAAACCAAAAAGGCTGGCGTTTTCTGGTAAATGCCGGTTGAGTAACTGTCTTTGAATAGCGATTCTTAGATCAAAATAGTAATATTAGTTTATGTAATCAAAGATGAAATAATAAGCATAAAACAATTCATCTTTGTTTTGATAAATATTTTGAGCATCAATTTACAATAGTTTAGCGGTAATCCTAAAAAAGTTTGATAAATCCGTTGAAAAGTCTCAACAATAGTAAAAATGACGCTTGCATCACTGAAAAAAATGGTGCTCTAAGTGAGTCCAACCGTAATAAAGATGTATCATAAATTCAAAATAATTTTATTTAACAAAATAGATAGTTTTTGATCAATGTATTTAGAAATTCAGAAATGTTAATTTTGAGGATATTATTTTTATTTGGCATCCGTTTCATTTTTTCCGTCCTTTAGAAAATATAAAATCTACAAATCCTTTTTACTAAGACTTAAGAAATTAACAAAAGCAATAAGCCTATACTTAAATTTTTAAAGCTTTTCTTTGTGCTGATCAGCATAAAAATTGTTAACAAAATAGTGGATTGTAACTTACTACTGGATTAGAGTTATAAATAATCAATTTTTCTACAAATTCACAGTACTCAACCGGCAATTTATTATTACACGATTTATTAAAATTACAATACTCTAAAAATACTACTTGTACAGTCAGAGCAAAAGATTTCAAGGTAAAGTATTGTGTTTAAAAAGGGATATGGAAACAAGATTATTTTTTCCTAAAAGTGCAAATATTTTGTTCTTTTTAATTGTACTTTTACCTTGTTTTTTTCCAACTCTAGCTGATTTTCGAAGGCACGATACCGGCTAACAATCCGAATGCTCGAATCTGCGTTGACAACATAACGGCCTATCATCGACCTTGCCACCGTAAGTTTCCATTCTACTGAAAAAAATTTCTGTAGCTCTGTGTTGTTAAAATCTACCTAAAAGCTAAAAAGCTACCGATATGTATCGTAATAACAGTTTTTTTTGCCTGGTTTTGTTTAGGTTGCCGATATGTATCGAAATAATTATATTCGACAATAAATTTTTTACGCAGAAATCGCCGCCTCCGCCTACGAAGCTTCAATGCGTCGCTGGCTCGAACCGATCGTATTCATCTTTATTGGCGCCCTCGCCTTCGCCCTACTAATCGCCGTTGTCATCTTCGCCATTCGGGTCAATCGTCGACGCGGCAAGAAACTGTCGCCAGGCGGCAGCTCCGGCGGCAGCGTTGACGGCTCCGCCTCGCCGCAGCGACTAACCACAGGCGGCCGGCAGCATCATCACCGACGTCAGCAGGAAGCCATGCTGCTCCACGCTGAACGCCTTGCCGACGGTCCGGCCGCCTCGGTTGTGCCCATCGGTCACGGTCACGGACCTCGGCGTCCGGCTCCGCCTGTGCCGGCCGCTCAGCCCAGCCTCGACGAGCTCCTACTGGACAGCGGGCATCAGGCTGCCGCCGCCGCCGCTGCTGCTGCTTGCAACGATCCACCGCCGCGGTATGAAGAGGCTATGGGTCTTGTTGGCGCTGCCTCGTCTGCTACCGCCGGCCAGCAGCAGCAGCAGCAGCCGCCGCCCCATCCGCCTCGACTGAATCGCGGGAACGGCGCTTTCGTGGTCTGAATAAAAGCGTGAAATTCTTTTAAGATTTGAAAAATTAACAAAAAGCGCTACTGATACTACTTATTTTGTTTAAGTAGTTCAAAAGGTTTTTTCACAAAAGTTAATAATTCTTTGAATTATTGAGAAATTTTACAATTAACGCTATTGATACTACTGTTGTGAAAAAGGCAAAAAGATTGTAAAAATGTAAAATTTAAAAATTAAATTCAAAAGTTGAAAAAATGTTTGTTTTAGGAATACCTAACTCTGATATTTTTAACTATTATTTGACCATTGAGCAGTATGATATTTTTTGTTTGTTCAGTATAAAAATATTTTCCTAAGGCTTATTAAACTATTTTACTAGTCAGTGATCAGCGTGTGTTTTTTCTCCTATTTTTCCTTTATCAATACAAGTAATTTTTTTAAAACAAGTTTTTTTTCTTCACTTTATATACTTATATTGTGAAATCCCATACAGAATGGTGTACATTTGCAGTCATAGCATGAACACACAGCTCTCCTACCTTTTTGCCCTCGGCAATCATCTATTTGATTTTGCATGCCAATTTTGATTTTCCTTTTGTTTAATTTAGGCTAGATTTTTTTGTTTTTGACTAGTTATTATTTACCTTGCAATTGTTGTACAATTTCAGTTGTTGTTTTTTTAGTTGCCTTCTGTACTGCACAGTTGATTTTTTTGTTTTATTTGCACACTATATACTCTTTGATTCGTTGAAACCTTAAAAATATCTGCTCTAAATTTATTTTCTGTTTTTGCTTTGTTTTGCTACGAAGTTTGCACTTTTCGGAACAATATTTCTGCACCAATTTTCTCAGTAAATAGTGAACTTATAACTTATTGATGTCCAAGCTGATTCTTTTAGGTTTTCATATGCGTCATTTTTTTAAAAAATCATTTCGAAGTCCTGTGCATAAAATCTTTTTTTACTAGATAGAATGTATTTTTTGTTGATTAGACTTTTTTATTATGTCACTACATGTTTATTGATTATTTATTGAACTTAAATAATTTATGAACAAAAAAGCATGTGATAAGCAGAACTTTTCTCTATACTATTCTAATCGGCTTTACAAAGAAAACATTTTTTTCTCGTGAGCTGGATATTTTTATGTGCTATTTGTACTGCTTTTGCTACGCTTGTATTAATATGTGTTTTTTGCAATTAATATCCCAGATATTAGCACTAAATTTTATTAAAATTATTATATCTATACTGCTTCTGCATCTGCGATCTGCGCTTATAATTCCTAATAAGAATTATATTAACATATTTATTATTAACTTTCTTTTGTTTGTGCATGTATATTTAAGATTTTACTCTCTCTCGATATTTAACATTTTTAACATTTTATATCTTGATTATTATTGAATATAAGTATATATTCAGTAAAACAGTTTGATTGTGTCTTCAGTTTTGATAAAAAAAATACTTTCGCCTATCACCATAGTGTACTTTTAAAAAGCTAACCCGTCGTACTTTTGCTGTCCGCGTAGTCCCTTAAGTCCTAATTTTCCCGAAATTTGAATGAAAAAAACAATATAAAATCTACTAGAAGCATCTAGAACGGAAAAATTGGAACTGTGTTATCATTTTCTTTTCGAATTGTGCTTTTGATTTTTGTTATTTTTTTACCACTGTTATTCTTATAGTTTTTAGGTGTTGTTAGAAATAATTTTAGTCTTTGTTAAACCAAGAGTCACACAAACTAGTCTTAGAAGGGTTTTTTAAAAATGCTTTTTTGCGATGACTTGATTTATCTAGCGAATATTTTCATTTTTTTCTCAATTCTAAATTTCAGATTTGCAGCTCCGAGTCACTTTAAATAGAAGCGCAACTAACATTATTTATGACTTCCGAATCGAACAAAGACTCAACCGCTGATAGCGCCAGCGCGGGCACCAATTTAGCCGAATATTTGAAACGCTACACCGAACCTTTGCCTAAGAAGAAAAAGCGACGTATTGCTACCGCTAGTGGCGATCAAACAGATAAGAAGCGCGATTCGAAAAAGCGTCTTAAATTATCTGCGGACGAATTTGATGAGGATTTCGATGATGAAGAGGAAGCTGCGATAGCTCTAGCCAAACGGCAGCTGGCTGAATCGGCCGCTGGACGTAAAAAACTTTTTAAGTCGTCATTTCAGACTGTTGCTGATCCTGACGAGGACGATTCTCAGTCTGGGCAAAGTGATAAACCTACATCGAAACGGGATGTATCCAGCCTAAAGCGTCCAGATCAGTCTGCCTCTAATCTTTTTTCTGCGCCTAAAACACAGAGACCTGACAAAGATCTCTCTCCGCCTCGACGGGGACAACGACCAGATAAAGACTTCAAAGACCGACAAAGAGGACAAAGACCGCAAGATGATCTGTCACCTCCTCGTCGAGGACAAAGACCGCAGGACGACCTGTCACCACCACGTCGAAGACAAAGATCGCAGGACGACTTGTCTTCACCTTGTCGAGGACAAAGACCGCAAGGCGACCTGTCACCACCTCGTCGAGGACAAAGACCACAGGACGACTTGTCACCACCTCGTCGAAGACAAAGATCGCAGGACGACTTGTCTCCACCTCGTCGAGGACAAAGACCGCAGGACGACCTGTCACCACCTCGTCGAGGACAAAGACCACAGGACGACCTGTCTCCACCTCGTCGAGGACAAAGACCGCAGGACGACCTGTCACCACCTCGTCGAGGGCAAAGACCGCAAGAGGACCTGTCTCCACCTCGTCGAGGACAAAGACCGCAAGAGGACCTGTCACCACCTCGTCGAGGACAAAGACCGCGAGAGGACTTGTCACCACCTTGTCGAGGACAAAGACCAAGAGATGATTTATCTTCACCTCGTGGAGGACAAAGACCGCAAGAGGACTTGTCTCCACCTCGTCGTGGACAAAGACCAAGAGATGATTTATCTTCACCTCGTGGAGGACAAAGACCGCAAGATGACCTGTCTCCACCTCGTCGTGGACAAAGACAGCAAGAGGACCTGTCACCACCTCGTCGAGGACAAAGACTGCAGGACGACTTGTCTCCACCTCGTCGAGGACAAAGACCACAGGATGACTTGTCTCCACCTCGTCGTGGCAAAAGTTCACAAGATGACTTATCGCCGCCAAGGAAGAAGCAAAACAAAGACCAGCAGTCGCCGCCCAGGCGGGGTGACGCCGCCGGTCGAAGCCAATCTTCGAAAGGCGCCTTTGACGAAGACAGCGGCAGTGATGAAGCGAATGGGGAGTCTGCACAGGCGGCCACTAGGAGGGCAAAATTGACGCATCCAAGTGAAGTGATGCTGGACGAAGATGACGATGAGAAACTGGGCAGGTGAGTTTTCTCAGAGTCATAAATCAGACTCTCCTGAATGAAATTCTAAACATAAAAGTGTCCCAAATAGAGGTCCTTAGAAGGTTCTCTATTATTTTAATATAACCCAAAATTTTTCCCTTAATAATCCCCAAAACCTTGGCTTGTAATTCCTAGAAGTATTCCTAATGATCTCCCTAAAAGTTTCCTTAAGTTTCCTTGCTCCCTAAACGAGCTAACTTTCTCTGAAAACATCCTAACAAAAAGGGGAATCTTCTCCAATTTTTCTAACGCAGATACGCCACGGCAGTCCGTCGCAAGAAACAATTCGATCCTAGAAAATCCAAACGCCAACAAGACAAAGACAAGCCGGAACCAACACCGGAAGAATTAGCCAAAGCGGAAGCTATGAAAGCTCAATACGCCCGTTGGGGCAGCGGTTTAGCTCAGGCTGCTCAACGCGAACAACGCGCCATCGAAGTCGAAATTGAAGTCCGCTAAACCGTTCGCCAGAAGTCGCGACGACGCCGATTTAGACGCGATGCTTCGTTCGCAAATTCGTGTCGACGATCCGATGGCGGAGTTTCTGCGCGATTCCGAACGACGCCGGGCCGAGAAAGCGGCCAGAAAGGCGGCTAAAAAATTGACTAAAAAGTCGAAAAAGCAGAAAAAGAAGAAAGACAAGGATAAAAAGATAAAACGTGAGCCCGGCTCTAGCAAGCTTGGCCGGTACAGTCTATCAGCTTCGTCAGCTTCTTCATCTCCGTCGCCCTCGCCGACGCCGCCGCCGCCGCCGCCGCCGAAGCAGCGACCTCGGTACGACGGTCCTCCCGGGCCGCCGAATAGGTTTGGCATCGAGCCCGGCTACCGTTGGGACGGGGTGGATCGAAGCACCGGTTTTGAACGGCGCTACTTTGAATCGATCAATCAACGTAAAGTGCTCAGTCAGGAAGCTTATAAATGGTCGACTGAGGATATGTAATAATGTGCGGAGTGACATAATGTCTTGCTTAACATGTAAATAGTGTACCCTAACTTATTAAGCATTTAAGTCATTCAATTACATGAAGTAGGTCGTATTACACTGTCCAAGTTGAACTATTTAGGCTTGATAAAAAAATATAATGCTTTCTCAGACTGTTGGCCATTGACGAGTGTGTTGCTAAGTATTAATTTATTTTGTTAATTTTTGTAGGATATCTAGGACTGCGTGTTGTAGGGTATTAGAGATGTCCTTTATTAAGTCGTCACTTTTTGTTGTCAAACAACGCATGAACAGGTAGCGTAGCGTTTGATTCATCGTTGTGAGCAGTACTGCCACCGCAGCGACAAAAGTGCAGTAGCAGCGGGGCCTTGCTGATCAAACCAATCCGAGTGAGTAGTTTTCGTTGTCCATGGCACAGAGCCATGAACTGATGGGCAAAGTAGACAGCTAACAGAGTCTGATGCTCTTTGATATTCTCGCTGATTATCGAGATGTTCAATGACAGCAGGGCGATGGTGAAGTTTAACAAAGATACGCAGATGAAAAAGTAGAAAAATGGTTGAGCAATTGATATTATAGTTAGACCGGACTCGGAAATTATGTTAACGTTGAAGAATAGTCGATAAATAGCCAATAAATAGCTCAACGGATTTGTGCCAACTGACGTCTCGTATGGCAGAGCAAAATAGGCCATCACGGTGAACAGTGTCATCGGTATGAGTAGCATGTACACAACGGCGGCCCAATTTTTCAGAGAGTACACCAGATAGAGGAATACGCAGCTTTTTGTTGACATTTGTACGGCCGACATGATTGCGGCAGTTAGCAACAAGGATGTTAGCGTGCAGGTTATGATGGTTAGATTGTAACTGTTGACGGTGGTTATTACTAAAGTTGCGTTGCTGCTTCCGTTATTGCTTCTTGTCGGTATTATTGTGTCTGAAATGATTTATGGATTACAAAAAAACTTCATGACACTAGGAGTGCTGCATTAGTCAATAATCTTACCTTCGTATATATATGGCATCCAGACAACTTCCCAAATGATTAGAATCACTATGTCCAGTATTGCTTGGAAGTAACACCAGTCGTACAGTTTCTTTGATAGCATCACTTTGCTAAGCAGTAAGTCGATTAATTTTCTTTTAAGTTTTCGTTTCTCTTGCGGCAGTTGCCAGGTGTAGTTGAGCTTCATTCCGAGTCCAGCGCACGCAAAGAACAGCAGTACAAACTGCATCATATACCGGAATATGTTTACTTATCGCATTGATCTTAAAAATCGGTCCGAATTGAGCCAATCAGCTATCACTTCACGCTTTGATCCATTGTTTTCGCCCAGCAAGTTTAGACCTAAAATTCGCACTCTTGCCTCGCTGGTGAAGCTGCCTTTAGTGTAGATCTTGGCCATGATCGAAGGCACCAATAATAAATAGAATAGGCCCCATAGAATCGGTACGCATACAGCTGGTGCCTTCATGTTTGACTGCTTCTGCGTCATACCCTTGATTACAGTGGCCCATTCTTTAACAATATAAATTGTTGTAAAAGTGCAACTGCCTTGCCTTCAATCTGTTGTTCCTATTGTTGAATACTTCGTCGGCAAAAAGCATCAGTGGATTTTTCCTAAATCTGTCGCTAGACCAGTTGTAGATTGTTAAGTCGATAGTCTCCCAGGTCCACGTGCCTAATTGACTGCGCTGCAGCAGGTGGCCGTGCATAGAAAGCTTGTGCTCAAATATACCTTTTCCACTTCAAGTCTGTCAAAAGTAACTTCAGATCTGTCAAGGATAGCAGAAACGCATACATTCAGCTCGCAAGCCGAGTGCCAACTAAGTGTCTATGGCAAAGAACCTCAGATCAATTCTGTCACAAGTAACTTCAAATCTGTCTTCAATTAATCAAGTCCGTTTATTTTCAACAGTCGAGCAGTTACAGTCAAAAGTGAAGTTCATGCATTAAGCAAAGATCGGCGATCAAGGCAGGCTTGTCCTAGCTTGTATCTATGACAGATTTGAACTTACTTTAGACATATTTTAACTTGAGAATTGCCATAGACATTAAGTTCCTGTGCCGAACGTTTAGTCAGTCTGCAGTCATTTTTTCTATCCCCGGAAATTTCCACTCCCTATCTTTCCTATGGACAGATTTGAAGTTACTTGTGACAGAATTGATGTGAGGTTCTTTGCCATAGACACTTAGTTGGCACTCGGCTTGCGAGCTGAATGTACAGTATGCGTTTCTGCTATCCTTGACAGATTTGAAGTTACATTTGACAGACTTGAAGTGGAAAAGGTATAGTAGCGACTCTTCAATGTTGCGTACTCAAAAGGCAGATAGCCGTCACTTTCGTGAGTCACTAGCAAAGCAAAAAACTTTGGTGCCAACTCTTTTAAAGCATCATAGGCTGTGGCTATGCGCTGTTCGGTTTGTTCGCTAACTCTGCTGCAACAAAAGTCAGTTAGTGTGAACAGGGTGCGATTAAATGTTGGCAGCATACGTCTGCCAACCAGTTCGAGATCTTTGACAACAATTCTAGCAAAGTCCAACTCATTCGATACAATCAAATCAACAAGGATGTTTAAATCTCTCTCTTCAATGTTGAAACTGTCTGCAATAGGTTTCTGTAGGTCGAGTCTCAGTCTGTATTGCGATAAGAAACGAAACTTTCTTGAAGCATCCATTGTCGTATAGAGCACACGTAGACTCTCATAGTTGGTGCTTGTGAAAAGGTTCTCGTGCCTAAAAGTTTCCGCTGACTTGTTCGTCACACTCGCACTTACCGATTGCAATGGCTCAGACATCAGAGGCTTGTTGCTTAGTTGATCCTTCTCCTCTGAGTTAATCATAGTCTTGTTTAATTGAGACTGATTTTCTTGCTTTTTTATCGCTTTATATAATCGATAAAGTAAACTTCCAATCTATTGAAGCAGAAGGTTTGCCTACTCAGTTTGTGTTTAGTTTGCGTCTCTTGTCTGGTCGGTATTTGCGACTCTATAGATCCGCTTATCGCCAACTTGGCTTTATAACTAATGCAAACCGGGGCAACGTGGGCCAGATTAAGGCTTGGATTAGCTAATTAAATTACCGTGTGGAGCGTAGTTTTTTATTGACATTGGCTGAGTGCAATCTAATCTGTAGACTTCCTGATCTGAGCGGTGGGGGTTATTGTATGCCTAGTATTGGTTGGAAGATTTATTAGTGGCAATATGTGAGAGCCTAGCAACTGTCCCTATGCTATAGGGTAAGCTTAATGCATCCCTATAGTTGTAGCCTAGTGGCTAGGGTGTCTGCCTTATGACTGGAAGGTCGTGGGTTCGAGCCCCTGCTCTAGGAGACAATTTGTGCTCTTGAGCAAGGCACTTAATCCCGCATTGCTTCAGTCCACCCAGCTGAGATCGGGTACCAGTTTGAGCTGGGTAAATTTAGTGTGGGTGTTGCGGCCCCTCCAGCCCGTCAGGCTGTGCCGTGGGCTGTACATCTGTTCGAAAGGTCGGGTGTCTAAATGTATTATTATTTACTATTATTTAATCCATCCGCTGTAAACCTAATGCAAGATTTTCGCCATTTCGTTTCCAGATAAATCAATGCGTACACATCGATGCCACACTATCAATCAACATCAATTAAAATTGTAGCAACATTAGCAACTAATTTTGTCTCCATAGCAACTAAGAATCCAACCCGGTATTGTTGCACCTTAGTTGCTATGCAGCATCAACAGAAACAAAAGCATCGAAGTCTGTTGGCTCCGCCAGCATCGTCTCACAGTGCCGATAGTTTAACATCCGGTATGCAGCGGCTGTCTGTGTCTAACAGACGTGGCTTAACAACCAGAACAACCGCAGTTGCCGCCGGAGCAGCTCCGGCGAAACCGTCCGCAACAGCAGCCCGACGTCGAACAGTCAGCAGTGCCAGCGGTCAACCAACCAAACCTGGTCAAGTCACCAGCCTAGCAGACGTTGCCAATTTGTTGTCAAGCGCACGATTCAAAAATATCGTAGTGATGGCTGGTGCCGGTATTTCAACAGCCAGTGGCATACCGGATTTTCGTACACCTGGAACTGGCCTGTACGATAATTTGCAGCAGTTCAAAATTCCCTATCCTGAGGCTATATTCGATTTGGATTATTTCTTTGTTAATCCGAAACCGTTTTTTGCTCTGGCCAAAGAGCTGTACCCATCGGGAAGGTATCGACCTAATTTGGTGCACTGCTTCTGCAGATTGCTGCACGATAAAGGATTGTTGTCTAGGTGAGTTGCGAGGCTTTTCTGTGTTTAGTAGGTTTTATTAACTGTATTCTGTATTATTGAATTTTATAGGGTAAGATTGATTTTAATTGAATTCTAAGTTTATTAAATTTAGTATTTCGTTTATAATTTGAGGTATTCACGTCTCATCAGGTGAGACTGAATTCTCATATGTGAGATTGAGCTCTCATAGGTGAGATTGAGTTCTCATAGGTGAGATTGAATTCTCATAGGGGATATTGAGTTCTAAAAGGTGAGATTAAGTTCTTATAGTTGAGATTGAGTTCTTTCAGTGGTGATATTGACTTCTCATAGGTGAGATTGACTTCTAATAGGTGAGATTGACTTCTAATAGGTGAGATTGACTTCTCATAGGTGAGATTGACTTCTAATAGGTGAGATTGACTTCTCATAGGTGAGATTGACTTCTCATAGGTGAGATTGACTTCTAATAGGTGAGATTGACTTCTCATAGGTGAGATTGACTTCTCATAAGTGAGACTGAATTCTAATAGGTGAGATTGACTTCTCATAGGTGAGATTGACTTCTAATAGGTGAGATTGACTTCTCATAGGTGAGATTGACTTCTCATAGGTGAGATTGACTTCTAATAGGTGAGATTGACTTCTCATAGGTGAGATTGACTTCTAATAGGTGAGATTGACTTCTCATAGGTGAGATTGACTTCTCATAGGTGAGATTGACTTCTCATAGGTGAGATTGACTTCTAATAGGTGAGATTGACTTCTCATAGGTGAGATTGACTTCTCATAAGTGAGACTGAATTCTCATAGGTGAGATTGACTTCTAATAGGTGAGATTGACTTCTCATAGGTGAGATTGACTTCTCATAAGTGAGACTGAATTCTCATAGTTGAGATTGAGTTCTCTCATTGGTAAGATTGAGTTCTCAAAAGTAAGAATGACTTCCTAAACTTAATAAGTACTTCTCATAAGACTAAAGTCTAATTGATAAGATACATAAGATATTAAATTTCAGGCAGTGAGCTCAAATCCTAAAAATTCAATCGGCTTAAAGCTTGAATTATGTATTCTTTGTCATCCTTCCCAGACTGTACACCCAAAACATTGACGGCCTGGAACGCTTAGCTGGTATACCACCGGAGAAACTTGTTGAAGCTCACGGCACCTTCGCCACGGCCACCTGCACCCATTGTTGTCGTCAGCTGCCGGCTATTCACGTCAGGCCGATGATTCTGCAAGGTCAGGTGCCGATCTGCAGTAAGCTGCGCGGTCAGGGAGCCTGTCCCGGCGTGCTCAAGCCCGACATCGTGTTTTTTGGCGAAGATTTGCCGGCTAGATTTTGGCACTATTTGAGAGATTTTGCTCATTGCGATTTGCTTATTGTGTTGGGTACAAGTTTGCAGGTTGGTTTTTACTCATTTTTGTTTGTTTTCTCAGTTGAGAAAGTACTTTTTACGATTAATCTCAAGTATAGTATGCCCTAATGAGTCACCAGCAGTCTAACACCCTATACCCTAATTAGTCACCAGCAGTCTAACACCCTATACCCTAATTAGTCACCAGCAGTCTAACACCCTACCCTAATTAGTCACCAGCAGTCTAACACCTACCCTAATCAATCACCAACAGTCTAACACCCTACCCTAGTTAGTCACCAGCAGTCTAACACCCTATACCCTAATGAGTCACCAGCAGTCTAACACCCTACCCTAATTAGAAAATATCTAATTATCCTAAGCATAATTAGTCATTATTGCTTACTAAAAAACACTTCATCAAACTACCCAGGTGGAACCATTCGCCGGCATAGTGGACTCCACCCGCCTGACTGTACCGCGCCTGCTAATCAATCGAGATCGTGTCGGCCCGTTTCGCGGTGCAAAGCCACGTCGACCGAACGATCTTGTCGCGATTGGTGACCTAGTTGAACAGGTGCTTCAGTTGGCCAATTTGTCCGGCTGGTCCGAGGAGCTTGTAGCCTTGGCCGATCGAATCAATTCGGATATCGACAATTGTCCAGATCCATTCGAGTCTGTTACTACTACTACTAATAGTAACAATAGTAATAGTAGTAGTATTACTCGTCCGTTTGGCCATCCAAATCGACTACCACCTTTGCCAACTAATAATAACAATAAATCAAAATCAGCCGGGGCTAATAAATTTTCCGTCGCCGCAGCGTCCACCTCGGTTGCCAATAGCAACAACAATGCCAGGCGCATCATTGACGCCGAAAAGGCTGCCATAGCGTCGGCTGTGCGCGTCAAACCCGGCCTGCCGTTGTTTCAGCGTCACCGGCGTGCGCAGAGTCAGCAGAGACGGCCTCGCCTACCGATGCCATCTAGTTCTAGCAGTTCCAGCGATGCTGGCAACAGTAGCGAGAGTGGAGACAGCGACGATTCTGAAGCATCTTCTGGTAACTAGCTGAAGATTTTTTATTTCCAAATAATATTTTTTTTAATTGGGCATAATTTTCGGTTGTACTACTTATTGCGCAATAATTTCAGTAGTATTTATGCCTGCTAACGTTTAGGGGAAAATAAAAAATAAAAAATTCGATATTTAATAATATTAAAAGATAGTAATATACTGCTCTGTTACTGTCAGTAGTTTGACGCATTTTGAATTTCTCTTTGTTTTCACTAAAGATGTTTGCATTATATATGTTTAGGAAAAATGAAAATTGTAATTTCTGAAAATTGTGACAACAATGAAATTTAAAAAAAATCTTACTACAATTTTCTTGAAGCTTTGAAATTTAAAATCTAGCATAAAACCTAGAAGAAAAATTTTACTTGTTAAAAAGTACGCTCATCCTGCTTTATTTGTTTCTGTAAGATTTTACTCATTTTTTTACTTTTAATAGAGCTTCTTACTTAATTCTTCCTTCACTAGCTGCTGCTGTAACAGTTTGGCTAACAGAAAAAAGAAAATTTCAAAATTATTGACAATCAAACAATTGTTGTTTTGTTTTTTTGTGCCCTACTTAAGTGTGATAATTTTGCACTTAAATTATTTAATGGTTTTTTTGTTTAAACTAGATTCGCCCACTATTTTTCTCGGAATTGCACGGTTGTTTTGAATAGCTGTCGCAGAGGCTTTTAAACTATTGCTATCAAGTAGCTAAGCTTCTGCGATTGTTTTTCTTTTAAGTTAGTAAATGAAACTTTCACTTTGCCTTACAGAGTAGAATTTTTTATTTGGAAATAATCAGCTTGTTCTTTTATGTAACTATTTGATTGTGTAACTTTCCGAAGTAAATATATAATAATGGTTGCTAAGAAAAGAAACTTTTTATCTTAAACACGAAACTTTCGCTAATTATAAGTAACTTCATTCTTAAATGATGCAAGGATTCCTCATTAACACCACTAAACCCAACACCCCATCAGACAAACACCCCTAAACCCAACACGCCATCAGACAAACACCCCTAAACCCAACACGCCATCAGACAAACACCCCTTAACCCAACACACCATGAGACAAGCACTCCTTAACCCAACACACCATGAGGCAAGCATTCCTTAACCCAACACACCATGAGACAAGCACTCCTTAACCCAACACACCATGAGACAAGCACTCCTTAACCCAACACACCATGAGACAAGCACTCCTTAACCCAACACACCATGAGGCAAGCATTCCTTAACCCAACACACCATGAGGCAAGCACTCCTTAACCCAACACACCATGAGACAAGCACTCCTTAACCCAACACACCATGAGACAAGCACTCCTTAACCCAACACACCATGAGACAAGCACTCCTTAACCCAACACACCATGAGACAAGCACCCCTTAACCCAACACACCATGAGACAAGCACTCCTTAACCCAACACACCATGAGGCAAGCATTCCTTAACCCAACACACCATGAGACAAGCACTCCTTAACCCAACACACCATGAGACAAGCACTCCTTAACCCAACACACCATGAGACAAGCACTCCTTAACCCAACACACCATGAGACAAGCACTCCTTAACCCAACACACCATGAGACAAGCACTCCTTAACCCAACACACCATGAGACAAGCACTCCTTAACCCAACACACCATGAGACAAGCACTCCTTAACCCAACACACCATGAGACAAGCACTCCTTAACCCAACACACCATGAGACAAGCACTCCTTAACCCAACACACCATGAGACAAGCACTCCTTAACCCAACACACCATGAGACAAGCACTCCTTAACCCAACACACCATGAGACAAACACCCCTCAATCCAACACCCCATGAGACAATCACCTCTTAACCAAACACCCCATAAGACAAGACTTATCGCTTAAAAAATTCAATTGTCTTTATCAAAAATTAAAATACACAATTTCAGCTAATAAAACCCTGCACGTTTCTGCCATTGTTGTTCTGCTATCACTTACTGATCGCGATGAACCTGCTACAGATGATCACATCGCAACAGTCTGATAAGCTGGAACGTTTGGCTAAAAAAAGTCCCCCAGTTTGTGCACCAGCGTCACCTAGCAACGGGCTGACAACTAAACCGGGTCAGCAGCAGCAGTGCGCCGCTGGCTTTAGCGATGAAGAGTTGCGTAACAAACTGACGCCTGTTCAGTACGAGGTCACCCAGTTGAGGGGCACCGAGAAGTAAGCAACAATTCACCCCCTGATTGCTATCTGTGGACTTTTCTTTGGTTGAATTACGGTTGATTCTGATTGGTTGATTGAATTACGATCGATTCTGATTGGTTGGCTGAATTGCGATTGATTTGATTTGTTGGTTGAGTCTTGATGATTTTTTGATGTCAAAATTTTTGAGGTTTTGATTATTAGCTAGTTTTAATTTATTAGGTCTCACGTTTACCATCTCATTGGTTTCTAATTCAGACGCTTTTCTGGCCAATATTTGCGCGAAAAATCACCCGGCGTCTACGAATGCGTTGTCTGCGGCAAGGAACTGTTTTCATCTGGGCACAAGTTCGACTCCGGCTGCGGCTGGCCCGCTTTTTATGACGTCATGCATGAGGGAAGAATTGCTATGGTTAAGGACACGTCGCATGGTGAGCGACAAATTGTTCTGTAATTACTCATGACTCCTATACACTTGTTCATTTAAAATTGGCGTCTCAATTTTTACAACCCATTTATCAACGACATGTTTGCACACCCGCCTCACTCCAGCTCTGCCTCGTGCCACACCCACCTCACTCCAGATCTGCCTCGTGCCACATCCACCTCACTCCAGATCTGCCTCGTGCTACACCCACCTCACTCCACCTCTATCCCGTGCCACACCCACCTCACGCCACAACCACTTCACGTAAATTCTATTTAAGCCCTATTTAAGCTGGGCAAAAACATTTTCAACTAACAGTTAGGGGCTTGAACCTAGGTCCTTCCAGTGACGCATTATCCTCACCCCCAACAGGCATGATGCGCTATGAAATTCGTTGCGCCCACTGCGGCGCTCATCTTGGCCACGTGTTCGACGACGGTCCGAGGCCAACCGGTTTGCGCTACTGCGTCAACTCTGCGGCGTTGAATTTCTCGCCGGAAAAGAAGGCTACTCAAGCCGCGGAGCAGGCTAATGAAAAAATCGACCAGCAGTCGAATGTTGAGCGTGTGGATCTGTAAAGATTTTTTCTTGATCTGAACTTAAATTGTTTTGATTTAAACTTTTTTATGTTTTTATACGGCGAAAGTTGACTTTATTTTTTCCCATCTTATGACGTCGACCCCTCCCTCGATTTTCCGTCCCTCTTCAGCAATCTCCTAGCTGATTTCTATCCCTCAGCACCCACCCCTTCAATTCCCGTCCCTCTAAGCACCCACCCCTCCAATTCTCGTCCCTCTAAGCACCCAGCCCTCCAATTCTCGTCCCTCTAAGCACCCAGCCCTCCAATTCTCGTCCCTCTAAGCACCCACCTCTCCAATTCCCGTCCCTCTAAGCACCCACCCCTCCTATTTCCGTCCCTCTCAGCACCCACCCCTCCTATTTCCGTCCCTCTTAGAACCCACCCCTTCTTCAATTTCTTCCCCTCAGCACCCACCCCACAAATTCCCGTCCCTCTCAGCAACCAATTCTCCTCCGAGTTATCTTTTGCTAATTAAGCCTTGTGATTATATTCTTTATTCAATCTCAATTTAGATTTGGGACCCAAGGTAAATGTTTTGTGTCGTATTTTTTATGCTGCTTTGGTTGTATAAGCTGCCTGGCGTAGTTAAATTTAATTCAATTCAACGCGTCATCTTCTTACCTCACCGCTGCACGTTACAATCTGCGATATCCAATGTTTTTTTGTTCTCGCTAAAATGCGTTGTTTAAATCTTCTCATTTTCTTATGCTTGTTTTTGTCCGCTTCGTATTATATTATAGCTGCCGATTTATCTAGTTGATCTTTTGATAGAATTTAGAATCATGCTTTATTGATTTATTTATTCGTTATCAGTTTACTATTTATTAATATCATAGTCGCTCGTTTTGTGCTGTTGGTTTATTAAGAACAATTTTTAACTAAAGCAGCTGGTGCAAAATATGTACAAATTTTTAGTAGTATGTTTGCAAACCCAACTAAAACCAAAGCTAACGTAAACAAACCTAGCTTATGCGAGTTATAAATCGAGTCAAAATGTTTAATTACGCCTTTCTCAAACCAGTATTAATCAGTAACTAAGAAGTAACTAATGACAACTGCCTTCATTTTTTATCGTTTATTGATGCGTGTTTTTTTGGTCAGCTATTAACTAGCGCCAATCAAAGTTGTTAAAAATAAAAATACTAATAATAAAGTTTTCTGTTTAATTGTTATCATTAGAATTGAAATTATTTCGCAGACTCATTCTCAGTTGCTATGGTTGCATAATATCGAATAGCAGACGCTGCTGCTCTAAGCTGAGGGTGGCATTGGCCAGAGCTAAAGCAGAAACGGTGCCACTTAGCGAGCTCGTGTAGCCGTCGTGAGTGCGACCGATGCTCAGGCAGTAACGGTTGGGTTCCACAATGATGCCCAATGGCAGGGTCAGGGTGATATCCGTCAGCTCTTTCTGGTCTACGTAAATTTTCACCTGACTACCAGAAATCGATGCCGCTACCGATATGTTGTGCCAGATTGTAGAATTGCCTGTTAGCGGATTGTTTAAACTGTGTAGTTGGGCATTTGGTCGGCTTCCAAGCAGCGAGTTGTAGAGCAGGTTCCTTGACGACGGACCTTCCCACAGTACGCCAGTTTGTAGGGACAAATTGTTGCAGTCCATTGTCTCAATCAGAGCTTGCACAGCTGGCGAGCGTTTGACTCGCAACAGCCAAGTGAAGCCTTGCAATTGGTTGCTTTGGTATCCAAGGCTGTTGCTAAGCAACAGTTGCGAATCGACGCCGTCGAATTTGGCTCCATCGGTGTCGAATTGAAGTCCACCATCCGGTTGGAGACGGTTAACATTATCTTCGGACTGGCAGATCAGATTTTCCACTCCGGATCGTTTCGTTTCAAATAGCCACAAACCGATTAGAGAGTTGCTATTGTCAATCAGTTGTTTCACCTGTCTAGCTGATATGGGCCATCGAATATAGATCTGACAGTCGCCTGCTAGTCCACTAATTGTTGGCTCGGCTGTCAGTCTTACCAGCTTACGGCAGACTGCTTGATAATTGAACAAGTTGCACGAGCGTGTGTTGTATTGAGCCACTATTGGTGCGAGCTTTGCTTGAAGCCGTTGGGAATGCCGATAGGCCGAGAAGCTGCTTGCCGCGGCTAGACAGTCTACGATGCTCGAGCTGCTTCGTCCGGTTGCTAGGATACCGTCGATTGCGTCGCTTGCTGTCAGGCAGTTGGCTCCGAGTTCGGCGCGAAGCCAGTGGTGATCGTTGGATTGAATTTCTATAGCCTTGCAGGTCGATGCAACGATCAGGGTTAGTACTAGTTGTAGAGTCATCTTCCTAAATCACGAATACTTGGTCAGCAGTCGATAGAAAACTATCATTTGTCGAGGAATACAATTTTCCTGACTTACTCATATAGTCAGGCTAACAATGAAAAAGCAAGCAGAAAACACGTTTCCTCAATCATCTCGTCCTTCTTGTCATTGTTTGAGCTGTTATCGGTCGGTCGGAAATTACATTTCCTCTAGCTCCCCGTGCTTCAAGTTTTTTTTCAAACCTTAACTTGCTTCCAGGAATCGAGCTAAACCATTGAATCAATTATTCTTTTAACAAGCTTAAATTTTTTGGAGGAAACCAGAACTACCTCTATTGTGTTTTTTATTGCCAAAAAACGTTGATTTAATTAACACAATGGAACTGCGTTACTCATGGGAAACAATAAAACAATCAATCAATTTTTCTTGTGCGAACTCAAATCATCTCTTCTATCTCATTGGATAATTATAATTTTTTCCCAATACCCCTTTACTACAGCATCCATTCTTCTAGACAACAATAGAAAAACGTTAAATGTGCCCTAGCAACTTATTGTAATTTTACAAGCTATTCAAACAGCAAAAACTTTTTTTTTACAAGAGCATATTTTTGGACTGGCTGTTTCATTGAAATTTTTGGGTAAAAATTGATTTTTTTAAATTGTAACAGAACGTTTTTTTATTAACTTGGATGTTTAATTCGGCGCTACGTATTTCAAACAGTTCACTTTTCTCTTCCCTTTCTTGCTAAGCAAACAAAGAAAAATAGTCATATCCCATCCATACACTTCTAGTAAAAATTTCTGAAAACGACAATTCAGATGATAATATTTTGTTAATATTACATCGAATGGGGAATTTCACAACACCGAAACTTCACAACGCCGAAAGTATAGCCAAAGCTTAGCTTTATATGGCTTGTGAAGTTTCGGTCTTATGAAGTTTAGTTGTTGTAATAGAAACCCCCAAAAAATGAAGCTAATTAATCACAGCATTCACGAATTGCGTATATTAAAAAATTAGAAAATAAAACAACCAGATTTATTTCAAACAAGGTCATCAGTATAAATATGTAATTTAAGGTAAGGTCTACGAAAAAATATCAATCAAAGGGTTGTCAGACTTGCGTTCAAAGTGCATTTTCAAGTTCAGACAGGCTCTCTACATACTGTAGCTAGCTCTATTGCTTAGCAATTACTGGTGGAAAAATCAACATCATTGGCAGTTAAAGAGAGTAAAATTAATTCTATTATAATATATCCTGAACTTTCAAAAAACCTGTTGGCACGAACGAATTAAAAACCTCTGTAGATAGAAAAGGCAAACACGAATTTTCAATATGATAAAATCTGATGCAGTTTATCCATCCTTTTACGGTAAGAAAATATTTTACACGTAAGCGACAAAGACATGGAAGATTCTTAAGCACTTTTTCATAAGTAAATACTGAAAACCTACTAGTTATTTGCATATTAAGTGTACAGGTGAAACAAAATTTATGGATTTTTCAACGATAAAAATAATGTATGATAGAAATTGACATCTTGAAATCTAATTTACATGAAAGAACAATGAGTGGTCCGATCTAAAGATGCGTTAGATTAGCGAATAGTTAAATCTGTGGAGACTCACAGCACAGTGCAACTTTTCAAATATGCCTTCGTAGATGGCGGTCTTTCCTCCTCAAGGACGTCCATTTCGTTCATTAGACGCCACTCCTCCTGCACTGCTGGATTGTGAAAACGCAGTTTCGAGTTCTCCATCAGCTGCTGGATGGTGCCATTCTGACCGCCGAATTCTTCTGGAAGCAGGGCGTCAGCTTCTTCCGGTCCAATCAACCGACGCAGTTTGTCCAGATCTCTGCCAGCTCGATGCAGCCGATCTTTCATTTTCTGCTTGAGCAGCGGAGCACCTTTGATCAGTTTGTAGATCATGTCAAAGTAGAGCGGCTCGTTCAAGTAGATGACGGACTTCAGTCGCACCGGAAAGGCGTCTTGCCAGTTTCTCAATAAGCTGAACAAAGTTTTCCTATTCTCAAACAGGCGCAGGTGTTTCTTGCCGACCTGGCTCATGTCAACTATGACAGTGACTCCGCTGATCTGGCTGCGCGGATCCACCAGAGCTACGTCCGCCGTCATGTACAGTGTGGTAACCAGCTGGTCGAATGGCATTTGCTCCGGGTCCCAGTACTGCAGAGCTGACAAATACACAGCCTCACCGTTGGCCTTGTAGCCCAGATGCAGATGAACAAATGGCTGTTCGAGGTAGCGAAGCATTTGTTCATCTTCCAACGAAGGATAGTTGAACCATTGGGGAGAGCCGCGCGTTGACTTGCGAATGGTTACGTAATTGTCGAGCATCATCTGGGCCCTCTCCAGGTCCATTTTTGATACTCGGAGAAAGCGTAGTAGGAAAGCATCGTCTGAAGTTTGAAAATTAGTACAAGTAGTACTTTAAAATTACTTCCTACTACTTCCACGATTGAAGTGTCAAATGAAAAAAAGGAATTGAAGCATTTTTTCTTAGTTACGAAGCAATTTCTACTTACTTTCCAATGAAAATATACGGATTTATTGTTTTCGTTAGGCATTTTGCATTTCAATCGCTGGGAAGAGTTGGAGTTACAAAGAAAACTCGACAGAAAAAAAATATTTTTTGCACAATGTGACAATATTAGCCTCACCATCTCGACAGATCAGATGCGGCATGCTTTCTAACCACATTCTGAGGCTAGCAATGCTCTCTCGATACCGGTTGACGTCATCACTATCTTCTGTTAATGTCGGGTTGCCATTAACGACAGAGTCCGATGTTGGAGAACGCTCTGCCATGTAGATTTCCTATTAGCTAACACTTGATCCTGTATTGCGTTGAAATAAATTTTATATGATTTTTATGTAAGATTGTTATGCATAAGACAACTTTCCTAGCTTTTCTAGCTTTTTTGGCACAAAGCAGGTCGTTATTTCTTGTTCTCTGAAAGATAGGGCTAATGTAGAGGTTTCGTCACACTGCACACGCAGTCAGTCAGTGGTCAGTTCTGTCTTGAGGGAGGTTGGGAGAGTCGTGGAGGGTTGTCTGCACACAATTAACTATCAGTGCAATTTTGTGTATGGGGGACGGGGTATTATAGATAAGGCGTACGCACAAGGGCAGAGAAAAAGTTTCTAGAAAAGAAATGTGCACTGAACGTGCTGCAAAGTATAGGCAAACTTTACCTTTGACTGCCGTCACTTTTTTAATGGACGCATTTAACTCAACCTTCAGATATTACCAGTACATGGCTGCGCGAGTGCACTTTTAGCTAATTTCAGCGTTTATCCAAAAGCCCCTTTTTATTTATAGGTTTTTCCGGTCAAGAAGCAGGATTGTTGAATCAACAGCCAAAATAGCAAGTTCAAGAGCATAATGTCAAATAAGCTATCACAATTGCAAGTTCAAGAGCATAATGTCAAATAAGATATCAAAATAGCAAGTTAGTAGTATGGGTTAGCAGAACCCTGCCTAACACAGGGGAGATAGGAGGCGGTGCAATGCATTGGGATAGTGAGGAGGACCGCCAATCTCTTTACACTGGAGAGACTTTACACTGCGGACATAGGAAGGCGGTCAGCCAATCTTTATTCGAATGAGGAGAGGCGGTCCTATGTGCACGGGATAGAGCTAGCAGAACCCTGCCTAACACAGGGGAGATAAGAGGCGGTGCAATGCATTGGGATAGTGAGAAGGACCGCCAATCTCTTTACAGTGTGTTGAGCATAGTGTTTAATCGGAGACTGGAAACCCTTAGCACAGCCCTTTAGAGTTCTACAGCACTTATTGAATATGTCTGTGACTGGCCTGGAGGTCCTGGCCTGGACAGAGCCCTGCATAACACAGAGAGATAAACAGATGAGACAATGCCAAGTTCTGATAAGCGCACCTGGAGAGCATTGTGTCGGGGAGGAGGGGGGTGATGTGGTTGGTGGGATAGAAGTTTGGGGTGGATGATTGGTTTGGAGGGGTTGGGATTGGTTGAAATTGAGTGGATTGGGTGATGGGAAGCAATTTTACGTACATTTTTTAATGTGATGGGGTGATGCAGGTGAATTTTTTGGGTATAAAAGGCTTGCAATGTACAGATTAATTAGAAAGTTCAGGTGTGTCTTGCTGACTTTTAAAGCAATTTCTTTTCGATTTGCGTCAACTGAAAATAAAGACTAAGAGCATTGACTGTTGCGCTACATTTGAAGTATGCCTCACGTGCAACAAATGTGTTGTCGGCTCATTGAAACCAAATCGTCACGAGAGCTGCAACAAATACACCTTCAATGTTTGCTGGCAATGCGGCCTCGTAAAAGAGCGCGACGAAACAGGAAGAAGTAGTTTCAAAGCACATCGCGGACATCGACAGCTACCCAGTGGCGATGATGGGATGCGCAATTTTCGGCGAATCGTAATGCAAAAGGCCAATCAGATTTCTGCTGAAAGGATCACTGCACGACAGGCTCTCAGTCAAGTTATTAACGGCGTTATCAGAGAGGCCTGCTCCAGCGATGACGACTTTGTCGAGACGCAGCCAACTGCGGCTCAGGTTGTTGGACGGCCTCCGGAGGTCAGGGGCAAACAAATCAGAATGGATTCGCCGTTTAGCCCGCTAGACGAAGAGCCGGGTGAAGATTGGGGGATTGAGAGCGGCGACGTTGAAAATCAGTCGCCTGGCACTGCTGACCCGGCCAGCTCCGCCCTGCCGCCGCCGCTTGGGATTGCTGACCCGGCCAGCTCCGCTCTGCCGCCGCCTGGGATTGCTGACCCGGCCAGCTCCGCCCTGCCGCCGCCTGGGATTGCTGACCCGGCCAGCTCCGCTCTCCCGCCGCCGCCTGGCACTCAAGCGCTGAATCCATCTGACTCAATCCTGGACATGCTTCTAGGGCTGCAACCTAATAATGCCCCCAGTGCACCATCCGTGAGCAATGCTCCAGAGTCAGGTGTAGCAAGCGGTATGGCTAGTAGGATTCAGCTAGTTCTACCACCAGTCGGTGCCGGTTATGCCATCCATTTCGGTGACAACATTATTTCCTTTGTTCCTTTGTAAAATAGGTATCGATAGGCATGTGAGATATTTGCTGGTAACATCGAATATACTGTTAGAATAATCTAAAAAGAACAACATGAAACTAGGATGAATGGAAGGGATATTTTTGGAGAAGGCTTTTTTATGTGTGAATTTATCAATTGACTTTGAATAGGAGTGAAAATTAAAGAATTTCTCAGAAAAACGGGGCAAACTCTCTAGTATAAATACAAAGTCTTTTATTACTCTGCAATTATTTTGAAAGTTTCGCTTCTGGATAGAAATCTTGTTTTTGACTTAATTTCGAGTTTCTTTCGTCGTGTTTTTAAAAACTAGCTGTATTATAAAATTGCAAGGTGGAAATTGTGTGAGCTAAATCTAATAGCTTTCAGAATAAGTACAAGAAATATGACAGAACTTTCCATAAAAAATTTCAGAGGATTGCTGTCGTAGAAAAAAACTCAGGTATACATATTGGTGATTTTTAATGTGAAAAGATAAGTGAAAGATGTGTATTTTATAGATTAGATATCTCTTGAAATTCGTTTTTAGGGCAGAAATATGAATTATTGAAAATATCAAAATATCACATTCGTTTAATTATCATATATTTACATTTTCAGCATTCAACCCGTCTTTAAAGTTACTGGCTTTTGGTAATGGAATGCAGCTCTGTAGACCTGAGTGAATCAGATGAAGGAGAAAATGATTGGAGCGAATCTGATGAAGGAGCGGCTGGTGAATGGAGCGAATCTGATGAAGGAGCGGCTGGTGACTGGAGCGAATCTGATGAAGGAGCGGCTGGTGAATGGAGCGAATCTGATGAAGGAGCGGCTGGTGAATGGAGCGAATCTGATGAAGGAGCACCAGAGTTGCAATATAATGCGGATAGAGATTCGTTTGACAGGCGAGCGTCCGGTGAAGAAGCTATTGATGAGCCAAATAATTTCAACATAAACTGGATTGAGCAGGATGCAAGCACTTCAGTCGTAGAAGTTCATGATTTGGAAAATTGTGGTAAGAATGTTTTTGTACTTGGTTGTCTCTAGAAAAATTTTCGCAGCATAGATACACAAATTAGAGAGAATCTTAGATTTAAATTTACTGTGAAAAATACGAATGACGTTGCATAGTTGTTAAAATACACTAATAACCAGTCAAAATACTTAGTTGTCTCCGTGATAATTCATGTCTGAAACAATTCCTCTCCAGAATAAGTCCTTTCAAAATAATTCCTTAACGAAAATATATCCTTGCCTAATACGAGCTAAGTCCTCACTGAAATTGAAATAATGGTTAAATTAATATTTTTGCGATGATTCCCATGGATAAATTCCTCACATCAATTACAACCTGTCCGAGATCATTCCTGTCTGAAAAAATTCTTTGCGAAACATAAAATTTCTGAGAAAAAAATCGCTCCGTGAAAAATCACTGATAAAATTTTCCAAACCATTTTTTTCGCAGGTGTCTAGGAAGCTGAGATCAATAGAGCGCATAACGGAATCCTGCAAGTTTTTCGCTACACACCAAAGGATGGACCTATCGAAGCGCTTGCTTTTGTGGCAGCATGCAAAAATTTGGTGAGACAAGCTCTTTGCACCAAGCTAATGGATCCGAGCAAATTGTTTCGCGCACAGTTGCGCTTCAATGTACAGATGAAACGAGTCAGAGGCGGGGAAGTTATTTCAGAGGAGAATAAATGGATCAGCAGCTGGTCTAGAGCAAATAGATACTCCTGAAGACTTTGACGCTTGGTGGCTGCAACAAGTGGGAGCCTGTGAGCGCATTATTGATTGTCTAAATACCAATGGGAGTGGCTGGATCTTAGAGGCTGCCAATATTCTCGATCTGTGTGTTGCTCATGGTGATCGAATTCGTTTCTACATCGGAAGAAGCAGCAGCTTTGTACTCCCAGAGGCGCTTAAGCGGAAAAAAGCAGTAATCAATGCACCCAGTGAGGGAAACAATTGTTTTTCTTTATGCCTGCTTAGCTGTTATTCATCATGGCTCTGAGACTCTACGCAAGGCACCTCACTTGCTCTCCACGTATCGACCTTGGCTAGAAGAGATTAATCTTGATGGCGTTGATCTACCCGTCAAATTGAATGACTTGAATATCATTGAGTTGCAGAATCAAAAATTTTGCTTCACTGTCCTCACATGGCATGAAGGCCGCGTGGATGTTCTGCGGCAGCCGAAAGCCAATGTTGCAGCAGGAAGGCGCGTAATTCCATTGCTCTACTTAAATAATGAAGAGAATGACAATCATGAGGAAAATGACGTAGTAGATTCAGCTCCTGAAGGTCACTGGTGTGGTATTGTTAACTTAAATCGACTTCTCAACAGCAAGGAGGGCCTTCATCAGCGAAAGTGGTGTGAGCGCTGTTTGTCTGGATTTCGCTCGGATGATCGTTTGGTTCAAGACAGACGAGAATGCTATCAGAATGATAACCGCAACATTCGCGAGGTGATGCCAGCCCCAGATAATAACATCCTTCAGTTCACAAACTGGGGGAAGACTATTTCTCCTCCTTTCGTTGTCTACGCTGACTTCGAAGCTTTCAATTCTCCATGCGCTCGAAATTTGACTAAATCTCCCGTTGGTGACGTTGATGCATCATTGAACAACAAAAATGCGGAGGCTGGCCCTCAAGTTCGCCTGACAGAGCATCGCCCCGCCGCTGCTGGCTATGTTCTTCTGCAAAGAGAGGATACGATTGGTCCTAAATTACGCAATGAAGACTCTTGTCTAAAGCTGTTTTCCGAAGAAGATTCCGAAAGCTGCATCGAAAAGTTTCTGAAATCACTGGAAGAACTTGTTAAAGAAATATATCTATGGAATAAGACTCATAGTCATCAGCCAAAAGTAGTCGATGCCCATTCTATCAAGAAATACAACGAATCTACGACTTGCCACTACTGTGGATCTGCTTTCCTAGAACCGTCACTGAAGCATTGGGATCATGACCATTTAAATGGCGAATTTAAGGGGGCTTCTTATGCCGACTGCAACTTGAGAGCTCAGCTCAAGCGACGCTTCTTGCCAATTTTTTTTCATAACCTTGCTGGATATGACCTACATCTTCTATTTTCTACTGCACTGAGACGGATGAAGGGTTGGAAACTGAGTGTCGTTCCTCAGTCAATGGAGCGCTACTTGTCTTTGAAGGCTGAGTTTGTGGTGGATGTTTTTGACGTTAATGGGCAGCAAAAACCAATCTCGTTTACTCTTCAATTTTTAGACTCTCTGCAGTTTCTGAACAGTAGCCTTGAAAGTCTGATGCGAAACATGGAATCTAGCAACTGCCACCTCACAATGCAAATGAAAAAAACGGTTTCCGCATGTCACCGACAAAGTCCTACTTGCGAAAGGAGTCTTTCCTTATGATTTTTTGCAAAGTGCCGCAGATCTGTTAATAACGACACTGCCTCAACAACAGGATTTCTTCAACTTACTGACCAAGACGGAATGCAGCGACGCCGACTACCAACACGCTCAGCAAGCATGGAATGAATTTGAATCCAAGAACCTTGGCGACTACATGATGAGCTACCTAGAATTAGATATTCGGCAATTGGCTGACGTATTTGAAAATTTCCGCAAGTTGAGTCTAAAGGACGATGGACTGGATCCTGTCCACTATATTACTACACCAGGACTGTCATTCGACTCTGCTTTAAAGAATACCAGAGCCAAGCTAGAGCTACTAACTGATGTGGACATGTACCGAATGTTCGAAAATGGAATTCGCGGAGGCATCACATTCGTTAATGTTCACCACGTTCAATCGTATCCAGTGGATGAAGAGGATGATGATCTTACTACAGCTGTCAATCATCAATCACGTCATGTAAAAAGTGCAGAGCTGATTCCACTGGATGTAAACAATCTTTATGGTGTTGCCCTTTCAATGCCATTGCCAACAGGTGGATTCCGATGGGTTGAGCCTGACTTGATCGAATCATTAACCGCAGAGAAATTCTTGTCTCTTGATGAGGACTCGCCGGTAGCCTACTTGGTTGAAGCCGACTTAGCCTACCCAGATGACATTCATGAACAGACCGAGGAGTTACCTTTGGCGCCTGAAAAGGGAAAAGTCGATTTCAGTGAATTCCCAGAGTTTATGAAGCAGCTCTGGCGCCAGATGCATCCAACTGAGACCCCCTATCGAGCATGCCAGAAGCTACTGCTTACTTGTTACGACAAGGAGAACTACGTTGTACATTCCAAGGTGCTGAAATTTTACTTGCAGCAAGGAATGAAAATTAAGAAGATTCATCGGGCAATTGAGTTTCGTCAAGAGCGAATCTTTGAACCCTACATAAAAAAGAACAGCGAATGCCGATCTTTAGCTAACAATGATTTTGAGCGAAAACTATTATAAGCTCAAGAACAACTCCCTGTTTGGGAAAACAATGGAGAATGTACGCAAAAGAAAAGACGTACGCATTTGCATGTCCGAACAGCAAGCTAACATCCTGTCATCAAAGCCCAATCTGAAAGATTTTATTATTGTGAACGAAGATATCTCAATCTTTCAGCTTGAAAAGCAAAGCGTTAAGCTTGACCGACCAGTATACATTGGGCAGTGTGTCCTTGATAATTCAAAGTTCGTGATGTACTCGATTTTTTACTGCGAATTGAAGCTTCGAGCTGAACTCGGGTGGCAAACTGAGGCTCTGTGGCGGAGATACCGACTCTCTTTTTGTTTGCTTTGAGAACCTGGATGTTCGCGGGCATGTTTTGCCGGAAATGATTAGAGCTGGACTGCTTGACACAAGCAACTATCCTGACGGTCACCAGCTACAGTTAAAGTCACAAGAATCACCTTCAGCATTTTCACTGCTGATAACAATGTTTCGCATGATAGAATATTGGCACATCTGTCTTGCGCCTACACTTTTCTTAAGTCTTTTTCATCCACCCATCCAGTAGAGTTATAGCCGGCCCACTTCACAAGATAGCGTATTCTCCCATTTCTCTTCTCAGTCTTCAAATTTTTTTCAATCACATACAGCCGCTGTGAGTCCGGAACAGCCTGCAGCTCATGTTCGGGAAACAGCCCCTCAATTTCTTCTCCCTTCATGTCTCGAATCTTATACATGTATGGATAATGCTTTTGTGCCCTGGCCACCACAGTGTACACTTCCTCACTCCAGTTCGCTTTGTATCCCTTTCTGAATAGCCGGGGTGCGTTGGAAATTCTCACGGACTGATTGGCGCAAAATTTGGGCTTTCTGATCTTTTCTAGCGTCTCGATCGCCTTGCCGTCGTACAAGTTCATCCACACCTGGGATTCATTCTCCTTGCAAACTTCTTTGGGCGCCATTTTGATGCTTCTGTGATGCGTAGCGTTGTATGACTTTACCAGCTTCGGTAGAACGTCCAGCCAATGCAAAGTACTTTTATGCGTGAAATAGCGCCACATTTTGTTCTTCAAAGTTCGGTTCCCAAACAATCGGATCGCGATAAATCTGTGCCCTTTATACTCTTGAATTTGCACTTTGTAGCCTTTGCAGAGATCCATTGCGTCGCTTGTCAGATGATAAAAATTATTTTCTTGATCGAACAGAAACTATAAATCATCTTCCTTATATACCCCCAGAAGCGGAGTGGGGTGGGTGCTGGAGTCTGGGACACCGGATAAGCGCTACATGCATTTCAATCATATAAACCTATGCGAGTACCTAGATCGCTTCGCATTCCCCCTCAGTAAGTATAAAAAAGCTTAAAACATTTCAATCTTGAAAGTGTTCAGTGTTAAGTCCCCAGCAATTCATAAGAGACCGCAAATCTTTCTATCTCTAATAGCTGTCTCATCTCTATTCAACAAAGTACTATTTAATAAGGGCAGCATCTTCAAAGCTATAAATGTATTATATTTCAAGCTCGTCGAATTCCCTGTACGGTACCCGACCAACCCCATCGCTGCTTTACAGCAAAATTATTAAGGTGGGGCTCTGCCCCCACACCCCCGCCCCAAAGCCTTTCTGTTAAGTTTGAAGCAATTAAGTGGCGGTGACAAGAAAACTCAATAAATGGCCGAAATGATTATTTATCTGCTTTCACAAAGCCGCGCAAAAAACATTGATCTTTCATTTACGAGTACAATTATAAAACTAATGGCAGTTTTTTTATTTTTCCGTAGCTTTATTTTAGATAGGCTGACTACCTTCTATCGTACATAAACTAATTGTTGCTGGGGTTTGATTTAATAGTGCTACTCCCAACACACTGCTTTATTGAAAAATTGATAAGATGTTCGCTTTCGTAATATCTATAGCGCAAACAAATAGATAGGCGTCCCTTCCCCAGTATATTGCAATCCCTCCTCTCCCCTGTGTTCTGCTAGGCAGGGTTCTGCTAGCTCTATCCCGTGCACATAGGACCGCCTCTCCTCATTCCAATAAAGATTGGCTGACCGCCTTCCTATGTCCGCAGTGTAAAGTCTCTCCAGTGTAAAGAGATTGGCGGTCCTCCTCACTATCCCAATGCATTGCACCGCCTCCTATCTCCCCTGTGTTAGGCAGGGTTCTGCTAACCCTGGTCCAATGCATAGCGCCGCCTCTCCTCATTCCAATAAAGATTGGCTGACCGCCTTCCTATGTCCGCAGTGTAAAGTCTCTCCAGTGTAAAGAGATTGGCGGTCCTCCTCACTATCCCAATGCATTGCACCGCCTCCTATCTCCCCTGTGTTAGGCAGGGTTCTGCTAACCCATACTACTCAAGTTCAAGAGCGACAATCTGACTTGTTTACATAATTGGCTGTGGGCGCCCATTCATGATTTGAAAATGCAAATTCAAGAGCGACACTGCAAGTTCAAGAGAAACATTGCAAGTTCAAGAGCGACAATATTTTTTCATGCATTATGCTGCATGGCATCTTATTGCAGGAATATTGTAGCAAGACCTATGAATTTTCTCTGATGACTTGAAACACTGGCTTCCAATGGGACATCACGTATTTCATGCTGCTCCATTTCTTAAATTACCTAAAAACATATACAAAAATTGACTGCAAGCTAGGCTAGGTTTAAGTGAAATATCCTGTGGAGCTCACACAAATGACACGTGACTAACAAAGCTTTTCCATGAGTGCTATTGATATGGAGTTAGAGGCTTTTCTTTGCTTGTTTTTGCTCAATTTTTGTAAAAATGCTGCCTAGTACGAGTATGTATAGTGCGATCAATCGTCCATATTTATTAAGTATTATTTACCATATGTATTAAGTATTATTTACCATTAAGTATTAAGTTTAGAGTAGCTTGATAACATTCAAACCAAAGACAGAGAATATCGATACCACTTAAGTACAGGTGCCGTATTGTTTCTGCATACAAAAATAGAGAGGACTATTTGCTACTGGCAGTGCAGCTTGGAATCAGACAAATATTGGCATATCTTCAGCTTCCCCAAAAGGCAAAAGCCAGCAATTAGCCAAACAACCTTGGCCAAATCATTGATGGCACAGCTGATAACTGTTGAGAAGCTGGAAGATGCGCCAGAGGTGATAAACAGCAACAGAAAACAGATGCGCAGCAAGCATTTGCAGAGTTAGCGGCTGATGAACGAAGGCAATAATTGGGAAGAGTTACGCTTTATTGATGCGGCCAGTGGCCAGCATTATCCAATTCTGTACTCAGACACGAGTCAGAGAAAATTCATAGGTCTTGATACAATATTCCTACGATAAGATGCCATGCAGCATAATGCATGAAAAAATATTGTCGCTCTTGAACTTGCAATGTTTCTCTTGAACTTGCAATGTTTCTCTTGAACTTGCAATGTTTCTCTTGAACTTGCAATGTTTCTCTTGAACTTGCAGTGTTGCTCTTGAATTTGCATTTTCAAATCATGAATGGGCGCCCACAGCCAATTATGTAAACAAGTCAGATTGTCGCTCTTGAACTTGCTATTTTGATATCTTATTTGACATTATGCTCTTGAACTTGCTATTTTGGCTGTTGATTCAACAATCCTGCTTCTTGACCAGGAAAACCTATAGAATGAGAAATGATGCAATGACGCAACTTTATTGCAGACTGGCCAATTAAATGTGTTGTGAATGTACACATATGTACATTCACGCCTAGCTCTGGCCCGCGCGCGTGGAATTATTTAGTTATTTGAATTATTTAGTCATTTTTGCGGTCCAAGCCCCACCCCATTCTTGTTTGTGCTATGCTGACCTTTCCCGGCCCGCTGTTTATTCAAACTTTTTATCCAAACTTTTCATCACTCGCACTAGATTAGGCCCCCCTGAGTTAGCGATCTTTCCCCCCTCTTTTTGATTGGAAGCAAACCTAGATAATTTATTGTTTTTCTCAAGTGTCCAAACAGTTTAGCCGTAGCTCAGGCTGCTGATTGGCTATGATGTACTAGTCTGCGTGAAAGTTATTCTTTAGCCTCTTTAGCCCCTTTTCTGCCGCTTCCAAAGCCCTTTCCCCGCCCCATGTGCCGGTTCTATATATATTGTGAAGGCGCGCCCCAGGGTTTTTTTGTCTTGTTTTTGTCTTGTGCTCGTCCGACGACTTGTTAGAGCGGCAGTAAGTGCCGAATAATAATTATAAGTGTCATCGCACTGTCTTCCCGCGCGAGAACCGGTAAGCCTTCGCCTCCGTTTCTTTTGGGGCTGTGCTAGCGATAGGCATCCTAGAGGGGACCGCGTCGTACGCCGATTCCCACCTCAACCAGCCCGCGTCGTACGCTGCTGGAGGCATCGTGCGTCGTACGCTCGAGCAGCCTAGTCCCGGCCGACTCTGCGTCGTACGCGCTTCGGTTGGGTGATTGCAGCCAGGGGTCAGACACGAACCCGGGTCTTTGGGGGCCAGAGGACCGGATCCCCGAGCCCCATCATCACACATGGAAAAATTAACATTTTTTCTAGAACTACAGCTGCGTAGAGCAGACTTTTAGCAAAACTAACAGATTTTCACCAATCTATTTTGGTCGCTTCAGAAGGACCAAAAAACTGTAACTAATGATAGAAACACGACATAGGAGCTCAGACAGACAATAAAATCTACAGACATGTGCAATAAATTCAGCTGTATCTAGGCGTCACTTGATCCAACATGAGGAAAGAAGTTTACGGATGTCTTTACATGAGCTCGAATAATTCATATTCATTTATGATAACTCCATACCGGCCCTAGGATATTTGTCGCATGTTTTTGTAGAGGCTAAATTCTCTTCTAATACTTGTATATTTATTCCTTTGCTGCAATAAATTCAATTAAAATGGGAAAAAAATCTATACGAATTAATGAAAATACCTCGTATCATAAAATAAGCGGGAATTTTAGCTAACGCTAGATGCTACCTGCAGAGTAGCTTTTTTATTGTTTATTTATTTCAGAAAGCTAAAGCTACTAATTATATAGAATAAGACAGCTAAAAATCTGCTTTAGTTAAGCGATTAGTTAAGAATGGCCATAAAAATAGAATAAAATCGAACACAAGCAACTTAAGAAAATAGTCAGTAGTATTAATAATAAAAAAATAAACTAGACTTGAGCTACATCATAAGGCGGCAGGCTAATTCTAACAGACTAAGAAATACTAAAAGCCAACGAACAATAAGTGAAAACTACTGGAAAAATAAACTACGCAGTTTATTTTGTTATTTTGTTTGTTTCTAAATTTTGTTATTTTAAAACTTCTTAATCAAAGTCTGCAACTCAGCGGTGCTTTTCTCCAGATGCGCAATTCTCTCATCGACCTCGACCTTCAAAAGGTTTTTCGTGTCCTCGTCAATGTCATCGTCGCTGACGCAGTCGTAAATGTCGACAGACATTTTTTGCAGCATGAATTTGATCATCGCTTTTGCAATGCTATTGGCGATGCGGTTTTCCAAGAAATTTATGTACTGTCGGCATTCCTTGCGAAGAGCTTTTTGCACTATTTCAGCTGGGTCAGTGGCTACGCCTAATAGCTTCTTACCGCCTTTTATCACTGGATCAACGAATATTTTGGCTCGAGCAGGAAGAAATATGTTCTGCTCCCTCTCGAATGACAGTCTCAACCAATCCTTGCTCTTCTTGCTCAGCATCATTTGACTGCTCGGCTTGAGTTCTGAGGGATATGCATCAAGTTAAGAATTGTAAGTCTAAAGATAGTAAGACTAATGACTCATTTAATGCTTAAAAAAGCTAAATCTGCAGGAATGTACACTCTCTATGCCTTGGGGGGTTGCCCTAATGGGCGAAATGTTGCAAAACTGGCTCATAGCCCAACCAATTCGTGCACAAGGCCCCAAATTGATGTGACTCTGCACACGAAACCTCGCTAGGGAAAATAGCCAACCTACAACGCGGGGTCGAAGCTGGACCAGTGGCACACAAGGCAAACGCGCTAGACCACCGAGCCACTCGCCCCCGACTCATTATACTTACATTTGTTTCGATTTTTCGTCCTTCCACTCCGGGCTTTGAAAAACGGCCGTCTCCATGCTGATAATCATCTTGATTTTATCAGCCACGTCTCTTCTGAGCTTGGGAAGATACTAGCGGACTTTGGTATTTACGAAATTTTCCAAAGGTTCGCGATCTTTCAGCTTATCTTTCACAATTTTTTCGACATTACTTTGAATAGTGCATTCGATTTTACCGATCAGTTCACTGATGAATGGCTCAACTTCGGCAATAATGTGCTTTTGCATAATTCTCTCTAGCACGGGAAAATAGTTGGGCAAATTCTGCAACTCTCGTCCAACTTGTCCCTCGCACTCCGACTTGACGATCGCTTTCACTGAAATGAAAGAAATCGGCATTTATTTTATTATGTACCACAGCAGTTTTCAGACCGAACAAGGTAGTGTACAAATTCTCACAATCGTTTTGAACATCTTCAACGACTTTGCTTAAATCTTGTACAAATTTGTTCCATAGCTTTTTGCAACCATCGAAGAGCTCGTTTTTCTGAGTCCGATGCGAGCCGGTTAGGTGCTCTTCAATCTCTTTGTTGACTTCTCGAATGAAACGCTTCAACTCGCGGTCCGTGTTGTCGCGTTCATCCTTGAGTTTTTGCAGTTCCTTGTCTTGCGCAGACCACAGTTTCTGATTAAATAAAAGCGTAAATATAACAATCGAAATGTGACTACGCTACGCTAGAAGTAGCTATCCTAATACAATAGAATGAAATAGCCTACCAGCACACGCGAATGAATTTCTTCTTTTCGTGGCTCCAAGATTCGAAACATGTTTTCGGCTAGGTGACTAATTAGAGCCTCAACACCCATGTTGGTCTGAGACTGGCTTCGCCAGAAAGTTTGCTTTTCAAAAAAGGCCTTTTCGTCTTCCGAAGAGAATTCGTTATTTGGTGAGTAGCAGTTCACCGCGAAAGTGTTTCTGTTTTTGAGCATGTCTGCAACCATCGTCTGCTTATTCTCCATTAGGTTGTCGCAGTGTGTTAGCACGAACACAGTCCGTTTGAACTCCTGATCTAGTTTCAATGCAAACCCGAACCCCCTGGACGCCTCGATGTCGTTAATAGCCTTCAGCACAACGACCATAACAACATTTGGGTTGTCGAGTCTGTCCCTAAGGGCTTTCATATTTTCGTCATTTTCGCTCATGTCGCTAAAATGACGGTGAAAATTTGAGGTATTTTCAACGAAAAAGTTAATAGAATGAACGAACTTCATAAGCTTTTTAGCAGTTGTTTAAACCTCTTAAATCCTGGTGCGTCGACTACAGTCAAATTCGGACGCGTAGGTCCGTCGATTTTAATGTCGATTGTGTCTCTCATGGATATCTGATCTTGGAAATTTTCTTCCATGATTGATTTCAGCTTAGTAGAGAAGTCAGACTGATTACCTACATCGGTTGATTTGTCACCGAACCTGACGAGTTAATGGAGTTGTTTAGCTAGTATTATGTAAAATAGTAATTAGTAAACAAACCATTCGATCCTCTTGCCCCCTGAATGAAGACACCCATCAAAATCAAGGACTTACTGTATAGTTGCATGCACTTTAGGTTTGTTGCGAATGCACAGTCGAATTAGGCACTTGGTGCACGTTTTGTCCCCTTTGGGAAGTTTTACTCCGGCAATAGCCTCCAATACGGTGGATTTTCCTTCAGATTGGTCGCCGAGGACGACTATCTCGGGCAGATCGATGTCGCTGCCCAGTTTTAGCTTGTCGATAGCGTCCAGAAGCAGCACGTATTGCTCATCGACACTTTTCAGACTAAATTTGTGTCCCTGGATACGCTGAGGAAGCTCCGAGTCTTTTGAGCTGCCTCGAGGAGCGGACTGGCTGCTCTTGTTGCTGTTGAGCAGGTCGACTCAGGGAAGATGTGCGCTGCTCTGCAATTTTCAGCAGTTGGTCCATTTCTGCCTGCGAAGGATCGCCAGAATTCGCCATTGGGATAAACTTTTAAAGTTTGACAAAAGTAAATGAAAGGTTTTTTTAACGGTAACTGTCTTCGAAGACTTAAAAGTTGCTTTTCTGTCGCAACAGCATCTTGCAGCGCCCGTTGGTATTGTAAGCAGCTATATAGAGATGTACCGGTACTTGGCAACAAATTTTTTTTGCATAACCCTTTGTCTAGTCTGTGCAGAAATGATACCTAATTAATGTCTACCATGCACACACAGTCTTTTAACCTACGTGATAGGCTGTTTCCACATAATGACGTCTAATATTTGTCTGCACACAATATACTGGGTAAACCTTTCCAATTTTCTTGGAAAAAATTCTCGCTACGCTCGTATAATAGAATAATAAGTGATGCGTGCGACTGCAATCCTCTGCAAACCCAGACTCAGACATTGAATAGGCCCCACGCTCTTGTCTCTTGTCTGCTGTCCACAAGAAACCTATGTAAAGCTTTTAAAATGACCTCTTAACGCACTGCTTTGAGCCGACGCTTCTCAAAAATAGTAGTGGAATAGTAAGGCAGTAGAATACATTTGACATGCAGTGTCTTCATAAGAGCTTTTCATGCCCATATTGTGCTTCAGTTTTGGAAGGCATGAAGCTGTGTAGCAGTGAGAAGCCTTAGCTTAGTAGTTCGTAAAAGAGAACTTCATTATAGCTCGCACAAGAAAATAAGATTGGTGGGCTGCGAACAAGCACTCCTGCAGTAACTCTCTAACAAATGCGAACTTCAATTTATCGCTCGTAAATTTACTGGGAAAATTATTTTTTGTTCGGGTTATAATTAGTTAAGCCCGCACAAGAACATAGTAGCCAACCAAGCTCGGCGCAGAGTGTGCAGTAAGTTTGCAGTAATAAACTTATACTCGTATATATAAAAATCTACATGTGAAACCAAGTTAAAAATCGTTTGCGAGAGCTCATCACCTACATCATTGCATTAATGGTGGATGATATTGTACCTTCACATCCGCAAACTTTATTTCAGCTGTTTTAACTACCCAATTAATTCGAGATAAAGTCATCAAAGACAAAATGGAACGAATTTCAGTGTGATTCTGTAGAGCTAAACTTCACTATTATACGAGAGTTTATAATAAAGAATAGTAGAATCAGTTTTAATAATATTTTTTACTCGAGCATTCAATACACGTATAGTAGACATAGTTGAGAATCAAACTCTCTTGGAAAAGTTTTAAGCATTGAAACGATAAGGTGAACAACTTTCAACAAATTGTTGGGTTTCGGCCTTGTCGTTTTACTGACGCAGCCTCAGAGCGCCGATCTTATTGCCTATATCGACAACTCTGGCCTCCCATTCCCGATCTCGAGGTCAGCCCCAAGGGTAGCATGATAGATGTGGCGAGCGGCTAGGTCCTATGCTAGGAGAAGACAGCGAGAGACAGACACGGAGATAAAGAAAGGTAGAGAGCCGCCAGCCCCAGAGGGAAGCTGACAGCCCCACCGCCACCAACTTGTGTGGACTGCATCACCAAACAGCCCTGTCGAAACCAAGTTCCCGACTAATTGAGGCCTGATTTCCACCTACAACTAGTGTCTTTTAGCTGTCAATCTCGAAGTCATAGCCGACTAAGGGACACTGCAGGGACTAGATCGCATGACCAAGGCAGGCTCCGAGAAGACTTTTGCAGGGGGTTCTTGCATGGATCGGATTATGTGGACTCGGAAATGCACTATTATATTACTAAGAGGAGTGGATAGGGAATATCCCAGCTTTTAGCCTCGATGCTTCAGCTAACTGCCACAAAGCGATGAAATGACCTAATTAGACTCTTCCGAAAGCGCGCCCTAACTACTCTAAAGATTACATTAGGTTACATTAATAATTTGGCTGCCGCGCCGCCTCGAACTGCACTAAAGTACAGCCGAAGCTGAGTCCTCAATCTGGACTCTGATTGCATGCATTACTGACTGACTGCACGACTGATCCGCCTTTGGTCCACCATGACCAGGCGCCAACTAATTTAGCTGCTCATCCGAGCCAGCAGTGGCGAGTAAATAAAGAGTCAAAAAGAGTATGAAAACTGAATTATTTAGCTTTCGCACCTAATCACTTTCAATGCCTATGATGATCAGAGCAATGAGTTACTTTAGCGATATATTATGACTACTTAATATTTACTGTCCTAAATCAGCACAAAATAAGCAATGAGAAAAATGCGCTATAAACACCTATTAAGCTGCTTGAGAAAGGGGACCGATCTAGAATACACCCGACTAGGCAAGATCAAGTGACCTCTCACCAGACCAATCAGATTATTACACTTTAGACCACCTCGAACTCCACAGTGACCGAGGTAGATCTCGAACTCGACCGTTAGTACGTGTCGCTCTCGCCTAATCTCGACAATTGGACAGTTGCAGCTGTTCTCTAGCTGTGCTGATAAAACGGCTGATGATAACCGTGACGAAGCTGATCGATGTTGTTGATCGCTGATAACTTTAGGGGGACTCGTTGACTAAAGGGAAGCTGTTAAGCTTGATGAACTAAGGGGCCGTCTGCCCAGTCTCTCAACCGAAGATGACAAAACGGGAGAACTGTAGAGCGTGAGAGCAGCAGAGCGTCTGGAGATGGAGCGCGCTCGGCGGCGCGTTTAAATAGGCGCGCCTGGCGCCGATTTGTTAAACTGATCGCCGATTTTTCCAATTGGTCAGGCACCGTTTGTTATAACGGTCGTGTAATTTTCTGATAGGCTGATGGTCTGATCACGTGACCCTACCCGATCAGGGGATCCTAACCCAGTCTCCGAGGATCATAAATCACACGACAGATAGCGCCAAAAAATGACAATTTACGAGCAAAATGATTTATGGGTTTTCGCAGCAGATTATCCTACAGAGACGCAAAAACATACAGATTAATCCTTTTAACGCGTAGAAGTTGAAGAAGTTGAAGAGAAAGTCCTAATCCTAAATCCCAAAGCACTTTTAGGGGTCAGAAGTACAGCTGTCAAAAAGTATCGAAAAAGCCAAAAAGAGAACAATAGAATTAGGGGGGGAAGGGATGTCTAGCTGTCAAAAGAGAACAAAAGAAGTTGCCACAGTCACGTGTCCCGCAGACACCACCTGGCGCCTAAAAGCTGTCAGAATAGGGGTCAGACTGTCTGGGAACAGTGATTTATGGCTCTAGACATAAAGGACCTAGAGACCTTTACTGGTCTGTATGAAAATGAAAAAGGACCGGGGTTAAGCGTCACACTACTGCCCATCAGTAGAGGAAAAGAATGTGGCCGAAAAAATAATTGCGACGCGAGCGAAAAAGTGCGTCCCCAACAAAATCTATAAACTATTTTTGTTATAAAGTTTCTACTTCGAAGTAAAATGACATAAGTAAAATGGCACAATGTGCAGTGTTACAAAATAAGGCAGTAATTCAGAAAAAATGGTTAAATTTAAGCCAGCTAGTGAAAATTATATCCCTATGATATTAGTTTAAAACTGCGCAATGGAGAATGTTAAAACGCCTGAATAAAAGTTTTACTAAGAATAGGTAGCGTAAATTTAAGTACATAGAGGAGTATTCGTATCATGCGAAAAAATTATGTTAGTATCCACTAAATAATACAATTATGTTATTACTCAAGGATATTTAGGTAATGTGTTTAAAAACGGAATATAAAGTTTTTTTGTAAGAAAGAAGGGCTACAGGGTGGGAGAAAATTAAACGAAATTCTCCCGCGTAAAAAAGTCATAAAATCGTTGTTTTTTATAATAAAAATTCAGTCGCGCGAATGTTTTGATTTTTTTAAACGTAAGATGTGTCGTTAAAACTTGGAAATCAGATATTGTACCTCATTGATGCTGGCTTGCAAATGATCAATTTGTTTGCGCATGCTGGTTTCTATTTGTCTTAGCGTTTCTTCGTCGAGCTTTACTTGAGCGATGCTGTGATGAGCGATCCCTAATAACCTAGGTCGGTGTTCTACTCTTTTATCCCTCTAGTTGCGGCGAGGTGAAAGGAATAACGATGAAAATAAGACCAGGCTAAACAGCCGAAATTGCGTTGTTAATGTTAGTATTTAAAGTAATTGATGATTAATGATCCGCTGGCAGCGCTCTGTAGTCCTCTGCCAGCTAGTTTAATGATTAACTCAGATAATAATAATAATAGCTTCGCTCCTTAAAAATTTAGCGGCACAAAATAATATTCACAAGACGCCAAAATAGATCGCACTTTTACACTTCCGCTATATAAATTTCGCGACGCAAAAAGTAACAAAACTCGCAAAACAATCTACTATACTAAATGTCTAATACATGTATGCATGTATCGTAATCTCTGTAACGATGTAGAGCTCGAACGGCTCAACTGATTTTGATCAAATTTGCTTCAAAAGATTGCAAATTCTTCAAGGATGAGACGGTGAAAGTTTGCAAGCTATTCTCCAAGTGGAAGGGGATTAAATATTCGAAAAACGAGTTTTTCCTATGCTTTTAATGCGAGGCCAACAAAGGTCAAACTCGGCACTGTCAGAATGGTGATTTTATTTTAGATTGCGTCAGAAAGTTTTGTGCTCAGTTAGTGAGTGAGTAATAATGCTTAAAACCTGCGCTGTCCAATTTGTGATTTGAAAAGGTTGCGTCTTAAAGCTAGATTGCACTGCTCCAAGTATAGCTAAATTAGATTGCATCATAAAGTTTCTGCAATAAGTTGCGCAAAGCGAGGCCATGAATGGTCAATCACTGCACTGTCAAATTAGTGATTTAATTTAAAAAGGTTGCGTCGTAAAGTTAGAGCCCACAGTCCCAATCACTGCATTGTCAAAATTTTGATTGTAAAAACGTTGCGTCATAAAGTTAGAGTACACAGTTCCATGTTTGGCTGAATTGTGTTGGCAGTCAGTGAAGATTAAAATTTTCGCACCTAGCTAGAGTACACTGTTCCAACTTTGTCTGACTGGTGGTGCCAAGGGTTAAGAGAAAAATGCTCAGGCATTGTGTGTACGTTTCTTTAGTAATGATTTTTTGCCTAGCTAGAGTACTGAACTTGGCAAATTTGGCTTAAAAGAGTGAGCATATATAAGAAGCCATGTGGCAGCCCTGCAGTCAAATTAAACCATTCATGTATCGTGTTAAAATCGTTGCTATTAGTTCTGCTTCATGGAGAAAAGTACAACAAGCCAAAATCTGTTAAAAAGTCTTCCTCGAGCACGATGCTGATTGGTGAGTCTAAAAGAAGGAAAAATTTAATTATCCCTGGCTAAAATTTCTTAAGCGTGCGTCCTATTTTTTCCATGGCGTGATTGTAAGCTTGATAGTCAAGCATAATGGTAGGCGCAGTTGCAAACCTATCATTCTAGGTTTCATAATTCTAGAGTTATCTGTCATCCTGTGTCAAGGTTTATTCATTACCATTCAAGGCTTGTTCGTCATTCTGATTTGAGTCCTATCTGTAATCATGATTCGAGGCTCTTTGTCATTCTGTTTTAAGTCCTATCGGTAATCATCATTCGAGGCTCATTTGTCATTCGGTTTTAAGTCCTATCCGTAATCATCATTCGTGGTTCATTTGTCATTCGGTTTTAAGTCCTATCCATAATCATCATTCGAGGGTCATTTGTCATTCGGTTTTAAGTCCTATCGGTAATCATCATCCGAGGCTCTTTGTCATTCAGTTTCAAGTCCCATCCGTAATCATGATTCGAGGCTCTTTGTCATTCAGTTTTAAGTCCTATCCGTAATCATGATTCAAGGCTTATTTGGCTTTCAGTTTCAAGTCCTATCCGTAATCATCATTCGAGGCTCATTGTCATTCTGTTTTAATTCTGTTTTCATTCGTCATCATGATTTCATGCTTATCAATCAACAATTTTAGCTCATATTTCGTTATAAGTTTAGGTTTATGAGTCATTCTGATTCTAGGATCTTTTTTCATCATGATTGTAGGCTATTTTGTCATCATGATTCTGGGCTCTTGAATAATTTTGATTTTAGGCTCTTGAATAATCATGATTCTAGGTTTATGCCTCTTAATAATTTTTGGATCATGTGCTATCCTTACGGCAAAAGTTTGTTAACATGATTCTGCAATTATGCAACATTATCATTACAGGCTAACCTGTTAAAATAATTTGAGGCTTATTTGTCGCAAAAAATTGTCCTGATTCAAGAGCTATAAATCATGAACTATTATGATTAGGGCTACATTGTCAACTTAATTCTAGGTCTTTGCATTATAATGCTTCAAGTTTCATGCATCATTATAATTTAAGTCTTACGCATCATCATGATTCGATCACGACGCGGGGCTTTTACTTTATAATGATTCAAGCTTGATGTATTATTAAGATTTAAGACGATCATGATTCCAGGTTTATGTGATATCATATAATTCAAGGATTGCGTCATAATGTCATTTGCTAAGAGGGGTTATCAACTTGCTGAGGGTGGTTGTAAATTTTCTGAGGGTAGTTGTTAACTTGGTAAGCGGGGTTGCTATTTGCTGAGGGGGTTAGTTAATTCTCTGAGGGTGGTAGTTAACTTGCTAACTTTCTCAGGGTGGTTGTTAATTTGTTGAGGGTGGTTGTTAAATTGTTGAGGGTGGTTGTTAATTTGTTGAGGGTGGTTGTTAACTTGCTGAGGGTGGTTGTTACGTTACTGAGGTTGGTTGTTTACTTGCTGAGGATGTTTGTTCACTTACTGGGGTTGTTAACTTGCTGAGGGTTGTTGTTAACTTTCTAAAGACGGTTTTTACTTGCTGGGGATGGTTTTAAACTTGCTGGGGTTTGTTGTTAAATTTCTGAGGGTTGTTGTTAACTTACTGAGGGTGGTAGTTAGCATTTTGAGAGTGGTTTTTAACTTGCTGAGGTTGGTTGTTAACTTACTGAGTGTGGTTGTTAAATTTCTGAGGGTTGTTGTTAACTTGCTAAGCGGGGTTGTTATTTGCTGAGGGGGTTAGTTAATTCTCTGAGGGTGGTAGTTAACTTGCTGAGGATAGTTGTTAACTTGCTGAGGATAGTTGTTAACTTGCTGAGGATGGTTGTTAACTTGCTGAGGATAGTTGTTAACTTGCTGAGGATAGTTGTTAACTTGCTGAGGATAGTTGTTAACTTGCTGAGGGTGGTTGTTAACTTGCTGAGGATGGTTGTTAATTTGCTGGGGGTAGTTAACTTGCTGAGGATGGTTGTTAACTTGCTGAGGATGGTTGTTAACTTGCTGAGGATGGTTGTTAACTTGCTGAGGATGGCTGTTAACTTGCTGAGGGTGGTTCTTAACTTTCTGAGGGTGGTTGTAAACCTGCTCAAGGTGATTCTAAACTTGCTCAAAATGGTTGTAAACTTGCTGGGGCCGTTGGTTGTTAAATTTCTGAGCGTGGTTTTTAACTTTCTGAGGGTGGTTGTTAATTTGCTGAGGGTGGTTGTTAACTTGCTGAGGGTGGCTCTTAACTTTCTCAGGGTGGTTGTAAACTCGCTGAGGTTAGTTGTTAATTTGCAAATGATTGTTGTTAACTTGATGAGGGTGGTTATTAACTTTCTGAGGGTGGTTGTAAACTTGCTAAAGGTGGTTTTTAACTTGGACAAGGTGGTTGTAAACTTGCTGGGATTGGTTGTTAAATTTCTGAGGGTGTTGTTAACTTTCTCAGGGTGGTTGTTAATTTGTTGAGGGTGGTTGTTAATTTTAATAGGGTGGTTGTTAACTTTTTGCTAAATACATGAATCTGAATCTTGTGGGTTAAATTTCTTTCGAAACGTTTTAAGTGTTTACATTCAGGACCTTAAGGGTGCTAGTGTTTACATTCAGGACCTTAAGGGTGCTAGTGTTTACATTCAGGACCCTAAGGGTGCTAGTGTTTACATTCAGGACCCTAAGGGTGCTAGTGTTTACATTCAGGACCTTAAGGGTGCTAGTGTTTACATTCAGGACCTTAAGGGTGCTAGTGTTTACATTCAGGACCCTAAGGGTGCTAGTGTTTACATTCAGGACCCTAAGGGTGCTAGTGTTTACATTCAGGACCTTAAGGGTGCTAGTCTGATACTAAAATTAACCGCGCAGATGAACAAGATTGATAACACAAGAATCCGCCAGCGAGACTAAACCTAAGCTGAATACCCACGCCCTACTCTCACCCTGAGAATCTCTGAGCAACTGTTCAGCCTGGAAGCGACAACTTCTATCGCCTCCACACTTTGCCTTGGCGGCCGTGCCCCGTCGGTAATTGCCGACGTTGGATTGGGTTGCGTACTGGGAATGCTCAGAAACCTCGTCTAGCCACTCTGCAATGCACGCCTGCTGTTCGCCGAGCTCAGCGCAGACAGTCGCACACTACAGTGAAGCCGGCGCTTCAACGTGGAGGGGCCAAAAGAAAGAGGCCTAGTTAAGAACTAGTGAGAAGTGATGAGGCGGGGCTCGCTCGTGAATCCAGATAGACGCAGATACAAAACTCGCAATAACAAAATAACGTAGCACTAGTGATGAACGAGCGAGAGGGACGAACGGACAAAAATACGAGCGCAAAAAACGCAGAGTTATATAGTCACAATTTCAGTCTTCACTGTGCAGGCGTTAACCAATCAGATTCGTCCTCCACTCAGACTCTCCAGAATACAGCGCTGTTATCTCTCTGGCCGGTCTCGGCACGCGGGGCCAGCGTGGCTTAAGCCGTAGGGTCGGCCGTACGTGGCCTACCCCTCAGCCTGAGCCGGTCAGTAGAATTTAGCCAAATCGGATTTGCCGCCGTTCTCACACTCTTCGCTGCTTGCACGGTGAGTTGTTTGCAGGCCCGGGGGAGAGAGAACACGGCTCGCAGAACGTACAGAGGGGTTTCATTGGCCGAGCCGCTCTCACTCCAAGCCGGTCTGACTGCCGTAATTCCCGGGGTGCGCTCAATCGGGCCAGGCGTCCTTTTGCAAAAAATACGATTGAACTTTTAGTAACTCAAAATTGAAAAACAATGAATAATAATTGCGCGCTAACTAAATTAGATAGAGGCAGGGGAAAAGATGCTCACACTACAATGCATTGGCAAATTTCTTTAGATATCGGCTCCAACATAAACTTAATAATCACTTTGGGAATACTATTTGCGAACCTGTTCATAACGAATCCAATATGCTTGTGGTGCTCCCGCATCAGAATGCGCATTCTTTCTGCCTCATCGGTTACTACTTTGCTGGCAGTGGAAGCTGCAGTCGGTCCTTGAACTGTTTCAAAGCCGTAACTTAACCAGCCACTTTCTGCCTTTGCAACTTCTGATGACTTCGGTTTTGAGACTCTGCAAAAGGTGTCAATCAGTAAAATGCTAGCGTAGATATACAGGGAATCTCTTTTATGCTTTCTTTCTCAAATAATAATTTAAAATTTCCCAATGCTTTGTACAGGCAATAAACTTTACGAGCTACTTGCTAAAATGAACAGTCAATTGATAATCTAGACTTGAGAATTGAGGAAATATATCAATCCCAATTTTATACTTAAGCATTTTTGCCCCAATCTATTGGAGCAAGTCAGTTAGGCACTTCGAATATCTCTCTGGCATCCACTCCCGCAGCCACTGGTGACTCTCCCTGTCTCCATCTCTACCTCTCTCACTCTCTTCACTCTCCTCTCCCCCGTTTTCAGCCTCTCTGCACTCTTATTTTTCTATCTTTACCGTTGACTCGGCGCTCCTAATGTTTATAATTGCCTCGTTTTTGTAATTATTTCCTTAGTATCCGAATGTTTAGTCTGCCCCAAACCTAATGCGAGTTTTTTCTGCTTTTTCCCCCTTTGATGTAAGTGTTGTAGTCCAGATTTCCAGTAAGTGCCTTAGCAGAGTCCCTAATTTGGCTATGTTTCGCTCTCCTGCAAGCACTACGATACCGGACATAACGGGCGGGACCCCTGTATCGTCAGACTGGCTTTTGGCGTACCCAGTCGCAATGGGTGGTGGCGGCCTCCGATGTACTTTTATCTACTCGGGGTACCTTTCATACGCCTCAGCGGCAGGAGGAGCGGACGAAGGCGTAGCCCTCGTGTCCACGTTACCTAAATGTCATCACGGGGCGGAGACACCGTTCTATTTCCAGTTTTTTCCAGTTTTTCCAGTTTTTTTTGTTCTCTATCCTCCCAGTTCTCTTTTCCCTCAACGTAATTGGGTGGGCAAATGGGCGGATACTACGAAGGGGGTCGCAAAAATGCTGTCTTTCGTTGCCATAGCAACATCAAATTTTCGTCTACGTAGAAAAATTATTTAGCTCGATAGAACTAGGTCTTTTACATATTAAACTGAATGAAAACTTACTTATCCTGAAGATCATCAGGATTAGTCATGTAGACCACATTCTCCATCTTGATAACCATATCAACTTTCTCCATCACATTAGAGCGAAGAATTGCCCTTTGCTTTCGCACCTTGAAATTCACAATCTTCTTGAGTGCCTCTTGGTACTCCAGACATTTTTCCACTATAATATGAATCTGAGTGTAAACGCAGCCTTCGATTTCAGCAATCAGTGTATCGATCAAAGGCTTCACATCGTTGGTAATGAATTTCTCAATCACTCTCTTAAGAACAGGGAAATTATTAGGCAAGCTTGGACACTGTTCTCCGGTCTGTTTAACACATTCGTCACATACTGTCTGCTCCACTGAAATTGATAGAAAACATATCAAATTAAAAATGCGCAAGTCTTTGTAGACTTGCCACGATTCTCCTTGTTTTAAATTGTCAAATAAATATATGAAAGTCAACAATCTGAAATTGAAATTAAATACAATTACACCTTTTGGCATCTCTGAAGTTATTAGCAGCTTTTAGTACGTTCTGGGTGAACTTTTGAAATTTCTGTGTGCACTCCCAAAAAAGCTCATTTTGCTTTGTTCGATGCGTACCAGAGAGGTACTCCTCCAGATCCTTATCCAGCTTTCTCAGAAGATTGGACACTTGGACTTAGACAGTTTTAGCCAATTTTTGTCAATTTTTTTCAGTTGTCTTTCTTCAGAATCACACAATTCCTTAACAGTACAAAGTGGCATGTGCTTGATTTGTTATTAACGCAAATTTTCGCAATGTAAAAGGGCACTTACCACAAGCTTCGTTTGGATTTCCTCCTTTTTGGGTTTCACGAGTCCAATCAGCCTTTCGGATAGCAGTTTAGTTAGAGCATGAATGCCAAGTCGAGTCTGAGGCTGACTTCTCCAAAATTCTTGTCCATCAAAAAATTCGGTCTCTGTCGAGTAATTACTATTTCGCAAATGGCTAGTGACGGCAAAGGCGTTGATTTGCGAATTTTCTAGCACTTTTGAAACCTCTTTCCTTGTCTCTTCCGTCAGTTCTTCGCAGTTAGTAATAACAAAAATTGATCGTTTTAAGTCCGGATCTAATTCACGAGCGAGTTTGAAGGCTTTTGACGAGTTTATATCGTTCACAGGTTTCATTACAATCACCAAAATTGTGTTAGAACTATTCGCACTCGTATGTTTTAACTCTGCTTTCAGTGCGTCGCTCACGTCAGAATAGCTGAAATAATACGAGCGTAAAATGACGCTGTTTTGATGCACAATTTTACAGTAATCTGAATTTGTTTTTTAATTACAATACACAAAAAGCCTTATTACAAGTATAATGTAAATATAAAACGCTAAGTAATATCATGCGCAGGACTGAAGCGATAAAAAATTATCCAGACTTTCCCTTCAGAATCAAGAAATTTTGATTCTGGATTGGCTTACGAGCAATTGGGCACTGCTTTTACGGATACATCTTGAAATATAATTTTTATCCCCCTTGTAGAACTTTCAAACAAATCTTAAATCACCATGTGCCTAGGACGAGTTAAATTATTCAGAATCATTTAATTTTTTCTTTAAACAGTCGTGAGTAGCTCTGACAATGTTAATTGACTTTCCTTAGGAACAAGGAAATTAGACAATCAACCATTCAAAACGTTCTACAGCCCACTGTACAGACGCTAGCATCCAAGGATTGTGTACAGCTGCTCGGTCCTGACGCCATGGGCAGGGCACTGGAACCACACAAAATTATCTCAGCTTGCACCAGCTATTGGACTGAAACAATGATGAATTAAATTTTCCTAGCTGAACGGCAGACATTATTACATGTACCTAGGAGGTTCCGTAGAAGAACCACTCATAATAATAAAAAATAAATTGGTCTGCAAATCGCTAAACCGTGAGATGCATACCTCATAAAACTCGGAACATCCGTCAGGCTTAGATTTGGAAGACCAGGCCCACTGATAGCTACATCGATGACTGTCTTCTTGTCTTGTTGATCCGAACATTTCGCATCCATGATAGATTTTATTCGGTCAGAAAAGTCCGGATTTCCCTCGATGTCCACCGCTGTTCCACAGGATTTTAAATTGTGTTTTATGCGTTTAAACTAATGCTGCACAATAAGACTTTGTTCAAGCAATAAAATCTAGGCATGAATTAATGAATAAAGCACTTAATTGGAGTTTTTTTGGGTTGATTTACACAAATTGTTATTGGTAGAAGTTAGTAGATAAAAGCTACATATGAAAAAATGATACAATTAAGGGTTTCGATTTTTTATCATTACTTTAATAGTTATACTATACAAATTTAATAAAAATCAAACCGCTTACTCAACATTCGCGCGTGCGTTTTGCTCATTTCGAAGTCGCAGCCGAGTGTCGCACCTGTTGCCACTTTTGCGAAGCTTCACCCTGGCAATAGACTGAAGAAGTGAGGATTTTCCCTCAGACTGGAAGCCTAAAACCTTTATTTCTGGGACATTGATGACGCCACTTTTTTCAGCTTGTCGATCGCGTCCAGAAGCAGGATGTCTTCGCTCGAATCGACCAAAGAGAATTGATGACCCTCGGTCGTGGTCCTTTCAGTAAGGGGAGGGCGCTGTTGATCCTGAGAGGATATGGCGAGTGCTTGATGCATTTCCGCCTCAGCAGGCGTTCTTGGTTCCGACATCTTTGAAGGTATATCGATTCGTTACTTTAATCAAGGCTCTATACCTTTAAAATTAGAAAAAAATGAAAAGAAATGTTTTGCTTATATACACTCGACCCTAGCAACCAGTTGTTTTCGTGTTACTTTCTTTACTTTTTTAGCTGAATCAAAATGTTCCTATATATAGGCAAGTACTTTAGACTTTTCGCTCGGTCAGTGGTCTTTTCTAACCAATAGAACTACGAGCTACAATGAAAATACATATGAAAACAAGCTAGTTCTTGTGCACGCAAATTTTTTGGAAAAAATAACCGAAGTATAAATCGTTGCTATCCCTACGAAAAGTTTATTTCTAGGTCATTTTATTGGTTACTTTCTGGTATTTTTCTTGTACATCAAATGCAGTCATGAACAGTCGTGTTCATAATTCGTGTACTTCTGGGTAATTTTGGCCCAGAAGTTGTAGGTGCACAAGAGAAGTACGTGGCAACTACTTTCTCTTAGAGGTTTTAGTTTTTCGCAAGAGTAAAAAAGTTGAACTTCCACCTAGCGTCCGAATCTACTAAAAATAGTGCAAGCTCAAGAAAACGAAGTTCTCTTTTACTTTAAACGAATGTTGCTGGATTTTATCTTCACAGGTGAGATAAAGTACATTGAAAAAAAGTGAAAAAATAGTCGAGATAACTAGTGGCATCAGAAAAAATTCTAATATATTTTATATATTAAATAATTTAAACTTAAATGGTGGTAAGTATTATGCGTCGATATAAATCTGTAAGTAAAAACAGAAAAGTATAAATATTAGAAAATGTAACTTGCTCTGCTGTGAGAATGGATAGAGGTGTTATACGGCAACCCTCATTTCAGGGTGGGTCAAAATCCCCTGAATTGTGATGGTTTTTACAATACCTAATGTACCCAATCGTCTGTTTTTTCTCAAGAAGTGTATTTTCTAATATCTCTTATAGTACATTCAAGGGGCCGTTAAAAGATAAATTCTGTGTTCTGTACCTCGATCTGTACTTCTGACAAAAAGACACAAATAAATTGCTTTGCACTATAGGAATGGTCTGATAAAAGCGAACTTCCACTTTAGTTTGTCATTTGTGAGCTATGCAGACAGTCATAAATCTTTTTTTGGTAGCTGCTACAATTAAGCGAGCACAAAGCAGAAAAATAAAAAGCGTTGATGCAGTACAAAAATGTCTATATGAAAGCACTAACTCGGCTTGCACATCATTATTGTGCTTTACATCCAATTCAAATGCTCGTTCAAAATAAAAAAGTGGTGTGATGCTAACGTTACAATATATTTATGTCTTTTCTTTTGGCCTTTAGCCATCAGCAAAAATATATCAGTTTTCGAGATGATGAAGTTTGTCGAGATAAATAGGCAAAACAATTTGAGCTGAGAGCAGTAATAAATTGGCAGCGAAGAAAATAGCCAAAGCACAAATAGATGCAATAAATTTTTTCCGCTGTCTTGTTTGACTAAATTCTACATGTAGTGTAAATTTTATTTGTATTTTGTACAACTTAAAATAAAAGTTAAGTTTATAGTAATGTTGATTTTTAATTAAGAGAAAAAGTCAAATTCCTAATATTTTCTTATATTCCTAAAACTTCGATCAGAAATGAGCCCATCAACAACTTACTTTCTTGCGACGATTTAGTAATATTTGGAGAAAATTTGGCTGAGTTGCAAAAAGGCCTCGACAAGGTATCAGAATTCTGTCAGTCCCACAAGCTAGAAATCAACACACAGAAAACAAAACTACTCAGCTGCAACACACATTCGAAGGGCACCAACAAACTGATTCTCCAGGGTCAGCCAGTTGATTCTGTTAAAGAGTGGAAGTATCTAGGATTTCACATCAACACCAAAGGAACAATGGACTCACATGCCATTGACATTAACAATAAAATTTGGGTATCCAATCTCATTTCTGATAAAGTTAGCGAGCTTTGAGATTGTAATATACAAGCAACTATTGTTGTACTGTACAGCTACGATAGAAAGCATTGTGCTCTATGCCTCTGAGGCCTGGGGTGCATTCATTTCTTTGAACCTGGGACCTTGGGACCGCAGCCTTATAGAGCGAGTAAATTTTAGGAGTTGCAAGGCCATACTCCAAGTCAGCAAAAATACAGATAACAACGGGGCACGTTCGGAATGTTGGCCTCAAATGAAAATTCAGCAGCCAAGTAATGCATAACTGCAATGTAACTAGCATTTCAAAGGCGCTCAAAACACATAGAACCAATTTTGATTCCGAGTTCAGAAAGCATTGGGCACAGAAAATCGAAAATTCTTCCAAATTGAGCCACTTTTGCTATTTATTTAAGGAAAACTACTCTCCCGAAAAGTACATTAAGAGTATTAGAAATCCAAAGTACAGAAGAACTCTGGCATCATTTAGGTTGGGCAATCACAAACTTGCCTGTGAAACGCTGCGAACAGCTAGGCCGAAAATCCCTTATGAAAACAGATTGTGCCCCAAATGTAAAACAGAAGTGGAAAATGAAATCCACTTTCTGTTAAAATGTCCATGGGTTTAGTATCGTGTTGCCCGAGAAGATTTTGTCACAATGGTGTCGAGTAAAGTAGCAAATTTTCAGTTTTTAACAGATGAAGACAAGTCATTCTATTTAATGACACAGGAAGACATCTCCGTAACGGAACTGCTGGCTCAGTACATCATAAGAATGAGCGAAATTAGAAAGCAACTGCTCTGATGCCCCAACAATAGGTTATTCAGGATATTTTATGAATTCTTGTACCAGTACTTATTCTTTTTTTTATTTTCGCTATTTCCTGCCACGAAAAAAATATTTTGTGTTTGCTGAATTACTTCAATATTTTATCACCTTGCTAACGTGCGTTCGAACTTTCGTTGACTGCCATTATTTCGCTATTATTTTTCTTTATTTCGTTGTCTCACTAAAAAAATATCTAAAAACCAGCCCCCTTTTGGCGTGCGTATTAGTAATAATAATAATAATAATGTCCGCTACAATGCAACAGAAAATAAACTGAATTTTTCGTTTAGATAATTGGTTTTTATTCGGTAAAAGTCAAACTTTTAACAGTGAGGGGCGGTAATTGTTATTCATATTAGTTGTTGATTTTTATACAATTAAATGGTACTATATCAAGAAAGTAACACCAGCTAGAGAATCAGAGATACACGTTACAGTAAAACAAAATGTTATAATTAAATGATATCGAAATTAACTAAAGTAAAGAAATGAAATAATACTTATTATAATACGCTTGTTACTGTAAGTTGAATTACTCTATAAGATACTATAATTTTCAATGAAGACAGCGTGAGTAGCATCTCATAAAATTAAGTAATTTCAAGTGCTACATATGAGCGCGTATAAATAATCCAGAGGCGAAAACCGAGTAACAAAACAAAAAAGTTTTTAAAATTATAGTATTAAATGTAAGTTTTAAACTTATAGTAACGGGATAGCTAAAGATAAGGTATTTTGGTATATCCTAGAGGTTTTGGTATATCCTAGAGGTTCCTAGATTTGAAAAATCCTAGAGGTTTTATTAGCTCGTAACATTCCTGAGGGTGTAAATTCGAGCAAACACCTGTGTATGCTTTCTTGTAGTAACTTTTCCAAGGAGTATTAAGATTGTAATTTGTTATCTTAGGTTGCCTAAATATTATTTTGTTATAAATAATAAAAACCGTACATTTAAAACAATTTTACACGAACTCAGTTCACCTGTCTTTAAAATAGAATTTGTCTAATTACTATAGTGTGACGTAAATCACAAGCCGAGTTCTTTAGACGTATATTTTCTAGTTTAACTTTAAATAAAGAGCGCGAACCAATTTAGATACGAGCGTAGAAAGTGCGAGAGCGGTATAGCACGAGAGCGGGAGAGAGCAAGAGAGCGAGCGGGAGGGAGGGTGCGTGGCTTTTACACATTTAAACGTTTAAATACATATTAATTTCGTGAAAACAAACATTATAACAAAATAAATGATAAAACCTTGATTGACTCCGTCACAATAGTTAATTATTAGTTCGTTTTTAACTGTGAAGTGTTTGGCTTCCTAAATAAAAATTGCGTGAAAGTCAGACACGATTTTCTTCAAGCGGCTGACTTCTTTCTCCTGCTGTTTCAATTCGGTATCAATATCGCTCAGAAGCCTTTCGGATGTACTTTCGTCAACTTTTTCAGTGACTTTCCAAATATCCTTTGCTAGCCGATGCAGCAAAAACTTTGCGATTGCCTTTGGAATGCTGTTAGCGATTCGCAATTCAAAAAAGTCGATGTAGATTTGAAATTTCTTTAGTAGAAACGCTTTGCGATTATCATTTGGTTCGCTCTGGGCGCTCATTAGACTGTCAACTGCTAATCCGAGTCCCGCTTCTATAGCGGGCTCCGCAAGTTGATCCACACCTGGAGGAAGGAGTTTGCTTGCAAACTTGGCGCCTGCTTTTGCGACGAAGGATTTAGCTCCGCTTGGCTCCTTACTCGTACTGTCTCCCGTGTTAGCGGTCGCTTGTCCTCTGAAATGTTAATAAAATTCAAAATAATTATCATACGCAATATTACCGTGGGATGTAACACCTAGTCTTCGAACTGTGGACGACTATAACCATGTTCAGAACCTCCTTTATAACTTTGCTAAATTTTGCTACCTGATAATCAAGCCTATAATTTAAACCAATAATGAACATTCTCTTCGGAACAAGTAAGGTTGACATTTTTCTGCCTGATAAACGAAATAAAAAAACGAGTTTTTTTACTACAACTGAAACTACAGAACTGTCAAATTATGGACTGTTATATCAAATAAAAACCGTATAAATAAAATACAAATAGCCGATAGTTTTGTTACTGCACGCATCACTATATGTGGAATATCATTCTTTCTAACAAAAAACGTTTTCTAACATGTAGCTTTGACTTACTTGTTTAGGTCTTGAAGTTGCTGCGTTTCGTCACTTTGGAATATTATTTCTTCCATCTCGATGATAGTTTTGATGTGATTGTCCACCTCAGGCCTCATAGTTGTCAGATAATCTTTGATTTTTGTGATAACTAAGTTCTTGAGTGGCTCGTGATTTTTTATTTTTCGTTTTACCAAATTGGCTACTTCTGTCTCGACAACGAGCTCACAATCACTAATTAAGCTTTTAACTGTTGGTTTGATGGGCTTGATGAGGTGCTTTTTAAGAATCCTTACGAGAATCGGGAATGCGTTCTCGACTGATTCTAACTCCCATCCTCTTTGGTCTTCCATCTCTTTGTCTATTAGACCGCTTACTGAAATAAAATTAATTGGGATATGCATAAAATGCTCTGCAGTGAACACGAGCGTAAAACAAATAAAGTTATTCTGGGCAGAAATACACGAAGCCTCAATGCTTACATTTGTACCGCAGTTCCTGTGAGTTTTTAGCCAAATCGCTTCCAAACTTATCCCAAAGTTTTCGGCAATTTGAATACAGGGAATTTTTTCGAGTCGGATGACGCCCGTACAGGGCTGCAGTAATATCAACGTTAGCCTGACGAATTAGAGCGCTAAATGTTGCCTGAACGTTTTCTTTCTCGTCTTTTAATTCGTTCTGTTTCCTCTCGAATTCAGACAATCTCTCCTGTATAAATTCAATTATATATTTTACAGTTTGTGTAAGGGAATACTTTCTTCGAATTAAAACGGAGAAATCACCCATTTAGTAGACTTACTTTAATTCGCCCGTAGATTTCATTTTTTCTAGGCAGAATGAGCAATTGAATACGATACGCCATGCAGGCTATGAGGGAATCGATACCGAGTTTCGACTTGGGAAATGATTTCCAAAACTGGTCACCATTAAAGAACGCTTTCTCTTCTTCTGAGTTGTAAGCTCCTTCTTTTGAAAAGCTATTAACTGCAAAGACATTGCCTTTTCTGAGGAGCTCTTCCACCATTTTTTGTTTATTTTGCTGCAAATTGTCGCAGTGAGTTAGAACGAAAAACGTTCTATCGAAATTCTTATCAAATTTCTGTACAATCCCATAGCCTTTGGAGCTTTCAATGTCGGTAATAGCTGTCAGGACTAAAAAAATTATTACATTCCTATTTTTTAGTCGCTCCTCCAAGCAGGCAATTTTTGTTTCTGGATCGTCACTGAAGCGAACAAAGAAATTTTAAATGAAAGCAGTGGACAAGTGATGTTATATGAAACAAATGATGCATGCATCAACTTACTGTCTGAAACCAGGGACGTCTACTACCGTCAGATTTTGACGATTCGGTCCAGAGATCTTTACATCAATGACCTTGTCCATGTAAGTTTCTTTTTTAGGAAAAGCTTCATCCATTAGTTCTTTGATTTTAACTGATACGTCATTCTCATCAGTTACGTCATGGGATTTTCCTTGAAATCTGAAGATAGAGAAGAGGAAAAGCCAGATTTTCAGCGAAAAAATCAAATAAATGTACTTGCAATTGGCCAATCATTTTGCAATAAATTTTTAATGATGATGTAATACTGTGTCTAAAATACTGAATCATGTGCCTAAATTCTTGGGTCTTACATGTAAGTATCTTATAACGAGCACTAAGCTTTAAAACCATGTTAAAGGAAGTTATATCTTAATTCGATTGATATAGAACAATATTAATGATATTAAGATCCTTAATATTGATGATATTAAGATCCTCAATTTTGCCTTAAATCTAGAAACTTTATTCCTGCACAAAATTATCACAAAAAAGTTATTTACAGTAGGTGACTCACTCGATTTTAACTTGCTCTGTCGGTCCCCTTCCGAATGCAAAGTCGAATAAGGCACTTTGTACACATGTTTGTACACACGCCTTTAGGGAGCGTAACTTTTGCGACTGCTTCCAGCATGGTTGATTTTCCATCAGATTGATTACCAATCACCACTATCTCAGGCAGGTCAAGCGCGCTACCCAGCTTCAAGTGGTCGATGGCGTTCATCAAACAAGCGCAAAGGTCATCAACCTTTTCCATACTACTTGTGGGTAGCTTTTCAGGCGTCGGCTCCCGCTGTTTCAACTGTGACTGTTGCTTCTGCCGATTGCCTTGTGGGCTGGCATTTGATGGCCCAGGTGCTGGACCTTCTCTGCTGCTGGTGTCAATAGCTGAGGCTGAGCGTCCAGTGTCTGGTGGTTGTAGATATCGAACTTGAGACTGATTGGGACTAAAGTGCTAAAAAAAGCTAAATCTGCAGGAGGGCTGTAGGCACTTTGACGTTTAAAGTGACATCGTCCCACAACCAGCGACTGGGCATTACTGTCCATTGCGCTGACTCCTGAAGCGCGTTCAGTCACACTAAATACGGTATGCAGGCATAGACACACACAGGCCGGCACCCACTCGCGCACTCACATAGGGTGTACAAGCGGCGGTTCCAGGAATGTACACTTTCTATGGCTTGGGGGGTTGCCCTCATGGGCGTAAATTGCGCAACTGGCTTATAGCCCAACCAATTCGTGCACAAGGCCCCAAATTAATGTGACCCTGCACACGAAACCGCGCTAGGGTAAATAAACGACCTACAACACGGGGTCGAACTTGGACCAGTGGCACACAAGGCAGACGCGCTTGACCGCCGAGCCACTCTCCCCTGGGACTAAAGTGACTTCGGATTAATTACACGCTAAAGCCTTGAAATCTGACTGAATGGCTAAATTATAACTAATTATTAAAAGGTATCCGGGAGGAGGAGGGGACGGGTGTGTGCGTGCGTGGATGGCCGTTATAGAACCCAGGGCTCATTCAACACAGAGTTAACTCTACAGTAATTCTACAGACATACTGTAGAATGTTGAAAAGCTTACTTGTTCCTAAATTTGCTTCGTCTTCAATGGTGCTGACTGCACTGCTTCGTGCTTGCTGGATCCCTGACGAATTTTTTGAGGCTTGACTATAGGCTATTTGCGGAGCGCTTTCTGGATACTTCTGTTGTTGCTGTGGAAACATGCTACGACTAAGATCTTCAATTTCTTTGCCTTTCGGCGAGTTCGGTTTTTTATCCATTAACTGTACAAAAATGTCAATGGAGAGTGGATAAAAACTGAAACATAAGTTCTGCAGTAGTTTTTACCTTGCTATTGAACAGTTGGCGAGCCCGATATTTATATAAAATTTGAAGCATCTGTACTGGAATAGAAATTTAAAGTACACCAGCGCCCTCCGAGCTTACAATTTCCAAGCTAACAACAAGAAAGCACCGCGGGGGTGGGTGGTAAAAACCAGAATAAAACTAAAATAAAACTGGACCAATCAGACTGCAAAGCAGCTCTTGAACTAAGTTATTTGGACTCAATTGCACAAAAAATTGGCCCTTGAACACCTATTGCCCACAGACAGCCTCATAAAACGAAGTTCCACTTTAGTTTGTGAGCAATGCGTGCAGCCATAAATCTTTTTTTGGCATTATGAGCGTATGATAAAAGCTTTAGTGCGCACAAACGAGCACAGGGCAAAATGAAATACAATCTTTATTAAGGTACTTGGTATGTACAGCACTATTATTCAAATTTAACTGCTCTGTGAAACTGAACTTCACTTTTTTGTTTTTGCAATAGCATGACGAAATGAGTTGTAGCATTGTACGCCGGTGTGAATAACGTACTAAAAAGTAAAAATAATAATATAGGATTTTTATACTACTGAACTGTTAAGCTACTAATAGTAGGCCTGTCTATCAATAGCGCTAAGATAAAAAAATAGAAAAATTAACAAACATGAGCCTGTTGCCTTTACATGTAGCTCATAGTTATTGCTAGTTTGTAACGCTGTTCCTATAAATTTAAAGAGACTGCACTTATGTAGCCATTCTGAAAAATCATAAACCTGGTATGGTAAGTGTGGCTACATAGTTACATGCGTCCCAGGCATTTTTTATAAATAAAATGAGTACTATATGCATTTCATCTTGTCTGTTTACTTAACTCTCCTACTTACTTTAAAAATACAAAGCTTAGTAAATGACTCAGATTTATACTAGATTCTTCAAAAGGTGCATTGAATTTCCGAAATAGATTCTGATTCTCAGTGCTATCTACTTTTTATTGCATTACTTAATGGGAAGAAATAACAGCTTCCAAAAGCTTCGATTTAATTTCAAAACTTTCACACCGCCGAAACTTCACAACGCCGAAACCTCACACCGCCGAAACTTCACAACGCCGAAACTTCACACCGCCGAAACTTCACAACGCCGAAACTTCATAACACCGAAAATACGTAACACCGAAAATTCATAACACCGAAAATACATAACACCGAAAAGTATAGCTAAAGACTTCATCGCACCGAAACTTCACAACGCCGATAAGTATAGCTAGAGCTTAGCCTTATCTAGCTTTTCGGCGCTGTGAAGTTTCGGTGTTATGAATTTTCGGTGTTTTGAAGTTTCGGTGTTGTGAAAGAAAGCGCTTTTAGTGTTGTAAAATTTCCGTGTTGTGATAGCGACCCAGATACTCGTATAACATTTTTATGCAATGGTAGAATAAAAAAACTGAAGTTCCCTTTCACCGAGCAGTGAAATTCGCACAATAAGGCTGCACACACCAAGTACTTTAATGTTTTATTCCACTTCGTTGCATTTTACCATCGCTCGTGCACACTAAAGCTTTGGTCACAATACAACAGCTAAAAAATATTTACAATAGCCGCCTGCTTAGTTGAAAAACTAAAGTGGAAGTTCGCTTTAGTGGGTTTTGTTTGAGAAGAGCTCGCTCGAAGCTAAGAAAATTATTTATATTTTATTCTCTTGCAGAAGTTCTCTTAAATGAGCTCATAAAATATATTACTGAGTTTACTAAAAGCAAAAAAACTTGACCATTGTAAATTACAGAAAGCATATAAAGAGATGGAAATCTATCTAATCTAATCTAAGCATAATAAACATTGCTATCTTTGTAACACGCATGTGCAAGGTGCTTTATGAGGGTTTTTGGACCCTTTTACGGTGGGGATCCCATATTAGTGTTAAATATAGCTTCGCTCGAGTTACGTTGATCCGTAATTTTCTTAGTGGATAATTGCATTGAAGAGTAACTAATTTTGGGTGCTTTTTTGAGACGCTTTCTTGCTTTACTTAATCTCAGAATCGCAATCCGTAAGAAGAAAAATTCCCGAATTTTCCCTCCGGATCCTTCCAGCTCTAGACGTTGTGAAGCAGCAAAAATTCCCTCTGCATGTTAAGCACTGACCTTCCAATTAGTAAAGTGCTGGATTGATTCAAGCATTTAGGTTCATTTATTTTTGCCGACATATTATTGCATGGCTTCATTTGGCAATGATTCAAGCCCACTTTGCTAACTTTACAGTTAGCAGTACATTAAAAGGTCGAAATTAAAAGAAAAACTATATTTTTAGACAGAGTTTAAGCAGCTAGATAGCCAGCTTTTCTTGTCGCGATGTTGAGTGCAAGTCTGCAGCACTGCTTTGCAGTCTCTCTGAAATTTCTAGATATTTTTCTTGAAAATATAGAATATTTTCTTTTGAGGCAATAATTTATACGTGACCGTATATCTAACGATATGGTTCTAGATTACAAAAGATTATTTTAAATTTTATTCTTCCCCCCTCTTATTTCGACAGTTTGTCATTTAAGTCCCCTACAAGAGTAATTTGACTCCATAGAAAGCCAGGCAGATTAGAAAATGCGGTGTGTTCAGAAGCCGATATTTCTGACTGATTGTAGATTTTTCACGCACAAAGTTTTGGGTGCTGAGCTACGAGTATATTTATACTTGTACATTTCACAAAAAACCACACGATCGATAAATTTGTAAATTGACAATTATGGGGAGGTGGGGCAAAACTGCTAATTAAATTTTAAAAGACTTTTATTTAACAGCCTACTATTAGCGGCAGTATAAGCAATTTTAATGATAAGGATTTTATTAGATAAGAATTGAAAATTCTAAAAGACGTTAGTTTGTCACTACACAACATCTTCCCCCTCTCCAAAAAAACAGTCACCAGCCATAACGTTGCACCGGTCGCGCGCTTGGACATCAACAAGAGGGTCGTGCTCGTCTAGGATTGGTGCCATAAAACGTCGGACGCGACGACGTTGGTACTAACGCCTGCTGATTCCAGGTGCTGCCGTCCGTCAGGCGGCACGTGGCGCCAGAAGTCTTGGTGACCTGCAGCGGTGTTGACAGCCGCGTGCCGAGCTTGCCATGTCGGACAGGGCGCCGCACTCGAACCCAGTCACCAGCGCGCAGTGTCGGCGGTTGCGCTCCTCGCCGCTGGTCGGTGTACGCCGCCGTTCGCTGTTGACGCTCCTTGACTCGCGTGCTGATCTCGGGATGCGCCGTCTTGGTGTCTTTGTGCGGAGACAGCAGAGACAGAGCCGTGCGCCAACGTCTGCCTAGCATTAGCTCGGCTGGGCTCTTGCCAGTCAGGGCGTGCGGGGTACTGCGGTAGGTTTCCAGGAACTGCAGCAGCGCGTCATGCATCTGAGTGCCCGCCGCTCTGGCCGCTCGAATGCTGTCCATCAGAGTCCGGTTGAGTCTCTCCGTCTGGCCGTTGGTGCTCGGACGGTACGGGCTGGTCTTCAGGTGCTGGATGCCCCGCTCACGCAGAAAGTTGGTAAAGGTGTCGCCGAATTGAGGCCCGTTGTCGGTGAGGACCTTCTCGCAGAGGCCCCAGCGCGCGAACAGGCTGCGTAGCACCTTGCAGACCGTCTCGGTGGTGATGCTCGAAGTTGCGAAGACCTCTGGCCACTTGCTGTGCAGATCCGTGATGACCAGAAGAAATCGTGACGATGCCGGTGCTGCCTGCAGCTCGCCCACGATGTCGATGGCGATCTCCGTCCATGGTGCATCTGGCCATGGCAGGGGCTGCAGTGGAGCCGGTCGCAGCTTGAAATTTTTCTCCGCAGTCTCGCAGGCAATGCAGTCTCGGACGAATAGCTCGACCTCAGCGTCCATGCGCGGCCACCAGGCGAACTCGCGAAGCTGCTGCTTGGTGCGCACCACGCCCGGATGACCTGTGTGTGCCGATTCAAGGAGCTCGCCCCGCAGCTGCTGTGGGATGACAGCGCGCTCTTGAAACGCCAGGCAGGAGCCATCGTGCCAGACACTGAGTTGTTCACGAACCTTGAAATACGGCTGCAGCTCGCTGTCCTTGGTCAGAGCCCAGTTGCCGCCTGTCACACGCTGAATCACTTCGCGTAGCACCGAGTCCTCGGCCGTGGCTGCCGCTAGCTGCTGCGCCGTGATGATTCGAACCCGAGGCATTGCAGTGTCCGGCAGCTGGACGATGTTCATATCTGACCCGGAGCTCCACCTTGACAGCATGTCGGCCACATTATGCTCGGCAAATATCGAATGTGGAAATCGTACTGCTGGAAACGGTCGCACCAACGTTGGATGCGCAACGGCCGGTGTCCGGTGCCGCTAGGTCCGAGCAGCAGCTGCCTCAGTGCTTGATGGTCGGTTCGCAGCTCGAAAATGACGCCCGTACAGGTAGTAGTGCCACTTCTCCACGGCCCACAAACTCGCCAGAGCCTCTCGCTCGTTTGCTGCATATCGCTTCTCGTTCTCGGTCAGGGCGCGGGCGGCGAAGGCGATTGGCCGCTCCACGCCGTCTTGGATCTGGGACACCTGGGCGCCGAGAGATTCCGCGCTGGCGTCGCTGGTGACGATCGTCTCAGCCGCCGGGTCGAAATGCGCCAGAACCGGTGGATTGCAGATTGCCGCCTTCAGCGTCTGGAACGCTCGCTCGCATTCGGCCGACCACTCGAACTCCGCGTCGCCTTTCAGCAGAGGCCTCAGCGGCGTCGTGACCTCCGCGAAGTTGGGCACGAACCGCATCAGGTAGTTGGCGGATCCCAGGAACGTCTGCAGCTCCTTCCTGTTGGCCGGCGCCCGCAACTCGCTGAAGGCCTTGGTCTAAGACTCGGACGGTCGCATTCCATCGGCCGAGAAGATGAAGCCGAAGAACTCGATCTCGGCCCGCCGAAACTGACATTTGTCCTTGTTGGCCGTGAGTCCGGCGTCCTCCAGCCGCTTTAGCAGCGCTCGCAGCCTAGAGTCGTGCTCCCGCTCGGTCGCTCCGAAGACTATGAAGTCGTCCAGGATGTGCTCAACGCCCTGCAGATTGGCTATCAAGTCGTCCAGCATTCTCTGGAAGGCCGCCGGTGCTGATGCTAAGCCGAAGGGCACCCTGCAGTACCGGTAGAGTCCCTGGTGAGTGATGAAGGCGGTCAGGTCACGTGATGACTCGTGTAGCTGCATCTGCATGTAGCCCGCTTTGAGGTCGACCTTGGAGAACACGCGGCCACCCGCAGACTTGATCTTGGCTGAAATCTCGTCCAGCTGCGGCATCGGGTGTCGGTCGATGACAAGCGACTTGTTCGGCTCGCGCACGTCGATGCAGACTCGGATGCTGCCGTCCTTCTTGTTCGCAACAACCAGGTTGGAGATCCAGGGGCTAGAACTCACCCGTTCGATGATACCCGCTGCTTCCAGACGGTCCAGCTCTTCGCCGACTTGTTGCTGATTTGCGAGTGGTAGACGGCGCAGTGGTTGCTGCACTGGTGGAACTGCCATGTTGATCCTTGACTTGTGTACCGCTTTCTTGCAGAGACCGATTGAGCCGCTGAAGACTGCTGGGAACTCTTGAATCTGTGACGTGCCAGCATCACGCTTGGCCGTTCGCCAAACACCGCCGTCAGCTGGTCACGAGTTTGCCAGAAGGTGTGGCCGTCTACGATTGCATTTTGAGATTTGGCGATCCGCTGCCCTTCGAAGCCGAGAAGGTGCAGCAGCAGGTTTCTGCTTATGGGGAGGTGGGGCAAAACTGCTAATTAAATTATAAAATACCTTACTATTAGCGGCAGTATAAGAAATTTTATTAATAATGATTTTTATTTTGAAAAGATTTTAAGCTTGTCAATTTTACGAGCTAAAAAATTTTGAAATAGTAAATTTCATAAAATGTTACTTTGTTACTACAGAACACTAACTAAATAACTATTTTATCTGAATGGTAAGAGGACCTTCCCAAATATTTAAATTAACCATAGGACGGAATTAAAAAGCAGCATATGTTTAAATGCATAGCTATTTTATTTGGAATTGTCATAGAGGAAAACTCTGTACGCATTTAGGACCCAGAAGAATTCTATTGCGTCGAATGAGTAGGAAAAAGGTTACTTAAGCAAACAGAGAAAGAACCAATAAAGCCTTTCTGGCGCAAATACGCTCCAACGCATGAGTCTGCTATGTTCTTACCCTTCTTCTGTGTGAGTAATGAAGAGAGCCTTCAGACTAGTGCAATTTTCCTTTCGTGCCATGACTAACTGCATTGTCCTGGGCTAGGGGTATGGGAATGGGGTGGCGACTGCACATTTTCAATCGTCTCATGAGCTCCGTATTATTGCAGCAACATACACAGGCCTAATGTGACTCATTCCAATGCCCTGCCTGGATCATGCAAATGTACTGTCTAGAGAAGAATGTACAATAGTGCCCTCTCCTTCCTTCCCAGCTGAGCTCTCCATTGTGCTAAACTAAATTCTGTATATTGCTGCTATTGATTTAGCCCCCCACAGCTAATCTCACTTCCGTCACTTCTTTCTAGCCACTGTACGCGCTGAATCAATAATATATAACCCACCTCTTTCTGGACACTGTCAACCTGGCAACATTGTATGCCCACTTTTGAAAACAGCTTTCTTTATAAGCTTCAGCTGCAAATTAAAGTTTAACAATTTTCTTGATTGCAAGCTCCTGACTCCTAATTTTTTAAAACTGTTTTGCAACTAATATAAGAGTACAAGAGTTTCTACGAAGTTCTCCCTACGCGGGTGTATATATAAAATATGGTAAGTTTTTGCGGAATATTTTTTAAAACAGTAAAGGATGCACAAAGTAAAAACGTGCTATTGTATACTTTTCAACTGTATTGTTTTTTACCCAGCAACTAGTTTAGCCGACTTTAAGTAAATATTTGTAATTGTCAACAACTGTGCATTAGGCCCTGAATTATGAAATATTTTGTGTTTGCCTTCTGGTTGAGGTGATTAGATGAAGCGATGGCTAGTGAGATGAGATGAAGAACAATAACGATGTTCTTCATCTCATCGGGCCCATCGGGCCGAGAACGATGGATTAACAATGATAAACAAAAACCGATTTAAAAAAGGGTGCGAAAATATTGGGGATAAAAGTTTAAAAAAAATCGAGGACAATACAAAGATAGTCATATGATAAAGCCAAACAATAGAAGCAAAGGTGCTTTACGAGCAGAAAGGGAGGGCAAAGGAGTAGAAGGCAAGAGGGGGCTTCTGGGACAGTAAGAATCGCCCTTTTCTATATGCGCCTATAACTAAATTAAATATCCCCAGGCACTTCAGCAAAAATAGGGTACCTCCCCTTTTTGACCAAAAGTCACCAGATCCCATTCACTAGCCTAAATTTAATGTCCCTATAGATCCGTACCTTTTTCCCCAATGGGTCATCTGGGACAGGGAAAAAAACCTGGGACAGTCATAAAAACGCGTAACATGCTCAAACACCCTTCTCAAACACTAAATTAAATATCCCCAGGCACTTCAGCAAAAATAGGGTACCTCCCCTTTTTGACCAAAAGTCACCAGATCCCATTCACTAGCCTAAATTTAATATGTCCCCATAGATTCGTACCTTTTTCCCAATGGGTCCTCTGGGACAGAGGAAAAAAACTGGGACAGCCACAAAAACCTCGTAACATGCAAAAAAAATCATAATCCATAATCCATAATTTTGTTTATCCTGGCGAGTTCAATGCACCTCCAGCTTTCATCCGGAGACACTGAACCTAAGCCTCATTCTAGCAACCTAAAGACATTCAAGCATCAACACAGGGTACTCAACCCGAAAAAAATATATAAATTTTCAATAAAAATGCTTCCAACTGTCTCTCCAGGATCGTACTATGTTAAGCCTCATCCCAATTACAAATCTAAGTACCAATGCAAGAAGGAATGCAAAGAATATATGAAAAAATTCTGGCCTAACATTGAACCAACTATCCCGAATCTTAATCATGCGGTTAAGATTCACTGGCATTATTTGCATGGGGTAACTATTAAAGATTACGACAGCTACTATAACTTTTCAGAAATTATTAAGCAACTGTAATTTATTTCATTTTATTTTTTTTTCTCTCACATCCTTTCAATAATAATTGTCATTGCGAACTCTTCAAAAAAAAGTTGAAAATTTTTTGGATAACTGTTTCTCTTTTCCAATGAAAGCCGCAAATTTATTTGCGACTTTCCATATCAATCTATATCATCGCTTAAGAATCGCTTAAGATATTCGACTTCTGAGATGTAGCACATTATTAATTGAAAAAAGTGAAGACATGAAAGCAAAATAATGCTAAGACAAAGATAAATATGTTACTTAATTTTTTTATTTTGTATAGTTCAAATTCGCGCCAATTCCTGTAAATACAGGAAATTCAAATTCGCGCCAATTCCTGTAAATACAGGAAATTCAAATTCGCGCCAATTCCTGTAAATACAGGAAATTCAAATTCGCGCCAATTCCTGTAAATACAGGAAAAAGTTAACTATTAAAGTAGACATCCTCTTCTAGAAGGTCTTCGTCTTCATTAATGTCGAACTTCATCTCAGGATTGATCTCCAGTCTCGTAGCAAAGTTTTCATCTTCTTTGATGGTGCGCTCAATCGCCGTCTTGTACTTCAGGATTGTATCAAATCAAACAATTTACGCTTATCTTCTGATTCCATTTCATTGATAGCAATGGCTAATGAAGATGGATCTTTCTTTACAACATCCTTCAACGATTCTACTATTTTTCCAGCCGTCGCCATTGTAATATCAAGGTAAAGATTTAATACACGGGAAATCTACTTTAAAAGAGCACCGTTGAGACGGTAACTTACTTAAATAAGAAGGCAACGCAGGAGTTTAGATTGAAATAAATAGCTTCGTTCGCTCGCTTATTGGTTGATTTCAGGAGTTTACACGCAGGAGTTTACACGCAGGAGTGTACAAAAAAGAGCTGTCTGTCTCTCCCTTTATCGATGGCTAATGAAGAATGAAGATGGATCAAAAATAGAGTACAAAATAGTGTGCATTTCAGTACAGACTTTCCTCTTTCCCTCCCCCTTTTTTCCTCGCTCTTTCCTGTCTCTTTCGGTCTCAAGCCGGGGGGTGGTTGCGCGGGCTGTCTGTGTCTCTCTTGATCGATCTGGCCGGTTCCTCGTCTTCCTCGTTTATCTGCTTCATTTTCTGCATCTACTGCTTAGAAGACGGGGAGCTTAAAACGCAACCTCTAGCCCAAGCTCTTTCAGTAGCCTTCCCATTTCCTTATTTGGCGCGTGTAGTATAAACCCTACCCCCGCGAATCTCTCTTTTCCCATGCACGCGCCAACCCCCAGCCCTAACTTAGTCTTTCCAGCTATAACTCCTTTAACTAATTTCCTCGCCATACTCTCTCTCCAACCACTCGATGCCCCCATACTGTCTAGACTTCTAAGCATTTCCTTGTCCCATCGGTGTTTTTCATTTGGAAAGTCGCGGTACTTAATATCATGTTCCATACATACCTCATCAAGCTCATTTACAGGCTCATGGCCCGGATTAGGCACATTGTTGAAATCTAACTGAATTTCAAGAGGGTTCAAAGGTCCACAATACTTATATCCAGGGATTGTCCACCCTTTGCTTGGCTTCGGAAGCTTTTCAATTATTCCGTGAATGTCGGGCATTTTAATTTATTTTTTATTAAAAATTAAATTAAAAAATAATGACTGAGAACAAATTACAAGCAATTTATTACCGGGACGGCGGTTATTTTATCGGAAATAATGCCGTCTCCAAATTAACAGAACTCAGTAAAGAACCAAAACAAATAGTAGAAAAATGGCTGTCTAAACAGGCTGTCTATCAAGTCTATTTCCCACCTGTTAAATTTACAAGACCCCACTTCAACATCTATAAGCCTAACGAGGCGCACCAAGCTGATCTTCTGTTTCTCCCAAACGATTCTGGGTATAAGTACGCTCTCACTGTCATTGATGTAGCTTCGCGTTATAAAGAAGCAAGGCCGCTTAAAACAAAACAGTCTCAAGCTGTAGCGGACGCTCTGCAATACATATACGAAAATTCACCCTTAACCTACCCAGACCTCCTCATGACGGATCCAGGTAAAGAATTCATGGGTCGAGTTAAAACTCTAATGCAAAAAAATAATACAAAAATTCGTTACGGTAGAACCGAGCTTCACAGAGATCAAGCCTTCGTAGAAAGATTTAATCTAACTTTAGCCAAGCGACTATTTACTAAGCAGACAGCAGAGGAGCTCAAACTGAAGAGCGGACAATACTACACCAAATGGAAAGACCAACTCCCAGTAGTAATCAGTCAGCTTAACAATGAAGTTTCTCGCATGACAGGCCTAAAACCTTCAATTGCAATTAAACAAGACAAAGTTCAGCTTAAATCGCCCAATCCACAACAAAAAAATTATCCAAAGCTCCCAGGGGTTTATTCTCCGGAAATTCTCACAAATTCTGAGTTTGTTCGATTCCTTTACCTGCCGGGAGAATTAGAAAAGGACACCAAGAGACGAGCAACTGACCCCTATTTCAGTTTAGATGTACATAAAATAGACAGACATTTTACAACAGCAACGGGTGACTACTATTTTCTGTCTCAAGCCTTTAATCCTAAATCCCCTACAAGATCATTTGCCAGAGCAGAACTTCTCGTCATTCCAAGTGACACAGAAATAAATTGAAAAATAAAAATGTACAAAAAAAATGATCGAAACCAGAACAGTTAATAAAATTAGCAAAATCATCGACTCCAAACAACCAGGTTTTGTAACTATTAAGGGTATGAAAGTGAAAGTCGATCCGTTACAGCAGCAAATCCATTGTAAAGATTGCAATAACCACACCCACAACCCCCGCAGCATTACAGATGAAAAGACTGGGGGAATCCTGCCTCTCGCTGCACTGATTCCAATAATTGCGGGTGCAGTTGGTGCAGCAGGTGGAGTTGCTGGAGGTGTTGCAACGGCTGTGAAAGCGGGCAATGACAGAGCTCACCAGTTAGAGATGCAGAAAATTGCCCAAGAAAAGGGAGTCACAATTAAGGCGGGTGAAGGATGCCCTTTGGAACCTAATCCCTCGGTAACCGAAAGCATTTCAAAATCCGACATTATTAAAGCCATTATGACATTGCAGAAAGCGGGATTTACAATACTCCGGATGTGAAAAGCCAACAATCAGGATCTGATTAATAATACTCAAATTAATCAAAATTTATTAATCCAGAGAAGTTCAAGCAACACGAAGGGTGATCACCCTAAAACATATTTTTTTATTTTTTTATAAAAAAACATGCCAAAAGCAAATTTTGCAAAAAATTCTGTGGACAAATATTTTTCCGAAAATTTTCCGCAGCTTCAAAATCTTTCATTTCAAGCTAAAAGCAAACGGCTTCAAGAACTCACTAGGGAAAAATTCGGTTTGGATCCTGGCTATCTTGGCAGCTATGAGAAACAATTGGAAGTAATAAAACAGCTGGAGTCATCAGATCAGTATATCCCAGTAAAAAAACCCAGCAGCTGAGCACCAACAGAAAAGCCGCACCCTAGTTAAAAAGTACCAAACTCTCACAGGACTAAATGTGTCTAAATACCCACAGAATAAGCAGGAACAGGATGAACTTGAAAGAATTGTTAACCAAATTGAATCGGAGATGAACCAAGAAGATATTCCATTTGCAAAGAGAACTTTTACTGATCACTATATAGAATATGCTATTCCTGTAAAACCCAACACCAACAACATAAATGGCTTTAGAGATGACATTCAATCAGTTATCGATCACGTGCTTAAAACACGTAAAACATTCAAGCTTCAACTATCGTTTTTAATACAGTTTTATATGCCTACAAGGCCCACCGAATATCTTGATTATTACATGACAACTAAGGCTTCACCCTTTAGTCCAACCGATTCACCAGACCCTTTTCTACAAGAAATTACTAAAAAGATTGACGCCTTTACATCAAGAGGTTCTGGCTGGGTTGTTACTGGGATTCAAAAAGTCTCAGTCATGATTTATAAATTTGATCCTCTTAAAGCTTCCTCTTACCTGGAGTTACCAACAAAGCTCGCCAGTAAAAAGGCTTGTGTCAACGTAAAGAACTATGATAACTGCTGTGCTTTGTGGGCGGTTTTATCAGCATTATTTTACGATAAAGATCGGTCACATCCTGAAAGAACTTCACATTATAAAACATATTTTGACCGATATTTTATCAAGTGTCTCAGTAAAGGAATATTGTTTGAGAAAGGTGGTTTATCAGTCTCTCAAATCCCAAAACTAGAAGAAGTGTTTGATAACAAAATCAGAATCACCGTCTTCGAGTGGAATGAAAGCAAAGAGAAAGTTGAAATTGTTAGGAGTAGCAAGAAAAATCCAGCCGCCAGCACCAATATCGATCTTCTAATAATTGGGAACTTACAATTTTTAGCCCATTATGTTTGGATAAAAGATCTTTCCAGGCTACTCCACAAGCAAATGACAAGCCACAACGAAGCCGTTTCCATCTGCAGACTGTGTCTTAAGTATTATCGCGGGAATAAAGAAAATCGAGAAGCTAAGCTCGCCGAGCATGAGCTTACCTGTGAGGACCATCCAACTAACTGCTCTCTACCGATGGGCAACCAGAAGTATTTACGGTTTAAAAATTACCACAAGATGGAAAAACTTCCCTTTATTGTATTTGCCGACTTTGAATGCTCATTCATTAATAACAAACACATCCCAAATTCAGCAGCGTACGTTTGCATTGGAAATATTGATTATCTTGGAAATACCGGTATTATAGAGTATAACCATTTCTTCGGTGAAGACTGCATTAAAAAATTTATATTCAGAATGTTAGAGCTGCGTAAAACATTAAGCTCAGTCACTCCTGCGCCAATAAATATGTCAACTCAAGATGAACTCAATTACCAATCGGCAACCCGGTGTTACATATGCAAAAAGCCATTTGATGACAACCTAAAGAATCCAAAAGTTAGAGACCACTCGCACTTTGACGGCCATTTCCGCGGTGCCGCACACAACACCTGCAACCTAAAGTTAAAAAATAATGTCCACGACTTAAATGTTTTTATACATAATGCGCGCAATTACGACCTGCACCTAATTGTTGAAAGAATAGGTGAAATAGAGGGCATTAACCTTGACTGCATAGCAGAGAACAAGGAAAAGTTTAAATGCCTCAATATTAAAGAAAATGGAACGTCCACAAGTGGCGCTGTAAAAATCAAGGATACTTATCAATTTCTTCAATTATCCCTAGAAGATCTCGCAAAAAATTTAACAGATGACCAATGCGTCTATACAAAAAAACTGGCGAAAATCTTAGGTAAGGAAGATTCAGATCCCGAGTCTTTCAAACTACTCAGAAAGAAAGGTTACTACCCTTATGAATATGTGACGGGGTCGCCCACCGCTGAAAATCCTGTTTTTAAAGGCGAACTTCCACCAAAAGAGAAGTTCTACTCACATTTAAAAATGACTGAACTCACCGACGAAAAATATGAGCACGCGCAAGCAGTCTACAAACACTTTAACTGCAAAAACTTCTTTGATTACCACTTAATATATCTTTACACTGATGTTTTTCTTTTGGCTGATGTATTTCAAACCTTCAGAAACACCTGGTACACAGCATATGGTCTTGATCCTGCGCATTTTGTAAGTTTGCCCGCCACCAGCTGGGAATCGCTACTTAAAATGAAATGGGATGAAAACCCAGACTGGTATATCGAATTACTAACCGACATTGACATGTACAATTTTATAGACACAGCGAAAAGAGGCGGCATATCAATCTGCGTGAACAGACATGCAAAAGCCAACAATCCGTATCTCGAATCTTATGACCCAACAAAACCCACAAATTATATCGTTTATTTAGACGCCAACAATCTCTATGGATGGGCAATGAGTCAAGACTTACCCATAAGAGATTTCAAGTGGACTCAACAATTCGAACCCGACTTTTCTACTCCCGCCTTCTATGAAGTTGACGTTACAATTCCCGATGAACTCCATGATCATTTTTCTGACTTTGCGCCATTCCCTGAGAATATTAACTGTCCGAAAATTATCGAACACATGGATGGCACTTGGAGCCTGTCTACAGAAAATGAACACACCACTAAACTCACCCAAAACCTACACAACAAGACTCGCTACAAAATTCATTATAAGCTGCTACAATATTTCTTATCCTTAGGCTGTAAAGTCACACACATACATAGGGCACTCAAATTCACTGAAGAGGCCTGGATGAAATCCTACATAGAAAAGAACACCCAGTTCAGAGCCAAAGCAACCAACAACTTTGACAAGGATCTGTTCAAGCTGGCAAACAACTCTGTATACGGCAAGACTCTTGAAAATGAGCGCAACCGCACGAATCTAAAACTCGTCACCGTTCATGAGCGTGACATTATTCAGAGAAATATTTCTAAACCGACATTTAAACAACTTCACATCTTTAACGATAACCTAGGGGCCATACTCTTTTATAAAACGAAAGCAACACTCTGCAAACCTATATTTACAGGTGTCACTGTACTTGATGAATCGAAGCGTCTTATGTACAGTTTCTTCTATGACATGAAACGACAATATGGGGATCGGAGCTCGGTCACAGGCGACACTCGCGTAAAACTTCTTTACACTGACACTGACTCCCTAATTCTAAACATTCAGACTGAGGACATCTATCAGGACATGCTTGAACAAAACCGGGGCCCCCAAAACCCTTATGATTTGTCAGAGTACCCAGAATCATTTAAAACTTTGAAAGGGGATCAAGTGTTCGACCCATCCAATAAAAAAGTAATTGGTAAAATGAAAGATGTAGAGGCAGGTGATGTTATCTCCGAGTTCATTGGTTTGAGATCAAAATCGTATTTTGTTAAATGCAGTGAAAGCGATGAAAGCAATGAATCAGGAAAAATAATTAAGAAGTCCAAGGGAATTCCAAAGCATGTAGTTAAGAAATCTCTGCATGAAGAAGCCTACAGAGATGCCCTGTTACATAATAAGAAAACTACACATGAGTTTGTAAAGTTTCAGTCGAAGAACCATAATATTTTTACCATAAACCAGAAAAAGATTGGCCTGTCAGGGGCAGATAATAAGAGGGTTGTCTTTCAAGACAATGTTACGAGTCTTCCATTTGGGCACTGGAGGTTGAAGTATAAGGTTTAAAAACGTAGACTAAATTTAAAAAATAATGACAAAAAATAATGACGACAAATATTTTTCTGGAACAGTTGGCAAAAGAACTAGAAATCCCAAACTTTAAAGGCGTCTTTATGAAGGATACATTACCTGAATCCCACGCACTGAAAGAATGTGGCATCGAAGAATGTGGCATCATGAACTTTGACACTGCCGAGAAACCAGGGTCTCACTGGGTTTGCTGGGTGATTGATCCAAACAGAAAGCATAGGTACTACTACTTTGATAGCTATGGGATGGCTGTTCCTGATGAGCTAAGGGAATATATGGGAGCTCCAAAAATCTACCGCTCAGACTTTATTCTGCAGGGGCTTAGCAGTGATATTTGCGGAGAGCTGTGTATGACTGTTTTATATGCAATGACTAAGACTCGAAAAAGCTATAGGGAAATCATTTTAAGTTTAAATGTTTAGTTTTTTTTTGAAGCGTGTTTGATTGCATAGTTTTTGAAGACAGTTTCGATATCATTTCTCAATTGGCTCATGTCATCAATGCTATTCAGATGTACATGTTGCTCATTGTGCTGCTCATAAAGTTTTTGAATGCTTTGAAACTCGTCTTCTGAAATGAACTTGTTTTCTATTGCTTTTGAAATATACCCGGTGATAGAAGACTGGATGCTTTTTTGTTTTGCTTGCATTTCCTGCAGATGCTTTAGCTTCTGGCGTCTGCTTCGAGTTAGAGCTCCTGTAACCGTTGAAATGAGACCACACGAGGCCCCAATAACTCCAAGTGGAATGGCGATTGGTGCGGTGATAATAGGAAGTGTAGAAACAGCAGCTGCAGATCCGCTTAGAATTGACACTGACCCGAGAACCATATTAATATACTCGAAAGCTTGACACTGGCTGTTGAAGCGTTTCAGTTTTTTAGAGTTTTTCATAATGGCGGTTTCAATATCCATTCGCATTTTCTGAATCTCTACAAGTCGGAACTGTTGTGAGTTGCAGGTAAAAGTATTGATTGTAGGATAGAGAGGTGCACTAGGTGCTATATTTGGTTGCGGGTCATACAGAGAATCATTTTCGGCCATTTTTTATAGGTAAAAATTTTTTTTCTATTTTACGATCGGGCGTCTTCAATGTCAATGTCAGGGAGATTGTGCTGTCGTTCCAGGCGACTAATTCGTCTCAAAGTTTTCCCCCACTTGTTATAAATTCTATCCAGATAGAGCGTATGCGTGGCAACATCTCTTTCTATCTTTTTTATTTTTGCTACATTTTGATTAATGGTTGTTCTCCAAGCGGTAAATAAGGCATCAGTCTCTGCTTGTGAATAGGAATCAAGGATGTCTCGCTTTTTATTAATCGCTGTTCTTATAGCAATGTCTTTTGCATTGATTTCCGATCTGAGAGTTTGAGCTAGAGTCTCAACGATGGCGGTCAGCTTTGCTATTTTTGCCCGCAAGTCTTCAATGTTTATTTGATGATGGTGTGCTGACCGTTCCAATGGTTTTAAGCGGCCTTTAATTGGTCCGATCTCCGGGATTTTTTCGTCAACGTTAATGTAGCGCCTGTCAAGGAAAGCAAGCGAGTGTGCAGTGGAGCCACTAGCAGATTCGCCAGCAAAGTTTATGGACATTTTTTGTTTGTTTTTTTTTAATCACGCTACTGTTCTTTTCTCTTTGTTAATCATCACGAACTGATAAGGTTTATTCCACTTTTCAAAGCATAGGTTAACGAATTCTTCCTGCGATACCTTTCGATCAAATGGAGGCTTAGTAAAATGGGCAGGAGCAATCACCTCGTTACTTAACCTCTTCAGTCGGTCTTGCGGTATGGTTGGGAACAAGAGGATCAGATTGCAGTTCCCACGAATAGTTTTATTTGGCAACTCAAACCAGTTTTGGGTAATATAGATTACATTACAGTTGTTGTGACGACCCCTGGTGAAATAGTTTTCAATTTGCTTCTGGGGCCCTGTCATGCAGTCATCAAAGACAATCAAGTGCTTCCTTCCCTTTTCCAGTTCATCAGGCTGAGGGAGAAGTTTAGTTTTAGGATCAATTTGCGGGTCCCCATATGTGAACACTTTAATGTCGTGCCACTTTTCATTATCTGGGATATGGCTAGCATATTCACTGGCGACAATTTCTGGATCACTGGGCAGCTTGGATTGGTTATTAAAACACTGAATGATATGCTCCTTTTTAAGTTTGTTCTGTAGACCTGCAATCAACATCTTATACTCATCTTGGTACAGAGTGGGTGAGTAGATGTGCAGTGTGTCATAGTCAAGAAATCCTGGTCTGAGAAGCATGTTGAAGATTCTGAATGTCTTCCCTGAGCCTGATTCTCCAACAACAATACATCTGAAGTGACTAGGAATTGCCTCGTTATGAGTAAATTTGATTTGGTTCCGAGTCCAATGAGGGTTGAAGTCATTTGAAAAATCCATTTTAAAGTAAAAATTAAAATAAAAAAAACAACATGAATTTCGCTGGCGTCGTAAATCAACCTTCCAACACTTACAAGCTGTCGTTCCTAGACTCTAGGTACATCAACACAGACGAAATCACAAGACAAGACGCTTCGCAAAACGCAAAACTTAGTGACCTATCAAAACGTATACAAGCCCTAGAATCGGAGAATTCTGCATTGAAATCAAGAGTCGCTGCACTAGAATCGGAGACAAATCTCCTGGAAATAAGGACAAATACCCTGGAACCGCAGACAAATGCCCTAGAATCAAAGACAATCGCCTTGGAACGCCGAATGGCAAATCGCCTTGAGTTCACGGCCGCGGACCGTAAGGGCATCGCCGACGCGGCAGTAGAAAGCAACTGTGTAAAAATACATTCGGCCTTTATATTTTCTGCACTTATGGACGCAATATCGGCGCTACAGATAAAGACATATGGTCATGAAAAACAATCCTGGACAACTTTGTTACACGAAATAAAAAATTTGAAACGAGGCAACCGTGGCAGACCGTCTTGCGATTCGAACACAAACCTTCCCAAATTTACTTTAACAGCGTTAGTGTCTCTGGCACTGGGTCCATAACCGGTGCGTGTGTGTGTGTGTGTGATTTTTTTTACTTATATATGTCTTTTGCTATTAGTCTTGTACCCCCACACGTCTTGTACCCCCAGAAAGCACCTTAGTCGTATTTAAAACCGCTGCCTTTTTTAAGATCGGCTCTCATCTTAGCATAAACAGATGGATCAATGCTATCAGCGCTTGGTGCGAGTGGTTGAACATCATTTATAGTGTCCTTGATCTTCTTCGCAGCTGTGACTACACTTCCCGCCGCCTCGGCAGCATTTTTTATATTTTCTTTGTTCTCACTGATGACTTTGAAAATCTTTGCCCCCTGGGCGATCAAATCAGCAATACCGTTACCCGATCGCTCTTTTCTTGGATAATGACCTGCTGGAAAAAGTCCAGATCCTCTTTTAATGAGCTTTAATTCGTTCTCATCGTAGTATTTAGGGACGTCTTTTTCGAAGATTAGTGGCATTTTTAATGTGAAAAAAAAAATTATTTTTTATTGAACCTTGAAAGTAAAAGTTCTCTTGCTCTTTTATCGATGTACTTCTTTTCTAGCATTTTATCAAGAATATGAACAAACTCTTTTCTATTCTCATCCTTTAAACCTGTCTTTGCTGCTCCTAGGAGAACGACTAGTCGCTTGTAGACTTCAGGCATCCCTGTGCCGGTACTTGCAGCTGATGTATCTGGTGATGTCTCTGGTGATGTCTCTGGTGATGTTTCTGGTGATCTAATGTCTTGCCTTGGTGTGAAAACTCTGTTTGAAATTCGCTGCATTCTATCTGGTGAGAATTGCTCTAGAAGCCTCCAATCTTCTGGTTTTGCCATTTTGTAATTAGCCACTTCAGTTGGATCTGCTTTCTCAAGTTGAGAGAGTACATCTTCTGCTGTTAATTTTTGAGGGCTTTGTTGTTGCTGAGGCATCTCTTGTTGCTGAGGGGTCTCTTGTTGCTGAGAGAGTTGTTTTTGCTGTTCCAGGTAATTTATGACTTCTAGCTGATCTGGCAGGTCAAACCATTGTTTAAAGTGCTTATACTTTCTAAAGCTGTTTAGGTTTACCCCATTGTCATGTAAAAATTTGAGTATATCAGGGACTTTAAGGATGTCTATGTCTCTTTGTAAAGCAAATGTCACCAGATCTTTATAATTTTTTAGCTGTTTCGCAGAAATAGTTTCTTGATTTTTAGTCATGAAGTTGAGCAATACTTGGGCGAAAGCAACTTTCTTTGAGGTGTTTTCTCCTTCCCCGGCCGCGCCTTCTTTGATGACTCCAATACTTTCTTTCGTTATCTCAAGATGGTAATCCACAGGATCATTAGAAATATTTTTACGCCAGACACTAACACCAAAGACGAGTTTGCCTTCATATTCTACTGGCCCAAAGAAGTTATCTGTTACTTTCAATTTTTGCTGAGATGTTTCTTGCAAAGCCTGAGAATCTTGTGAGGCCGGTGGAATTTTATTCAGCGTATTCTGAAACTGGCTCTCTTGAATCTCATCAACAGCTTCCTTAACTGTTTCAATTGATTTCTTTGCTTCGGTGTATCCCGGCTTGTGAAACTCAGTGGCGGCTTGGATAAACTCATTGTAGGACTGCTGCTCTTTGTTAATTAACCCAGTGACTCGTTTTTCGGCTTCTGCGAGCTTCTCTAAGTCAGAGATGTAATGAGAATTTTTTCGCTTCATTTTTTTATTTTAATTTTTTAAGTTAAAAAATGAACGATCCTCTGACGCCAGTTTTCTATAAAATCAACAAGCCTATCTTGAGTGATGACAGCACAATCAAAGCGACTCAAGTAAGAGTCCCCAGTCATGAAAATCAGAATGAAACTAATTTGGGCCCCGGTCAAACGCTAACATTCACTTACACTGGGTGTTCATCTCTGGTCAGCGTTCACAGTCTAAGGAGCGGGTTTTACATGGCATTCCAATACAAGACTAAAGGTGGTACAAATGCTGCTGGTGCTAATACTGACAAGCATGACGCTGATGTCACGCTAATCAGCAACTTCTGGGCCTACATGTTTAAGGAGTTTAGCGTGTCGAACGGGAGTACAGAGCTGGAGAGAATTGCCAACTTTGGTGTAGTGTATGACACTCATTGTCTCATTGAAAACCCAGATTTTATTCAACTTGGTAGCGGCGCTGGCTTCATCCCTAATGAGGAGAAAGGAGACGTAAATGATTCAGGTTTTGCAAAAAGAAAGGGGAGATATAACTATGCATTGGCGGGTGCTGATGATGGCGCAAAGAATCCTCAGTATAGAAATGTAGATATATTTGTACCTTTGAGATTCATGAGCGGGTTCTGCAATACTTTTAATCGCCTGACCAGCAACTTTAGCTACACGTTTAGGCTTACCAGGGACGATCGCAACAGGAGTGTTTGGACAGGAGCTGAGCATACTAGAATGGAAGTTAAGCTATCGGGAGTTGAGTTGTACTTGGAACTCATTGAACCAAAGACAGCACTGAAAGCTGAATATTTGAAGGCTATTGAAAAAGACATTGATGTTGCTTACACAGCTTACATGTGCAGGGATGAACGCAATGAAAGAAGGCAACAGATTTGTATTAAGGAGGGTTCTTGCAGCAACCCAAGGTACATTATTGTCAGTTTGAGAGATCCATTAACTATTAGTCGTTATGAACATGGAAATGTGCGAACAATTCAGCATGAAATCAGTGATAATCTTTACCCGGCAATGCCACAGAATGGAGATTTTGCAACAAACAAAATTAGTAAATTTTACTGCGAGCTGGTTGACTTAGCCGTTAAGGAGAACAACGGAATCGCTATTACGGCATGGCAGTTCAAGACTCTTTTCCCCATTTTCGGTGCAGACGTGTCGGCCAGGCAAATGCCTACTGACAACAGTCCGGTGAATATTGTGACCAATATCGACAGAAGTGAGGCAACACCCGTTGACCTTTTTATCATCTATGCATTTGAGAGGAAAATTAAGCTGAACATGATTAATAATTCTTCGAGTAAGGTTTAATATATTTTTTTTTGTAAAAAAAAAATGGAAGCAATTGCTGAAAGACTAAACAATATCGTGTCGCATTCGAAGGAAAGTATCCCAATTACAATAACTGGTCGACTTACAGATTCAAGTGGAACTTTTATTGAAAAACTTGAGCAACCCATTCGTCTGGACCCAGAGGCAAATTACCATGTTTATCTTAATGACTTTACTGGCTGGTCAAATGTCCCCAACGTGACAGAAAAGAATAACATGTTTTATTACAAATGGAAACAAATTGGAGGCGAAGTGAAAGAATTTCCAGTTAAATTCCCTGTGAGCACACAGAGCGTGGACACTTATAACTACTTTCTGGAGAACGTTTTTACCAAAAGGGGGCATTTTGAAACTCCTGATGCTAGCAAACCCGAGAATAAACTATTTCCTGTTAAATTGTCCTATGATCTCACTGTAATGAGAGTGGTCATGCAAGTTCATAAAGACGCAGAGGTAGAGTTTAAAGATGGCACTTGGTATCGGGAGTTGGGATTTGAAAAGAAAGTTTACAAGGCGGAAACTGCAGCACCACCCACAGCTCCTTCGCCGGGGGCGGTTATGTTGAGCCGCCAGCCAGCACGCGGTTTATTCATGGCTGAAAATATCGCGGATATTGTTAAAAGTTTGAACATTTTGATCCGAAGCAATCTCAGTCTGGACTGGGTCTTCAAGGGAAAGCGATCAAATATTTTGTACAACATTTCTAACTCAGTTGCTGGTGGACAGATGATTGTTGAGAAACCCAATCCAGTAAAAAGAGTTGTGCTCTGTAACAAAGAAATTAATGAAATAGTGCTACAGTTTGAGACAGAAGATGGAGAAGCTGTTGATTTTAACGGTGAAGAGTTCGCAATGACAATTATTATTGAAAGAATGTGAGAAAAAAAATAATATGAAATAAATTACATTTGCTTAATAATTTCTGAAAAGTTATAGTAGCTGTCGTAATCTTTAATAGTTACTCCATGCAAATAATGCCAGTGAATCTTAACCACATGATTAAGATTCGGGATGGTTGGTTCAATTTTAGGCCAGAATTTTTTCATATATTCTTTGCATTCCTTCTTGCATTGGTACTTAGATTTGTAATTGGGATGAGGCTTAACATAGTAAGATCCTGGAGAGACAGTTGGAAGCATTTTTATTGAAAATTTATAATTTTTTTTTCGGGGTGAGTACCCTGAGTTGATGCCTAAATGTGTTCAAGTTGCTACAATAAGGCTTAGGTTTAATGTCTCCGGATGAAAGCTGGAGGTGCATTGAACTCGCTGGGATAAACAAAATTATGGATTATGGATTATGATTTTTTTTGCATGTTACGAGGTTTTTGTGACTGACCCAGGTTTTTTTCTTTGTCCCAGAGGACCCATTGGGAAAAAGGTACGAATCTATGGGGACATATTAAATTTAGGCTAGTGAACGGGATCTGGTGACTTTTGGTCAAAAGGGGGAGGTACCCTATTTTTGCTGAAGTGCCTGGGGATATTTAATTTAGTGTTTGAGAAGGGTGTTTGAGCATGTTACGAGTTTTTATGAATGTCCCAGGTTTTTTTCCCTGTCCCAGATGACCCATTGGGGAAAAAGGTACGGATCTGTGGGGACATTAAATTTAGGCTAGTGAATGGGATCTGGTGACTTTTGGTCAAAAAGGGGAGGTACCCTATTTTTGCTGAAGTGCCTGGGGATATTTAATTTAGTTATAGGCGCATATAGAAAAGGGCGATTCTTACTGTCCTGAAAGCCCCGTCTTGCATTCTACTTTCTTTAATCCGGGGGAAGGGGAAGTCTCAAGATAAGGGGGATAGCCAATGAGCACAGCTTAGCACGTCCAGGCTAATCCAAGCGGGGAAGCCGTAGAAGCGCGCGGCCTTACAGGACGTAGGAGCCGGTCCGTGGAGCCCGCCACGTCTGATCCGAGGGCGGCGCCGAGCGGCGCTATTTATAGGTTTCCATGGCGCCGATTTGTTATAGTTAGTGCCGAATTTTCTGATTGGCTAGCGACAGTTTGTTATACTTAGCGCCGAATATTCTGATTGGTTGAGAGTTCAGCCACCCCGCCCCACCCCACAAGGGAACCTCACCGGAGACCGGGGTTAATAAAACTGGCGCCAGGCTGTCGCGTAGAAAACATTATTTATGGGCAAAATGATTTATGGCTTTTTGGATTAGCGCATCGTACAGTAAAGCGGAAAAATACGTTAGAAAGCATAGGATTAGGAGAAGGTGAAGACGCTGAAGAGGAAGAGATTAGAGCAAAGCCCAAGGTACTTTTAAGGGTCTGAAAGTTAGCTGTCAATTTTGACAGGCAAAAAGTAAAAGGAGAACAATGGGAAAGGGGGTCATAAATCATCCAACTGTCAAAAGCATCGGGCTAAAATCCCAGTCACGTGACGTCTCAGACGCAGTCTGGCGCCACGAACTAGAGGTCACGAGACGCGTAAACAACCCTGAACGTCTAGAGGTCAAAATATTAAAGCTTACAGAATTAATCTAGTAATGTTAGAATAAATTACAGGGAAAGCCCAAAAAGAAAACAGACTACTGGTAGTAGAGCAGTAGCGTACAAAGACCCGTCAGCGCCAAGCCCGCGAATGAAAAAAGTGCGTCCTCATCAGTTTCTTTCTGATGGTGTCTTTGCGGTGGTTTCTTTCTGATGGTGTCTTTGCGGTGGTTTCTTTCTGATGGTGTCTTTGCGGTGGTTTCTTTCTGGCGGTGTCTTTTCTGTCTTTTCTTTCTGCACTTGTAGCTGCTGTCGTTAGGTTTTTTCTTTGTTTGCTCTGTTTCTTTATCTTTACTGTGCTTGTCTATCCTAGCCGCCCCATTCACCGTTTTTACTCAAGATTTTCTCCTATATTTTCGTCTATTACGCCACCTTCTTGAGCCCTTCCAACCTGCCAACCACTTCGGTTCCAGGAAAGGGTACCCGACCTCAGTTAGTCCCAGCATTTCGCGTTCGCTACAGCCTAAAACAATTTACCCGTGTCAGTTGAGGCAATTCTTAAATACACTCAAAATACAAAAAAATTATCACATTTTATTTTCGAAACAAATTTGAACAATTTCTTGTACACATAAGTACGTACACTGCATGCTAAACTGCTAAGCTGTTATCTATAGCTCAACGGGGTTCAACGGGGTTCAATGGGGTGAGTTCTGTGTTGCCTTAAACATTTTACTTAGAAAGACAGCTAGTGCGTCAGCTATCATATCGCAAAAATTTACAGAGCCCATTAGAAGGACGACACAGAAAATAACAGTTTGCTTTAATATTCTGTCTATTGTAAGCAATTAATTTGCTTGATACTCTAACTCAGTCTACCAACTTAGTAATACGGTTATTAACAAAGTCTTGCTAATTATTTCGGTGCATCTAAAGCTGTATGGTAAGTTGGCAATTTAATTGTTCCAGCGCATAGAGAGAAGTTTGATAAGTCTTGACCGATCGCTTTTCTTGAATTAAAAAAGGCTTGTCCAGTACAAAGGACCAATTTTCATTTAACTAGAAAGCAAAACAAAGCTATAATAACAAACCAATATTTGTCAGGTCGAAACTGTCTACTGTCTCTTTGAACCATTTACAAGATAAAACGTTCAATATTAATGATACGCGCTCGTAGATATAGATTTATATGATTTTTATTCGTAATGCTCGTAACGACAAGTCATTTATTTTTTAAATAATTGAACGATATACTTCGTAGTCACTTTTACAACATTTCCAGAACAATCAAAGCATAGAAGTTAGCGAGGAGTGTGTGGAGTAAGTCAAATTCAGAAAATATTTTTAATTTAAATGAAAAAATTCCATTAAACTCGTAATTCTGGACATATTTTTTATTATTAGCTCCGATGATAATAACCAAAGGAACCAACTAGTTCAGTCGATCGATAAATACGTGAAAAAAAGCGGAGAGCCAATCTACTGGGACAAAGACCAAGGTGCAGTGTTCAAGGCAACAGTCATAAAAGATTGGACTGAGATTGGTCAGGCTGATGGGCCAACCCTTAAAAAGGGTAAAACAGTGGTTGTGAAGTGTTGCTTTCTTGAGACAGAAAAGGAAATTCAACGTTTTGAAAAAGCTTATGAACGCTTAAAGCTATGTGATCATAATAATATTGTCACTGCTTTCTTTTCGGGAATCCACGACAAGCCTGTGATTCCGGATACCATGAACGCCTTCGTCATGGAAGCCGGAGAGCAAAGCCTGGCCGATTTGCTGAAAGACAAACACCAACAGTTTCCAACCGCCAATGATGGGCTCACCATGACCCACTGCATGAGCTGGATGAAGCAAATATGTAGCGCTCTGGCGTTCCTTCACAAGAATAAAATTGTCCATCGGGACGTGAAGCCGAGAAACATACTTATGTTTAACGCTTCTTCCATCTGCAAGTTGTGCGACTTTGATGACAGCAGAGAGCTTTCATCAAGTATGACTTCACAAGTGGGCACAGGCAACTTTATGGCGCCTGAAGTAAGAATCACGGGTGAGGAAAAGCCCAAATACAACGATACATGCGACTGCTACTCATTCGGAATGACTGTTCTGGCAATTCTGTTTCGCGAACCGGATTGTGAAAACCTTGTGAAACCGGATTGTGAAAACCTTGTGAAACCGGATTGTGAAAACCTTGTGAAACCGGATTGTGAAAACCTCGTGAAACCGGATTGTGAAAACCTTGTGAAACCGGATTGTGAAAACCTTGTGAAACCGGATTGTGAAAACCTTGTGAAACCGGATTGTGAAAACCTTGTGAAACCGGATTGTGAAAACCTTGTGAACCAACTGAATTTGACAACTTCGGTCTTCTGCTTTATTTCTGATACTTGCAAATCGAACGAAATTGATCTAAAATCCTCATGCTTTTGCTACGATTCCCATGCGAAGGAATTCAAAGTAATCAAAGAGATTTTGGACAAAGCACTACAAGCTTCGTCAGCGCAGCGACTCAGTTCGAAGAAAATTAAGGACCATGCTAAAAGAAGCAGGCGCTGAAGACTATGCTCCCGAATTAAAACCGAAGGCATCCACCGCAGATGCCTCTTGCCCTAAAATTCCTACCATTCAATCGACTTCAAGAAAGAGTCGAACCGTTGTTTACCAAGCGCTTTTAGAGAATCGCAAGTTTAACAGCTCTCAAATCGAGCAAGTTAAGCGCATACTCAATGCGGTGGGTGAGAGAGTCAACGGCAAGGTGCCTGGAGATCGTCCGGTGGATGTTAAGCACGAGTTTATAGTAATTGATCCAAGAGAATCGTCGGAAATCCTCATTGAGCACAACATGGGCTACCCTGATCAACAATCTGCTATTAAGATAGAAAAATACTGCTCTGAAGACAAGCACCTCGAGTGGCTTTCAAAGCAGTTTGAAGAGGACAATGATTTAGAGCTGCGAAAAATTCGGTTTTCTGCCTGGAGACCTGGCAACATCGAGCAATAAGCTAATCACCAAAACTTATTGTTGAAACATTTTTGATGCAGACAATGTTCATTATGTTTATTCCACTAATTAATATCATATTCACCCAACTGTATTCTCCTGTAGTTTAAAAATTGTATATAAAATGTGCTTCAAATTTAAAGTCCATCATTGTGGCTCCGACTTGTACTGCTTTTCGGAAGGCTTTATTTATCTCATTTCCGACCCCTCTTAAATTACGAGTATACAAGTGCTCATATCAGTACAAAACGCGAACCTTGCAAACTGCGGTTGTATGCTTTACAATCTGTTAGTGTTATTCAGCTTATTCTATTACCCAATCTTTTCTGGATTATTTATTGTTTACTCAATGCCTGATTGAGTGCCAATAATCTGCGTGTTTACTTTTTTTCTATTTTATTTTAATAATTACTTCAACTCTAAAGTATCAATATCCATGTACCGATGACCACAGACCTTCAGAGGGCAAAAATAAGTTCTATGGTGTAGCTATTCCCACCCGATTTGCCGGGCAGAAATGTCATAGAAATCGTCAATCCTTTGCAAGTAGAAAATTGAACCATAGACAACAAGATCTATTTTTAGAATGGCAGACTGTAGATGAGATGCTTAACGTAAGAAGAACAAGAACATTGGATCCAATGTAATTTGGGCTCCCGGGCAGAGAAATGACGTTTCTGCCCGCCCTTGCAAATCGGGTGGGAATAGCTATACCATAGACCTTCTTCGTGCAGAAAGAGGGAAATCCTCGGGCCGCTTCACGTCCCTCGGATTCTCCCCCTTTCTGCCCTCAGAAGGTCTATGGTATTGGTATATTCCCACCCGATTTGCCGGGCAGAAATGTCATAGAAATCGTCAATCCTTTGCAAGTAGAAAATTGAACCATAGACAACAAGATCTATTTTTAGAATGGCAGACTGTAGATGAGATGCTTAACGTAAGAAGAACAAGAACAAATTCAAAAAACATTTGGGCTCCCGGGCAGAGAAATGACGTTTCTGCATCCCTCGGATTCTCCCCCTTTCTGCCCTCAGAAGGTCTATGGTATTGGTATATTCCACCCGATTTGCAAGGACTTGCCGAGAAACGAGTCTCCTCTATAGCCTCGCGTCAGTTACGACCGCCATTGAAAATATCAAGTACATAACTTTTGTCTATGGCTCAAAACTCTACTTACAAAGGATAGACGTTATCAGCGAAATTTCTTCACACTCGTTTCTGTCCGGCCAATTGTGTGGGAATAGTCCAGAAGGTCTGTGGTATTGGCATATTTCTAGCTTGATTTTAATGTATCATTTTTTTAAAACTTTCCTCCCACCCTACATTTTCCTGTTTAAGAATTATCAGCTACTGATATGAATAAATCTATGTTACTTTTTTAATGCAAATATTGGCTGATTTAAGATAGTAAGATTAACCGATAGCTAACTGTATTAGCAGTACTAACAGGAATATAGATACTGCAGGTAAAAGACAATACAAAGTACGAGGGGTGTTCCATAAGTCCTTTCCCTTTCCAGTGTAGCTCAGGCTATGATGCTCAGATTTTAATGCGGTTTTCAATTATTTTTAGACAATTATTCTGCACAGCTTGTGCAAGCAAAATTTTTCAAGCAAATCAATCTGCTTTCGCTAAATTTAGTTTCTGGCCATAGACACCTGCTACTAGAGTTACAGACTGATTCATTGAAGGTAGAAACAGATTTTCGCCACACAATTTGGACTCAGCCCGAGGCCCTAAGAACAAAAAAATATTCCAAGCAACCTTCAGTATCAAAAGCACAAATAATTCTTTGTTTAGACCAGCCATTCCCAATTAAGTTTGTCTCTATTCGAGGTTCACCCTGAGCATGGATGTCCATAGTGCTGAGTCGCAGCGAGCAGTGATCTTTGCGCTTTGGAAAAGCAGTCAACCAGCAGCCAAGATCCATGAAGCGCTTGTGACGGCGCATCAAGATAAAGCTGTCAGCATTCGAACAGTTCGCAACTGGATTGAGCGCTTTGAGTCGGGCCACGAGCAATTGACCGATCAACCACGCTCAGGGCGACCTGTGGCGGCGTTCACCAAAGAGCTTGGTCCTCGAATAGAGACAAACTTAATTGGGAATGGCTGGTCTAAACAAAGAATTATTTGTGCTTTTGATACTGAAGGTTGCTTGGAATATTTTTTTGTTCTTAGGGCCTCGGGCTGAGTCCAAATTGTGTGGCGAAAATCTGTTTCTACCTTCAATGAATCAGTCTGTAACTCTAGTAGCAGGTGTCTATGGCCAGAAACTAAATTTAGCGAAAGCAGATTGATTTGCTTGAAAAATTTTGCTTGCACAAGCTGTGCAGAATAATTGTCTAAAAATAATTGAAAACCGCATTAAAATCTGAGCATCATAGCCTGAGCTACACTGGAAAGGGAAAGGACTTATGGAACACCCCTCGTACTTTAAAAAAAGAACAAAAATCTTGAAAGAAAATTTCATTTGATTTTTCTCGCAAGGAATTTTTAAGCTAGTTAATTTTTGAATACCCCAACGTTACAATTTATTAGCCATTGTTGCTTATTTATTTTCTTAGACAATTCTTAGAAAATTACGAAGAGGTTGCGCAACAAGCAGAACAAGCTTTGAATTATTATAAGCGCTTAAAATAAAAAACTAAATTTAAAAAAATCAGTCAATGCCTATTTGTCGAACAAACATCACTAAATAATAAGCAATCAGTTTTTGTGTAAGCAGTCAAGTTGTTTTTTTCAATAATTTACATAAAAAGTTTCAATCAAACAGTAAAATGGTACTACTGGCCAATAAATTGGTTTAACAATCACTTTAATTAACCCATAAAAAGTTAACTGACTGGCATTTAAAAAAGAAGGAAAAATCGGACAACAGTATAAAAGATAAATATAAAAACCCAGTAACCATTAGCTAGTCGGACATGTACTAGTTCGTACACTAAAACTTCAAAGCACAGTTTGGGGATTTTTTTTACATTGGGGGATAAGGTACGTAGTTTAGCAGTAAATAAAAAAATTCATAATGATATGAAATGGTTTGTGTTTTATTTTTAAACAAGTGCTTTTTCGTTTCAGTTTATTAGATTACGAAATCGTGCAGTCAACAATTCAAACAGACAGGCAGAACAAACTAAACAAAACGGATCAGTTTAAAATAAATAAATTAGGAACTGAGTCAAATAGAAAATAAATAAAAGTAAAAGACTGACTTATTGTTAATTAAAAACACGAAAATTGACAAGCAAAGTTAAATTACGAAGCTACGCAATCAATAACAGTATGGTAATATCAGGTTCGCAGAGAAAAAAAGGTGATAAAAATATTGCTAACAGTAGGCAAGTTTAAAAAATTAAGGAGAAAAATTTTATTTACAAAACAGTCAAATATCAATTAATCATTAAAATGAAAACAATAAAAAATCGAGACCAACAAAGAGTTAAAAAGAGTTTTTTTTGGTAGCTGCCAATTGATTAAAAAAAGAACAAAAAATACGAAGGCAACTTCAAAACACACACACACACACATGCCTGCCTGCACCTTGTTAGTTAACTACTGAACAATTATTATTGTATAGGCAATCAAATTAAGATTAAAGCAAGAAAAATTTATTTGGTACAAAATTTACACACCAGTAAGTGAATCAATTTACGAAAAAAATTTTTATACACAAAAAATGACTGCCGTTTGCACAAAAGCTGCAAAAATTTTGGATAATTACAATAAAAGTAAAATATGATGAGTTAATTAAACAAAAAAACTACAAATTAATATCATAGTTCAAATATAAAATTGTTAAATTACAATTAATAAAAGAATTAGTTAAAAACGTTAAAAAACTAAAGCAATTCAGTCTGACACTTAAAACACCCTGGGCACGAACCAGTAGGGCACCAATTCCCGATAGCGAGTCCAAGCGTGTCCGTACTTAGCGCCGCAGTGAATCTCATCGCGTCTGGCCCGATGAGCCAGCAGTACGCCGAGGTACACCGGGTACAGCCAAGCTAGCGGCGTGTGGAATCCGGCAGCTAGAGACCAGGCAACAGCCATGATTACATCGCCAACAAAGTTGGGATGACGGCATTTAGCCCAGAGACTGGCAACTAGTAGGTGACGGCCGCGTATACCAGTCGGGATGGTGGAGCAGTTGGCGAATTTCGGCAGATTGGGATCGCGACGGAATTCGTCTTTGATGTAGTTGGCAAGGCGGAATACAAAGTAGCCTGGTTGAGGGTTGGACAGGGTATTGTTATTGGTTTTGTCAACTATCAAGGGTAAACGGCGGGAGTAACTATGAACGTATTTAGAGAGCTAAAAGCCTCGTCATCTAATTAGTTTAACATTTTCGGGCCCTTTAAAGGTAAACGGCGGGAGTAACTATACACTTATTTAAATAGCTTAATGCTTCGTCATCTCTTTATTCCCGTATTTTTTGGGTAAACGGCAGGAGTAACTATACACTCATTTAGATAGCTAAATGCTTCGTCATCTATTTAGTCTCGTATTTTTTGGGGGTAAACGGCGGGAGTAACTATACACCTAATCAAGTAACAATATGCCTCGTCATCTAATTTGTGTTTAAAATTTACTATTTCTTTATAAAAAAAACGGAAAAATTACTCACCAAACAAGTTAACAAAGAAGATACCGACGCAACAATAATAAGGCATAACAGCCGGATACTTAATCAACTGCCTGGCACTCAAACTATAGAAGAACGGCACCCAGGCTAGATTGCCAAACACTAGCATATAACCCAGACCTTCCCGTTTAATATCGGTAGTAGTTAGAATTGACTTCTCAAATAGCAGAGCATCGGTCACGTACATCAGATGCATGAAAGTGATCAAAGCGAATGGATAATTAATCGCACCGCCGCTAGCCTTAGCCTGGTACATGTAGGCCATATCCAGCACCAGCCAGCCAATCAGACCGGGACGCATCTCCAGAAAGAATTTCAAATCAATTCGCCGGCCTAGCAGACGTGGATGCAGCTCCCGACCCATGAAGAATTCGTAGATGCCGGTGCAACAGCCGCCAGCTGTTGATGAAGCGGCTTCAACAGTGAGAGCCGATGCTGGCAAACGTCTCGAACGAATATAGAGACCAATTGATAGCAAAGCGGAGAATAGGCAAGCGCTAGAGGCTAGCTGGGTTAGCTGAGAACAGATAATCGGGCCAACCTGAATGCCATACAAATTAGCTAAAGCTACGCCGATCATGGATACCAGCATAGCGAATAGGCCGTTGCAGTGGTACAGACCGCCTTCGTGTTCAATCCATCTGAAGTTAAGAAAAATAAAGGTAAGTTTAGTCTTTGTTTTCTTTACATCCAGGGTTCTGACACAACTTCTATTTCAATCAAGTACAAGCAAACTTACTTTCCACCAATTGGCAGGCAGTAGAGCACCAACTGGGCAAGCACCCAGCCACCATAGAGCAGTGCCGATTTCACACTAAACAAATCTGACCAGCCTAAAGCGCTAGAATAGCCAAATAGGAATCGATTAGACCGACTAAATGACACTTTGCCGTCGCTTAGCAGACTTAGCCAGACAAGAGAAACTGGCAGTCCAATAGCCATCAGAGCGGTCCCAATTGAACCGCCAAATTCGCGTCCTTGCAAAGCTGTTGAAGTTGAAACATTCGTTGAACTTCTTGTAGCCGTCATAGTTGAAGTTGTCAAAGTTCCAGCGCGTGTTGGCGAGGGGGAGCCGCCGGTGCTGCCGTGATTGACAGCTTTGCTACTGCCGGAGGAGCGGCGTTGTTTAACAACGGTAGGCGTCGGCGGACGCTGAGACGCCTTCTTGGCGGGCTTGGCGACCTCAGGAGGCGTTGATGGAGGCGGCGATGCGGGTTTTCTAGAACGAGAGGAACTGCGAGAACGCGGCTTCGGTTGCTGCTTCTGCTGCTGAGGAGTCTTCTTCTTTTCTAGAGCAGCGGCGCGTGTTTTAGAATTGCTTCGCTGACGTGGCTTAGCAGTTGGACTAGCAGATTTTGAACGGGATTTACTAGTACTGCGCGAACGCTTAGCAGTAGCCTGTTTGCCAGCTGCGGGGCTGGACTTCCGACTGGCTCGCTTGGATGCAGCAGCGGTTGGCATGACTTGTTTTGATGCTTGCTGATTGATTAGCGATGATTTTATAAATGAAATAAATCAATGAGGATGAAGAAGACAAGCTTGAAGTTGGGGCTTGATTACACAAGGCTGGAATGAATGCATTGGGTTTTTAATTTAATTGACTTGAATTAAATATACTTAAAAGTGTAGGAAACAAATTCATTGCAATTTTTATTACTATAGTGATTACTTGGCTTAACTTTTATTATAACAAATGCGTGCAAAACATTTTAAAACTTATTTAGTCACTTTAAAAAGTGCTAGAGAATAGTAAACTTGTAAATAGAGTACAAAAATTTAATTCCACAAATATTATATTTAAATAAAATGACATTATCAAGCAATTTTATATGATATTAAGCAATTTATAGTTGTCATCTTTTTGTAATACTAAATATCTATTAAATAAAATTGACTATATAAAAAGGTTGGCCTAGGTCTACTCAGTGATAAATCTAAATAAATTAGTTTATACCAACTATTTATTTAATTAAAAAATATTTTTATTATATTATTGCATTATATTTTCTTATACACCCCTAATTTTGAAGATTTTGCAACTTACCTTAGGGCACAAATTGTTTTCTAGGGCCGGGACTTGAACCCACAACTTTCTGGTCATGAGGCAGGTACCCTAGCCACTAGGCTACAATTCCTCCTTACCTTGGTCAGCCATCAAATCTATTGGTTGGATTGGCTAACTGATGCTCATATATGGTTATATTACTTTGTCTTATATACTAGAAGTGTACCATAGAATATTGAGCAATTTTTTAAATATAATTATAGTGTGGCTTTGCAAGTAGGCAAACTAAGTTACAATATATAACAATTATTATAAAATAGTTGACCTAGGCCTAATAACAAAGTTATCTTAAGCTAAACAAGCTACGCTTAATAATGAAAGTATTAGTACCTAGTTAAAGAATGGGTACTTCTTTTTATCTAAGACAAATAATATTAAATATTTTAGCAAATCTAAAAAGTGAAGCAGAATAAACATGAACATAATAATATATGCCTTCATAAACATAAACATGAAGGCATAGGTTATTTTTGTAGACATTTAAAATCAGTGCAGTTACTCTATTTTGAACACTGTGTTTAAATTATTGGTATATCAATTGATATGATGTAGCTAGACCTTGGGCTAAGCAAAAAAGCCCTTGGCCTAGGCCTCATCTAATAGCTGTGGCTAGGCCTAGGCTAGCATAGACTTTCTATTCTAGTTTAAGCTCAGTTCTTAAAGCTTAACTTTGCCTAGGGTGCCTGTAAATAAAGCTTTTAGGCTATAAAGAGCATGACTTTCTATTTGTAGGCTTAGCCACCTAGGCACGAATATCAACAAAACTCAAGTTAAGTACCTTTACGTGACTAGATGGCCTAGCGATTAATGAAGAAAAATTAGGCCCTACAAGACAAGCCACACAAGGGTCACGTTTTATTTTGACAAAAGTTAAAGGAAAAAATAAGCTTATAAATACGACGCATATAAAAATAATATGAATTATTTTTAAATGCGTCTACTAGACAGTATAGGCGTAACCAAAGCGCTATAAAAAAGTGATTTAGTAGGTAGGACATAGCTATTGGATTAGAGTCTTTGCAGTAACGGAACGTATTCACTGTAACGACAATTATGGAAGAAATTTGCATTGACAGCTAAAAAGTGCGTAGACAAAAAAATTTAAAGGTATGTTAAAAATTTAAACTAACTATCAGTGGGTTATATTATGTTTGGTAGAAGAGATATTGAAATTACACAAACAAAATACAGTGCCGAGGGTAAAAATGGCCAAGAAAAAGCCAGGAAAAGGCATTTTGAAAAAAATGTGGCGGCCATTTTGTTTTTAAAAATATAAACAAAAAATAATTTTATCACATAATTCACTGCACTATATATAATTATAAATCATTGATAAATTTATATATATAATATTTAACTTCTAAAAAATCGCAAAAAATTTTAAATGTATTCTTTGTATTTTGCGTAGGTTTTAACTTTTGTAATCAAAAACATTTTTTAGTTTACACTTTCCCTAGTCAGTAACTTTAGCTATCTTGGGACTAGATGTTGCTGTGCCTCTGGTTTATGATGTTAGAAGAAATAATGCTTAGTCAAGATAGAAATCGTTACTAAGTTTTTTATAATATGCCTTTTAAAGGTGCTAATTCTGTATTTATTGATTTGTAAACTAACTGATAAAATAGTTATATTCCTTATAACATTGTGCGAATCACCATGGAATATATATTGTAATCTAACTCTAATTAACTCTAACTCTAACTCTAATTTTTGGTGACTTGAAATCCAAAGCAATTTTTAGTACATTACCTCTTGGCTCTTTAAACTTATTTTTTAAGTTAATTATGGCTTTTGTTTTTAAATGTGTCTTAATAGCATGCAAATTATTTTTTTACTTTAAAAAATTTAACTTGTCACTAAACTTGTTTCTTTTTTGCTTGGATCATTAATTTATTTGTACAGTGTTTTTTTATACCTTGAATTTATATTCTACTTTCGTTTTTTATTTTAGCTATCACTTGGGTTTTATTATAATAATTATGAACCTTCCATTGGGCCTGTTGGATAAATTTTTATCTATAGTCATAAAATTAAACTGTCAATGTAGATGTAGTTAGCCTATAAGTTCTATATTAATAGGTCTAGCCTTATTATTGACTTCCCTATATAATTGTCATAGCTAGTCCAGATTATACTGGGTGCAAGCCAGGAGAAAAAGAATATTTTGCACACCAACAGTTTTGTAATTTTTTGTTACTAAATAGCAAACTATATTTATAAATTTGATAATTTAGTTCGCATTCTTGACTAGATCAAGGTAAAATTGAATTATACTAATAGAATATTAAATGGTCTTGAAGTTCCACAGTCTTATTGTTTTAATTTAAATAAGTTAAAGTATAATAATTTTAAACTTTCAATAAGAGATTACATAATAAAAAAATAAGTTAAGTATTAAAATGTTCAAAATTTTTATTGAAGAAAAGAAAGATATAAAACATTTCATGTTGCATACTATCCCTAATAAATTTCACTAATATTATTTGTCTACAAATGATAAGTATCATGGCTTACTAAAACTTATCAAAGAACCCAAAAAATAAAACTATGGAACTATGCTAGTCAAAACTCTTGACTAGCATAGTCAAAAGTGATATTTAATGACAAAAATATTCTTGCATTGCAGACAAAATGCTGTCAACTATCTGTTTACTGGCATTAACCATCCACCTGGCTAGTGGAACAATTGAACTACAAGCTCCCAATGGTCAACCAGTGGCCAGCTACAAAGCCGCTCTGTATTGGAACACTCGTCGAATAGTGATTGATCCACCAATAAAAGCTGTCATAAAACAATCCAAAGGAGATCATGGCACTTCATCTTCGTCGGCTAGTTTGATCTGCGGCTTTCAACTGCACCAGCGAGACGGCGTGGCGTCTGTGCCTGTTGAGATTCGTTTGAGCAATCCGGTGCAAGGCACTGGCCACCTGTTTGCTAAGGACGGCATGGATTTGTCTGTTTATGGTTAGTCTGGTTTTTAGCTAGTTTTTTAGTTTGAATCGGGTGAAAATCATTTATATCAGGCTGAAAATTTTACCTTGATAGCTGTACTCTCTGTCAAAAATGATTTCCCTTTTAATTAGAAACTTCACTCGCCTATTCGTTTAAATGTTTCTTTTTGTTTTTATTATAAATCTATGGGGATTTCCCTGTTAAATACTTAGATTTTTCTCTCTGGAAAGGGATTTCTTTCTTAGGTTTTAAGTTTTTCCTTTTGGATTTAGGATTTCTGGTTTTGATTGAATGAGGGATTTCCATCTTAGCCTTTAGGATTTATCTCTTCAATAAAGGGATTCCCTCTGCGTTTTGGGATTTCCCTCTGGGTTTTACAATTTCCCTCTTTGATAGCTAATGGGATTTCCTCTTTTGGTTTTGGGATTTCCCTCTTCGACAAATGAGATTCCCTAGTTGAGTTTTGAGATTTTTTCTTCGACAAATATATATATATATCCTTTTTGGGATTTGGGATCTTCCTTTTCGGTAAACGGATTCCCTCTTTGGGTTTTGGGATTTCCCTCATCTATAAATGAATTCCCCCTTTGGGTTTTGGGATTTCCCTCTTCGATAAAGGGATTCCCTCTTCGATAATCTGATTTACCCCTTGAGTTTTGGGACTTTCATCTTAAATACAGGGATTTCCCTCTTAGGTACTGAAATGCTCTTTTCTTTCATCCCTCTTTCAAATGGGAGAGGGGATTTGCAGTTCAACTGCAAACTCGTCAAATAAGCTATTGTTTTTTAAGTAATATTTTTTTGACCAACGTTGCACTATAATATGATCCATAAGAGCTTAAAAACCCCAAATTAAAATTGTAGGCGGCAGCACCAACGAAACATTCTTCGACTTCGACATATCGGCTTTCGATTGCGAGCGCCCGATGGACCAGTCGAGTCGAATTCCCGTTATGCTCCGCGTCACCGAATGGGAAACGCCGAAATTCACTCATCCCGAAGGTTATACGGCTAAAATCTCCCAGTCGGCATCTGTTGGTACTGACGTACTGAAAATTGAAGCATTCGAGTCGCATAAATCTGCGGATATTTGTCGCTACGAGATTGAGAATGAGCCTATGTCGCTTGGCGGGGAGGGTCCCGTTGTGCCGTTTGATATTGATGGCAATGGTGAGTCTATTAGGGGGATAAATGTTTGCCGTTAATACAGAGTATTTTGCGGTGCTAATTTTCCCCAGGCGGATAATTATTTAGTATTAAGCGAGGGATTATCGTGTACTAATCTATCACGAAGAGATTATATTGTGAGAATCTATCACGAGGGGATTATCATGTGATAATCCTTTATAAAGGGATTATCGTGTGCTAATTTATCAAGAATGGATTATCGTGTGCTAATCTTTCAAGAAGGGATTAATGTGTGCTAATCTATCAAAAATGGATTCTCGTGTGCTTATCTATCAAAAAGAGATTATCGTGTGCTAATCTATCACGAGGGGATTATCGTGTGCTAATCTATCAAAAATGGATTATCGTGTGCCAATCTATCAAGAAGGTATTATCCTGTGCTAATCTATCACGAAGGGATTATCGGGTGCTAATCTATTAAGAAGGGATTATCGTGTGCTTATCTATCAAGAAGGGATTGTCGTGTGCTAATCTATCAAGTAGGGATTATCGTGTGCTAATCTATCAAGTAGGGATTATCGTGTGCTAATCTATTAAGAAGGGATTATCGTGTGCTTATCTTTCAATAAGGGATTATCGTGTGTTGATGCATCAAGAAAGGATTATCGTGTGCTAATTTATTAAGAATGGATTATCGTGTGCTTATCTATCAAGAATGGATTATCGTGCGTTAATGCATCAAGAAGGGATTATCGTTTGCTAATCTATAAAGAAGGGATTATCGTGTGCTGATCTATCACGAAGGGATTATTCTTCCTGTGATACTATTCCTCAAGCTGTACTATAATGCTGCTCTCTCAGACTTGTCTTAATTAATTAAACCAAAAGACTCGAGCGTCTTCTTGTCTGTTTTTTATCCAGCTCCTCATTTTATGCCCATTTGTCGCTGTTAATGGCCCTAGCTAATTACTGTTTGATTAGACTAGAGGCAGCAGCTCTTTGATTTTCTTAATCAAATGTGACAAGCAGAGTGCATCTGAGAGTTGCTAGCTACCCCAGAGCCTGAGGGTTCAAAGCGGATAGCTAGTTTTAGAAAATTGCTATCTTATCTGGCATGTCACACATTTTAGGTTTTGAAAAATCCTACTTTAGTGAGAAGCTGCCCTCTCTGAACTTACCAATCCTTCTGTGGGAAAAATTTCCCCTACGTCTAAACTTTCCAATCCTTCAGTAGGAAGAATCTTCCCTCCGTCTGAACTTTCCAATCATTCAGTGGGAAGAATTTTCTTTCCATCAACTTTCCAATCCTTCAGTGGGAAAAATCTCCCCTCCGTCTGAACTTTCCAATCCTTCAGTGGGAAGAATCTTCCCTCCGTCTGAACTTTCCAATCCTTCAGTGGGAAGAATATCCCCACTCTGATTTTTCTATCCTTTAATGGGAAGAATCTCCCCTCCGTCTGACCTTTCTAATCCTTCAGTGGAAAGAATATCCCCACTTACATTTTCTAATCCTTCAGTGGGAAGAATCTCCCTCCCTCTGATCTTCCCAAATTAGCTATTCAATGGGAAGAATCTCCCCTTTTTCTGAACGTCCAATGCTTCATTGGGAAGAATCTCCCTCCCTCTGAACTTCCCAAAATAATTCAGTGGGAAGAATCTCCCCTTCTTCTGAATTTTCCAATGCTTCATTTGTGAAGAATCTCCTCTCCCTCTAAACTTCCCCATCCTTCAGTGGGAAGAATATCCCCACTCTGATTTTTTTAATCCTTACGTGAGTAGAATCTCTCCCTAAACCTCCCAACACTTCAGTGTCAAGAGGCTCCCCCTATTAAATAATCTTTACTAATCACTATATCTAATAATCCGCCTCTAAAAAACCCAGGCAAAATCCGTCTGAAGACGCCTCTAGTACCAACCGAAAAGGAGCAGCACTTCAACCTTCGCGTCACCGCAATCGATTGCAACGTGCCGGAATCGCGTAAATCCTACGTTTCCGTTTTTATTGTCGCCGAGCCGTCGGTTGCTAGGCAACAGAAATCAACAGCAGCTTCGAAGGATTCGTCTGCGAAAGCGACTCTAACTGCCGAATGGATGAGTAAGTTTGATTTTTATTCGCTGTAACTGAAAAAAAACACAAGAAGCATTTGAATTTTTTATGAAGTGTAGCAGGTAGTGTGGAAAAAAATTCAAACCTAGCACTCTACTGTAGAGAGAAAAATTGATTTAATTTGATCACTCTGCGTGCAAATAAAATAAATAAATCAAATCAAAAATGATAGATTTCTCTTTCGTTTTCTCTTTCGTTTTCGAAATTCCCTTTCTGTCTGTACTTTCTGGCAGTTTTCCTACTAGGAGACAGAGAGAGGCCTGTGGCAGAAAATCACAAAAATATACCCACCAGAAATGAGTAGATAGCTGGTTGAACAACATAGGTTAATCCAACCTATGGAGTTGTAGCCTAGTGGCTAGGGCGCCTGCCTCATGACCGGAAGGTCGTGAGTTCGAGCCCCTGCTCTAGGAGACAATTTGTGCCCTTAATCCCGCATTGCTTCAGTCCACCCAGCTGAGATCGGGTACCAGTTTGAGCTGGGTAAATTTAGTGTGGGTGTTGCGGCCCCTCCAGCCCGTCAGGCTGAAAGCTGCGGCTGTGCCGTGGGCTGTACATCTATCTGATCGAAAGGTCGGGTGTCTAAATTTATATTTATATTTTTTTTAACCCAACGAATTAACAGTCGGTTCAAAAGTTAAAAAAATTCCGTTATTTTTTTAACGATAAAAGGTTAGTTTTTTGGGTAGTCCGTTAAATTTAATCAGTTCCGTTAGTTTTCATTCAATCTAGTTGGGAAATCAAAAGAAGCCAAAAGAAAACAGCTGCGGCTAGTTATGGCTAACGAAGTGTTAGCTTATTCTTGGAAAATAACTTTAACAGACTGGTCATTAACGATATTGACGTTAAGAAAGTACGACATAGAGTCAGTATTAAACCGTTTTTTAATTCATCAATTATTTTTTTAACATGACTAACTACGTGTATAGTTAAGTGTCCGTAAAATAATTTAAATCCAGTCTCTGCCTAGGCATGCCTATATCTCTATGCATAAATACACGCAGAGCGCTTCGTGACTTTGATTCTCATTTATCGCTCTCTCTCTCTCTCTCTCTGTGCGTTGTGTGGGTGCCAGGTTTGTAATTCCCTTCCAATACTCAGTTTTTTATTATGAGAGAGAGAGATTCACAACCTGTGCTAGTGAATAAATGAATGCGCTATTACGTAGAAATAAAATCTCTTTCTGTCTCTTGGCTGTATTCTTATAGGCTCGCTGATAAATAATGAGGTTTTTTATTTTCTAATAAAATTTTACGAGATTTCAATACCAGTATGGCGAAAAGTACATTTTTTAGAGAAAATAACTGTGACAGTATTGAAAGTTTAAAGTTTTTAGTTTCAATCGCAGAAAAATTCATTTTCAGAAGAATTATTTTTTTCTCTCGTAACCCAGTCATTCCGTAATGAATTGCTTTGGTAAAGAAAACCACGCTTTTTTAGCGATAAATGGCTTACTGTTTGTTGAACGTGAATTTTCTGACGCGGTTAGATGACTAGGGAGTTTTTTCTCTTTCAAAACAAAGATTGATCGCCTTAACAAAAAATAAGTTCTTGGTTCAGTCAAAGATTCTCGGCTGTTTTAGTGTGTAGTTTATAGCAGATCTTTTAGTTCTAATCCCACTTTAATCAAACGGTTTTATTGGTTTTAGCTTTATTTCAGCAATATTGTTTTAGCGCCAAACTCATATCCATAACGCCAAACTCATATCAATAGCGCTAAACTCATATCAATAGCGCCAAACTCATATCAATAGCGCCAAACTCATATCAATAGCTCCAAACTCATATCAATAGCGCTAAACTCATATCAATAGCGCCAAACTCATATCAATAGCGCCAAACTCATATCAATAGCGCCAAACTCATATCAATAGCGCCAAACTCATATCAATAGCGCCAAACTCATATCAATAGCACCAAACTCATATCAATAGCGCCAAACTCATATCAATAGCGCCAAACTCATATCAATAGCTCCAAACTCATATCAATAGCGCCAAACTCATATCAATAGCGCCAAACTCATATCAATAGCGCCAAACTCATATCAATAGCTCCAAACTCATATCAATAGCGCCAAACTCATATCAATGGCGCCAAACTCATATCAATAGCGCCAAACTCATATCAATAGCGCCAAACTCATATCAATAGCGCCAAACTCATATCAATAGCGCCAAACTCATATCAATAGCGCCAAACTCATATCAATAGCGCCAAACTCATATCAATAGCGCCAAACTCATATCAATAGCGCCAAACTCATATCAATAGCGCCAAACTCATATCAATAGCGCCAAACTCATATCAATAGCGCCAAACTCATATCAATAGCGCCAAACTCATATCAATAGCGCCAAACTCATATCAATAGCTCCAAACTCATATCAATGGCGCCAAACTCATATCAATAGCGCCAAACTCATATCAATAGCGCCAAACTCATATCAATAGCGCCAAACTCATATCAATAGCGCCAAACTCATATCAATGGCGCCAAACTCATATCAATAGCGCTAAACTCATATCAATAGCGCCAAACTCATATCAATAGCGCCAAACTCATATCAATAGCGCCAAACTCATATCAATAGCGCCAAACTCATATCAATAGCGCCAAACTCATATCAATAGCGCCAAACTCATATCAATAGCGCCAAACTCATATCAATAGCTCCAAACTCATATCAATAGCGCTAAACTCATATCAATAGCGCCAAACTCATATCAATAGCGCCAAACTCATATCAATAGCGCCAAACTCATATCAATAGCGCCAAACTCATATCAATAGCGCCAAACTCATATCAATAGCGCCAAACTCATATCAATAGCTCCAAACTCATATCAATAGCGCCAAACTCATATCAATAGCGCTAAACTCATATCAATGGCGCCAAACTCATATCAATAGCGCCAAACTCATATCAATAGCGCCAAACTCATATCAATAGCGCCAAACTCATATCAATAGCGCCAAACTCATATCAATAGCGCCAAACTCATATCAATAGCGCCAAACTCATATCAATAGCGCCAAACTCATATCAATAGCTCCAAACTCATATCAATAGCGCCAAACTCATATCAATAGCTCCAAACTCATATCAATAGCGCCAAACTCATATCAATAGCGCTAAACTCATATCAATGGCGCCAAACTCATATCAATAGCGCCAAACTCATATCAATAGCGCCAAACTCATATCAATAGCGCCAAACTCATATCAATAGCTCCAAACTCATATCAATAGCGCCAAACTCATATCAATAGCGCCAAACTCATATCAATAGCGCCAAACTCATATCAATAGCGCCAAACTCATATCAATAGCGCCAAACTCATATCAATAGCGCCAAACTCATATCAATAGCGCCAAACTCATATCAATAGCGCCAAACTCATATCAATAGCTCCAAACTCATATCAATAGCGCCAAACTCATATCAATAGCGCCAAACTCATATCAATAGCGCCAAACTCATATCAATAGCGCCAAACTCATATCAATAGCGCCAAACTCATATCAATAGCGCCAAACTCATATCAATAGCGCCAAACTCATATCAATAGCGCCAAACTCATATCAATAGCGCCAAACTCATATCAATAGCGCCAAACTCATATCAATAGCGCCAAACTCATATCAATAGCGCCAAACTCATATCAATAGCGCCAAACTCATATCAATAGCGCCAAACTCATATCAATAGCGCCAAACTCATATCAATAGCGCCAAACTCATATCAATAGCTCCAAACTCATATCAATAGCGCCAAACTCATATCAATAGCTCCAAACTCATATCAATAGCGCCAAACTCATATCAATAGCGCCAAACTCATATCAATAGCTCCAAACTCATATCAATAGCGCCAAAACTCATATCAATAGCGCCAAACTCATATCAATAGCGCCAAACTCATATCAATAGCGCCAAACTCATATCAATAGCGCCAAACTCATATCAATAGCGCCAAACTCATATCAATAGCGCCAAACTCATATCAATAGCGCCAAACTCATATCAATAGCGCCAAACTCATATCAATAGCGCTAAACTCATATCAATAGCGCCAAACTCATATCAATAGCGCCAAAGTGAAATCAACAGCGCCTAACTGTGAGTCATGCGACTTTATTATTGGAAAAAATCCGCAATCGATAAATCGATTGAACATTTCAATTTTTCCCAGAACAGTTTAGATGCCTTTTACTTGTACAATGCTGTACACTAAGGATAATGTACATCTAATCTGTACAGCTTTGCCCTGCCTTGGATTTCGATTTGCCTTTTTGAGCTTCTCTTCTAAAACGATATAAAGCGTGTAGGGTAGGTTCTTGCTTTCTGTCTCTCTGTCTCTCTTTCTCTCACTATTTTCTGCCTTGAGGGAATCAAACTAATGCGTAAAGAGGAATGGAAGTTTTATATTTTCTGTTCTACTGGACTTTGGACGTGTCCCGATGAGTAATCATCTTGTATCTGCTTGTGTCTCTCCCCTTACGCTAGCGACTGTCCCTTGCTCAACTCACTTTCTGTCACTTTACTTTACTCGCCTCATGCTTACTGCTTCTCGCTCTCTGTCTCGTGTTACTTTCGTTTCGGCCTGAAAAAACTCTCTCCCTCCGCTTGACACCCCGTCAGTCTCTCGAGCTCACCACACGAAGGCACATTTGCTTTTAGCTGTAGTAGACAATTATATAGATGGATAGCTCGATAGATAGATAGATAGATAGTTAGTTAGTTAGTTAGTTAGTTAGTTAGTTAGATAGATAGATAGATAGATAGATAGATAGATAGATAGATAGATAGTTAGTTAGTTAGATAGATAGATAGATAGATAGATAAATTTATTGATAGATAGATAGATAAATTTATAGATAGATAGATAGATAGATAGATAGATAGATAGATAGATAGATAGATAAATTTATAGATAGATAGATAGATAGATAGATAGATAGATAGATAGATAGATAGATAGACAGACAGATAGATAGATAGATAGATAGATAGATGGATAGATAGATGGATAAATAAATTGATAGATAGGTAGACAGTGTAAACGAATAGTTTGTTTTAGCTAGTAAATTAAAAATCAGAGATCAGCTTTTTATAATTAGAAAGGCTTTTTGATTCCAGTCAAGAAATTTTTTTCATTTCTCCATCACTGAAAGCCTCGAGATATATTGCCCAATTTCCTGAGTAAACTCTGGCCATTAAAAATCTCTGGTTGTAAATTTTGTACTGCAGCTTGTTTTTTAACCGGAATCGTGGTACTGAAGAATTAATTAAATTTCTATTTTAAGTACAAACAAGAGCTTTTATGTAGATGTTGGATGACTCATTGATTCGATTCATTGGGTGACCCTGCGTCTGTGTGTGTGTTTTATCTAGATATTATATCTTATTTCTGCACTGAGCTGAGTAGGCCAGGGCGAGGGCTGCTATAGCTTCTAGTGTGGGCCTGCCTGCCTGACTGTCCGTCTGACTGACTGTCTGTCTCAGACCCGCTGCAATCTAATAGTCTGGTCTGAAGGGAAGGCAAGCGGGATGACCCAGTCCTCGTATGTCATTTCTCCTCATCCCAAAAATCCTCCCCCCCCCCTTTAGCTCACATTAGAATTAAGGGAGCGACTAAGAGGAAATGAGCGCAATAGGGATAAATCCCTAAGGGAGGGGAGTAGATTTTTGGCCCTGTCCGTTACCCTACTGACTTTATTACAATCCTATTTTTCTAAATCCTACGTCAAAAATATCGTCCAGTAATTTCTCCCGATTAATTTTGCTTTGGCCTCTCTCTATCAAGGCGGATTTCCTATCTTAACCGCAGTACGTGTTGTTTTCGTTTGCTGCCCTGCAGTGCGCGCCGCCTGTTAACTGCATTTTGATGGATAAAAAAGCAGAAATTTTTTATTGGTTTGCTTACTATGAAAACACGCGGGTTCGATAGATTTTTAATGATCTTACAACGAAACGAATCAAAGTAATTTCTTAGAATTTGAATTGGCGCCAAAATAGCATTCTACAATTTCTAGTGTCTCTGGTTAGTTGGATGTTCCGATGTAAATGAATTGGCGGATTCTAGGCAAAGACAAGAAACCGAAAAAAAACTAGACCTCCTACTTCACAAATCAAATCTTTATGCGCAGCTGTGGGATTTATTCTTGATTTTATTTACGTCATCCAAAGATTGATAAGTTGGATGAAATTTGCATAAATAAAATTTCTACGTTTTAGTACATCTGCTGATTATACTGACGATGTAAAAAACGATTTATCCTTACTTTTCTACAAATACTACTGTCAGCTGACTTGTCTAGTAGTACAGTCAGATTATTATATCTAAAATTTCGTTTTTTATTAAATTTCAGACGTACCTAGCAAGTTGGTCTATCCGTCATCCAGCGGCGTTAACATTTTTGCTCCCAAAGCCGCTCTGTCAAATCCCAGCGGGAATGGGATAAAAAATTGCGAGCAAAACTCCGCCGCAGTTAAAATCACCGTGCAATCCTCGGCTTGGGATCAGGTGTGCGAGCGCAACGTGCAAAGTCTGTACGAACAGCGAAGCGTGTGTCGTAAGTAAATTTTTTTCGCTAAATTTGTGTGAAGAATATGTACTTGTTATGAGGGATAAGGATAATGAGGGAAGAGATAATGAGGTAAGGGATTATGAAGGAAGGGATAATGAAGAAAGGGATAATAAAGTAAGGGATTATGAAGCGAGGGATAATGGGGGTAGAGATAATGCAGGAAGGAATAATGGGGGTAGGGATAATGAAGAAAGCGATAATGAAGGAAGGGATAACGAGGGAAGGGATAATGAAGGAAGGGATTATGAAGGAAGGGATTATGAAGAAAGGGATAATGAAGGAAGGGATTATGAAAGAAGGGATAATGAGGGAAGGGATAATGAAGGAAGGGATTATGAAGGAAGGGATTATGAAGAAAGGGATAATGAATGAAGGGATAATGAAGGAAGGGATAATGAAGAAAGGGATGATGAAAGAAGGGATAATGAAGGAAGGGATTATGAAAGAAGGGATAATGAAGGAAGGGATAATGAGGGAAGGGATAATGAAGGAAGGGATTATGAAGGAAGGGATTATGAAGAAAGGGATAATGAAGGAAGGGATAATGAAGGAAGGGATAATGAGGTAAGGGATAATGAAGGAAGGGATAATGAAGGAAGGGATTATGAAGAAAGGGATAATGAAGGAAGGGATAATGAAGAAAGGGATTATGAAGGAAGGGATAATGAAGGAAGGGATAATGAGGGAAGGGATAATGAAGGAAGGGATAATGAAGAAAGGGATAATGAAGGAAGGGATAATGAAGGAAGGGATAATGAAGAAAGGGATAATGAAGAAAGAGATAATGAAGGAAGGGATAATGAAGAAAGGGATAATGAAGAAAGGGATAATGAAGAAAGGGATAATGAAGAAAGGGATAATGAAGAAAGGGATAATGAAGGAGGGGATAATGAAGGAAGGGATACCGAGGGAAGGGATAATGAAGAAAGGAATAATGAAGGAAGGGATTATGAAAGAAGGGATAATGAATGAAGGTATGATGAATTAAGGGATAATGAACGAAGAGATTATGAAGGTAGGGATTATGAAGGAAGGGATAATAAAGGAAGGGATAACAAGGCAAAGGATAATGAAGGAAGGGATTATAAAAAAATTAAGGAAAAGATTATACAATAGAGACAATTAAGAAAGAAACTGTGAAAGGGATTTAAGGAGTATCTGTATCCAATCCCCGCAGAGGTGAACGCAGCCTCCGTGGACCTGCTGAACCCGCACTACTCGCCAGCCGCATTAGCCGCCGACTCCGCCGCTGCCACCGTTGACATCTCCCTACCCGATTGCAAATGCTGCAAAGCTGCCGACATTGCAACTGCCCTATTGAAACAGAAACTAGAGCAGCAACAGAAGAAGCTCAAACAGCTGAAAGAAATGCCGAAACCTAAAGAGCATCACAGTTTCGACGGTGTCCAATACTACATGGACGTACCCGATGAGGTAGTGCCGAAATCCCATCTCCTAGGCGATCAATTCACTTTGCACTTTTGGCTGCGGCACGGTCCAATGCGTCGCAATCAACCAAAAGAGCAGATTTTGTGCAGCGCTGACGAGCGCGATCACAATCGGCATCATTATTCGATATTTCTGCACAATTGCAAGCTTATCTTGTTGCTAAGACGAGAATTCGATAAAAATGTTGCTAGCGGTAGTTTGAGTGCCGCGGAATGGCGTTTCCGTTTGAGCGAGGTGTGCGACTCGGACTGGCATCACTACGCCATTAGCTACAGTGCCGGCCGGGTCAAGTTGGACATTGATGGACGGATTTTTGCCGCTTCGCCTGATAATCCTCAGGTAGTTATTGTGAAGTTGTGGGTTGATTAATTGGAGAGATCTCCTGAGATTGATCTATATTATTTGAGATTGATTTGAAGTCCATGAGATTTATCATAAGTCCCTAAGATTGATCTAGAGTCCGTGAGATATGAAATACCTGAGATTGATCTAGAATTCCTGAGATTGATCTAGAATTCCTGAGATTGATCTAGAATTCCTGAGATTAATCTGAAGTCTTTTAAGATTGATCTGGAGTCCTTGAGATTGATCTGAAGTCCTTTAAGATTGAACTGGAGTCCTTTAAGATTGAACTGGAGTCCTTTAAGATTGATCTGGAGTCCTTGAGATTGATCTGGAGTCCTTTAAGATTGATCTGGAGTCCTTGAGATTGATCTGAAGTCCTTTAAGATTGATCTGGAGTCCTTGAGATTGATGTGGAGTCCTTGAGATTGATCTGGAGTCCTTGAGATTGATCTGGAGTCCTTTAAGATTGATCTGGAGTCCTTGAGATTGATCTGAAGTCCTTTAAGATTGATGTGGAGTCCTTGAGATTGATCTGGAGTCCTTGAGATTGATCTGGAGTCCTTTAAGATTGATGTGGAGTCCTTGAGATTGATGTGGAGTCCTTGAGATTGATCTGGAGTCCTTGAGATTGATCTGGAGTCCTTGAGATTGATGTGGAGTCCTTAAAGATTGATCTGGAGTCCTTGAGATTGATCTGGAGTCCTTGAGATTGATCTGGAGTCCTTGAGATTGATGTGGAGTCCTTTAAGATTGATCTGGAGTCCTTGAGATTGATCTGGAGTCCTTGAGATTGATGTGGAGTCCTTGAGATTGATGTGGAGTCCTTGAGATTGATGTGGAGTCCTTGAGATTGATCTGGAGTCCTTGAGATTGATGTGGAGTCCTTGAGATTGATGTGGAGTCCTTGAGATTGATGTGGAGTCCTTGAGATTGATCTGGATTCCTTGAGATTGATCTGGAGTCCTTGAGATTGATGTGGAGTCCTTAAAGATTGATCTGGAGTCCTTAAAGATTGATCTGGAGTCCTTAAAGATTGATCTTGAGTCCTTAAAGATTGATCTGTAGTCCTTAAAGATTGATCTGGAGTCCTTAAAGATTGATCTGGAGTCCTTAAAGATTGATTTGGAGTCCTTGAGATTGATGTGGAGTCCTTGAGATTGATGTGGAGTCCTTAAAGATTGATCTGGAGTCCTTAAAGATTGATCTGGAGTCCTTGAGATTGATCTGAAATCCTTCAGATTGATCTTGAGTCCTTAAAGATTGATCTGGAGTCCTTAAAGATTGATCTGGAGTCCTTGAGATTGATCTGAAGTCCTTCAGATTGATCTGGAGTCCTTAAAGATTGATCTGGAGTCCTTTAAGATTGATCTGGAGTCCTTGAGATTGATCTAGAATTCCTAAAATTGATCTAGAGTCCCTGAGATTGATCTAGAATTCCTAAAATTGATCTAGAGTCCCTGAGATTGATTTAGAGTCCTTGAGATTGATTTAGAGTCCTTTTGATTGATCTAGACACCCTAAGATTGATTTAGAGTCCCTGAGATTGCTGTAGAATTTCTGAGATTGATCTGGACTCCCTGAGATTGATCTAAAAAGTCACTCACATTAATACCGCAAGATCAACAGCATCAACCGTCCATACGACTCCCATACAGATCCTAGACGACACCCCGATGCACCGGTCGCCCAGTTCGGCCACCCGACTCACCATCGGCGCCTGCTGGCACGGATCTTCCGGTGTCTATCGCCAGTTCCTCAAAGGCTCCCTAGCCGGTTTGGTTCTGCTGAGAAACAGCCTGGAATCCGACACGGTGATTCACTGTTTGAATCAGTGCCACGAGAAGCTGGATTTTAGTACGAAAACTCAATTGGAGCCGGGAATGAGTGTGTCGCTGAATGCCGATTACACAATGATTGAAATTAAGGGAAGAAATGCTACGGAAGTTGCTAGGCTGCTGCGAAGCATCGGCTACATCAATGCTAGGCGCGGGGATGACGAGCTGAGCGGCGGCAAAGTTACACGAAGCATTCGTTTGGATACTGCCGTTACGTGAGTTTTTATTGATTGATTTTTTTGGTTTATTATTGTCCTTCAATGATCCCCATATTGGTTTATTATTGGCATTCAATAATCCCCACATTAGCTTATAATTGGCCTTCAATAATCCCCATATTGGTTTCTTATTGTCCTTCAAAAATCCCCATATTGGTTTATTACATATTGTCCTTCAATAATCCCCATATTGGTTTATTACATATTGTCCTTCAATAATCCCCATATTTGTTTTTTACATATTGTCCTTCAATAATCCCCATATTGGTTTATTATATATTGTCCTTTAATAATCCCCATATTGGTTTTTAATTGGCATTCAAAAATCCCCATATTGGTTTATTACATATTGTCCTTCAATAATCCCCATATTGGTTTATTATTGGCATTCAATAATCCCCATATTGGTTTATTATTGGCATTCAATAATCCCCATATTGGTTTATTATTGGCATTTAATAATCCCTATATTGGCTTATTATTGTCCTTCAATAATCCCCATATTGGTTTCCCCTAATATTTCCCTAAAAAGTTTTTAACAAACGAAAGCACTCAAACTTTGCAGTTGCACCAACCCCAAGACTAGCGTCACTGTCGAACCCGTCAACATCCCAATCGAGATTGCGGACGCGCCGCCGCCAACTCCGGCAGCCTCCGCCGCACTGCTTGCCGACCGCCTGTGCATCACGGGACCCAATCTAATTCGCTATCGAACCGAGCAGCTGGCCCCTGTGAACGGCGGCGTCAAGTTTCTTGAAGGCCTTGAAATTTCTCTATCGACAATGTCTACTTCAAAACCGTCCTCGCCGCCTCTCACATTGGACGCCTGCGTGCTGAGAACTAGTCCCGACTTCACAGCTGTTGAATCCTTGATTTGGCCAGCTGGTAAAGCTACCGACGTCGGGGTTGAAGGTCGAATCGATCGGCGACAATTGTTGTTGGAAGGCTACGCCACACCTGAGGTTTATGAAAACCTACTGCAACAGGTGGCCTATTCTAATAGCAATCCTATTATTAGGTATCGGATGTTTGTGCTGACTTGCAGTGTTCGCGGCGGTGTCCTTGTTAGTAACGAGTTCTCCGTCAAGGTGAGTGTCGATACAACTTAACTCTTAGTTTTGCATGAATTTATTGATAATTATTATCTATGGCCTGTGATAATCTCGCTATCTATTGCCTGTGATAATCTCTCTATCTATGGCCTGTGATAATCGTTATCTTTGGCCTGTGATAATCGCTATCTATGGCCTGTGATAATCTCTATCTATGGGCTGTGATAATCTTTATCTATGGCCTGTGATAATCTCTATCTATGGCCTGTGATAATCTCTCTATCTATGGCCTGTGATAATCGTTATCTTTGGCCTGTGATAATCGCTATCTATGGCCTGTGATAATCTCTATCTATGGGCTGTGATAATCTTTATCTATGGCCTGTGATAATCGCTATCTATGGCCTGTGATAATCTCTATCTATGGGCTGTGATAATCTTTATCTATGGCCTGTGATAATCTCTATCTATGGCCTGTGATAATCTTTATCTATGGCCTGTGATAATCTTTATCTATGGCCTGTGATAATCATTATCTATGGCCTGTGATAATCTCGCTATCTGTGGCCTGCGATAATCTTGCTATCTGTGGCCTGTGATAATCTCTATCTATGGGCTGTGATAATCTTTATCTATGGGCTGTGATAATCTTTATCTATGGCCTGTGATAATCTCTATCTATGGCCTGTGATAATCTCTATCTATGGGCCTGTGATAATCTTTATCTATGGCCTGTGATAATCTCTATCTATGGCCTGTGATAATCTTTATCTATGGCCTGTGATAATCTTTATCTATGGCCTGTGATAATCATTATCTAGGGCCTGTGATAATCTCGCTATCTGTGGCCTGCGATAATCTTGCTATCTGTGGCCTGTAATAATCTCTATCTATGGGCTGTGATAATCTTTATCTATGGCCTGTGATAATCTCTATCTATGGCCTGTGATAATCGTTATCTTTGGCCTGTGATAATCGCTATCTATGGCCTGTGATAATCTCTATCTATGGGCTGTGATAATCTTTATCTATGGCCTGTGATAATCTCTATCTATGGCCTGTGATAATCTCTATCTATGGCCTGTGATAATCTCTATCTATGGGCTGTGATAATATTTATCTATGGCCTGTGATAATCTCTATCTATGGCCTGTGATAATCTTTATCTATGGCCTGTGATAATCATTATCTATGGCCTGTGATAATCTCGCTATCTGTGGCCTGTGATAATCTCGCTATCTGTGGCCTGCGATAATCTTGCTATCTGTGGCCTGTGATAATCTTTATCTATGGCCTGAGATAATCTTTATCTATGGCCTGAGATAATCGCTATCTATGGCCTGTGATAATCTCTATCTATGGCCTGTGATAATCTCTCTATCTATGGCCTGTGATAATCTCTCTATATGGCCTATGATAATCTTTATATGTGGCCTGTGATAATCTCTATTTATGGCCTGTGATAATCTCTATATGTGGCCTGTGATAATCTTTATTTATGGCCTGTGATAATCTTTATTTATGGCCTGTGATAATCTCTATTTATGGCCTGTGATAATCTCTATTTATGGCCTGTGATAATCTCTATTTATGGCCTGTGATAATCTCTATTTATGGCCTGAGATAATCTCTATGTATGGCTGGTGATAATCTCGCTATCTATGGCCTGTTATAATAATCTCGCTATTTTTAAGTTTTGTGATTATCTCTGTCTATGGCCTGTGTTAATCTCTATCTTTGACTTGTATTAATCTTTATCTATGGCCTGTGATAATCTCGCTATCTGTGGCCTGTGGAAAAATGTTTGCCTGAAACTCTCGTTACTTTAAAGTACATCAAACAGTTTATCATTTTTGCTCGATTCTTGCCAAAAAAACACACGTGACATTTGGTTTGGTTGTAAAACTCGCTTGCGTGTCGCTTGAACCGACTAAAGTGAGCCTGGGATAAATTTATGGCGAGAGAGCTATTTTAAGTGAGGGGACAAAATATTGGGATTTTTAGGCAGTTGGGATATTGCTTTATTATATGCTTTATTATCATAGAAAATTTATACCAAATTAATTTAAATTTCGATAATCCTTTTGGGGAAACACGGAAACTCTTCCCCTTTCAATAAAAAAAAGTTCCCAACTTTTTTTGCAATTAGTTGATTGACTTCTTGTATATATAGGCGTGGATATTGAAGCCCTTGGAAAATTCTTCGAACTTTTTTTCACGACGCACTGACACAGCTAGAAGCGTTTCGTACTGGCAGTTCAGAAAAAAATCCCCTTGGTTTGCTGTTGAATCAGATATGGTAAAAAAGGCAATTTTGGACACCGGTAGAGAAGGATTGGTAGAGGCGGGGAAAAGAAGAGGAAGAGGGGAAGATGTACGCGCGTACGTACGTACGTACGTCAAAAAAATTGTTCGATATTTCTCCCAGTCCGTGGACTAGGGAAGAGAGAGAGAGAGGCGAAAGCAAAACGTTGGGTTGGCTCCGATGGTTGCGTTTAAATTTGGTGCTTCGGGGTGTCGGGGGGGAATTGTGACTCATCATCGCAGACTTTTCTATCCACAACTATATTCGATACCGCACGCAGCTGTCCATCCTCTATCCGTCGCCGAGCGAGTCCGCCAAGCACACTGTTAAAAAACAGCTCCCAGATCCTACGCCGGTTACTATGCCGTTACTAAGCGGATTAAGTCGCGATGACGGATTAAAAATTAATACCGATAATAGTATGGATCGGCAACAGGGTCATCACATGGCCGAGAGTCACGCTGTGAAATCCGCCGGCCAGATTCTGTCTCGCCCGCATCCGGATAGCAACCAAATTGGCGCTCCGATTGCTCCCATAGCTATCGGCTTGGCCTCAGCCGGTCTGCTGATCCTAGCCCTCGGTCTCATGTACCTGCGCTACAGACGTTCGGCTCAGGGCGGCGCTGATTTACTTCGTAAAGTTGGTAGCCGCGGCGGCGGCGGCGTAGGCGGAAAAGTTCTGCCCGTTGATGCGGAATCCCAGGCCGAGATGGAGTGGGATAATTCGGCACTTAATATCACCGTTAATCCGTTGGATAATGAGGTGAGGCGCTTTTGGGTTTGTTTGAACTTGACGGATTGACCGACGGACAGACAGACAGACAGACAGACAGACAGACAGACAGACAGACAGACAGACAGACAGACAGACAGACAGACAGACAGACAGACAGACAGACAGACGACAGACAGACAGACAGATAGACAGACAGACAGACAGACAGACAGAGAGACAGACAGACAGACAGACAGACAGACAGACAGACAGACAGACAGGCAGGCAGACAGACTGATACAAAGACAGAGAGACAGACAGACAGACAGACAGACAGGCAGGCAGACAGACTGATACAAAGACAGAGAGACAGACAGACAGACAGACAAGCAGACATACTGAAAGACAGACAAGCAGACATACTGAAAGACAGACAGTATATTAGATCTCAGCCGGCCTAGAGGCACAGACAAGCACACTAATATATTGGCAGTAAAACAAATCTGTGGAACAGAAAAAGCTGGCACGCATATAATCAAAACAGATTGATCAATCGAAGGACACAAAAATGTATCTAATAAAAATCTTTAAAAAAATAATCTTATAAATGTCTGTAGCACTAGTATTAGACGTGACGTGAGACCTTTACCTACTAAGATTTCATACAAACTCGCACTATGCAAGCCTCTTATAAACTTCTACTATTCTGTAATCATATTTTACAGTATCCATGGTAGCTGTTGCAAGCAAGCGTGAGACTGCCCAATTATAGGGATAGCCGTGGAAAATCTTATTACCACACGCAGGCTAGCGGAGCTCTAGGTCTCACACTCCTAGAAGCTAATAATCCTATTTTTGCTGATCTAATTTGTTTGTTCTCCTTAGTATTACGAGTATTTGGGGAAGTTTCAGCTAGCCGCAAAAATTATCTGATGAAGGCAAACTTTTCCCCGTGTAGTTTTTATTCTATTAATTATCGTCAGCCTTTATTTTATCTCGCATTTGATATTTTACAGGAAGAATCAAATGCTGTTGATTCAGAAGCAGAAGCCTCTGCTCAAAGAGAACTTCTGCCCGACAGAAATGCTGATTAATGTTTAGATTTAGCGTCTTAGGAAAGAGAGAAACCTTCTAATCAACTTTAAGATATGAAGTTTTAACAGCTAATTTTTTCACGCTTAATTTGTTTAATCAACAATTTGTTAAAGTAGATTCTTTATTCAAATTTGTAAATTCAGTTTTTTCTTCTATCGCGCAAATCTAAACTACACTGGGGAATGATTCTAAAAAATAACAAAACATAAAATAACAAAAGTAATATACAATATGCTGACTATGTGTGCCTAACATACTAGTATAACAATAACAACAACAATAATAATAATAAACTAAAACAAAAAACAGGAGAACATGTCTGATTCGGGCAGCGAAGACAACCAAGAAGACGACGATTATGTTGAAGACGAGCTCAATCTGGACAACGGGTCCAGCTGTTCAGATGAAATGGAGGACGATATCGACGGTATGACTGCCTCGGGTCTGTTAATGCAACGCTCAGCTCAAATTGCCAGCTCCGAGGACGAACTGGATGATGATGTTGCCGTGGTTCAGATGGTTACCGGGCCTGAAGCTGTGCGCTATGGCCAGTTGATGCAGCAGAAGCAGAAGCAGCAGCAGCAGCCGCTACCGCAGGAGCCCGTTGTCAAGCAACAGCTAGAATGGGACGACTCGAGCTTGCCTGACGTGTCTCGTCTACCAATCATGCGATCGGCTCATGGGGCTATTTGATACATTTGAGTAATAGATAAAAAATAATACAAACTTTTATAAACTATTGATATTTTATACGTTAACTAAATTTGCTGTCTGCAAAGTTTATAACAAATAAAACAAAAATTCAAAATTAAAACTTTTTTTGTTATTGTTCCTAACGCTTCTGAATATAGTTTGTAGTTTGAAAAAAAATTATAAAAATTTATTGCAATCTCGTTTTTATGACATTACGATAATTAATTTATAAACATTTTCGTGTTTGTCATTTTTGTTTAACTGCTTTGACAAACTATAATGCGTTGTTTTTTGGCTTTTCTACTTAGTAACTAAAAATCGTGATTGATCCATTGACACCATTTTAAATTATCTATGAGTTTAAAAATGTTCATGTTAAACTTTATATTGTATAAAAAAGCTTACAAAAGTTTCTAATTTTCATTCAATGTTTTTATTCAAATGCGCACCCATACCATCGAGCCTATATGATGATTAGTTTTGTGATTTTTTATGAACACGTTTTTGTTATCATTTAGCATTGTACGAGTCATCTAATTTTTGAAACAAATTTTATTTACATTTTTGTATTATTTAATTTTTTTTTGGCTTAAACAAGCAGCTTATAACACTTATCCATTTTTGTTATCACTCTATTATTATAGTCGTTTGCATTCATTGTTATGTAGTATGAGTTATACGCTTTTCATTCGTACAGTTTTTTTTCACCTTTTATTTAATTTTAAGATCTTGAATTTGACGCAGAATTGGATACTGTGCCTAGTCGCAAGCAGCTGAAATTAAATTAACGGAAATTGCATCTTCAAATTACAAATAACAAGGCTCAGTATCAATACTGGACTTTAAAGACTATTTTTATAAAACATTTTAATTACGCAATCCATTCTACCTTCTTCATTGTCACAGTTATTGGCTATTCCACGTTTGTTTTTCGGTTCACACTATCTTTTTGATGCAAATTTTAGAATGTGATTGATTTTCGAGCAGAGCATGTGTGATCCAAATTTTTTTATCGATAGAAATTTAGATGTTTCCAGGATTCAGAACTCACATCGAAGTATGTATCTGACATGTATACTGTTATAGAAATCAATCTTGAACTATATACTGCTTTCTATGTTGTGTATTTCTATCAATTATTTAATGCTTTCCCTTTATTGATTAGAAAGAAAAAAACGACATCTCAATTATTTACATTGTTTTTTTCTGCCGCGTCTGTGAACATATTATCTTACTGTTGTGATAAAAATATCTTTATATCGCAAAAAATTCTATTTTACGTTTTTTTCTATTAACTAACGCTATTATATTCAAGAATCTTTATTAGACGCATAAGGCCTACAGTTAAGCTTTTCATTGTATTTTATTGTATTTTTTCTCGTTGCTATAAAAAATGTAATTGGATCGTCTTAAGCTACAAAAATCGTGTTTTTTGTAATTGTTTAGAAACACATGACGCAAGGGTGTTTAAACTAATTATAAGAAATTTTTGGGAAATGTCTAGAGATACGTTGGAACGATTTTCAACTTCAAGTGAAAAAATTAGTGAATTAAAACGTTTGTTTCTAAACATTTTGGGGTGTTTTTTTCTCATTATAGTCACTCCTCAAATGGTTTTAGTCGTTTGTCATTTTCTTTTATTTTTAAAAAGGTTATTTAGAAAAAGTAATTATAGGTATGTTAAAATCATTTGATTACAAGGAGCACCTTAGAAAAGGCCATAAAGTTATCAAATAAGATAATAGGTTTAACTGTTCAGGTCGTTCTATACATTTCCTAAAGTATTTTTTGACATTTTTTTAAAATTAATAGTTAAGAGAGAAGTCTCGACTATCTAACAAGTCTAGAAGCAACTGTATTTAAGTTTTAGGGAATTTTAATGAAAAGCCAATTTAAAAAATCTTACTTTTCGTTTTATAGCAAATGGTCTCTGACAAGTTTAAATCAAAAGAACGTCATCAAAGTTAAGACGTTTAATGATCTCAATACCACAGAGCTACTTAAAACAAATTGCCGTCAATTTCTAGACCACTTGAAATTTATAAATTTATTTTTTTTAGCTGAAATTGGCCTTCAATGAGTTTATGTATAAATTCAGTTACTTACTCTTAGAATCTCCTCGTATTATAAGATTGGCTAGCTGCTAATATTTAGTATATAGGACTAGTCATTCTGCCCCCCCTCAGTCGATACGCTGTTAGTATTTTAATGCGAATATCAGTATTGAAGTGTCAATATTAAATGTTGCGCTTCACCTTCCAGTCATCCGAACAGGAAGAAGTGACGCAAGCTCCGCAGCAGCAGGCTGAGGAGCCAACAGCGCAGCAGACAGAACAAACAAGCGCGCATGATGAATCTGCTAAAGCAGAAGAATCTGCTGAAGCAGAAACGAAAGACTCTGCCTCTGCCGCTACTGCCGCCGCCCACGCAGCAGAAGCAGCACCGGCAGCTGCGCAATTGAACGAGAAAATCACAATCCTACTGCGACCCACAGGCAATGCGCCGATACTAACCAAAAAGAAATGGGTTGTATCCCGACATCAGAAAGTTGGCTGGGTTAGCGATTTCGTTAAAAAGGCATTGAAATGCCAGCCAGATGAATCGCTGTTTCTCTACGTCAATCAGGCATTTGTGCCGGCCCCGGATAGGGATTTTGGCGGCCTGTACGACTGTTTTGGCATGGACGGCAAGCTTATATTGCACTATTGCAAGACTCAGGCCTGGGGTTGAAGTAGGGAGGGATGGAGATTAGATGAGAGCTAATTACATTTTGATTGTGGCACTAAACTAATTATAAAACGTTACTCTAAAAAAACTAAAATATTCAGAAAAAACTTATATCTAAGTAAAAGTTTTTTATGTCTAATCGCTTTGTTCATTGTTGAAAACAATGGATAAAAATTAAAAATTTTTAAGTTTTCCAATAATAGTTTGTATACTATTAATCATTAACTGCAGAGCACAATGGACTTTAATCACAGTATGAATCAATTATATAATATTATTTTACATGCATGCTTCATTAAATTGAATAAATCTAATTGATTTTATTCGGCGCATTTAAATAAAAAATATAAAATGAATTGCTAACTAGAATTTTGCATATTATTTATTTAACTTGTCTCTTTTTATTTGTTTTATTGTTCTGTAAAAGATTTTTTTTTAAATGATAGTTTCGCGCCCGCAACTTTCAATTTATGAATTTTTTATCTACTATGATATTTTCAGCTAAACTAACCGCCTGGCCATCAAAGGATGAAGTTCAGAATTTTCGGCGACCTAGATTGTCCAGACTGGCTACTTGCCGAGGTTTTTGCCATGTCGAAACTGTCAGTTGTAAAACTACGTTTAGTTTGTTCCGCTTTGGTGAAACATTTATCTTCCACAAGCTCAACTAGCGTCGATAATAACCTTGACAACAACAACACTGACGCCGCTCTCCTAGCAACAGTTGCTAAGCACACTTCGGACGCTAAATTTTCTGATAGCGATAATCAAGCGTTAATATCGGCACTGACGCAATTATTTACATCGGCTAATAAATATTCGGCCAGTCCGGACACACTGGGCGAAGAATTGCAGCAGCTCGGACTGCCGAAAGAGCACGCCGGGCAAATTGTTCGAGTCTATACTGACGCAAATGCCGCCCTGACAGAGTACGCCTATGCCAGGGAGCTTAGACTGTCTCGACTGGCGTCCTGCGATTGGACCTTGCGATTGTTGATGTCGCCGCATTCTGGACTAAATAGTTTGCCGCAGGTTCGGTTCAAGCTTGGCATTGTTGGTTGTTACCATGGTGATAGTGAGGGTGTTGAGTCTGTCGAGTTTGAGGCTAGCGAACAGAGGTTGCGCTTGTTGAAGCACGAGACTGCCCGACTGCTGGCTTTGATGGAACAGACTATGAGGACTGGATGAAGGATTGCATCGCCAAAATTATTGCTAAGGTGATAAATCTACTTATAGTAGTGTAGAGCGCACAGTTCTCAAGCAATAAGCTCTTGTAGGTCTTTCCAATGAAAAACAATATGAAAAAATTCTAATTTCTGATCAACAGTTAGAGTTCTGTATGATTTGGTGCTCAAATGAAACGACCGAACATTTTTAAACATTTGATTTTTACTGTTGTTATTCAGTGTAAAATAAAAAATACATTGTGTCACTCGATAAAATACAATAGATTATTAATTTATACATTTGTTAACATGTACTGGCATAGCTAGTGACTGGTTTTGATTATTTATTTTTTTTATCTTCAAGAAAATTTTAAGGTGTCTTGTTTGAGGTGTGATTCTGTGAATAGCGCGTATAATCAAAACTAATCCGAGGTTTCTCTTAGAGTACAGGCCAGGGGTTGTTGGTTAATGTGAAACTATTAACGTCAAACCTGACTATACGCAGGGTGTACTTTTACCATGATGAGCCAAAATCCAATGTACTCAGTGTAAATTGATCACGATGTTCAAACTCACCAGTAAGGAGTGTACATTTACCATTAAGTTCATCCCCAATTTACGCAGAGTGTACATTAACCATTAAGCTAACCCCAATGTACGCAGAGTGTACATTAACCATTAAACTTACCCCAATGTACGCAGAGTGTACATTAACCATTAAGCTTACCCCAATGTACACAGAGTGTACATTAACCATTAAACTTACCCCAATGTACGCAGAGTGTACATTAACCATTAAGCTTACCCCAATGTACGCAGAGTGTACATTAACCATTAAACTTACCCCAATGTACGCAGAGTGTACATTAACCATTAAGCTTACCCCAATGTACGCAGAGTGTACATTAACCATTAAACTTACCCCAATGTACGCAGAGTGTACATTAACCATTAAGCTTACCCCAATGTACGCAGAGTGTACATTAACCATTAAACTTACCCCAATGTACGCAGAGTGTACATTAACCATTAAGCTTACCCCAATGTACGCAGAGTGTACATTAACCATTAAACTTACCCCAATGTACGCAGAGTGTACATTAACCATTAAACTTACCCCAATGCACGCAGAGTGTACATTAACCATTAAGCTTACCCCAATGTACACAGAGTGTACATTAACCATTAAGCTAACCCCAATGTACGCAGAGTGTACATTAACCATTAAGCTTACCCCAATGTACGCAGAGTGTACATTAACCATTAAGCTAACCCCAATGTACGCAGAATGTACATTAACCATTAAGCCCATTTACAATGTACGCAGAGTGTACATTGATCGACGATGAGTTAGGCAGAAAAGATAAAGATGCGTTTGTTTGCTATCCACATCAAGCTGTGGTTAAAGCGTAAAAAAACTTTCTTATTTAAACGTTTATACTTTTCTTTTTTGCAGACACCTTTGCCCAGCAACAAATTTCAATCAAAGTAAGAAAATAAATAACACAAAAACATGAAACCGCCAGCAGCAGCTCAGGACTCAGCCGTCATCGATATGGACGACGTTGAAATGACTGTAGAATCCGAAGGCAGCAGCCGAGGTCAGCAGCAGCAGCAGCAGCAGCAACAGCAGGGCGGCCCAGATCTCTACAAAGCCATCCGGGATAACATGTCCTCAATTGTGTGGCAGGAGGGCACTAGGAAAGCCAAGACAGCGTTCTCTTCTTACGCCAATGTCGACCTATTGCGACCCTATTTTGACGTGCAACCAATGGAAGTGGCAAATCGTTTGTTATTCTCATTTGTACCGGCTCGCGTATCCAATGACGCTAATAAAATTCATTCGGAATTATACGGCCCAGTGATGACCTGTTTCACTCTGGTGGCTGTACTGCTGTACGAAATGAAATCCTCCGATCATCGAGTGCAGGAAGGCACCCTGATGGGCTCGGCTATGGTGACTGTGTTCGGCTATTGGCTAGGCGTTTCCGCTCTAGTTTGGCTTGTAGCTTACATCTGCAATGCTCAGGTTAAGCCGATTCAAGTGGCCACTCTGATTGGCTACGCTCTGACTAGTCACGTGGCCGTTGTACTTTTAACTACGCTATTTCATTCTACAGAGTCGCACAAATTGTTCTATTTGCTATGGACTGTGCTGGGAGGATTGACAACGCTGAAACTTGTCAGCACGTTTGTGGTCAGGACGCCTGGTCATACTGAGCGAATTGTTTTGTGCGCTCTGGTTGCCATACTGCACATGCTGTTCCTGCTGTATTTGCACTTTGCCTATCACAAAATTGTGTCGGGTGAGTTTATTCTAGCCTTTTGTTTCGTGTTTTATTGGTGATTGATCATTTTAGTGTGTGGAAAAATTTTCTGTCTTTTCATGTACTTCTGTCTGTTAGTCTTTCTGTCCGTCTGTCTGTCTGTCTGTCTGTCTGTCTGTCTGTCTGTCTGTCTGTCTGTCTGTCTGTCTGTCTGTCTGTTAGTCTTTCTGTCTGTCTGTCTGTCTGTCTGTCTGTCTGTCTGTCTGTCTGTCTGTCTGTCTGTCTGTCTGTCTGTCTGTCTGTCTGTCTGTCTGTCTGTCTGTCTGTCTGTCCGTCCGTCCGTCCGTCCGTCCGTCTGTCTGTCTGACTATCTGTCTCTATCTGTCTGTCTGTCTGTCTGTCTGAGTATGTCTGTCTGTCTGTACATTCCTTTGAACAATCAATACAATGCGTCGATCACCTCGTCCGCATTGCAGACCTGAGCGAAGTGCTGGAGCAGAAGATCGGCATGAAGCACGCCGTGGCCCAAGCGGGCCTGCCCCTCGGCAACGACGCCGCAGCCGCCGCTGCTCCGGCCAAAGCGGCCGCTTCAGCCATTGGAGCAGCCCCGATGCTGTCAAAGGCGTCTTAATAAGTTTGCGACTTTGTTTTGGACTGAAAACAGACTGGAAAAGATTTTGATTTTTCTAACTTAACTTAGTTGTATCATCTAAATTTGCCTTCTGTTTGTTTGTGTTTTATTTTAGTTTCCACATAGTTTGTTACTTTGGATTCTAGTTTTGATGTGTCTGCGCAGGTACAAGCTATCAAAGCTTGGCGCTACAGCTTAGCGCTAACTACGAGTATATAAGAGACAGTGATCAGTGTATTTCTGCATGAAATAACTTATTTACTATGGTGTCTTAGGTGTACATCGTTTCTCTTTGGTATTTCATGGTTTTCTGGTAATTTGTCTATTCTTCGAACTTAGACAATTTGTTCTTAACGGTAGTTTCCTTCATTGTCAACCATTGTTTAATCTAAGTTTTTTATTTGCCATTGCCGCTGTCAATAAATACGCAGATTAAAAAACGATTTACCATTTATTGTAATAAGAATGTCAAATTTATAAACGAAATGGCCAATTAAATCGTAAATTTTTAATCTAATACTTTGTTTTTTTCTACTAACAATTATTCTAATTATTTAAAGATTTTTAAGAAATCCTATCTAAAGAACATTTTACACAAAGAACTGAACTAGCCAAAGGTTTAGGACTTAGTTTGTATGAATGATGATTTAACATTGGGTGAAAAATAAGCTATAGTCTGGAGGCCGAAATAGAGGCCAAAGTTTGGACAGTGTTTAAATACTAATATATGCAGTTTTTAGCATACATTTTTATTATACACAAAAAACTTCAGCCAGTTATGCTTGTAGTAGCTATTTGTTACTGTGTTCGTCTACTGGAAACGATCGTAAAACAGTTATTTTTTTAAGATTGGGTATTATCTAAAAATTTACCAGAAACCTTTTATGCATAGTGATAAGTGAAGTGGAAGATCATTAGAGCCTTCCATCTGCTATGCCTCTATTTCTGCCTGATTATTTTTGCTCTTCAGTTTTATAAAGTCTTTCGTCTTTGATAATCTATAAAAAAATGAGTGCATCGTCCCAATATAGAAAAGCTTTATTTTCATTGATGGGATGACAATTTAGTCAAAAGGCCCTGCAAGATTCATGATGAAGACACGAAAATTTTCGATTTCGGATGGCTTTTTAACAGTTAACGTCCACTATCTTCGAGCCAGCTGCAGGATTTTCCAAGTTGGTTTGAAAGCATTCGTTTTCGGATTGGCCATACTTAACTGTTAAATAGTAAAACAAGACTTTATAAAATATATATTTTATTGTTCTTTGCATTGGTTGCTTCTGCTATTGATGTGTTACTTTAGGAATTAGTATGCTGCCCTAATTTTACTTACTTATTTAATAGTGTAAAATTATGACTAACTAACTTATAGATAATACTTTTAATTTCTACTTTTTATGGTATTTTTAACGATCTGTATCTATTTTTAGTAATTTTGACTTCACTACGTGGTGAGAGTGAGACTGACTCAGATAGCATCAGATAGTTATTTTTTTACAGCCAATTTTCATTAAAGCCATGTGGCATTCCGCTTAATAGGTTTTGTTTAAATTAATAGTGTACTTATATATTTCCTATTCCTGAAAAATTATCTCCAAGATGGCAAGAAATGTTTATGGCACTAAAATAAGAATCATTGTATTTGGTTTAAAAATTTTCCTGCTTGGTCTATGATTTTACTATTTACTAGATTACTAGCTAATACATAATAGGCCTATATTTATTAAGCTTTTATTACATTTTCTACCAAAGTATTTTAAAATAAAGTCTAAAGCAATTATTATTTATTTTGGGATTCTGGCTGTTTTTGACAAAAAAATATATTTAGCAACAATCTAGCTGGGCAGACTTAGTGATGTATATGTTATATCTATGTTAAAATTTGTCACAATATTTTATAATGAATAATAATATTTTTTAATTCAAACAATATCATTATTAGTAATTGCTTTTTTAAATAACAAAAAAACAAAATTTTAAAATTTATGCTTGCAATCAAATTTTTTGTGATGCTTTTTGGTAATCATTTACTTGTTCTATTGTGGTAGGGGTGAAAATTTAATTATCATAGTAATAATAATATTACTAAAATTGTCATAGAGCTTCTTCCCTTTAATTTCAATATTGATTATAATGGGGCTCTTCTCTAGGTTTTTTTGCTGGGCACAGGATGCAAAATTGCATTATGTTCTTAATTTTAGGATGCAATTTCAGGGTTTGGGATGCATTTTTTAAAAGTCTAATTTTAGAGATCTTTTATTGTAAAGAGTTTAAAAACCTAGATGCAAAATCATATTCCATATATCAAATTTTTGGATGTGATTCTCAAAGTCAAAATGCTATAGCATCCCTAGCTATGGCACAAAAAATAAACCCAGTCTTTTTTGCTTAATTCATTTAATCTCAATAATCATTAAATTTTAATAATAGTTTACTTGTTACCTATGTAGTATGTATAGTATGGCTACTTTGTTCTATTTTTATCAAATCAATATCATTCTGAGCAATTTATTACATTTCAAGGTGTTCCCTAGCCTAAAAAAATGTAGCTTCTATGACCCACTTTTCAGTATCAGTCTTAGTATTTTATTTTAATATATCTCTTTAAAATGGTCTCAGCAATATTCTCAATATAGTTGTTAGCAATGGTCTCAGTATTGTATATCTTGCTACTTTTAAGTATTTTAACAATGTTAAGAACTTCTTTGTGAGACTTGTGAGCCTATACCAATTAAAAGGCCATGCTGGTAGATAGCTTTTTCCTTATAATTTTTGTTTGTATTTATAGTATGTTGGTTCAAAATACTCTTAAGCAACATTCAACTATAACAAATAAACTTTTATAATATTTGTTAGCAGAATATTAGTAAAAAGTATGCATATTCAAAATTAGATAAATTAATTATAAATGCTATTTCACCATCATAAATAGCTTTTACCTTCCTGTTGTTGCAGTTTTGTATGTTCTACTTAGACTATAAATATACTTATTAAGCTGTATTACTATATATTTGTCTATCTACTACTAAGGTTACTAATATATTCAATAATTTTGCTTAAGTTAGTAAGGTTATTTTATTGCATATTATTCAATTTTTTAAAGTTTGAGATTGAACCTTCTTTATGAAACATCATGGCAAAGGTGTAAAATTACTTTTTATGGCTAGTTACTGTATATTAGGAATTAGATAATATTTAATTTTACTAAAATAAGGTTACCTTTTATTATAAAATTTTAAGTGCATTAAAACTAATAAATAAGTGTTGTTTTCTATCAAGACTTAATTAGTAAAGGTGTTTAGACAATTTAGTTTTTTAAAACTAACCTAAATAAATTATATTTCTTCTAGCAAGAAAAATCATTATAAAATATGCATAATTAAAACTTGGCTTCAATATACATTTTTGTAATGAAAGTAGGACCTAATAGTTAGTTTTCTAGAAGATTGCCCTCTTTTAAAAATAAATGCTAGGTCTAAATATAAAAAAAAATTCTAGTACAACTTAAAAACATAAAACTTTATATTTTATCATTTTAGAATTGCTAAATCACCGTGACAAAACTATGCTACAATAAACCAATGCATAATTATGCAAAACCAGTCAAGTCCAGTTTATGAATTTGATCTTGACTTTGAAATTGATGAACATGGCCATCAGATATTGCATGGTAAGTGTTTTTTAAATGTGCTATATTTATCCTTGTAGATTTTTGCTGTTTTATAAATAACAAAAATTAAAAATTCTTTAAAAAAACTTCTACCAGATCACGAACCCGGCGAAGAGCACCAAGTACATGACGTTGACACCAGACTAGAACAACAACATTCCATCGGCACCTCTGACCCTTGGAATGAGTCTGCCTCCAATGCCATTAGTAGTAATTTGCAACGTCAATTTCGCACCGACAACCATCCCGACGATATCAACTATGAGGATGATTTTTATGACGACGGCGAAGCGCATAGCGAAGGCAGACAGCTGCAACATCCTGGCGGCAGGCATCGTCACCAATTGGACGACGATGTACATCAGCAGCAGCAGCCGTGGACGTCGGCTCCGTCCTCAGTCGGCGCTGCCAGCAGTAATCGATCGTTTCTTCAAGACGTCGATTTAGAAGACGACGCCGAAGCCGCCCTGCTTGACGACTACCTTCAGGAGGCCCAGAAATCGCAGGCGGCCTACAGTAGAATGTTGCCACCGCCTGAGAATGACTCGGCGGCTGCTCCGGAACCTTCGAATATAACGTCGTTTAACGAACTATCTCGAGCCCTACCATCGCCTCAGCAGCAGCAGCAGCAACAGCAACAGCGTCGAGATAGCGCCGACTACGAAGTGTCCCAAGTGACCGCTCTGATGGACTTTGAAACTGGCGACCTGTCAGAATACGGCGTTGTTGTCGAAGATCCAGCTGCCGCTCTGGCCGAAGCCGCCGCTCGGGCTGAGGCGCTCGCCATGGCCGAGGAGGATGGCGAACTGATCGACGTCAATGTGCATCACGATCCGCCTGAGGCGGATTATGATCCTATTGAACTGCACGATCAGGTTGGTGATAAGCTGGCTCTGTAGACTCTTTGATTGGGAGTCTCTAGATTGCTGTTGATTGGGGTGTCTCTAGATTGCTGATTGGGGTGTCTCTGGATCCCTCTGATTGGGGTGTCTCTAGATTGCTGATTGAGGTGTCTCTGGATCCCTCTGATTGGGGTGTCTCTAGATTGCTGATTGAGGTGTCTCTAGATTGCTGATTGAGGTGTCTCTAGATTGCTGATTGAGGTGTCTCCAGATTTCTGATTGAGGTGTCTCTAGATTGCTGATTGAGGTGTCTCCAGATTTCTGATTGAGGTGTCTCTAGATTTCTGATTGAGGTGTCTCTAGATTTCTGATTGAGGTGTCTCCAGATTTCTGATTGAGGTGTCTCTAGATTTCTGATTGAGGTGTCTCTAGATTGCTGATTGGGTGTCTCTAAATTCTTGATTGAGGTGTCTCTAGATTCCTGATTGAGGTGTTTCCAGATTCCTGATTGAGGTGTTTCCAGATTCCTGATTGAAGTGTCTCAACGTGTAATAAAGAAGTTTATAAAGTTTCCTAAAGATACTTACAGTAGTATAATACGATCGTAACTTATTGTTATAATCGCTAATTCAACTCAGGTGAACAGCGCTTTAGAATCGGCTCCCCTCTACTCGGCCACTAAAGTCTACTCGCAGTACCCTCAGCAACAGCAGCAGACGCAACAGCAGCAGCAGCGCAAGAAACCAGTCATGGCTAAAGATCGTCGCAGTAGAAAGTCATCGACCGCGACAACAACAACAGCAGCAACCACAACTTCCAACAGCAAAGCGCCGCCTCCATCAGCTCAACCACAAAGACAGCAGCCTTCGCGACCTCAATCTTCGTCATCATCGCAGCAGCAGCAGCAGCAGCAGTCGCGAACAGCCCGGATTCCTCGATCGTCCTCGTCGACAGCTTCTGGCGACGGCGTCTCAACCGTAGCCGCGTCAGCGGCAGCGGCGGCGGCCGGGACCTCGGGTTCTCAAGACGATCTACAAATAAAACAGCGACTTCGCCGTGAGGAAACGCTACGTCAACAACAGGAGAGCGTCTTGCAACAGCTGCAATCCGATTACGATAGATTGTTAACTAAACACGCCTTAGCGGAGGTCACCATCGATCAGTTGCGCTTGGGTGCTCGCGTCAATGTGCAGCATCAGCATCAGTTTGGCGGCGGCGGTGACGGTAGCAGCGTCGGTCGAGCTTCGCGTTGGTCGGTTGGTGCCGGTTTCTATGGCAACGCTTCCTATAATACGCCCTCGCCGCAGCAGCATCAACAGCAACGATTGTGGCGTCAGCAACAGCGACAGAGGTCGATGAATCAACATCAACAACAACAGCAGCAGCAGCAGAGAGCCAGATCGGCAATGACCGATGCTCAGCATCAACAGCTTCAGCAGCAGGGCCACTCGCAGGCTGCCGCTTCTCGTCAAACTTCTTCTTTGCCAGCTTCGCCTTCGGTTGTTGCTAATAAATTGGCCAGAAGAGGCGTCGGCGGTGGTGGCGGAGGTCGCGGGTTCGATCCTCGTCTATTAGGCGGCGGAGCTCTGATTGGTGGCAAGAAGGGCCAATTGTTGAGAAAAATTCAAGCTCTGCATAAGTGAGTTTTAGTTATGTATTTTTTAAAATTGAAATTGTTGGCTTTAGAAATTTTGTGTTTGCTCTTTTCTACTGTAAGTAGTGTTAAAGCGGGCGGACTCCGCGACTGAAGTATATTTTTATGCAGGAAAACATTCGAATTCAGTTATTAAGCTAAGCTATGTCTTCTAGTTAAGTGAACGATGCTTTTGTTTACTGGTTCTTGAGGATTTACTACTCCCTGTGTTAAGTAGGTCTATTTATCCTTATAAAATCCCTAGAAGCTTCAGGCTTTTAGAATCCAAAAGATCTATGGATTTTCCCCCAAGATCCTCAGGCTTTCAAAATCCCCCAAGATCCTCAGACTTTCAAAATCCCTCAAGATCCTCAGGCTTTCAAAATCCACCAAGATGCTCAGGCTTTAAAAATCCCCCAAGATCCTCAGGCTTTTAAAATCCCCCAAGATCCTCAGGCTTTCAAAATCCCTTCAAGATCCTCAGGCTTTCAAAATCCCCCTAAGATCCTCAGGCTTTTAAAATCCCTTCAAGATCCTGAGGCTTTCAAATTCCCCAAGATCCTCAGGCTTTTAAAATCCCTTCAAGATCCTCAGGCTTTCAAATTCCCCCAAGATCCTCAAGCTTTCAAACTCCCCCAAGCTCCTCAGGCTTTCAAAATCCCCCAAGATCCTCAGACTTTCAAAATCCCTCAAGATCCTCAGGCTTTCAAAATCCACCAAGATGCTCAGGCTTTAAAAATCCCCCAAGATCCTCAGGCTTTTAAAATCCCCCAAGATCCTCAGGCTTTCAAAATCCCTTCAAGATCCTCAGGCTTTCAAAATCCCCATAAGATCCTCAGGCTTTTAAAATCCCTTCAAGATCCTGAGGCTTTCAAATTCCCCAAGATCCTCAGGCTTTTAAAATCCCTTCAAGATCCTCAGGCTTTCAAATTCCCCCAAGATCCTCAAGCTTTCAAACTCCCCCAAGCTCCTCAGGCTTTCAAAATCCTCCACGATCCTCAGACTTTCAAAATCCCACAAGATCCTCAGGCTTTCAAAAATCCCCCAAGATCCTCAGGCTTTTAAAATCCCTTCAAGATCCTGAGGCTTTCAAATTCCCCCAAGATCCTCAAGCTTTCAAACTCCCCCAAGATCCTCAGGCTTTCAAAATCCCCCAAGATCCTCAGGCTTTTAAAATCCCTTCAAGATCCTCAGGCTTTCAAATTCCCCCAAGATCCTCAGGCTTTTAAAATCCCTTCAAGATCCTCAGGCTTTCAAATTCCCCCAAGATCCTCAGGCTTTTAAAATCCCTTCAAGATCCTCAGGCTTGCAAAATCCCCCAAGATCTTCAGGCTTTAAAAATTCCCCAAGATCCTCAGGCTTTCAAAATCCCTAAAAAATCACCAGGCTTTCGAAATCCCCCAAGATCCCCTGGCTTTCCAAATCCCCCAAGATTCCCTGGCTTTCCAAATCCCCAAAGATCCTCATGGTTCCAAAATCCCCAAGATCATCATGCTTCCAAAATTCCCCCAAGATCCTCAGGCTTTCAGAATCCCCCAAGATCCTCAGTTTTTAAAAATCCCCTAAGATCCTTAGGCTTCCGAAATCCCCCAAAGATCTTCAAGCTTTTAAAATCCCCCAAGATCCCCTTGTTTTTAAAATCCCTTAAATCTTCAGAACGATATTGAAAAAAATAATCCCCCAATTTTTTTCCCGCCTGGACAGGCGCCTGGACAGCGCTAACTTAGCCAGCCTGCCCGTGGAAGAGCAGGAGCAGCTGCGCACCGAACTGCGCCAGGCGTTCGACCAACTGCAGAAAGAATTCGCCAATCGGATTGTCGGCGGGGGAGCCGACGGCGAGGATGGCGACGAAGAGGACGAAGACGAATTCGGCGGGGTGGATGTTGAACAGCTGGAGGGCGAGCTGTTCCAGTTGAGCATGCGGCTGGATGAGCTCGATGAGCAGGTGAGTCTTTGTTGCGATTGATTAAAATCGTATTAGGTCTTTGTCTCGTGTGCTTATAATCTTTCCTTCTTCAGTATTTTTTTAATTTTTGTAATCTTACTGGTCTTTGTTGCATTCTTTTATTAGTCTGACTGAGCCTTATTTGCGTTCCCGTTTTATAATCTGATTGAGTCTTTGTTGCATTCTCGTTATAGAATTTGATTAAGTCTTTGTTGCATACCCGTTTTAGAATCTTTTTGAGTCTTTGTTCCATTCATTATCTTATTGAGTCTTTGTTGCATTTCCGTTTTAATCTTAAAGAGTCTTTGTTTCAATTATAACCTGATTAGGTTTCGTTGCATTCCTTTAGGTTTTGTTGCATGCGTTTCTAAGGCGTTTAGAATCTTGATAAATCTTTTATTTCTTCACCCAGAAAATATATTTTTTACATTCGATCCAATTTTTTCATTTATGTTTTAGGATTACTACTCTCGTAATTAAAATAATTTTTAGTCCTTGTTTCCTTGGCAACAATGTAGGCTGCTTCGTTTGGGTCTTTGTTTTCCTATATAATCAAATCTATGTTATCCTAGCAAACCAATTTGCTAATCCCTAGGTAACGGAAAACGCCAGACAGAGCGGCCAAAAACGTCGAACGCCGTTTCGCGATCCGACCTTTGATCGTCGACGTTCTAGCGTGGCCGCTGTGCAGCAATTCTCGGCCACTGCGGCAACAGAAACCGACGCCGTTGACTCGGGACCAGCCGTCGGTGACCAGGAGAACCGACTGGCTCAACTAGAAGAGCTCTACCTGGACCTGATGAGCCAGTACCGACAACTAAGACGATCTAACGGCGGCGGCGGCAGCAGCAGCGGTGCCGGAGCTCCAATAGACTCGCCGTCATCTTCAACTGGAACAACCACAGCGGCGTCGGGCTATTCAACGTCGCGTCGCGAGCTAGACCGTCTAGTTGGTGAATTGCGCCGAATTGTTGCAGAGAGTGCCGGCCGGAGTCGCCTAATTGGCACCGTCGCTCAGCTGGAAGCTGAAATTGCCGCTCTGGGATCTCGTCGAATGCCGGCAGCTCCCCCTGCGCCGCCGCCGCCGCCTGTCGATAATTCCCCAGCAAAATCCTCGTCGGTTTCTATGCTGGTTGGCGGCTTAAATGCCGGCGCCATCTCGGAGAACGACAGCGGATTTGCCACCAGCGCCGCTGGAGGTGGCGTCGGAAAGCCTTCTCGACGTTATTCGTCGACGTCGCAGCTGGTCAATTCGCAGCAGCAGCAACAGCAGCGTCGGCCTGGCGGAGGCAGCCCGCTAGACGAACTGATGTCGGGCACTTCATCGGCGTTGAACAGTCGGCGGTTGAGTCGGAACACTGACACTGATGCTGGCGGTTCCGCATTCCAGCAGCAGCAGCAGCCGCAGCAGCCGAATCAACAGAAAGTGCAGCAGCACAAAGATGCTGTCGAACACGACTATCAAGATCTGGAGCAGGATATTCGCTGGCTGAGAGATCAGCTCGACACCGAGATAGAAGCCGAGGCCGCTGCTGCCGCTGCCGCAGCCGCCGGAGCCACACCGGACGACGCCGCCTCGTTGCTTAGCAGCGAGAATAACAATCGGCGATCGTCCAATTCAAGTAGGCGGCAGCAGCAGCTGCCACCACAGCAACAGCAGCAACAACAAAAGCCGCAACAATCTCGCGACACCAGAAAGACCGAATCATCGAATCGACGTCCCCGACAACAGACGCCGTTCACTGTCGAATACGACCGTGAAGGTCGGCCTGTCCGACGCTACCCCCTTGAGGACGACTATTATTATAATGACGACGACAACGAAGAAGAGTTTAACGACGATGTAGCCGATTATTATCACCATGGCAACGAGAATAGGCGACGTCGTCGGGTAGAACAAGATCCCAATCGAATAGTTGGAATAGGCGATAGGATTCCTAGTAACCATGGCAACAACAACAACAATCGACCCCTGCCGGCTGGTATTCTTCGTCGAAATCGACGTCGACGCGATTATTATAGCGACGTCGACACTGACGACGACGAGGAAGCTGGAGTCTTTGACGATGATGAAGCCATCGACGATGACTTGTTAGACAACGAAGATGACAGCGCCGACGATTGGCCGGAGTTCGAGTACAGCGAGTACTCCTTTTATCCGAAGCGACATCCGCGCGATGCCAGCCCGCGGGCGGCCGGAATGCGCTTCCGCGGCGGCGGAGACATTCGACAAAAAAATCGGACTTCGTCGAATGTCGACGACGGCGAAGGCCGAACTCGCCGACCCTGGCGCAAAGTGCCCGAGCGTAGGAATCGCGGCCGCCCAATCAGCTTCGAGAATCGAGTCTGCTCGGGTTGCGGCGCCGAACCTGGCTTGCCGCATCGACGTTCTGGATGTCTGGCCGCCGCCGCTGCCGCCGCCGCTCCTTCGCCTGCGTTTCCCTCGGGTCGTCCGCCTGCTTATCCGCATCATCAGCAACCCGCGACTGCCAGGTGGGAGGCTGTTCCGACCTGATTTTTACATCCGTCAGTGTTTGTGTTCCCCTTCAGGATGTCTGAGTGTTTGTGATCCCCTTCAGGATGTCTGGGTGTTTGTGATCCCCATCAGGATGTCTGAGTGTTTGTGTTCCCTTTCAGGATGTCTGAGTGTTTATGATCCCCTCCAGGATGTCTGAGTGTTTGTGATCCCCTCCAGGATATCTGAGTGTTTGTGATCCCCTTCAGGATGTCTGAGTGTTTGTGATCCCCATCAGGATGTCTGGGTGTTTGTGATCCCCTCCAGGATGTCTGGGTTTTTGTGATCCCCATCAGGATATCTGGGTGTTTGTGATCCCCTCCAGGATGTCTGGGTGTTGGTGATCCCCATCAGGATGTCTGGGTGTTTGTGATCCCCTCCAGGATGTCTGGGTGTTTGTGATCCCCTTCAGGATGTCTGAGTGTTTGTGATCCCCTTCAGGATGTCTGAGTGTTTGTGATCCCCTTCAGGATGTCTAAGTGTTTGTGATCCCCTTCATGATGTCTGAGTGTTTGTGATCCCCTTCAGGATGTCTGAGTGTTGGTGACCCCGTTCATGATGTCTGAGTGTTTGTGATCCCCTTCAGGATGTCTGAGTGCTGGTGATCCCCTTCAGGATTTCTGAGTGCTGGTGATCCGCTTCAGGATGTCAGAGTGTTGGTGATCCCCTTCAGGATGTCTAAGTGTTGGTGATCCCCTTCAGGATGTCTAAGTGTTTGTGATCCCCTTCAGGATGTCTTGTTTTTGTGATCCCCTTCTCGATGCCTTAATTATTCACAAGCTGATTTTAATTAACCAGCATATAGTAAATAACGTTGAAATAACGATTTATCAGTACGAAATCAAGACTAATTATGCTTGTTTCATAACAATTAGTTTTAGTTTTGTTTAACTTATTAACAGGAAGTTTTTAACGAGCTTGTTTGCTTGCTTGCTAATGACATTGCAGATATCCCTACAGTACTAGTCGCAGGGCTGGCCCTCTGCGTGCTGTGCACGGTCTGCGAACTCACGCGCCAAGGTAGGAGAAAGCTACTTTTTTAGCGCTTAACTAATTAACGCTGGGATTAGTCTTTGTTAGTTTATCAGTCATTTTTAACTAACTTAATGATCATTTCTAGCGTGTCTCGATAAACAACTATCAAGAGTCCTTGTCAATCTTATCCAGGATCGAGTCTTTGTCCAACTAATCTAGAGTCAAGTGCTTATCAATATAATCCAGGATCGAGTCTTTGTCATTCTAATACAGGATCGAGTCTTTGTCAATCTAGCTAATCCAGGATCGAGTCTTTGTCAATCTAATCCAGGATCGAGTCTTTGTCAATCTAATCCAGGATCCAGTCTTTGTCAATCTAGCTAATCCAGGATCAGGTCTTTGTCAATCTAATCCAGGATCGATTCTTTGTCAATCTAATCCAAGATCGAGTCTTAGTCAATCGTAGTCGAGAATCGAGTCTTTGTCTGTCTAATCAACGATCAGATCCCTGTCCATCTAATCTAGAATCGAGTCATTATCAATCGAACTAGGTTTTTCTAGACTATTTACAATCAAAAACTAATTATTTTTGTCAAACTTATCTTAAACTATATGGTCCTAATATTTACAAGAGAATCACTCATTGTATGCTCCAAACCCCGACATTCGGCAGTTTCGCACCTCCACGCGAACGATACTACAACGTTGATCAGCCAAAGCCTCTCAGACGCTACATCGTCACAGAGACTGGCCCGCAGTCAGGTGATGACATACCATCCAGTTTGCGTCGTGTGGCCAGCGTGAGCTCATTGGCCGCCGCTGGTGTTGGCGGCAGGCTTAGGCGCGGTTACCAAATTGATGAGGCGCCCCCAATTCAACAAGAGTTTTACATCTACGAAGCTGATGGTAGAGGTGTACGTGTAAGTCCGGATTATTTACTTCAAAATAAATAACGCGATGCTAGTTTGTTTAAGAATCAAGCGCAACCCCCCATTTGCAACTTCTTCAGTCTGACTACGGACGCACTCAATCTCAGCTGGACCTGTCTGACGCCGTCAAAGCGGCCAAAATGTTGCACAAATTGTCGTCACGCTTGCATCGACATTTGAAACGGGATATTATTTATAGATCGTCCGGATCTAGCATCAATTTAATGGGCGTCTATTGATAACACATTATTTGAATAGTTAATTACGATACATATCGGTAGGTAAACTTTTTTTCAAAATAGAGTTTTGTCTTGAATCCATTTAAAAACAGCTATGTAATTTCTTTTTGTTTACATTTTTAATTATAAAACTTTTATAAATTGTCTTTTTTTCTTTGGTTGAATTTTTTAAAAATTCTTTGACAGCCATTTTAACAAAAATTTTAATCCAAAATTTTTACAAACAAATTTAAATGAATTAAAATGTTGGCTTCATTCCTTGTCTGAATTTTTTGTATTTTTTTCTTTGCACAAAGACTTGGAATTAAATATATAAAAAGCCCATTTTTTAAATGCGGCGATGGTTGTTTAAGTCTCTGTTGCAAATTTTTTGGAATTAATTTATTAATTTATTAATTTAGTTTTAGGTTGGTTCTGAAACAATCTACTTTGTTGTTAGCTAATGCATTTTATTACTATTATATTATTATTAGTAAGCATAAGTTTAGTAATCAATTTTTTTAATTTAAATATTTTTACGCCAAGGCTGTGCCCTGCTGCTTTTTTAGTGCTTTTTATTAAAGCAGTTCTTTTAAAAAAAATAGGAAATATTGTCTTGACCTTACCATTTTTAATTGTAGCATCTGTCCCTAAATAATTAGCCATAATTAGAACAAATCAACATTCAAAATTTTAATAGGGACATTTGTCATATTAAACCTTGACTAATTTTACTGTATAAACATCGATGAATTGTTTTCTTCTGCTTTTGCATCATAATTTTAATTTTCTTTTATAATATCGCAGCATAGTTGCATTCTTTCTCTATTGTGTGTTTGTGTATTGTGCGTATTTGTTTCACCCATGTCTCTTGATTGATCTACGTTTTTAATTTCAAAGCAAAAAAAGAGATTTTGTGGACTCATGTTTTAAATTGTTTTAATATTCCTTTAGGTGTTGTTTTTTTCTAACCTACTTGCTCACTGTTAATTAGGTTTGATTTATTTAGTAATTCACTTTGTTTTACCGTGTTTACTCAATCGATTTTATCACCGGAATTTTTTCGAAGCCCAAATTATTAAACTATTATAAGTATTAATTTGACAACTAGCTAATGCATGTATATTGTACATTTCTAATTTTTATTGATGTATGATGTTGAAAGTTTCTAAATGCGAACTTTACGAAAATAATTATACATTCATAGAACTTTTATTTGACAAAGCTTTGCTTTGTTAAAGCTTTTCGAACGGTTCTCTTTACTGATAAAAATAACAAACGTTTTTATTAAAACAAAGTTAAATTTTGACTTGCTTATTTAAAGTCCAATTTTATAATGTACTTATCCTAGAAACCTAGAGTGGATTAATTTTCCCAACTCAGATTGGGGAAAAAAATTGTCACCTGTCATAAGATTGAGAGTCTGCGTTAATCAAAAATCGCTTTTGAACCCATTTGCAAAATTAATAATGCGAGCTCAATCGTGTGTTATTGCGAAACAGTTTAGAGAAAATTTTTTTCGAAAAAGTTAAGATTAGCGGAGCAAAAAAATGCTATTGATTTCATTTTGCAAAAGTTTCATTCGCCATATGCTCTTCAAGGATAGATTTAAAAAAATTTGCTGACAACTGGCAAAAAATCCAATTGTTGACTCAACGAGTAGCCAGCTCGTCTTCAGCAGCTCCTCCTTTTGCATGAGCTAATTGAGCTGGGGTGGGGAGGGAAAGAACAGTGGGAACTGGCGAGAACCGGTTGCTGTTTTAAAGAATAATCTACTTTGTGGTGGGTTTTGTTCGAACCAATACACTGTCAGTGTACACGGTTGCAGTAGCCATTCCTGCAGCATGCCTTATCACACGCTGCAGAGCTGTGCAGAAGCAAGCAGCATTTGATAACATGTGTTCAGCGAGAGTTTCCAGGGCTGAGTGATCGAGCTGCCTATTCTTTCTCGCGGATAGCTATTTCCAGGGTAAGGAGGGCTTCGACTCCATGCAACCCGACTGTTTTTGTGTGAGGTTGCTGTGCTGGCTACTTGAAACGCGTGGCATTAGCTCCCGTCTCAATTGGTTGCCAGTGGGCTAAAAACTGTCAGCATTTTTTTCTCCTGAAAAAGGCATTTTAGTTAAACACGAAAAACTTTTCGAAAGGATAATTTTCCCTTTAAAAAAAGCGCTGACTCTACTGTTCGAGCTCACCAACCCACCTCAATCGGAGGATTCCTCAGCTGCAGCAGCTCCAGCGAAACGTTGGGCGTTGACTCTTTTTGGAAGTGACAGCAGATGGCTAACGGGAGAGCACAATCGGATGATCCGCCCTACCCAAAACCGAAACCAACAATCCGCCTCCTCCGCCGTGTTACTCGATCGTCTATAAAAGATAGCAGGGTGATCCATGGTTACGCAGGCATTCAACCACAAATCCTTAGTCGGCTAGGTATTTATTCGGCAACGCTAATCTATTCTATTATTCCACAAAGCGATATTATTGACAACTGCTGACTGTGAACATGGGCAAGGTTGCCTTGTTGCTGTTGGCCGTATGCTTAATCTGCGTCATCAGCATGGGTAAGTAATACTCGCCTATTATAACCACTTACTTTCACAAAACGACGAGACATTGACACGGCTCGCACAAAATATTCGTTGCAGCCGATGCCCGATGGGGTCGACGTGCAAAACGCTGGTCGCGACCCGTGAGGCGATGGTCTCGGCCTGTAAGACGACACGTGCGACGACACGTCCGACGTTGGTCGCGACCGGTGAGAAAAGCCGCCCGAAAGGTGCATAGGACGATCCGACGGTGGGGTCGACGCAGGAGAAAAAGTCGTCGCCGACAATCCAGTGAGTTTCTATACTAGCCTTCTCCTTAAAATTCTCGGTCTTTTCACAAAAAGTGAAGTCATCTCTAATTTACTTGATAATTTGTAGCTCCTGGACTCAGATTCATCGGCTGTTTCGTTGATCAAAGCCGACGCGACCTCCCCGTGTTGGCCAGAAGCAGCGGCTCCATGACGGTCAGGAAGTGCTACCGACTGTGCAGAGCTAGACGGTACGCCTACTTCGGCTTGCAGTACAGCAGAGAGTGCTGGTGCGGAAACAGCTACGGTCGGTACGGAGGCAGGAGAAGCGGAGAGTGCAACATGAGGTGCACAGGCGATAGGCATTCGTTCTGCGGATCGAGCTGGAGGAACAGCGTCTACAGTACTGGACTGAGGGCTGGAGGCCATGGAAGGCCAGCGCCAAGTAAGTTGATGCTCGGGGCAATGTTTTTGGCACGGCCATTGCGTGCGAATCTCTTACCTCTGCTATAAGCTAAAGGTTACGTTAAGTAGAGCGTCACTCAGAAAAGGTTTCAGTTTCTAAAAAATTTGCCTTCGCTAAAAGAACTCACGGTTGAGCTGGTAGAATTAAATGGTCTTGTTGCGTTTCTCTACTAAAATTAAAATTAATTAGCTGCATACAAGCGATAGCATAAATTCTGAGGAGCTTGATTTTCCCATAGATTTGAAAAAAAGCTACAACCGTGCTTCAGTATGGTTGGATCGCAGACGCAGGTCACAAAATATGGATAAAGATTAGTTTTGCCATTTTAAATTAGTTGTCCGGTATGGTACACTAAAGACTCGTTGTCCACGCGGTAAAAATGGTATGGCTGCTCAACGGTTTTGAGTTTACGCCCGAAAAAAGCTAGAGAAGCCCTTATTATGCCTTGTGTGCCACTGGTCCAGGTTTGAACCCGCGTTGTAAGTAGTTTATTTTCCCTAGAGCGGTTTCATTTTGCAGGATCATATTAATTTATTTAGGGCCTTATACACGAATTTGGTGTACGATAATGGGGCCAGTGGCGCCTTTGACGCTCTCAAGGGCAACCCTCTGAGGCATAGGGAGTGTACATTCCTGGATAAACGTTTGTAAACCCTAAATGAGTGTGAAGTGCGTGACTTTGGAATTTCCGTAGTGCACCGTGCGTGTGAGTCTGTCTGCGTACGGCATTGATTGCGAATGAACAAGCTTCAAGAGTCAGCGCAATGGGCAGTAATGCCCCGTCGCTGGTTGTGGGAAAATGTATTTTTTCAAGCCTAGCCGCAGAGTTCCGAAAGCCCTCTTGCAGATTAATATATATTCATTCGTAAACTTGGCTAGTGGGTACACATTTATTAAAAATGAAGCATTGCCCCAATTTTTGTAGGCAGTAAAAAATAACAATAGTAAAATCTAGTAAGTTCGTTGATTACATGATAACAGCGAATCAGCTATAAAACTTAATAATAGAAGATGCGCTTATTGACGACAGAAAGTTACACCGCCTACAAGCTCAAACTTTATTTGCTAGAATTGGTTCTTGAAACAAAACAAATACTAAGATTATTCATTTGAACTTCATCAAAGGAACTACATTTCAATCATTTACTGCAGCTCCAGGACTCAGATTCATCGGCTGCTTCGTTGATCAAAGCCGTCGCGACCTCCCCGTGTTGGCCAGAAGCAGCGGCTCCATGACGGTCAGGAAGTGCTACCGACTGTGCAGAGCTAGACGGTACGCCTACTTCGGCTTGCAGTACAGCAGAGAGTGCTGGTGCGGAAACAGCTACGGTCGGTACGGAGGCAGGAGAAGCGGAGAGTGCAACATGAGGTGCTCAGGCAACAGGCACTCGTTCTGCGGATCGAGCTGGAGGAACAGCGTCTACAGCACTGGACTGAGCGCTGGAGGCCATGGAAGGCCAGCGCCAAGTAAGTTGATAATCAGGGCTTGTTTAGGGCTGTATACTTTCAGATCTAGCGACCATTATGAATAGTTCCTACGAGATAGCTATATCTCCATTGGCCAGTTTATGTAGGCAGCTGTACTGCACGGCCATTGCATACTTAATATCTTGCTAATTATGTTGTTTACTAGTTGTATACTCAACTCATCACTCAGAAATGGGTATAGTGTTCCTGAAATGTGAGTCTCTGTAGAGCAAAGTGATGATTTTTATTTTATGGATTAGATCAATTTTTCTACTCAGCTTCATATGCTTATTTGTATATGTGCGGTAATAAAAGGTATAAGTTATTCCCTACTTTTTTATTTATCACGGCCTCAGCCGTCTATCGGCAACCGTCCTATTTTTTATGGCCAGTCACAAATTGAATACCCTCATGTATATAGTTAAAATCTTTTTTTCTATGATATAAAAATAACGATAGATCAGCCCAATTGAGTGCAAGGCTCAAAAATATTCTTATAAAAGACAATCAGTTAAATTTTTTCTAAACTAAAATTTTTCTAACTGATTGTCTTTTATAACGTAAATTGGTTACCAAAAAGAGCAAACACTGAGATGAATGACCCGGCAAGCTTTTTCAGCAATTCACCTGCCACTATCGAAACAATCACGATAAATGCCATTTTCATTCAGCTAAACCCTAACTTCCGGATCTTAAAACTTTTCCTTCACTAAGTAATTCTTAAACAGTTAATAAAACACATTTACATCATCCGCTGTAGCTCCTGGACTCAGATTCATCGGCTGCTTCGTTGATCAAAGCCGACGCGACCTCCCTGTGTTGGCCAGAAGCAGCGGCTCCATGACGGTCAGGAAGTGCTACCGACTGTGCAGAGCTAGACGGTACGCCTACTTCGGCTTGCAGTACAGCAGAGAGTGCTGGTGCGGAAACAGCTACGGTCGGTACGGAGGCAGGAGAAGCGGAGAGTGCAACATGAAGTGCACAGGCGATAGGCATTCGTTCTGCGGATCGAGCTGGAGGAACAGCGTCTACAGCACTGGACTGAGCGCTGGAGGCCATGGAAGGCCAGCGCCAAGTAAGTTGATAATCAGGGCTTGTTTGGGGCTGTATAATTTCAGATCTAGCGACTGAAACAATGCTAGTGACATCGCGTAAAGCCTTCGTGCACTTTTGTATTTCAATAGTTCAGGCGTAGTGATAATAAGTCCAATAGTAGATTTTATTTAGCTCAATCCAAAAGAACCATACACTCTTTAATTGTCTTAAGAGGCTCAGAAAGTATTCTCAAATGATTTTCAAAGTAGTTATTAAACAACACAATATAAAGAAAGTAAGCCTAGTGTTGATTTACATTTTGTAAGTTCTGTAAACTTTGACATTTTCAGCGAGACTGCCGCTGTCACAGTGCTCTCAGCACTCAACTACCTGGAACGGTCCGTGCAGTAGAGCCATCGATGGAAACACAAACCAGCGCTACTTCAGCCACTCGTGCACCCACACCGCCACAGCTACAGGCGCTTGGTGGCAGGCAAAGACCAGCAGACGAGCCAGAATCACATCCGTGAGAATCTACAACAGACAGGACTGCTGCGCCGAGCGACTGAACCACTTTGTGATTAAGGTGGACGGTCGCGTGTGCGCATCCTACCACTCGTCGAGACCGTTCTCCGTTCGGACGTTCAGTTGCAACGCAGTCGGTCGCACAGTGCGCATTGTGACGAGAAACCATGTTCCGCTGACCCTGTGCGAGGTGCAAGTGTTCGGGAAATACGTTCGCGATGAACCGACTCCATCAGGTGACGTTTGTTTTTATTTGCAAAAGCGTGAATTTATTTATTTTACGAGCTAGGTGGTAAATTGATTTATGTAGGTGTTTGTTTCCATACTTGGGGCTCGAATACGGTTTTTATATAAAATTTCTTACTGTTATATTAATTCAAGTTCCCACATATACCATTCGCGTCTCACATAAATTCGGAAAAGCAATAGCTTCATTACTGTTGATGCTGAGCTGGTTTCACAACATTTAGAAAGCCTAGAACTACAGCTAAGACTGAAAACATAAGGTAACTCGTCAACTGTAGTAAGCATAAGGCATGGCTCTGGAACTAAATATTACAAATTTCAAGAAAGCAGTGCTGTATTAAATTGGTTTTGCTTCTGTCTGTCTTTTACGTCAAATTTCCAACGTTTGCATGACAAAATACGAGTATGAACTTTAATTAGTAGCTGCTAATAAAAACCCGCTATCCTCAGCTCCGTTGGCCTGTCCCGTCGGTACTCGGCCGAAGCACATCTCGAGGCGCACCTGCTCGTGCACCCCTGCTCCCGAGGAGCGTAGACTCGGCTCTCTAATCTTTGTGATTGACACTACTGGAAGCATGGGAAGGGTGATCAATGCCGTAAGGAACAACATCCGGAGGATTCTGGCCGCCAACACTCGGTTCAGGAACTACATTGTCGCTGAGTTCGGCGATCCGTACGTGAGAAACTTGAAGAAGTCGGCAAATGCCTACGACGTGATTCGATTCCTCAATCGTCTGCGAGCATCCGGCGGCGGCGACTGTCCCGAGATGGCCATGTCGGGTGCGCTCGATGCTGCAGCGGTCGCGGATCCCAACTCCGTCATGATGCTGTTCACAGACGCCTCGGCCAAAGACGCCCACTTGAGCAGAAGAGTGGCCGCCAGACTGAGATCCAAAGGAATCAGATTCTACGCCGTTGCTAGCGGCAACCTGTGCAACCGTGGCACCGGACAGTTCGACTATTTGGCAAGAGGCTCTGGCGGTTACGTGGCGACTCTGCGCTCTGCGCATTTTAACAAGGTTTTTAATTTAAACTAGTTTATGTGCTTGTCATTTGCTATGCATTATCGATTTACCAAAGCCAAATCGATGATTCGCTCACCTAAACAGTTGATGGAGTTTGTGAAGCGAGCTGCCAACGGTCGTCTGAGCTTCAGCGCTTTCCCTTCCAATGCGGCCGCACTGGAGAATGTCCTACGCGGAAGTGAGTTGTTTTGACCATGTAATGTCCCTGTGTACATAGATAAGCTTCAGGTGCATAAATCCTTAGAAAAATCAATCGATTTCCAGGGTGCAGATGTCGTAACATCAACCGGCGGACTTGCATCAGGATTGAAGGCAGTAAGTTGATTTTGTTTTGAAAGATTTCGCTTTATATGATTTCTAAAGAGCAAGTAAAGCGCACTTCTGACTGATGAACTATTTACTAAAATCGCATCTGTTCGTAATTATGTTTGCAGGATGCAAGCGTGTCTCGTCGGTGTCAGCCTACATTACAGCGGCAAACATCGGCAAGTGCTACAAGGTTCGAGTCACAGGAAGCTCGTCTGGCAGCGTTTGGGGCACCGACATCTATACGTCCGACTCAAACATTGGCAAAGCCGCTGCTCACGCAGGCCTGCTGAGAGTTGGACAAACTGGCTACGTTCGCGTGACGGTTCGACGCGGTCGCGGCTCGTACAGAGGAACCAATCGCAACGGCGTCCAAACTAGCAACTATGGTCGCTGGGGTCTTAGCTACTCGCTTGCTAGAGGCAATGGAGGCTCTTCTACAGGCGGTAATGTTCCAAGACAGATTTACCTCTCTTAGCTTCTTATACGCTTACTTTGCGGATGCCTGCCTTTTTTGCATTCAACTTCTAATCATGCACCTATACCATATTGCAGTAAAACTACCGCTCTCACGGTGCTCTCAGCACTCAACTACCTGGAACGGTCCGTGCAGTAGAGCCATCGATGGAAACACAAACCAGCGCTACTTCAGCCACTCGTGCACCCACACCGCCACAGCTACAGGCGCTTGGTGGCAGGCAAAGACCAGCAGACGAGCCAGAATCACATCCGTGAGAATCTACAACAGACAGGACTGCTGCGCCGAGCGACTGAACCACTTTGTGATTAAGGTGGACGGTCGCGTGTGCGCATCCTACCACTCGTCGAGACCGTTCTCCGTTCGGACGTTCAGTTGCAACGCAGTCGGTCGCACAGTGCGCATTGTGACGAGAAACCATGTTCCGCTGACCCTGTGCGAGGTGCAAGTGTTCGGAAACTACGTCCGCGATGAACCGACTCCGTCAGGTAACTTTGGAAGCCTATAATATTCCAAGTAATATGTCAAATCAAAGGAAAGGAATTATTCAAGATTCTCAAATATCGGAGCTTCTAAAACAAATTGTTAAACTGTACAATCTAGCTAAACCTATAACTGCACTTGCATATTTGCACTCAGTCAAAGCACCACGAAGATTTATCGAGAAATGATAGAAGCAATTAAGTGCTTATCTAGGCTGCCTTGTTTTCCCTTTGATAAAATTTTGATCTTACGTAGGTAATGAGTCTTATAAAAATGGGCTGCAGTAAGTGGACCAAGTAAAATGTGAGCAATTTTATGTCTTTTGGAGAAAATATAATCACCATGCACTTCATGACCGAAGAATTCTTGGAATGACTGCTTGGTAGCATTTAGGTACTTCAGCTATACATACAAGCAACGTGCAGCCAATTACACTTAAGTTTGCAGCAATGAAAGATTACGAATCAAATTTTTTTCCACACGCATTTATAACTTTATTAAATAGTGCTTCAATTGAGAGATGCAAAAAATTAAATGATTGCTTTGTTGAAGCTGCCACATTTAGACAACAGAACATTTCAATTATTACTTTTTTAGTAAAGCAAATAGCCATAATTCTGTTTGCAGGATGCAAGCGTGTCTCGTCGGTGTCAGCCTACATTACAGCGGCAAACATCGGCAAGTGCTACAAGGTTCGAGTCACAGGAAGCTCGTCTGGCAGCGTTTGGGGCACCGACATCTATACGTCCGACTCAAACATTGGCAAAGCCGCTGCTCACGCGGGCCTGCTGAGAGTTGGACAAACTGGCTACGTTCGCGTGACGGTTCGACGCGGTCGCGGCTCGTACAGAGGAACCAATCGCAACGGTGTCCAAACTAGCAACTATGGTCGCTGGGGTCTTAGCTACTCGCTTGCTAGAGGCAATGGAGGCTCTTCTACAGGCGGTAATGTTCCAAGACAGATTTAGCTCTCTTAGCTTCTTATACGCTTACTTTGCGGATGCCTGCCTTTTTTGCATTCAACTTCTAATCATGAACCTATACCATATTGCAGTAAAACTACCGCTCTCACGGTGCTCTCAGCACTCAACTACCTGGAACGGTCCGTGCAGTAGAGCCATCGATGGAAACACAAACCAGCGCTACTTCAGCCACTCGTGCACCCACACCGCCACAGCTACAGGCGCTTGGTGGCAGGCAAAGACCAGCAGACGAGCCAGAATCACATCCGTGAGAATCTACAACAGACAGGACTGCTGCGCCGAGCGACTGAACCACTTTGTGATTAAGGTGGACGGTCGCGTGTGCGCATCCTACCACTCGTCGAGACCGTTCTCCGTTCGGACGTTCAGTTGCAACGCAGTCGGTCGCACAGTGCGCATTGTGACGAGAAACCATGTTCCGCTGACCCTGTGCGAGGTGCAAGTGTTCGGGAAATACGTCCGCGATGAACCGACTCCGTCAGGTAACTTTGGAAGCCTATAATATTCCAAGTAATATGTCAAATCAAAGGAAAGGAATTATTCAAGATTCTCAAAATATCGGAGCTTCTAAAACAAATTGTTAAACTGTACAATCTAGCTAAACCTATAACTGCACTTGCATATTTGCACTCAGTCAAAGCACCACGAAGATTTATCGAGAAATGATAGAAGCAATTAAGTGCTTATCTAGGCTGCCTTGTTTTCCCTTTGATAAAATTTTGATCTTACGTAGGTAATGAGTCTTATAAAAATGGGCTGCAGTAAGTGGACCAAGTAAAATGTGAGCAATTTTATGTCTTTTGGAGAAAATATAATCACCATGCACTTCATGACCGAAGAATTCTTGGAATGACTGCTTGGTAGCATTTAGGTACTTCAGCTATACATACAAGCAACGTGCAGCCAATTACACTTAAGTTTGCAGCAATGAAAGATTACGAATCAAATTTTTTTCCACACGCATTTATAACTTTATTAAATAGTGCTTCAATTGAGAGATGCAAAAAATTAAATGATTGCTTTGTTGAAGCTGCCACATTTAGACAACAGAACATTTCAATTATTACTTTTTTAGTAAAGCAAATAGCCATAATTCTGTTTGCAGGATGCAAGCGTGTCTCGTCGGTGTCAGCCTACATTACAGCGGCAAACATCGGCAAGTGCTACAAGGTTCGAGTCACAGGAAGCTCATCTGGCAGCGTTTGGGGCACCGACATCTACACGTCCGACTCAAACGTTGGCAAAGCCGCTGCTCACGCAGGCCTGCTGAGAGTTGGACAAACTGGCTACGTTCGCGTAACGGTTCGACGCGGTCGCGGCTCGTACAGAGGAACCAATCGCAACGGCGTCCAAACTAGCAACTATGGTCGCTGGGGTCTTAGCTACTCGCTTGCTAGAGGCAATGGAGGCTCTTCGACAGGCGGTAATGTTCCTGGACGAATTTTAGCTTCCTTAACTTCTCAGATGCTTAAGTGGCGGATGCCAACTTTTTTGTTTACCAATTATTTAGAGAATTGTACGCTCCATTGTACAAAATATCGTTAAAGTAGCAAGTAACACATAGGAAATTGTCAGTGAAACTTACGAAATTTTCTTTATTCATGATGCTTGAAAATGAAATCATTAATTAGATTCTAGTTAAATTGGAACCATTTACTCGGCGTTTAAACGCCATAATGCGAGCGCATAATGAAATAAAAGACCCGGTTTTGAATCGCTAGGTTTCGATTAAACACTGGAAAGACTCTTTTTATTGTGGGTTAAAGAAATACGCTTTTGATGATAACCAGCAGAGTAAAAAAACAAGCAATTTATTTAATTAAAACATTTTTGCCATTGTATTCAACTTCTAATCATGCACCCTTACCATATTGCAGTTAAACTACCGCTCTCACGGTGCTCTCAGCACTCAACTACCTGGAACGGTCCGTGCAGTAGAGCCATCGATGGAAACACAAACCAGCGCTACTTCAGCCACTCGTGCACCCACACCGCCACAGCTACAGGCGCTTGGTGGCAGGCAAAGACCAGCAGACGAGCCAGAATCACATCCGTGAGAATCTACAACAGACAGGACTGCTGCGCCGAGCGACTGAACCACTTTGTGATTAAGGTGGACGGTCGCGTGTGCGCATCCTACCACTCGTCGAGACCGTTCTCCGTTCGGACGTTCAGTTGCAACGCAGTCGGTCGCACAGTGCGCATTGTGACGAGAAACCATGTTCCGCTGACCCTGTGCGAGGTGCAAGGTGTTCGGGAAATACGTCCGCGATGAACCGACTCCGTCAGGTAACTTTGGAAGCCTATAATATTCCAAGTAATATGTCAAATCAAAGGAAAGGAATTATTCAAGATTCTCAAAATATCGGAGCTTCTAAAACAAATTGTTAAACTGTACAATCTAGCTAAACCTATAACTGCACTTGCATATTTGCACTCAGTCAAAGCACCACGAAGATTTATCGAGAAATGATAGAAGCAATTAAGTGCTTATCTAGGCTGCCTTGTTTTCCCTTTGATAAAATTTTGATCTTACGTAGGTAATGAGTCTTATAAAAATGGGCTGCAGTAAGTGGACCAAGTAAAATGTGAGCAATTTTATGTCTTTTGGAGAAAATATAATCACCATGCACTTCATGACCGAAGAATTCTTGGAATGACTGCTTGGTAGCATTTAGGTACTTCAGCTATACATACAAGCAACGTGCAGCCAATTACACTTAAGTTTGCAGCAATGAAAGATTACGAATCAAATTTTTTTCCACACGCATTTATAACTTTATTAAATAGTGCTTCAATTGAGAGATGCAAAAAATTAAATGATTGCTTTGTTGAAGCTGCCACATTTAGACAACAGAACATTTCAATTATTACTTTTTTAGTAAAGCAAATAGCCATAATTCTGTTTGCAGGATGCAAGCGTGTCTCGTCGGTGTCAGCCTACATTACAGCGGCAAACATCGGCAAGTGCTACAAGGTTCGAGTCACAGGAAGCTCATCTGGCAGCGTTTGGGGCACCGACATCTACACGTCCGACTCAAACGTTGGCAAAGCCGCTGCTCACGCAGGCCTGCTGAGAGTTGGACAAACTGGCTACGTTCGCGTAACGGTTCGACGCGGTCGCGGCTCGTACAGAGGAACCAATCGCAACGGCGTCCAAACTAGCAACTATGGTCGCTGGGGTCTTAGCTACTCGCTTGCTAGAGGCAATGGAGGCTCTTCGACAGGCGGTAATGTTCCTGGACGAATTTTAGCTTCCTTAACTTCTCAGATGCTTAAGTGGCGGATGCCAACTTTTTTGTTTACCAATTATTTAGAGAATTGTACGCTCCATTGTACAAAATATCGTTAAAGTAGCAAGTAACACATAGGAAATTGTCAGTGAAACTTACGAAATTTTCTTTATTCATGATGCTTGAAAATGAAATCATTAATTAGATTCTAGTTAAATTGGAACCATTTACTCGGCGTTTAAACGCCATAATGCGAGCGCATAATGAAATAAAAGACCCGGTTTTGAATCGCTAGGTTTCGATTAAACACTGGAAAGACTCTTTTTATTGTGGGTTAAAGAAATACGCTTTTGATGATAACCAGCAGAGTAAAAAAACAAGCAATTTATTTAATTAAAACATTTTTGCCATTGTATTCAACTTCTAATCATGCACCCTTACCATATTGCAGTTAAACTACCGCTCTCACGGTGCTCTCAGCACTCAACTACCTGGAACGGTCCGTGCAGTAGAGCCATCGATGGAAACACAAACCAGCGCTACTTCAGCCACTCGTGCACCCACACCGCCACAGCTACAGGCGCTTGGTGGCAGGCAAAGACCAGCAGACGAGCCAGAATCACATCCGTGAGAATCTACAACAGACAGGACTGCTGCGCCGAGCGACTGAACCACTTTGTGATTAAGGTGGACGGTCGCGTGTGCGCATCCTACCACTCGTCGAGACCGTTCTCCGTTCGGACGTTCAGTTGCAACGCAGTCGGTCGCACAGTGCGCATTGTGACGAGAAACCATGTTCCGCTGACCCTGTGCGAGGTGCAGGTGTTCGGGAAATACGTCCGCGATGAACCGACTCCGTCAGGTAACTTTGGAAGCCTATAATATTCCAAGTAATATGTCAAATCAAAGGAAAGGAATTATTCAAGATTCTCAAAATATCGGAGCTTCTAAAACAAATTGTTAAACTGTACAATCTAGCTAAACCTATAACTGCACTTGCATATTTGCACTCAGTCAAAGCACCACGAAGATTTATCGAGAAATGATAGAAGCAATTAAGTGCTTATCTAGGCTGCCTTGTTTTCCCTTTGATAAAATTTTGATCTTACGTAGGTAATGAGTCTTATAAAAATGGGCTGCAGTAAGTGGACCAAGTAAAATGTGAGCAATTTTATGTCTTTTGGAGAAAATATAATCACCATGCACTTCATGACCGAAGAATTCTTGGAATGACTGCTTGGTAGCATTTAGGTACTTCAGCTATACATACAAGCAACGTGCAGCCAATTACACTTAAGTTTGCAGCAATGAAAGATTACGAATCAAATTTTTTTCCACACGCATTTATAACTTTATTAAATAGTGCTTCAATTGAGAGATGCAAAAAATTAAATGATTGCTTTGTTGAAGCTGCCACATTTAGACAACAGAACATTTCAATTATTACTTTTTTAGTAAAGCAAATAGCCATAATTCTGTTTGCAGGATGCAAGCGTGTCTCGTCGGTGTCAGCCTACATTACAGCGGCAAACATCGGCAAGTGCTACAAGGTTCGAGTCACAGGAAGCTCATCTGGCAGCGTTTGGGGCACCGACATCTACACGTCCGACTCAAACGTTGGCAAAGCCGCTGCTCACGCAGGCCTGCTGAGAGTTGGACAAACTGGCTACGTTCGCGTAACGGTTCGACGCGGTCGCGGCTCGTACAGAGGAACCAATCGCAACGGCGTCCAAACTAGCAACTATGGTCGCTGGGGTCTTAGCTACTCGCTTGCTAGAGGCAATGGAGGCTCTTCGACAGGCGGTAATGTTCCTGGACGAATTTTAGCTTCCTTAACTTCTCAGATGCTTAAGTGGCGGATGCCAACTTTTTTGTTTACCAATTATTTAGAGAATTGTACGCTCCATTGTACAAAATATCGTTAAAGTAGCAAGTAACACATAGGAAATTGTCAGTGAAACTTACGAAATTTTCTTTATTCATGATGCTTGAAAATGAAATCATTAATTAGATTCTAGTTAAATTGGAACCATTTACTCGGCGTTTAAACGCCATAATGCGAGCGCATAATGAAATAAAAGACCCGGTTTTGAATCGCTAGGTTTCGATTAAACACTGGAAAGACTCTTTTTATTGTGGGTTAAAGAAATACGCTTTTGATGATAACCAGCAGAGTAAAAAAACAAGCAATTTATTTAATTAAAACATTTTTGCCATTGTATTCAACTTCTAATCATGCACCCTTACCATATTGCAGTTAAACTACCGCTCTCACGGTGCTCTCAGCACTCAACTACCTGGAACGGTCCGTGCAGTAGAGCCATCGATGGAAACACAAACCAGCGCTACTTCAGCCACTCGTGCACCCACACCGCCACAGCTACAGGCGCTTGGTGGCAGGCAAAGACCAGCAGACGAGCCAGAATCACATCCGTGAGAATCTACAACAGACAGGACTGCTGCGCCGAGCGACTGAACCACTTTGTGATTAAGGTGGACGGTCGCGTGTGCGCATCCTACCACTCGTCGAGACCGTTCTCCGTTCGGACGTTCAGTTGCAACGCAGTCGGTCGCACAGTGCGCATTGTGACGAGAAACCATGTTCCGCTGACCCTGTGCGAGGTGCAGGTGTTCGGGAAATACGTCCGCGATGAACCGACTCCGTCAGGTAACTTTGGAAGCCTATAATATTCCAAGTAATATGTCAAATCAAAGGAAAGGAATTATTCAAGATTCTCAAAATATCGGAGCTTCTAAAACAAATTGTTAAACTGTACAATCTAGCTAAACCTATAACTGCACTTGCATATTTGCACTCAGTCAAAGCACCACGAAGATTTATCGAGAAATGATAGAAGCAATTAAGTGCTTATCTAGGCTGCCTTGTTTTCCCTTTGATAAAATTTTGATCTTACGTAGGTAATGAGTCTTATAAAAATGGGCTGCAGTAAGTGGACCAAGTAAAATGTGAGCAATTTTATGTCTTTTGGAGAAAATATAATCACCATGCACTTCATGACCGAAGAATTCTTGGAATGACTGCTTGGTAGCATTTAGGTACTTCAGCTATACATACAAGCAACGTGCAGCCAATTACACTTAAGTTTGCAGCAATGAAAGATTACGAATCAAATTTTTTTCCACACGCATTTATAACTTTATTAAATAGTGCTTCAATTGAGAGATGCAAAAAATTAAATGATTGCTTTGTTGAAGCTGCCACATTTAGACAACAGAACATTTCAATTATTACTTTTTTAGTAAAGCAAATAGCCATAATTCTGTTTGCAGGATGCAAGCGTGTCTCGTCGGTGTCAGCCTACATTACAGCGGCAAACATCGGCAAGTGCTACAAGGTTCGAGTCACAGGAAGCTCATCTGGCAGCGTTTGGGGCACCGACATCTACACGTCCGACTCAAACGTTGGCAAAGCCGCTGCTCACGCAGGCCTGCTGAGAGTTGGACAAACTGGCTACGTTCGCGTAACGGTTCGACGCGGTCGCGGCTCGTACAGAGGAACCAATCGCAACGGCGTCCAAACTAGCAACTATGGTCGCTGGGGTCTTAGCTACTCGCTTGCTAGAGGCAATGGAGGCTCTTCGACAGGCGGTAATGTTCCTGGACGAATTTTAGCTTCCTTAACTTCTCAGATGCTTAAGTGGCGGATGCCAACTTTTTTGTTTACCAATTATTTAGAGAATTGTACGCTCCATTGTACAAAATATCGTTAAAGTAGCAAGTAACACATAGGAAATTGTCAGTGAAACTTACGAAATTTTCTTTATTCATGATGCTTGAAAATGAAATCATTAATTAGATTCTAGTTAAATTGGAACCATTTACTCGGCGTTTAAACGCCATAATGCGAGCGCATAATGAAATAAAAGACCCGGTTTTGAATCGCTAGGTTTCGATTAAACACTGGAAAGACTCTTTTTATTGTGGGTTAAAGAAATACGCTTTTGATGATAACCAGCAGAGTAAAAAAACAAGCAATTTATTTAATTAAAACATTTTTGCCATTGTATTCAACTTCTAATCATGCACCCTTACCATATTGCAGTTAAACTACCGCTCTCACGGTGCTCTCAGCACTCAACTACCTGGAACGGTCCGTGCAGTAGAGCCATCGATGGAAACACAAACCAGCGCTACTTCAGCCACTCGTGCACCCACACCGCCACAGCTACAGGCGCTTGGTGGCAGGCAAAGACCAGCAGACGAGCCAGAATCACATCCGTGAGAATCTACAACAGACAGGACTGCTGCGCCGAGCGACTGAACCACTTTGTGATTAAGGTGGACGGTCGCGTGTGCGCATCCTACCACTCGTCGAGACCGTTCTCCGTTCGGACGTTCAGTTGCAACGCAGTCGGTCGCACAGTGCGCATTGTGACGAGAAACCATGTTCCGCTGACCCTGTGCGAGGTGCAGGTGTTCGGGAAATACGTCCGCGATGAACCGACTCCATCAGGTAACTTTGGAAGCCTATAATATTCCAAGTAATATGTCAAATCAAAGGAAAGGAATTATTCAAGATTCTCAAAATATCGGAGCTTCTAAAACAAATTGTTAAACTGTACAATCTAGCTAAACCTATAACTGCACTTGCATATTTGCACTCAGTCAAAGCACCACGAAGATTTATCGAGAAATGATAGAAGCAATTAAGTGCTTATCTAGGCTGCCTTGTTTTCCCTTTGATAAAATTTTGATCTTACGTAGGTAATGAGTCTTATAAAAATGGGCTGCAGTAAGTGGACCAAGTAAAATGTGAGCAATTTTATGTCTTTTGGAGAAAATATAATCACCATGCACTTCATGACCGAAGAATTCTTGGAATGACTGCTTGGTAGCATTTAGGTACTTCAGCTATACATACAAGCAACGTGCAGCCAATTACACTTAAGTTTGCAGCAATGAAAGATTACGAATCAAATTTTTTTCCACACGCATTTATAACTTTATTAAATAGTGCTTCAATTGAGAGATGCAAAAAATTAAATGATTGCTTTGTTGAAGCTGCCACATTTAGACAACAGAACATTTCAATTATTACTTTTTTAGTAAAGCAAATAGCCATAATTCTGTTTGCAGGATGCAAGCGTGTCTCGTCGGTGTCAGCCTACATTACAGCGGCAAACATCGGCAAGTGCTACAAGGTTCGAGTCACAGGAAGCTCGTCTGGCAGCGTTTGGGGCACCGACATCTATACGTCCGACTCAAACATTGGCAAAGCCGCTGCTCACGCAGGCCTGCTGAGAGTTGGACAAACTGGCTACGTTCGCGTGACGGTTCGACGCGGTCGCGGCTCGTACAGAGGAACCAATCGCAACGGCGTCCAAACTAGCAACTATGGTCGCTGGGGTCTTAGCTACTCGCTTGCTAGAGGCAATGGAGGCTCTTCGACAGGCGGTAATGTTCCTGGACAGATTTAGTTTTCTTTACTTCTTGGATGTCTACGTGGCGGATGCCTGCCTTTTAATTTTTGTTTGTAATTAATTTAGAGAAATTTTACGTTACTTGAAACATCGCCAAGAGTAGCAAGTAACAAATTTAAAAAACTGTAATTAGAATTGGCTTCAGAATTGTCCTAGTATTGATGCTAGAAAATTTTATAACTCTTTTTAGAATTAAACTATGTGGGAACAAAACTATTAGTTTTAAATAGCTAAGATATAAATTGAAGAGTGGAAAGAATCTTTTAAAGATGTCTTTTTATATAGTTTACTACACAAACTAAACTTCGAACATTTGCTGCAGCTCCAGGACTCAGATTCATCGGTTGCTTCGTTGATCAAAGCCGACGCGACCTCCCCGTGTTGGCCAGAAGCAGCGGCTCCATGACGGTCAGGAAGTGCTACCGACTGTGCAGAGCTAGACGGTACGCCTACTTCGGCTTGCAGTACAGCAGAGAGTGCTGGTGCGGAAACAGCTACGGTCGGTACGGAGGCAGGAGAAGCGGAGAGTGCAACATGAAGTGCACAGGCAACAGGCATTCGTTCTGCGGATCGAGCTGGAGGAACAGCGTCTACAGCACTGGACTTGCTGTTGAAAGACCACGGCCTTCGTTGAGTAAGTGCGGGCTACCTATGTTTCTTTAATTGACTATGAATAATATGTATAGTTTTATGTATATTTCAGAATGCCCATCTGGTACAAAGCCGAAGTTTGTCCACCGACGAACCTGCTCCTGCATTCCTGCTCCCGAAGAGAAGCGTCTTGGCTCCTTGATCTTCGTTATTGACATTACCGGCAGCATGGGCGGTGTAATAAGATCCGTGAAGAACAACATCCGCACTATTCTAGCTTCTAATACTCGTTTCAGCAATTACATTATCGCTACATTTGGTGATCCCTACGTGAAAAATGTACGAAAGACAACTGACGCTGCCGAGGTTAGACGCTTCCTAGATCGTCTAGTTGCTCGTGGTGGCGGTGACTGTCCCGAATATGCCATGTCCGGAGCCAGAGACGCGGCAGATCTGGCGGATCACAATTCGGTCATGATGCTGTTCACCGACGCCTCCGCTAAGGATGCCCATCTAAGAAGCGCTCTGGCTTCCCGTCTTCTGGGAAAGCAGATCCGCTTGTTCTTCGTGTCCAGTGGAAATATGTGCGGCGTAGGCACCAGACAGTTTGATCAGTTAGTCAGACAGTCTAGCGGTCAAGTTAGTCGCCTTTCTTCGTCCTATTTTGGAAAGGTAATAAATATGATCATTTTTTCATTGTTATTGAAACAAATCCGTAAATCGTTTTTACCTTATTCGTCTTTCGGTAGCTAATGGAGTTTGTGAAGCGAGCAGTTAACGGCCGAATGAGCTTTAGTGCTTTCCCGTCGAATAAGCACGCGCTTGAAAATGCACTTCGAGGACGTAAGTGAAGAATAGCGTCTTAACAATTTTATATTTTTTCGGCTGCGTACCAATTATTTTTCATTGCTTTTACTTTTTAGGTTGTGGATGTCGAACAATCAATCGTCGAGTCTGTGTTGCGGCCAAACAGAGTACGCTCGTTAATAATGGGGGCAAAAATACATTTGCTAACAAGAGCTACGCTTAAGTTTACAAAAAATGGTTTTCTTTTCAGCTCCAGGCCTGCGCAGAATCGGCTGCTTTGTCGACGCATCGGCCAGAGACTTGCCTCAACTTGCTGGAACCGGAACAATGACAGTCTACAAGTGCTACAGGTCGTGTAGAAACAGACGATTCGCCTACTTTGGCTTGCAGAACTCTAACGAGTGCTGGTGCGGCAATAGCTACGGTCGCTATGGCGCCAGACCCAACAGCGAGTGCAGCATGCGCTGCTCAGGCGACCGTTCAACGTTTTGTGGAGCCGGATGGAGAAATATTGTGTTCGCTACGGGCTTGCCTCGACCAGTCATTCCAAGTAAGGTTAAATTTTTTGTGCGCCCTTAGGTTTTGAAAAAAAATGCATGTCAGTGTATCTCATTAAGTCAAAAGTCCTTTTTAAAAAAAACTTTTTCGCAAAAAACTTGTAAATGATTTACAAACAAATTTGCTGACAATCTAACACTTGTTTTACCTAGCACCTGGACTACGATTTATCGGCTGCTACGTTGACAACGGTAGTCGCGATTTGCCAGTCCTGGCAGCCACTGGCTCCATGAGCATTCCAAAATGTTACCGAGCCTGTCGATCGCGTAATTACGCTTTCTTTGGTGTGCAAAACTCCAACGAGTGCTGGTGCGGCAACAGCTACGGACTCTATGGGGTTAGGTCGACAGCTGAGTGCAATATGCTCTGCTCAGGTGACCCGGCGAAATTCTGCGGTGCCGGATGGAGAAATGGGGTCCATTCTACTGGTTTGAAAGCGCCAGTTATTCCTAGTAAGTTCTCTAGAACTTTTTACAATGGGAAAAAATCGTTGGAAATAGAATATTTACATCAAATTGGTGCTTACTTATTCAAATTAAATCCCAACTCCCTGTGAAGCACCGGGCCTACGAAAAATCGGCTGCTACGTGGATCACAGTGTCCGCGACCTGCCTGTTCTGGCTGGTTCGGGCTCAATGACCATCACCAGATGCTACCGTTTGTGCCGACGCAAAGGTTATGCCTACTTTGGTGTGCAGAACGCTAACGAGTGCTGGTGCGGCAACAGTTACGGTCGGTACGGCTCAAGGCCGACGTCCGAGTGTCGATCCGCTTGCAGTGGAAATCGTTCAACATTCTGCGGCGGCGGCTGGAGGAACAATGTCTACGCTACGGGACTGAAGCGCTCGCCAAAAAGTGAGTTACCGATGCGTGGGGTAAAGTATTTCATGTTATTTGTGCACAGTTAATTAAGCAATTTAAAAATACCTCTTTTATCGAAAATTTGCAGCACCAGGCCTAAGACCGGTTGGCTGCTTTGTTGACAGTGGCAATCGCGATCTTCCTAAGCTAGCTGGCAGTGGTGCTATGAGCGTACCAAAATGCTACAAACTGTGTCGCGGTAGGAACTTTATGTACTTTGGTGTACAGAACGGCAACGAGTGCTGGTGCGGCAATAGCTATGGACGTTATGGCATCAGGCCGATTGCTGAGTGTCAGATGACCTGCACCGGTGACAGATCTACGTACTGCGGTGCTGGTTGGCGAAACAATGTGTACACGACGGGTGTTACGCCTCCCCTAATGCCTAGTACGTGATCGAACTTAATATTTGTTTTCACTCTCTTTTTGTCAGTGTGGCCTTTTTAGAAATTAACTCAACATTCTTTTCCAATAGAAGTAGTTTACGTTGTTTAAGAGTTATCCTGAAATTCGCACAACTTCAGCTCCAGGAATGCAGTCAAAGGGCTGCTACGTGGACAGCAGTGCACGTGACCTTCCAGTGCTGGCTGAGCGAGGTGATTCTATTCGAGTGCCTCGCTGCTATCGACTGTGCCGAGCAAGGAACTACTTGTACTTTGGGGTGCAAAACTCCGACGAATGCTGGTGCGGCAATACGTACGGTAGACACGGACTTAGACCAAAATCCGAGTGCAACTTCAGGTGCCGCGGAGACGGAAGTACATTCTGCGGCGCCGCCTGGAGGAATGACATCTACAGCACTGGACTAAGCATTGAGGATATCAGTAAGTCCCAAGTTTTTGGACGATGAATTAGTAGCAACTCGCGGTTCTTTATCGGGATCCACTATTCATCATTTGTTTCAGTGCCTGGTCTTCGCGACGTTGGCTGTTTCCTAGACAGCGCCAATCGCGATCTACCAACTCTGGCAGCCACCGGCTCAATGACGATTGAGAAATGCTACCAAGCATGCAGGCAACGCAAGTCCGCTTACTTTGGTCTGCAAAATTCCAACGAATGCTGGTGCGGCGATAGCTACGGAAAGCATGGCGGCAGACGCTCGTCTGAGTGCAGCGCCAGGTGCACCGGGGACAGCAAGCAGAACTGCGGCGCCGCTTGGAGAAACAATGTGTACGCCACTGGACTTGGTCTAAACAATCGAGGTGCGTCTTTGAGAGCATTTACTTACTTTAAACAATAAGTAATTATTTACGGTATTAAGTGATGAAATTAAAAACCTAAACAAAAATTTTAGTCAAGCTGCCATTGTCCAGCTGCTCCCAGCACTCAACCACCTGGAGCGCAACATGTCAGCGAGCTATCGACGGCAACACCAACCAGAACTTCTTCAAGCACTCGTGCACCCACACCGCTGAAGCTAGGGGTGCTTGGTGGCAAGCAAAGACAGACAGGCTGGCTCGCATCACGGAGATCACCATACACAACAGGCAGGACTGCTGCGCCAAGCGGCTAAACAATTTTATAGTTAAAGTCGATGGCAGAGAGTGCGTCTCTTATCGATCAACCGCCTCCTTCTCTGTTCGAACATTCATCTGCAATCTGATTGGCCGAACTGTGCGCATCGAAACTAGAAAGAACGACGTGCTGACCCTGTGCGAAGTGCAAGTTTTTGGTCACTATGTGTCTGCGAGGTCTTGGCCACCGGGTGAGAAAATCGAGGGGAAGTTTTCCTAAAGGAAATGTAATTTTTCATTACTATACTTGGAGACAAAAGCTTTGTTGAAGAAACTAAAATACGAGGGTGCTGCAAAAGTTTCCGGACTAATGCTCACCATGACTATAATTTATGTCGGATTAAGTCAAAAATTTGAAACTGGCAAATTTTCAACTGTATTTTATGATTTTATAAAATTTTGAAAAAACTGGACAACGTGGAACAAAGTTATGTATCAAAAGAAACTCAGTGATCAGAGTCGATAAATACGATTTTTGAGTTGCAGCTAACCAATCGCTGTCACTTGGAGTTGTGGATACCAAAGACGCTCTCCATTTCTCGCACCGTTGCCGATGGATTTTCCTTTAAGTAGGCAAGCACAACAGTCGCTTTGTCCTCACCTGTACTCGTCCGAGGACGCCCAGATCTTGGGGCATCAGCGACGTGGGTGACACCATCAGCAGCGAGTCAGTGATGCTCAAAAACTTGTGTGCGACCCAAGGAGTGGGCACCAAACACAAGACGCACCTCATCAAAAGTCTGCGGTGCTGTTTTGCCCTGTCTTTGACATGCCATAATGAAATGTCGCTGGCTCTCTTTCGACCCGAACTCAGAGGGATTTTTCGGTCGACTCATTTTCGTTTTTTTGTTGAATGCAAAATCGTATAAACAGCTGCAAAAGGCTGCAACTTCTTTTGTCCCTCACGTAGACAGATTTAAACCGCGCAGCGAAAAAAGTTAGGACAAGTTTTGTCTATGTCCAAATCGTATATGCACAAATTTTCAGCCAAATTGAGCTCGAATTATTCCCACTACGAGTATTAGTCCGGAAACTTTTGCAGCACCCCTCGTATAACTCTAGAATTCTTTGTGAGTCTAGCTCCCACTTCTTATGCCAAGTGTCTGTCATGATATCAATATTTCGCTCATTTTTTTACCACATTAATGACTGCTTTTACTTATTTTAATTTATCATTTTAATTAACAGCTGCCGGCGTTAAGTACCTTGGCTGCTACGTTGACAATGGCAATCGCGACCTGCCTCAGCTGAAATATTCCGGCAGCAGCACAACGCGAACCTACTGCTTTAAGCATTGCAAAACCCGCGGCTATCGTTATTTTAGCGTGCAAAATGGCAACCATTGTGCATGCGGCAACACCTATGGAGCTTTTGGTCGGGCCAAAGAGAGCGAGTGCCTATTGCAGTGCCAGGGCGAGCTGAGTACCTACTGTGGAGGACCGTGGAGAAACGCTGTCTACACAACGGGACTGTCGGTTGCAGTTTCATCTAGTAAGCTTTCGATTAGTAACTTTTTAATGTAATATTACTGAGATAAAATCAGCACAATTCCGTAATCATCTTTGTAGCACCCGGGCTTAAAGAACTTGGCTGCTTTGTCGATGGCCACGCCAGAGACCTCCCTGTACTGGCTGGCAGCGGGTCTATGAGCATCTCTAAGTGCTACAATCTTTGTCGAGCCAGAAAGTTTAGATTCTTTGGCTTGCAGAACTCCAACGAGTGCTGGTGCGGCAATCACTATGGCAGGCATGGAGTCCGGTCGAAACTCGAGTGCCGGATGCAGTGTACCGGCGAGAAGACTACATACTGCGGCGCAGCTTGGAGAAATATGATCTACACAACTGGTTTAGATGTTGCAAACGAGAGTAAGTTACTAATGCTTATCATATAGTAGTATACAATAATAATCTTAGTAACTCAATTGTTTCAAACTTTCAGGAGTTGGTGTACGTCGACTAGGCTGTTACGTTGACAATGCTCAGCGGGATCTACCTTTGGTGTTTTCTGCCGAATACCGGACAACTAAGGCATTCTGTTGGACCTACTGTAAGGATCGAGGATACAAGTATTTCGCTATGCAATTTGGCGGCTATTGCACATGTGGTAACACCTACGGTCGCTATGGAAAGGCGTCCGAGGCCAGTTGCAACGTTCCCTGTCGTGGTGATCAACGCGAGAAGTGTGGCGGCGGCTGGAGGAACGAGATCTACACAACTGGACTAAGATCTCAGGTTTCGAGAAGTAAGTTTTTAAAACGCACATAAATAATGCAGTTATAGAACGAGAAGTTCAAATTGCATAAGATGCTATTAAATTCTTATTCGTCACCTTCTTTGAATTCAATTTTGAGCAATTGAAAAACGGCAAGTACAATTCTAGCTTGTAATTTTTTTAAATAAAAGACCTCATGAGAAAATTCTAATATTTCCTTAGCACCGGGCATGGTTCATCTCGGCTGTTTTATCGACTCGGGCGTTCGGGACCTGCCGAAACTGGGCGGATCTGGTAGCATGACAGTCGGCAAGTGCTACAAACTGTGCAGAGACCTTGGATACAAGTTCTTCGGTGTGCAATACTCCAACGAGTGCTACTGCGGCAATCATTACGGTCGATACGGTCGACGTGACAAGAGCGAGTGCAGGATGCAATGCTCAGGAGACAGGACCACCTATTGCGGTTCCGGCTGGCGTAATGACGTGTTCACCACTGGCCTAGAAGATAATATCAGTGGTAATTAAAAAATTCTTCAGGGATAATTATTTTTATCATGCCAGAATGTAAAGTCTAATTAAATTCTCACCTGCGAACTAAATAAGGAGAATCCTACCTTGGCTGCTTCATCGACAATGGCGTCCGCGATCTACCGCTGGTATATGCGGCTGGGCACCAAGCCACTAAATTGTTCTGCGTGAAGCTGTGCAAAAACCGCGGATACAAATATGCCGGTCTACAGAATGGCGACAGTTGCACCTGCGGCAATTTGTACGGCGCATTCGGTCGGGTTCACAACAGCCAGTGCAACATGAAGTGCCGAGGCGATGCGCGTGAAAAGTGCGGAGCCGGCTGGAGAAATTCAATTTATACTACTGGATTGAGGACGAGACAGTACTCTAGTAAGTGCAACGTTGACTGAATTAAATATATTTTTGCTGCAACGTGAGTTTACTAATGATATTTAAATTGCCTTGGCCCTGAAGCACCAGGACTGAAATATCTCGGCTGCTATGTTGACGGTGCTGCTCGAGACTTGCCACACCTGGCTTCAGCTAGTGGAACAAGCGTACCGAAGTGCTACGAGCTTTGCCGCCGGCTGAATTACAGATTCTTTGCTGTACAGTACTCGAAGCAGTGCTTCTGCGGCAACCACTATGGACGATTTGGTATCAGGCCAAACACAGAGTGTCGGATGCAGTGCAGCGACGATAAGACTACGTACTGCGGTGGAACCTGGAGGAATAGTGTCTACACAACCGGCTTGATTGTTGCTAGCGCTGGTAAGAATCTGTAGGAATTTATTTTTTAATTTTTGATACATGAAATTGAAAGACAAACGAGATGACGAATGGATCTTCCATGGGTTTCTAAACTGAATGAAATATTCGATAAACTTCAGCTCAAGGCGTCAGAGATCTCGGCTGCTACGTAGATAACGGTCATCGCGACTTACCACACGTTTACGACGCGCATCACCAAGCATCCAAGGCATTCTGCTTTAAATACTGTCGTCAACGAGGATACCGATATTTTGGTCTGCAGGCTGGCTTCCAATGCACCTGCGGTAACGAGTTTGGTCGCTACGGCAGAGCGGATGCGTCAACTTGTAAGTCAGAGTGCCGAGGCGAGAAGCGCACTAAATGTGGAGGCATATGGAGAAACCAGATCTACACGACGGGACTGGCCTCTCGAGCCTTTAGGCGTAAGTACACTTTTATGATTCACATGTGTTACTTTGACACCTTTTAGTCAGCCAAAATTTTCTGTGTTATTCACTTTAGCTGCTGGAATGCAGCATCTTGGCTGCTTTATCGATTCGGGCACTCGCGACCTGCCAAAACTGGCTGGAACTGGCAAAATGACTATCGAAAAATGCTACAATTTGTGCAAGAAACGAGGCTTTAGATTCTTTGGCGTTCAGAACGGCGATCAATGCTTTTGCGGCAATCACTATGGAAGATACGGCCGCAGAGATCAGCGCGAGTGCAGGATGCAGTGCTCAGGAGACAAGACTACCTACTGCGGAGCTGGCTGGCGAAATAACATCTTCGCAACAGGCATTGAGGCTATTCCCAGTATGTTATATTTTTGTAAATTCTAAGTAGTTCTGAATTCGTTATAAAAATCACTGATTTAACATTGCCGTAATCTTTCAGGTGGTGTCACCTACCTCGGATGCTTTATTGACAATGGTTCGCGCGATCTACCTTTTGTGAAGCACGCTGGTCACCAAGCAACAAAGGCCTATTGCATCAAGTTTTGCAAAGATCGCGGCTACAAGTACGCCGGGCTGCAGAATGGCGACAGTTGCACCTGCGGCAACTTGTACGGCGCCTTTGGTCGTGTTGACAACAGCCAATGCCACATGAAGTGCCGAGGCGATGCGCGAGACAAGTGTGGAGCCGGCTGGAGAAATTCAATTTACACTACTGGATTAAAGTCGGATAGAACGCCTAGTGAGTTAATCACTGGACATTTGTCAGCTGTTAAGTCCTGACTGACTGGAGGGACCAAAGCACTCACCCTGAATTTTCCGAGCTAACACTGTCACCCGATCTTAGCTGGGTGGACTAAAACAATCCGGGATTTTTCCCCCGTCTTAAGGGGACAAATTATCACCTATAATAGGACCTTGCATACTCGACCTTCGGTCATAATTCCTAACCACCTAGATACAGATGATTCAATTCCGATTTAACAATAAATAAATTAGCAAGCTGACTAATGCAAAAAACACAGGAGTCTATAAACAGCATTAAATATCTAATTTTAGCCCCTGGACTTTCGCGCCTCGGCTGCTACGTAGACAGTGGAAACAGAGATCTTCCTCATCTTGGCGCAACTGGTTCAATGTCTGTGCCCAAGTGTTACAAACGTTGCAGAGAGCTAAGATATAGATTTTTCGGTGTGCAGAACGGCAACGAATGCTGGTGCGGTAATCATTATGGACGTTACGGAATTAGGTCGAACATCGAGTGCAGGATGCAGTGCTCTGGCGAAAGAACTACCTATTGCGGAGCTGGCTGGCGTAATAATGTGTTCACAACCGGTGTTGAGGTCGCTACTGCAGGTAAAACTCAATATGAGCTGTTATGCATTGTCTGCTTACTCCGACCAAATACACACTTACTGAAAGCCCATTTCTAAATTTTAACCCTTAAGCTGCTGGAGTTCGTGACTTGGGTTGCTTCGTCGACAATGGTCACCGCGATTTGCCGCACTATCACGATGCGGCACACAAAGCAACGAAAGATTACTGCTGGGACTACTGTCGCAAAGCGGGATTTAAGTACTTCGGTCTACAGTACAGCCGGCAGTGCTTCTGCGGAAACTCATACGGTCGATTTGGTCGAGCCGCCGACAACACGTGCTCCATGCCGTGCCTCGGCGATAAACGAACGAAGTGCGGTGGCACCTGGAGAAACAGGATCTTCACTACGGGCGTTGAATCCAAACCTGTAGCTAGTAAGTTATTTGGGGCGCCTGTTGTGTTCTTGAAAGCTGTATGACGAAGAAAAAATACTGCTTGAGATGCTGATATGTTTTTGCGTAATAGTACGCTCTATTACCGACTCTAATTTTCTATACCACCACATCCTCAATCAACAGCACCTGGAAAGGTTCATATTGGCTGCTTCGTGGATGCCGGAACGCGCGATCTACCAAAACTGGCTGGGAGTGGCCAGATGACTGTTGGCAAGTGCTACGGATTGTGCAAGAAGCAGGGCTTTAGGTTCTTCGGCGTGCAAAACGGCAACGAATGCTGGTGCGGCAATCACTACGGACGCTACGGTCGTCGGGACAAGCAAGAGTGCAGAAAGCAGTGCGACGGTGACAAGGCTACTTATTGCGGAGCTGCCTGGCGTAATGACATCTTCACCACTGGAGTCGAAGAGCTGCCTGGTATGTTTTTATGTTTAAGTTTATTTGCTCATTACAGTTTACTCATTAATCATGTCTTTTAGTTTAGTTTTTAGAATTAGAGGCTATGAAAATGCAATTGGAAACTAACTTTTCCCTGTTTCATTTAGTCTATCCTCCAGAGAACACTGGCTAAATATGTATACGAGCGTATATATGTTTAAGAGGCCTTCTGTACGACTCTTTATTCGCTTTTTAGCAAGACCTGCTGCAGTTTATGATCCTTCTAAAAATTTGCACCTAAAACTATTGTCATTGTGTTTGTTTGTTTGCTTACAGCGGGCGTGGCTAGTCTCGGATGCTACATTGACAACGCGGTTCGCGACCTACCGCATGTGTACACGGCTGCTCACAAGGCAACAAAATCGTTCTGTCTGTACTACTGCAAAAAGCGCGGCTTCAGATACTTTGGGTTACAAAATGGCAATAGTTGCACTTGCGGCAACACCTACGGCATGCTTGGTCGGGTTGATAAAAAGCAGTGCAACATGGCGTGCAGTGGAGATAGAAGGCGTACATGCGGCGCAGGATGGAGGAACGAAATTTTCACTACTGGCGTTAGGCCTGGCTTTGTGCCAAGTGAGTGCCTATAAATCGCCGATCTATGAGCCCCTAAAAGGAATTAAATTTTATAACTTTCTTAAAAAATTTTAGGCATTAAGAGTCTGGGCTGCTACATCGATAGTTCAGCAAGAGACCTGCCTTTCTTGGCTAGCTCTAAAGCTATGACTATAAACAAGTGCTACAGACTTTGTCGCGATCAAAACTATATGTTCTTCGGCGTACAGAACGGCAACGAGTGCTGGTGCGGCAACAGCTACGGTAGACATGGTATTCGACCAAAAACCGAATGTAGAGCTCAGTGCCAGGGTGATAAGGCCACTTACTGTGGCGCCGCTTGGCGAAACAGCGTCTATGCCACCGGAGTGGTTGTCGGTTCAGCTAGTGAGTTGCCATAGTAACTACGAAAAAACTTTAACGATTTGATTCATAATTTTCTTCATCTTACTTACTAGGAGACGGTGTCAAGCGTCTTGGCTGTTTCGTAGACAACGCTCAGCGCGACCTCCCCGTGGTGCACTTCGCCGGCCACCAGACTAACAAGGCCTTCTGCTGGAAGTTCTGCCGAGACAAGGGTTACGTTTACTTCGGTCTGCAGAATGGCGATCATTGCACATGCGGTAATTCTTACGGCTTGTTCGGTCGTGCCGCCGAGAGCACCTGTAAAACTCCGTGCCGAGGTGATAAGAGTGCAAAATGCGGCGGCGGATACCGCAATGAAGTTTTCACTACTGGCTTGCATGCCACTGTGCTAACTGGTAAGTCTAGTAACGAAATAATAAAGTGCCTCGGCCAAAAGTTGTTTTATTCTCTAGCCAACATTCTTGTCATTAATGAAAATCTTCAGCTCCCGGAATGAGACACATTGGCTGCTTCGCTGACTCGGGCCATCGCGACCTGCCTAAACTGGCCGCTTCCAATAATCAAATGTCGGTGCTGTCTTGCCGATTTAGATGCAAAAAACTGGGCTACAGATTCTTTGGCGTGCAGTACGCCAAGGAGTGCTGGTGCGGCAACACCTACGGTAGGCATGGTCGTCGCAATCAACTAGAGTGCCGAATGCAGTGCTCGGGAGACAAGGCGTCCTACTGCGGCTCTGGCTGGAGAAATGATATTTACACTACTGGGGTTGAACTGGAAGCTTCTAGTAAGTGCTCGTTGTATTACCTGAAAAATGTTCGGTTAATTTTATTTAACTTATTTTGGTTTTCAAACTCTTTCAGCCTGCCCAGTCGGTACCAAAGAAACGTTTATTCCGGAACGCACCTGCTCTTGCAAGCCGCCGCCAGGCCAGCGCAGCCTTGGCTCCTTGGTGTTTGTCATCGATACCACGGGTAGCATGGGCAAAGTGATCAACTCAGTGAGGAGCAATATTCGTAGAATTCTTGCTGCAAACAGGCGCTTCGATGACTTCATCATTGCCACATTCGGCGATCCGTATGTGAAAAATTTAAAGAAGACAACCAGCGTGTCGGAGATCTACCGATTCCTCAGCAAGTTGAAGGCCAGAGGAGGCGGCGACTGTCCGGAATTCGCAATGTCTGCAGCTCTGGACGCGGCCGAGGCTGCCGAGCCTAACTCCGTGATGCTTCTGTTCACTGACGCTTCGGCCAAGGACAAGCGCAAGCTGGACGCTGTTAAGGCCAGGCTGAGGGCCAAGCGTATTCGCTTCTTTGCAGTTGCTAGCGGCAGCTTGTGCGGCACTAAGGGAAAAGAGTTTTCCGAATTGGCTTTGGCTACTTTTGGAGTGTTTTCGCGGCTTAGCACCAAGACTAGCGACAAGGTATTCTGTTTTTAACATTAATTCTGTCTGCATCTAATATAACTGGCCCGTTTAGTGATCTTTTTTAAATTTACAAGAAGATTATTGATGCTTGAACAGGTCATGGAGTTTATCAGACGCGGAGCCAGCGGTGACATCAGCTTCAGCGCCTTCCCGCGAGACATCAGCGGCCTAGATGGTGTCCTAAGAGGAAGTAAGCTCAGTTAATTCCCTAATGATGTGTCGCCTAAAGTACAGGGGGGCGAATGGCTCGGCGGTCTAGCGCGTCTGCCTTGTGTGCCACTGGTCCAGGTTCGACCCCGCGTTTTAGGTCGTTTACTTTCCCTAGCGCGGTTTGTGTGCAGGGTCACATTAATTTGCGGCCTTGTGCACGAATTGGTTGGGCCATGGGCCAGTTATGCAATTTACGCCAATGAGGGCAACCCCCCAAGGCATAGAGAGTGTACATTCCTGGAACTACCGCTTGTACACCCTATGTGAGTGCGTGACTGGGTGCTACACTGGAATTCCGATGCGCACTGTGTGTTTGTGTCTATGTCTGCATACCGTATTTAGTGTGACTGAACGCGCTTCAGGAGTCAGCGCAATGGACAGTCATGCCCAGTCGCTGGTTGTGGGACAATGTCGTTTCAAGCGTCAAGATGCCTGCAGCCCTCCTGCAGATTTAGCTTTATTTAGCTTATCGCCTAAAGTACTGACTGTATTCTCAAAGTCAAGGTCGCATAATTCATCATTTTCATTTCAGAATGCCCATGCCGCACTATTAACCGTCGCATTTGCGTCAGGCCACACACAGGTAATTCGATTTATTCGGTAAATCTCATTTTACAAAGACTGGACATAGGATCATAGTTTTTTTAAAACCTTTCAGGCTTCCTCGGTTGCTACAAGGACGAAGACGATACGGCAGAGTTCGCCGTGGCCAAAATCGCCAACGACATGACCATTTGGAAATGTAACGACATTTGCAAAGCCAGAAAGTTGCCCTTCTTTGGACTGAAGAACGGCAGAGTGTGCGGCTGCGGCGATCAGTACGGCAACAGCGGCGACGTTGCGAATGCCAAGTGCGACGTGCCTTGTTCTGGGAGCGCTGGGGAAAGATGCGGCGGCAAAATCTATAACGGCGTTTTCGAAGTTAAATGAAGCGCCTAAAAATTCACACAACAAACTAAAACAAAACTTATTTGGTGTCGATTTTGCCTCAAATTAACAACCTAAGATTGGTGTTGGGAATAACAATTTCAAAAGGTAACAAATATTGCGTGGAGATGTTATGCGTCAATAAATCATAATTACTAGATAAGTAGAGCAATTACAAACAGACAGTTCTTTTTCTTTTTTTGAAAATCTAGCTACGTCCTGTGTATTAACAGGTGTACTAATCTATATGCGAAAATTGCGACACAAATCTAGCCGCGGGGCGCATCCGAAGGCTGTGTACAGATTGATGAATTGTAGCCCAGGAATCGCCCTGAGTTCAAGGCCGAACTCTGAAACAAAATTTCCACACTTTAGCCTGGCTCTTAATCGTTCATTTCTTCAGTCCAACCAGCTAAAACTGGCTGCCACTATGAGCTGGGGGGATATAACTAAGGTTAGGTTTTGCGGCCCCTCCAGCCCGTCTGTAATCTCTGTTAGGAAAGTATTCTTTAGTGAAGGCAGTATTCCTACAGCTTCGAAACAGCATAAATTCTATGACTGCATGTGTACTTACTGGGCAAAGTTACTCGAAACCTATCCCGAGTTTTAGCATCCTTTTATCTCCGCTGCAGCTTATTCGGTTGCTATATTGTCAGAGATTTAATAATTGTTAGTTTTTTTCACGAGGAACGAAATTAATCATTGTCAAACTCCTAAATCATATCGACAACTAACCATTATCCATGGGAAAGCCTCACTGATACGATGAATTCTTATTTGTTAAAGTGTGATCATAAATTTACGAAGTTACGAGGTAATTAAAACTTAAAGAAGAAGAAACAGCGCTTGATCTACTTATTCACCTGCAATGCAGGGTTAAGTTTGACCGTAAATTGAATCATATTTAGAAATTCCCAAAATGATGGGCGTGCACTGAACATTCTACTGATAAGATTAGTAAAAATCTCCAATATTAAAATTGGAAATATTAAGCCAAAGGAAAATATAGATCAGATTAGAAAAAATAATTTGACTTTCTTCTTTAAAGCTGCAACTCACGAACAGTATTTGCTTTTAGTATTATATCGTACATTCGAATAAAATATGCATTTCATTATTAAAAATAAAAACCTTGAGATTTGTGACAAGTAGCGTTTACTATATTAGCAAATCTCAAAAAATGAAGGGACTTTTATACTAATCTGGACTGAAGCTCTCGAAAACTATCATATTCAAAATCATAATTATAGCTCTGGCGCAGGTCAAGGGGGCCATGGCCCCCCTCAGCTGTGGCGAAAAAAATATTTGAGTGGGGGGGCAGAGGGTCCGAGTTCAGTTCAAGACTGGAGTATTTTGCCTCGCGAACTCGCCAAACCAAATACATAAAATTTTTGCTAGATAACTACTTAAAAATACTCCTATCCACAGAATCACAAGAGCCTAAACTGAGTTTTTCAGGGCCACAGTTAGTTTGCTTGCTATTATTTGTTTGGTCCCTTGCTCAAGTGCAAGGTTTCTGCAGAGCTTGGGCCCTTAGCCTGGGTTTGTTACTCCCTACAACAACTGGACTGGAGGGGGTAGACAGGGGGCGGGGGGTATCACTATCCCGAAATTTCATTTCCTCGAAAAGTACCCGTCTTTCACTATCTCGAAACTTCACTTCGTAGAAAACTCAAATAGCCGCGAAATTGCTAGATTTTCGAGGAAGTGAAATTTCAAGATAGTTTGAAAGCGACCCGTGAGGGAGACAGACAGGATTTAGTATTTTTACTAGCTCTTAGGTTCCCCCCCCCCAAGAGGGGCGCAGACAGACATTTTAAATCACTCATGTACTCAACAGAAATGTCCCTAAGCAGCTAGAAAGAAAGAAAATCTCCCTGAGCAGTTAGAAAATCACCCGAGCACTTGAAAAATCTCTCTACCAGCTAGAAAATCTTTCCCAGCAGCTAGAAAACTTTTGAGAGCAGTCGAAAAATCTTGCCCCCAGCAGTAAATTAGAAAACCTCCGAACAGACAGAAAATCCCCCCAGCAGTTAGAAAATCCCTTTCGAGAAGTCGGAAATCCCCCCATCAAATAGAAACTTCCCCTAACAGTTAGAGATCCCCTAAACAGACCGAAAAGTCCCCAGAGAAGGAAAATCTCTGGGTTAAAAAATCTCCCCCGCAGACAGAGAATTCCCCAAGCAGACAGAGAATCCCCTAAGCAGAAAGAAAATCTCCCGAGCACTTGGAAAATCAACCCAGGCAGTTGAAAAATCTTCCGGAGCATTTAGAACATCTCTTTCGAGCAGTCCGACATCACCCAAGCATACAGTGAATTCCCCTAAGGTAGTTAGAAAAAATCCTCATGCAGTTAACAATATCCAGGAGCATTTAGAAAATCCCCCTCGAGCAGTCCGAAATCACCCAAGCAGTTAGAAAATCTTTCCGAGCAGCTAGAAAATTTTTAGAGTAGTCGAAAACCTTCCCCCAGCAGTAAAGTAGAAAACTCCCGAACAGACAGAAAATTTCCCCAGCAGTTAGATAATACCTTTTAAAAAGTCAGAAATTCCCCAATCAAATAGAAACTTTCCCCGAGCAGTCAGAAATCCACTAAACATACCTTAAAGTTCTCAGAGAAGAATATCTTCGGATTGAAAAATGTTTGCGAGCAGGTAAACTCCCCTGCAGCCAGAGAATTCCCCAAGCAGACAAAGAATCCTCCAAGCAGACAGAAAATCTCCCGAGCATTTAGAAACTTCCCTTCGATCAATTAGAAATCCCCCAAGCTGAAAGACTTCCCCCGAACTTCAACCGAAACTTCATAACACCGAAACTTCACAACGCCAAAGAGCTATATAAAGCTAAACTCTGGCTATAATTTTCGGTGTTATGAAAAGTGGTTTCGGCATTGTGAAATTTTGGTGTTGTGATAGCGACCCAAATGAAATACTAACTAAACTTAAAAGAACCTCTTTTCACACTTTAAATTCAAAACTTTGTTTAGTCCACAAAAATCCGCAAATCAGAAAGCATTCTTGGTTACTTTAAGTTGGCTTGCCCCCCCTCAAGAAATTCCTGGATCCGCGCCTGTTATAGCTTTATATACGCCAGCATTAGTTACGATACCCTTTTGACTCCATCCTATTAAAATCCCATCTATGTATTGATTGATTTGGTTCCGAGGCTAAAGCGGCCCAATCTGTGAGCTACTCAAACTGGAACGAGCAGAAGCAAGCGAATCACTTCGCTTAAATGCACTCATCATGAGTAAAATAGGACTTGGTATATGAAACTGCACAATCAATGGACCGATCGTGTAACCAACAATGCAACCTAGCAACAAAAACAGCATGGAAAACCACAGACAAGGACGAAAGACATGCATTAGACCGTTACTGCAGACAGCAGCTGCGTGTCATACCGTAAACAAAAAAACAAAATACCCGCCGTCAATTCAAATTAGAAATCAAGGGCAAAGAAGCTATGATGTGAAAATGTTAAACCATAACCGACAAGTAGAATATGCTTTGGAGTTTTAGAATGATCGTTACCGATAAGCCATGGATCACGAAAAAAAAATTTGAATACTCGTATAATTGAATCAACGAACATTCGTATCAATCAGTCATGATTTGCATTTTAATCAACTGAATTAGTTCTTAACGCATTAAAAGCAAATGAAATCTTATTTAACTGAAGAAATGAATTGTGCGTCTATTCCAGCATACAATAACTTAGTATGGTTAGTGCTTCTGTTCTAAAGGATTTGTTTACCACGCGTAAAACGATTCTGGCAAATCATGGTAACGAGCTATGCAGCTTCTACTATGACAAAAATCTGTTCAAGTGCATACTTCCATTTGGCTGTTTTCATGAAGATCTCAATGCAGCCAGAAGAGGTTGCCGTTGCTATAAAGACTTCAGAAGTCGGAAGTGATATTAAAACAACAAAAAACATAGCATGCTTTGATTATAATGATAATAATAGAAAATTCGCGAACAAAGGCCTACAACGGTGTACACTTCCTGCACCACCTCCATTTCTTTTGGCAATACCTTACAGGACAACCTGCAATCTATCAGTTAGACAACGCTTCCTTCCGCTATAACCGCCCGATGAAAATTTCAAGTCAGCATCGCTTCTTTACATATTTAAGTAAACTATAACAGAATTGGAACAGTTTTTGCCTGCTGTTCTACGAGTTTTCACAAACCAAGTATTACTGAAAGCACCGCTTTTTCACCGCCATTGTTTAAACAAAATCATCGCCTTTCAGGTATCGGCTTTTTTATCTTAAATAATGAATAAATAAATTCTTTTAAAATGTTTAGCCCACAAAATGCAGCTCATGATTATTCAGCAAAAGGCCGCCAACGCTTTTTTCATTTCAGATCGATAAGGAAAATTGTTCAATCTTCGACCGAAAGAGCCGAAAAGAGTGTCGATACTGCTCGGCAAGAGAACGGAGTGCCGAAAAAGGTAGAATCCTTTCAAGAGTGATTTGCCTTGTCAGCTCAAACTCAAATTTTGCCTCGATCGCGTATTTAGAATAGTTGCTTTCAAGAGCTTCGAAAAAAATTGAAATTTTGAAAGCTAGCATAAAAAATCCAACTCAAAAACTCGCTGAAAGCCAGCAGATGTTAGGCGAGCGCAACCATTATTTGTCGGTACGGCCATTCAAAGTGAAGAAATTTCAAACTTTGGGGAGGGGGTTGCGCGTTCATAATCGGTTCACCAAATTTCGAATCGATACAGCCTCTTAGGTGACTAAACCGCTTGGAGAAAACGCCCACGGAACGATAAATTTTCTATAAATACGATTCAAAAACTTGGCTTAAAATCGCGCTACTACACCTGACCAGAAGATTCACTAGGAGATATCATCTGTAATTGGATATTTTGACGAAACCAACCGCTAAAATGGCATGTTACGCCTGGCTTCTGCTGGCAGCGTGCCTACTGCATGTTGTGGCACAGGGTGAGTCTTCGATGTAATCTTGATGGTGATCTTCAATGCCGAGAACGCTTGAGCGTTTGTAATATTAACTGTTGACTCTCCCGAAAAACTGTTTCTTCAGCGAACTCGTATCAATATATCGGCTGCTTCATAGACACTAGAATTCGAGACCTACCAACTCTAGCCAGGATTGGTCGCATGTCGGCTAGAAAATGTGATCTGCTCTGCAGTCATCGAAACTTCCTCTACTTTGGCTTGCAATACAGCAGAGAGTGCTGGTGCGGCAATAGCTACGGTCGCTATGCGCCGAAACGTCCAGATACTGAGTGCAATATGCGTTGCACGGACAACAGAAGATCGTTTTGCGGCTCACTCTGGCGTAACAGCGTCTACAAAACTAGTAAAGGGGCATCCAGTAAGTAAAAATATGCTCTCTTCAAACTCTTTAAAACTTTTATTCAGTTATTTGTTGACTGTAATTTAGACACTAGTTGTAAGGAAAGCCATTCAACAACCTTAAATATTTGTTTAAATTTGCATTCTTTGACTAGTGACGCCATAGGAATTCGTGTTGCGAATGCCAAGTGCGACGTGTCTTGTTCTGGCAGCGCCGGGGAGAGATGCGGCGCCAAAATCTATGACGGCGTTTTCGAAGTTAAATGACGCGCCTAAAATTAACAACAAACTAAAACAAATACTTATTTGGTGTGGATTTTTGCCTCAAATAAAAAACGAGAATTTTTGTTGGGAATATCAACTTGAAAAGTTTTATTTTGCGTTGAAGTGTTATGTGTGTTTTAATAAAATATAATTTATGGATAAGTAGAGCAATTACTGTAAATAAGTACAAAATCTAGAGCTGACTGACAAAAAATAATATTAATAACATGATGTTTCCCGCCTGCGTAGCCCTAGCCTTTGGGGAAGAGAAATGACTATGACTAACAGGAGGATGACCATGAGCCGCCAATGACCTGAGGCTGACGCTCACGGGCCTTCAGTACCGTGCAAACCCGCCCTGAGGAAACTAAGTAGAATTGGGTAGCGATTGGCCTGAGGGCAAGGTCCCACGCCTGCTCTGCTGTAGCTAAGGTGCCTTTGACTGGTCTTGGGGTCATTGTATGAGCCCCAAGGCTGCCACCACTCTGTATGACCTGGCGCACCTGATGACTTTCCAGATCTAACGAAGCCAGAGCTCCGCCCGGGTATTGATTCGGGGGTTTTAGCTAAACAGCGGGGCAGGGCGTAGCCGATTAAGGGGCTCTGCACGGGCTTCTATCGGGAGTGCCGGGATCATTACTGAAGGGCTTTTGTGCAGGGAGTCCTTGGACGCGGTGCGGAGAGAGAGAATCCGGGAACATGTTACTAAGAGTAGTGAGGTGAGAACGTGGGCTCTGATACTTCGAACGCTTCAGTGCGAGATGGGTCCGCTTAACCAGGTTTTGCTATCTCTACCCGCCGTCACGTGCACATAGCTACTACACCGCTAATACGCTCATTACACACAGGCGCGCCGCCAGACGCGGCGAGCCGGCCACGAAAGTCTGTTCGCTAGTTTCCCCCGACTTCCCCATACTTCGCCGCCCAAGGTGAAAGGCTTAGCAAGCCATTAGCAGTCCAATAAAGATGGAGTGAAAAAGAGGATAGATTTAATGATTAGGCAGATTTCTAACCTAAAGTAGCACAAGGCTAAACACTCAGCGGAATTGATATATTAATGAAGCCAGATAAAACACTACTAATACAGTAGGCTCAATTCTCTAGTGCAAAACAAAAGATCGGAATAGAACAATCCCCAAAATACGCTCTAGACGGAAGACAATAAAATAAGCGGGGGAACTTACCGGCGGCTGGCACGGAGAGAGAGAGAGAGGCCGGAGCTGAGATGGCGGCTGTCGATCTGGCTGATGATCACTGATGGCGGACTGTTCGCCGACGAGGCCGAAGGCCGATGCTGTTGCTGTCTAGGCTTGAAGCCGACGTAGAGGGCACTAAGGCCGCGAGTAGACGGGCAGGCTAAATAGCTGACAGAGCTCTAAGGCTCGCAGATAGGGCCACAAGGCCGGTTGCGGGAGCCACAAAGGGGCACAAGAGCCGCACGGGAGTCCAAAGACTCGGCCTAGACCGAAGTCTGAATGCGTGAGCTCGAAGCTCTAGATGAGTCGTGAGACTTCGCTTCTGAGGATTTTGGAGGCCGAAAACAGCTGTTTAAATAGGCCTCAAAATCCAAAATGGCCGCCATCTCATCTCACGTTGCCATGGCTCCCCCTCTCCGATGGCCGCCGGCTGATGACGCTGAAATGAGAGCAACAAAAATTGCCGCCAGCGCGTGAGAACATCGGGGAATTACGCAAGCTGGAGAGGGGTGGGAGGTAGGTGATAATGAGGCGCAAATGATGAGGGGGCTGTTGAGAAGGGGTGGAGAACAATGAGAAAGAGCAGAGAACAATAGAAAAGAAAACATAAGAAAAGCAAACAAAAACGGGGAACAATAGAGGAGCAATCAGCAAGAAAACATTGGAAAGATAAACAAAAATTGGGAACAATAGGAAGGTAAACATTAGAGGAAAAAGAACAATAGAAGCGGAGGCGGGGAGGACGGCATGAGAAATGGGGTTGGGGGCAAACAGGGGCGCGAATGAAAATGTCAATAGGCAGGGGTAGAACAAGGGGGAGAATCAGTAAATACGTTAGTAAAACGCGCAGAAAATACTGTTAGTAGCCTAAATTAGGGGGTAGAAATAGAGGGTTTGAGCATATTATTATGGGTGTGAAGACTTATCATACTGTAAGTAGAGAGCATGTGCAGACGCAAAGGAGGGTAAAGCGGGGAAAGAGAGGGTGAAAAGAAGGGAAAGAACAGGAGAAGAGGGCTCCAGCAGGCGCATCTCAGGTCCAAGAGGTGACGGGAACAGGCAGGCGGGAGTGGATGTGGCTAGAGGGGAGGCCGGGAGAAGGAGGAATCCCAATCCCACCTCGACGCCCTAGCAGCTGCGTCCAGGGGAAGTGCGCTGAATTCGGAAAAATTCAGCGCCGTCGACCTCGCCCAGACCGCAGTTACATCAAATAATAATAAACAACAATAATATTCGGGTTGCCCAAAAATGTTTGCTCCATTCATTGTTTGAATTTGTGCGAAATGCTACTTGTTTGAATGTGCCAAATATTCAGTAATATTTAGTAATTCCATATTTCCAATATTTCCATATTTCCAATATGTTGCCGCTTTAAACAAATTTTATGGCCCTAGTATAAATAGAAGCGAAAAATGTGTCGGAGACTCAACCTGGAGGTTGTTCTTTTCCAAACTATCTAATAATTGAAGCTTGAAATAACACAAAACATAGAAAAGAACACCCAGTTCAGAGCCAAAGCAACCAACAACTTTGACAAGGATCTGTTCAAGCTGGCAAACAACTCTGTATACGGCAAGACTCTTGAAAATGAGCGCAACCGCACGAATCTAAAACTCGTCACCGTTCATGAGCGTGACATCATTCAGAGAAATATTTCTAAACCGACTTTTAAGGAACTTCACGTCTTCAACGATTACTTAGGGGCTGTTCTATTCTATAAGACAAAAGCAACACTCTGCAAACCTATATTTACAGGTGTCACTGTGCTTGATGAATCGAAGCGTCTTATGTACAGTTTCTTCTATGACATGAAACGACAATACGACACTCGGTTAAAACTTCTTTACACTGACACCGACTCTCTAATTCTAGACATTCAGACTAAGGACATCTATCAGGACATGCTTGAACAAAACCACCTCCCTTACGATTTGTCAGAGTATCCAGAATCATTTAAAACTTTGAAAGGGGATCAAGTGTTCGACCCATCCAATAAAAAAGTAATTGGTAAAATGAAAGATGTAGAGGCAGGTGATGTTATCTCCGAGTTCATTGGTTTGAGATCAAATCGTATTTTGTTAAATGCAGTGAAAGCGATGAAAGCAATGAATCAGGAAAAATAATTAAGAAGTCCAAGGGAATTCCAAAGCATGTAGTTAAGAACTCTCTGCATGAAGAGGCCTACAGAGATGCCCTGTTACATAATAAGAAAACTACACATGAGTTTGTAAAGCTTCAGTCGAAGAACCATAATATTTTTACCATAAACCAGAAAAAGATTGGCCTGTCAGGGGCAGATAATAAGAGGGTTGTCTTTCAAGACAATCTTACGAGTCTTCCATTTGGGCACTGGAGGTTAAAAACGTAGGCTGAAGTGTAAGGTTTAAAAACGTAGACTAAATTTAAAAAAATAATGACAAAAAAATAATGACGACAAATATTTTTCTGGAACAGTTGGCAAAAGAACTAGAAATCCCAAACTTTAGAGGCGTCTTTATGAAGGATACATTACCTGAATCCCACGCACTGAAAGAATGTGGCATCATGAACTTTGACACTGCCGAGAAACCAGGGTCTCACTGGGTTTGCTGGGTGATTGATCCAAACAGAAAGCATAGGTACTACTACTTTGATAGCTATGGGACGGCTGTTCCTGATGAGCTAAGGGAATATATGGAAGCTCCAAAAATCTACCGCTCTGACTTTATTCTGCAGGGGCTTAGCAGTGATATTTGCGGAGAGCTGTGTATGATTGTTTTATATGCAATGACTAAGACTCGAAAAAGCTATAGGGAAATCATTTTAAGTTTAAATGTTTAGTTTTTCTTTGAAGCGTGTTTGATTGCATAGTTTTTGAAGACAGTTTCGATATCATTTCTCAATTGGCTCATGTCATCAATGCTATTCAGATGTACATGTTGCTCATTGAGCTGCTCATAAAGTTTTTGAATGCTTTGAAACTCGTCTTCTGAAATGAACTTGTCTTCTATTGCTTTTGAAATATACCCGGTGATAGAAGACTGGATGCTTTTCTGTTTTGCTTGCATTTCCTGCAGATGCTTTAGCTTCTGGCGTCTGCTTCGAGTTAGAGCTCCTGTAACCGTTGAAATGAGACCACACGAGGCCCCAATAACTCCAAGTGGAATGGCGATTGGTGCGGTGATAATAGGAAGTGTAGAAACAGCAGCTGCAGAGCCGCTTAGAATTGACACTGACCCGAGAACCATATTAATATACTCGAAAGCTTGACACTGTCTGTTAAAGCGTTTTAGTTTGTTAGAGTTTTTCATAATGGCGGTTTCAATATCCATTCGCATTTTCTGAATCTCTACAAGTCGGAACTGTTGAGAGTTGCAGGTAAAAGTATTGATTGTAGGATAGAGAGGCGCACTAGGTGCTATATTTGGTTGCGGGTCATACAGAGAATCATTTTCGGCCATTTTTTATAGGTAAAAATTTTTTTTTCTATTTTACGATCGGGCGTCTTCAATGTCAATGTCAGGGAGATTGTGCTGTCGCTCTAGGCGACTAATTCGTCTCAAAGTTTTCCCCCACTTGTTATAAATTCTATCCAGATAGCTTGTGTGCGTGGCAACATCTCTTTCTATCTTTTTTATTTTTGCTACATTTTGATTAATGGTTGTTCTCCAAGCGGTAAATAAGGCATCAGTCTCAGCTTTTGAATAGGAATCAAGGATGTCTCGCTTTTTATTAATCGCTGTTCTTATAGTAATGTCTTTTGTATTGATTTCCGATCTGAGAGTTTGAGCTAGAGTCTCAACGATGGCGGTCAGCTTTGCTATTTTTGCCCGCAAGTCTTCAATATTTATTTGATGATGGTGCGCTGACCTTTCCAATGGTTTTAAGCGGTCTCTAATCGGTCCGATCTCTGGGATCTTTTCTTCAACGTTAATGTAGCGCCTGTCAAGGAAAGCAAGCGAGTGTGCAGTGGAGCCACTAGTAGATTCACCAGCAAAGTTTATGGACATTTTTGTTTGTTTTTTTTTAAATTACGCTACTGTTCTTTTCTCTTTGTTAATCATCACGAACTGATAAGGTTTATTCCACTTCTCAAAGCATAGGTTAACAAATTCTTCCTGCGATACCTTTCGATCAAATGCAGGTTTAGTAAAATGGGCAGGAGCAATCACCTCGTTACTTAACCTCTTCAGTCGGTCTTGCGGTATGGTTGGGAACAAGAGGATCAGATTGCAGTTCCCACGAATAGTTTTGTTTGGCAACTCAAACCAGTTTTGGGTAATATAGATTACATTACAGCTGTTGTGTCGACCCCTGGTGAAATAGTTTTCAATTTGCTTCTGGGGCCCTGTCATGCAGTCATCAAAGACAATCAAGTGCTTCCTTCCCTTTTCCAGTTCATCAGGCTGAGGGAGAAGTTTAGTTTTAGGATCAATTTGCGGGTCCCCATATGTGAACACTTTAATGTCGTGCCACTTTTCATTATCTGGGATATGGCTAGCATATTCACTGGCGACAATTTCTGGATCACTGGGCAGCTTGGATTGGTTATTAAAACACTGAATGATATGCTCCTTTTTTAGTTTGTTCTGTAGACCTGCAATCAACATCTTATACTCATCTTGATACAGAGTGGGTGAGTAGATGTGCAGTGTGTCATAGTCAAGAAATCCTGGTCTGAGAAGCATGTTAAAGATTCTGAATGTCTTCCCTGAGCCTGATTCTCCAACAACAATACATCTGAAATGACTAGGAATTGCCTCGTTATGAGTAAATTTGATTTGGTTCCGAGTCCAATGAGGGTTGAAGTCATTTGAAAAATCCATTTTAAAGTAAAAATTAAAATAAAAAAAACAACATGAATTTCGCTGGCGTCGTAAATCAACCTTCCAACACTTACAAGCTGTCGTTCCTAGACTCTAGGTACATCAACACAGACGAAATCACAAGACAAGACGCCTCGCAAAACGCAAAACTTAGTGACCTATCAAAACGTATACAAGCCCTAGAATCGGAGAATTCTGCATTGAAATCAAGAGTCGCTGCACTAGAATCGGAGACAAATCTCCTGGAAATAAGGACAAATACCCTGGAACCGCAGACAAATGCCCTAGAATCAAAGACAATTGCCTTGGAACGCCGAATGGCAAATCGCCTTGAGTTCACGGCCGCGGACCGTAAGGGCATCGCCGACGCGGCAGTAGAAAGCAACTGTGTAAAAATACATTCGGCCTTTATATTTTCTGCACTTATGGACGCAATATCGGCGCTACAGATAAAGACATATGGTCATGAAAAACAATCCTGGACAACTTTGTTACACGAAATAAAAAATTTGAAACGAGGCAACCGTGGCAGACCGTCTTGCGATTCGAACACAAACCTTCCCAAATTTACTTTAACAACGTTAGTGTCTCTGGCACTGGGTCCATAACCGGTGCGTGTGTGTGTGTGTGTGTGTGTGTGTGGTTTTTTTAACTTATATATGTCTTTTGCTATTAGTCTTGTACCCCCACACGTCTTGTACCCCCAGAAAGCACCTTAGTCGTATTTAAAACCGCTGCCTTTTTTAAGATCGGCTCTCATCTTAGCATAAACAGATGGATCAATGCTATCAGCGCTTGGTGCGAGTGGTTGAACATCATTTATAGTGTCCTTGATCTTCTTCGCAGCTGTGACTACACTTCCCGCCGCCTCGGCAGCATTTTTTTATATTTTCTTTGTTCTCACTGATGACTTTGAAAATCTTTGCCCCCTGGGCGATCAAATCAGCAATACCGTTACCCGATCGCTCTTTTCTTGGATAATGACCTGCTGGAAAAAGTCCAGATCCTCCTTTAATGAGCTTTAATTCGTTCTCATCGTAGTATTTAGGGACGTCTTTTTCGAAGATTAGTGGCATTTTTTATGTGAAAAAAAATTATTTTTTATTGAACCTTGAAAGTAAAAGTTCTCTTGCTCTTTTATCGATGTACTTCTTTTCTAGCATTTTATCAAGAATATGAACAAACTCTTTTCTATTCTCATCCTTTAAACCTGTCTTTGCTGCTCCTAGGAGAACGACTAGTCGCTTGTAGACTTCAGGCATCCCTGTGCCGGTACTTGCAGCTGATGTATCTGGTGATGTCTCTGGTGATGTCTCTGGTGATGTTTCTGGTGATCTAATGTCTTGCCTTGGTGTGAAAACTCTGTTTGAAATTCGCTGCATTCTATCTGGTGAGAATTGCTCTAGATGCCTCCATACTTGTGGATTTGCTGTTTTGTAATTAGCTACTTGAGTTGGATCTGCTGTCTCAAGTCGAGAGAGTACATCTTCTTCTGTTAATTTTTGAGGGCTTTGTTGCTGCTGAGGCATCTCTTGTTGCTGAGGTATCTCTTGTTGCTGAGAGAGTTGTTTTTGCTGTTCCTGGTAATTTATGACTTCTAGCTGATCTGGCAGGTCAAACCATTGTTTAAAGTGCTTATACTTTCTAAAGCTGTTCAGGTCGACCCCATTGACATGTAAAAATTTGAGTATGTCAGGGACTTTAAGGATGTCTATGTCTCTTTGTAAAGCAAAAGTCACCAGATCTTTATAATTGTTTAGCTGTTTCGCAGAAATAGTTTCTTGATTTTTAGTCATGAAGTTGAGCAATACTTGGGTGAAAGCAACTTTCTTTGAGGTGTTTTCTCCTTCCCCGGCCGCGCCTTCTTTGATGACTCCAATACTTTCTTTCGTTATCTCAAGATGATAATCCACAGGATCATTAGAAATATTTTTACGCCAGACACTAACACCAAAGACGAGTTTGCCTTCATATTCTACTGGCCCAAAGAAGTTATCTGTTACTTTCAGTTTTTGCTGAGATGAATCGCCAGGTGGAATTTTATTCAGCGTATTCTGAAACTGGCTCTCTTGAATCTCATCAACAGCTTCCTTAACTGTTTCAATTGATTTCTTTGCTTCGGTGTATCCCGGCTTGTGAAACTCAGTGGCGGCTTGGATAAACTCATTGTAGGACTGCTGCTCTTTGTTAATTAACCCAGTGACTCGTTTTTCAGCTTCTGCAAGCTTCTCCAAGTCAGAGATGTAATGAGAATTTTTTCGCTTCATTTTTTTTATTTTAATTTTTTAAGTTAAAAAATGAACGATCCTCTGACGCCAGTTTTCTATAAAATCAACAAGCCTATCTTGAGTGATGACAGCACAATCAAAGCGACTCAAGTAAGAGTCCCCAGTCATGAAAATCAGAATGAAACTAATTTGGGCCCCGGTCAAACGCTAACATTCACTTACACTGGGTGTTCATCTCTGGTCAGCGTTCACAGTCTAAGGAGCGGGTTTTACATGACATTCCAATACAAGACTAAAGGTGGTACAAATGCTGCTGGTGCTAATACTGACAAGCATGACGCTGATGTCACGCTAATCAGCAACTTCTGGGCCTACATGTTTAAGGAGTTTAGCGTGTCGAACGGGAGTACAGAGCTGGAGAGAATTGCCAACTTTGGTGTAGTGTATGACACTCATTGTCTCATTGAAAACCCAGATTTTATTCAACTTGGTAGCGGCGCTGGCTTCATCCCAAATGAGGAGAAAGGAGACGTAAATGATTCAGGTTATACAAAGAGAAAGGGGAGATATAACTATGCATTGACGGGTGCTGATGATGGCGCAAAGAATCCTCAGTATAGACATGTAGATATATTTGTACCTTTGAGATTCATGAGCGGGTTCTGCAATACTTTTAATCGCCTGACCAGCAACTTTAGTTACACATTTAGGCTTACCAGGGACGATCGCAACAGGAGTGTTTGGACAGGAGCTGAGCATACTAGAATGGAAGTTAAGCTATCGGGAGTTGAGTTGTACTTGGAAATCATTGAACCAAAGACAGCACTGAAAGCTGAATATTTGAAGGCTATTGAAAAAGATATTGATGTTGCTTACACAGCTTACATGTGCAGGGATGAACGCAATGAAAGAAGGCAACAGATTTGTATTAAGGAGGGTTCTTGCAGCAACCCAAGGTACATTATTGTCAGTTTGAGAGATCCATTAACTATAAGTCGTTATGAACATGGAAATGTGCGAACAATTCAACATGAAATCAGTGATAATCTTTACCCGGCAATGCCACAGAATGGAGATTTTGCAGCAAACAAAATTAGTAAATTTTACTGCGAGCTGGTTGACTTAGCCGTTAAGGAGAACAACGGAATCGCTATTACGGCATGGCAGTTCAAGACTCTTTTCCCCATTTTCGGTGCAGACGTGTCGGCCAGGCAAATGCCTACTGACAACAGTCCGGTGAATATTGTGACCACTATCGACAGAAGTGAGGCTACACCCGTTGACCTTTTTATCATCTATGCATTTGAGAGGAAAATTAAGCTGAACATGATTAATAATTCTTCGAGTAAGGTTTAAAATAATTTTTTTTGTAAAAAAATGGAAGCGATTGCTGAAAGACTAAACAATATCGTGTCGCATTCGAAGGAAAGTATCCCAATTACAATAACTGGTCGACTTACAGATTCAAGTGGAACTTTTATTGAAAAACTTGAGCAACCCATTCGTCTGGACCCAGAGGCAAATTACCATGTTTATCTTAATGACTTTACTGGCTGGTCAAATGTCCCCAACGTGACAGAAAAGAATAACATGTTTTATTACAAATGGAAACAAATTGGAGGCGAAGTGAAAGAATTTCCAGTTAAATTCCCTGTGAGCACACAGAGCGTGGACACTTATAACTACTTTCTGGAGAACGTTTTTACCAAAAGGGGGCATTTTGAAACTCCTGATGCTAGCAAACCCGAGAATAAACTATTTCCTGTTAAATTGTCCTATGATCTCACTGTAATGAGAGTGGTCATGCAAGTTCATAAAGACGCCGAGGTAGAGTTTAAAGATGGCACTTGGTATCGGGAGTTGGGATTTGAAAAGAAAGTTTACAAGGCTGAAACCGCAGCACCACCCGCAACTCCTTCGCCGGGGGCGGTTATGTTGAGCCGCCAGCCAGCACGCGGTTTATTCATGGCTGAAAATATCGCGGATATTGTTAAAAGTTTGAACATTTTGATCCGAAGCAATCTCAGTCTGGACTGGGTCTTCAAGGGAAAGCGATCAAATATTTTGTACAACATTTCTAACTCAGTTGCTGGTGGACAGATGATTGTTGAGAAACCCAATCCAGTAAAAAGAGTTGTGCTCTGTAACAAAGAAATTAATGAAATAGTGCTACAGTTTGAGACAGAAGATGGAGAAGCTGTTGATTTTAACGGTGAAGAGTTTGCAATGACAATTATTATTGAAAGAATGTGAGAGAAAAAAAAATAATATGAAATAAATTACAGTTGCTTAATAATTTCTGAAAAGTTATAGTAGCTGTCGTAATCTTTAATAGTTACCCCATGCAAATAATGCCAGTGAATCTTAACCGCTTGATTAAGATTCGGGATGGTTGGTTCAATGTTAGGCCAGAATTTTTTCATATATTCTTTGCATTCCTTCTTGCATTGGTACTTAGATTTGTAATTGGGATGAGGCTTAACATAGTAAGATCCTGGAGAGACAGTTGGAAGCATTTTTATTGAAAATTTATATTTTTTTTTCGGGGTGAGTACCCTGAGTTGATGCTTAAATGTCTTTAGGTTGCTAGAATGAGGCTTAGGTTCAGTGTCTCCGGATGAAAGCTGGAGGTGCATTGAACTCGCTGGGATAAACAAAATTATGGATTATGGATTATGATTTTTTGCATGTTACGAGGTTTTTGTGGCTGTCCCAGTTTTTTCCCCTGTCCCAGAGGACCCATTGGGGAAAAGATACGAATCTATGGGGACATATTAAATTTAGGCTAGTGAATGGGATCTGGTGACTTTTGGTCAAAAAGGGGAGATACCCTATTTTTGCTGAAGTGCCTGGGGATATTTAATTTAGTTATAGGCGCATATAGAAAAGGGCGATTCTCACTGTCCTGAAAGCCCCGTCTTGCATTCTACTGAGCTGGGATGTTACCAGTTAATCTTTTTTGAAATTACAATTGGAGCCCCTGGGTATTCCCTCTAGTTAATCAGGTTGTGGTAGCTAGCGCTCTTAGACGAGCTAGGGACTTGAATCGGGAGCGATCCAACTAGGATCGTAGATGATTTTTTACCTGCCGGCACCTCGGTGCAGCTTACGCAGATCCGCCCCAGCTGGCGGATCTGTGGCCGTTAAGCTTCCCATTAGGACCCTAGCTATTATGGCTAAAATTAATTTCCAAAGTAATCGTTAATATTGCAATACGAGCATTATAAATTTCGTTCGTGCGTGTAGTACCATACTGTAAGTAGGCAAGTACGTAAACTGTAAAGTTATCTCGCCTGTTATCTCGCCGGTCTACTGCAATGTTTTAGATAAGCCGAAGTCATATGCCTTAGGATTCGTTTACATTGCCATCAAATGAGTTGAATTTTGCGTAAATTTTATGTGTTCATCAAATGAATGGTCTGAGAACTCCCTGTACATTCATGTGATTTGTCGCAGTGTGAACGAGCGTTTAAAGCAGCGTCTTTGACGTTTTCCCGTGCATCTTGAATTGCCATGGTAGCACGATAGAGGAGGCCGCCAAACCTAGTCAGCTACTATTTGTGCTGGATTAATTTCGGATAAGCTGATACGTTGAACTAAGATCAGCTGGTTAGGTAACTGTGTCAGTTGTCGGTCAAAACGAGGAAGCCAAGATTAAATTGCTGAATGACAGACAGCAAGAAGGTGGAAGCTTGGAACAATTTCTCCGACACGTTTGTAGAACTCGTTAGAAAGGCCGGTCTGGAAGATCAAGCTCGTGTTAGGATCTTCAAAAATATTCGAAGCTGACATCAGGCGTGCCGATATTTCCTTTCCCAGATCCATAGGGAATGATTTCGAAGCCATCGACCCGCTGATAGCAGCAAAGGACGAGGAAATTCTTGATGAGCAGGCAAAAGGTCAAACAGAAGCCAGACCCGCCGGAAGCACTGGTTGCTTTAGAAAAAGCTTCAATCTGCTAAGTCCAACAAGCAGCCTGAAGGCAACAATCCAAATAAGAAGCAGAAGCTTCAGCAGCTTCAGCAGGATTGTTCGACTACTATCAGTACCAAGTATTGTTAGTACAACAAGCTGGGTATCTATATTTTAACTAAGTGACTAGTTAACAATAGTCAAAAAGAAGTAAAATATGCCTTCAAAAATTTACAATCACCCGTACTGATGATCTATGGATCTCGAAGAAATTGAAATATAGAAACAATCATAAGCGGTTACACCAATTGAATCGATCCTAGTCTAGGGTCCAAGTAAAAGTGCAAAAATTACGTCTATTGGAGCTTATAATAAGTTACTTTGATTTTGTGTATATTTTCTAAAAGATCTGTTAACTAAGCTTATAATAATTCTGGAAAAAATTGGTAACGAGTCATTAAACCTTCTACTATGATAAAAATTTGTTCAAGAGCACACTTCCATTTGGCTGTTTTGGTGAAGATCTCAATGCAGCAATGAGAGGTGGCTGTTGTTCCACGTCAGAAGTCGGAAGTGTTTTAAAAAACAACAAAACAGAGCATGCTACGATTATTATGGTGATAATAGAATTTTCGCGAACGAAGGCCTAAAAAAGAAGGTACAGAACCTGCTACCTTGGGGCTGATCTCGAGATCGGGAACTCAACCTAAAAAAGCCAAAAGCCGAAACCCAACAAAAGCACATTTTAAAGCACGGCCTAACTAACGATTAGAAAGCCTGCCGAAAATTATCAAAGTCGAAGATTAGAATTAATTGAAATCAGTGTCCTCCTCGATGATCTCGAGGATCTGCGTCACTGCTGCGGAAGGGTTACTTGTACTTCTAAAGTCGCAGGAGCCACAGCTCTACAACTTTAGGCAGATGCCTCGAGACTTCTTGAGCCTTGTTGTGAATTGCGATGATGTGCGCTGAAGTCAATTCTTTTGGGTACTTCGCTCACCGAACACCATTGCGAGTTATCACTTTGACAACGTTACTTACGACACGTGCGTAAGCATCAAACTCGCCACGCGTTTCTGCATTGCTTGAAGACGGCTTGTCGTAGAGAAATTTATTGCTCTAAACTTTTATACCTGGCCTTGGCAAAGTTTTAACAGTACTTTTTGCCATTCGTTTTTACAGCTGATTGTGCTTATTAGGACTTGTGAGGTATTATCTTGCCGAGCTAAAGAGAACTCTGAATTAATCTCTATTAAATATTTGCGTCTAGCATAGAAAACCTTAAGTAGAAGGACGGGACACTTCGTTTCTTGGAAAGTTTTTGGAGTCTACGTTCGTAATTATCGCGAAGAAATGCACTACGGAGATAGGAAATTCACACTTTTTCGACATAAAATTAAATATTGCGCACGATTAGAAGCAGACAAAAATCTCATCTTTTGATACGATACGACGATCTCGCCTGTGGTTCCTGCCTTCTTACTCTATCGAACTATGTATGTCCTTATTTGTGAAATAAATAATGTGAAATAAATATTTGTGAAAATCTTCAAATTATTTCCCTTAAAAAACATTCGTCGAAAATTATTATTTCAATTAAATTGGTATTTTAAATGCTGCGCAGGTTCTGATCCTCTTGTAACCAAGTCTGTTTTATTCAAAGAACATTTCTATCCATCAGCATTTTGGATAATTTTGCTGGTCCAGTCACATGTCAATGTCTGATTTTCTCTGGATTGGCTATTTTTCATTTAGTAGTTTTTTTACGAAAGTGAACTAATATCAATAAAATAATAGGAAGATTAATTTTTCACAAATTAACGAGTACATAGTACGATAGAGTAAGAAGGCAGGAACTACATATCAAAAGATGAGATTTGCATCTGCTTCCAATCGAGCGCAATCTTTAATTTTATGTGGATAAACAGAAAATTTCCTATCTCCGTAGTGAATTTTGCGCGAAGATTGGACTCCAAAAACTTTCCAAGAAACGAAGTGTCCCGTCCTTCTACTTAACGTGTCCTAGAGAAAAAGTTGTAATAAAATAAAATGAATGCTTCGAGACAATGTCTCATATTAGGAATCCATTATCGGTAACCTTATTCATCACATCTCAAAATAATAGTCAAGATTTATCAAAACATTTCGATAAAACTTACAGCCTAGTTTAGGCTTAGCAAATAAAAAACCTCTATTTAGCTGCTATTTAATTCACTTTTCAAAAAAGATCAGCCCTATGCTGGGATCTTTATTTAATGAGTGCTCCTCTTTCTTGAAAAAATCGCTCGCTCGATTACATTTTAACGCTCCAAAAAATTTTTTCCTAACTGGAACTCAAAAAGCTGTGCGAAGAGCCTCTTCCCCTCAAGAAGAAGGTAGCCAAAAAAAGACAGAAAACTTCTTCAATTAATAAAATAAAAACCTGAAAAAAATTTCCAACCCACAGAAAAAAGTGGCTCATGAATTTTCTGCTGAAGGCAGCAAAAACTCTTCTTCTTTCCCAAACTCGGACAGCTGCCAAGCGGTCCGCCTAAACCGATGACGAAGACCACCTCGAAGAAAAATTCAAACCAAACAAAAAGTGTTCAATCTTTCACCGACAGAAACCTAAATGGTTCTGATACTGCTAGGGAAGAGAAGTGGAGGGCCGAAAAGGGAGAATCTTTCAAGAGTGGTTTGCCCTGCCAGCTCAAACTCAAAATGTGCCTCGATCCTGTAAAGGAATAGCCACTTCCATGAGCAGAAAAAAAGTGAAAGTTTTTGACACCTAGCCTAAAAATAGCAAGCTCAAAACTCGCTGAAAGCCAACAGATGTTAGGCGAGCGAGACCATTTTTTGTAGGTTCGGCCATTCAAACTGCAGAAATTAAAAATTTTGAGGGGGGGGTTGCGCGTTCATAATCGGTTCACCAAATTTCGAATCGATACAGCCTCTTAGGTGACTAAACCGCTTGGAGAAAACGCCCACGGAACGATAAATTTTCTATAAATACGATTCAAAAACTTGGCTTAAAATCGCGCTACTACACCTGACCAGAAGATTCACTAGGAGATATCATCTGTAATTGGATATTTTGACGAAACCAACCGCTAAAATGGCATGTTACGCCTGGCTTCTGCTGGCAGCGTGTCTACTGCATGTTGTGGCACAGGGTGAGTCTTCGATGTAATCTTGATGGTGATCTTCAATGCCGAGAACGCTTGAGCGTTTGTAATTTTAACTGTTGACTCTCCCCGTTTCATCGGTTTCTCCAGCGAACTCCTATCGGTATATCGGCTGCTTCAGAGATAGTGGTCGTCGGGACCTACCAACTCTAGCCGGGACTGGTCACATGTCGGCTGGTAAGTGTGATCAGCTCTGCAGCAATCGAAACTTCCGCTACTTTGGCTTGCAATACGCCAACGAGTGCTGGTGCGGCAATAGCTACGGTCGCTATGGGCCGCAACGTCGATCTAGTGAGTGCCGGATGCGTTGCACAGGTAACAGAGGCTCGTTCTGCGGCTCCAGCTGGCGCAACAGCATCTACAGAACTAGTAGAGGGGCATCCAGTAAGTGAAAATTTGCTTTATGCAAACTCTTAAAAACCTTATTAAGAAATTTTAGGCAATTTATCATAATAATCCTAAGTTCACGGGTGCACTTTTGTGGCTCTTGAAGTTTTTCCTACGAAAATTAGAATACCTCTAGAACCATTTTTATTCGCAATGAAGTCAGAAAAGCTTTAGCGAGCTTTAAAAAATAGTTCTTTTCACTAAGCATACCTTTTCTTAACCTACTCGTAAAAGTCGCACAAGAAGCTTAGAATTTTGATTACGGTCAGATATTAAATATAACAAAAGCCATTAAACATCCTTAAGTATGTTGTTAAAATTTGTTAAAACCATCATTCTTTGGCTAGTGATGCCTTCATTTGACATACGACAAAATTTCTTTTTTGTACGTTTATTTGAAAACTCTTCTTACTAATATACGAGTGTAAAGGCAGTATTTTGCTAAATCCATACTTTTTCAATTCTATTCGCCATCAATATTTCGTCATTCTACCACGATTTTTAGCAAGACTGCCTCTGTCTCACTGCTCTCAGCACTCAACTACATGGGGTGGCCCGTGCAGAAGAGCCATCGACGGAAACGCCAACCAGCACTACTGGAAGCATTCGTGCACCCACACCGCCACAGCTACAGGCGCTTGGTGGCAGGCGAGGACCAGCAGACGAGCCAGAATCACATCCGTGAGAATCTACAACCGACAGGACTGCTGCGCCAATCGACTGAACAACTTCGTCATAAAGGTGGACGGTCGCGTGTGCGCATCCTACCACTCGTCCAGGGCCTTCTCGGTGCGGACGTTCAGATGCAACGCAGTCGGTCGCACAGTACGGATTGTGACGAGAAACCATGTTCCGCTGACCCTGTGTGAAGTGCAGGTGTTCGGAAAGTATGTAGCAACAAGACCAGTGACATCGCGTAAGACCATGAACTAATTTTTTGCCAGATGCCAAGGTTTTAGTAGCCAAAGCCTACAAAATTATTATCAAAAGTTTAGATTCCCTTCGATTGATTTTTAAGGGACTAATTGAATAGTACAAAGAAGTAAATAAATACGGTCGTATGTGTAAAAATGTTGTAAACTTCTAACATTTTCAGCGAGACTGCCTCTGTCCCACTGCTCTCAGCACTCAACTACATGGGGTGGCCCGTGCAGAAGAGCCATCGACGGAAACGCCAACCAGCACTACTGGAAGCATTCATGCACCCACACTGCTACATGCCAGGGGCGCTTGGTGGCAGGCAAAGACCAGTAGACGAGCCAGAATCACATCCGTGAGGATCTACAACAGACAGGACTGCTGCGCCAATCGACTGAACAACTTCGTCATAAAGGTGGACGGTCGCGGTGTGCGCATCCTACCACTCGTCCAGGGCCTTCTCCGTGAGAACATTCACCTGCAACGCAGTCGGTCGCACAGTGCGCATTGTGACGAGAAACCATGTTCCGCTGACCCTGTGCGAGGTGCAGGTCTTCGGACACTATGTTGCAACAAGGCCGATAACTTCGCGTAAGAAATATTTGGGGGCATGTTTTTAGCGAATTTCATTCCATTCTAGCGCATTTATCATAAGTTCTGAAGTATACTCTAGGTTGTAAAATTAATGCAGCACTTCTTTTCGTACTTGAACAATGTAACAGAAAAAATTGACCAATTAAAATTTTTTACTACCTATAGGGCATACTCATTAGATTCTAAAGTTCTCGTAGATAAAATTCGCTTGTTACCATTTTTCCTTAGAAACGAAGCAAGGGAAACTTTAGAAAGATTATTAAATAGAATGTATTAATCTGAAAGCAGTATTTCTTCCGAAACAAATTTTCGCACAAAATTCTAAACTTTCCTTCAATAGCATGACATTGAATTTTAATGAAACTCGAAACATGCCTTTAAGTACTCGTAATTTTGAAAATGCTACAAGTCTGCCTGGCGACACACAATGCTTATGCCAAATTTCTTTTATGCATGTCTCTTATAAAACTCACCCAAAAAGGTTAACTTCAAGAGTCTTTTAAAAAGCACCACAGCAATTAAGACCAACACTGTGCGCAAGCATACTTTTTTCGCTTTTGTTCTCCCTTAATAATTTGTCATTCCTCCATGATTTTCAGCGAGGCTGCCTCTGTCTCACTGCTCTCAGCACTCAACTACATGGGGTGGTCCGTGCAGAAGAGCTATCGATGGAAACACAAACCAGAGCTACTCGAGAAACTCCTGCACCCACACTGCTACAGCCAGGGGCGCTTGGTGGCAGGCAAAGACCAGCAGACGAGCCAGAATCACATCCGTGAGAATCTACAACAGACAGGACTGCTGCGCCAATCGACTGAACAACTTCGTCATAAAGGTGGACGGTCGGGTGTGCGCATCCTACCACTCGTCCAGGGCGTTCTCCGTTCGGACATTCAGCTGCAACGCAGTCGGTCGCACAGTGCGCATTGTGACGAGAAACCATGTTCCGCTGACCCTGTGCGAAGTGCAGGTTTTCGGACACTATGTTTCGAGTAAACCACTTGGTAAATTCTGAGTATTAAGTGATTTATTTATTTTAAGGCGGATTTGGCATATATTTACTTCTTATTCCTTATTATTTTTTACCTGAATTTAGCGTGCCCGGCAGGAAAGAAAGTCAAGCGCATCTCTCGACGCACTTGCTCCTGTAGACCAGCCCCTGAGGAGCGGAGACTTGGCTCCCTAATTTTTGTTATTGACATCACTGGCAGCATGGGAAGTGTGATCAACTCTGTGAGGAGTAATATTCGAAGAATTTTGGCGGCCAACACGCGATTCAGCAACTATATCGTTGCCACTTTTGGTGATCCCTATCGAAAGAACCTTCGGAAAACTAGAGATGCCCGTGAGGTTTTTCGCTTCCTTAACCGCTTGCGTGCATCTGGCGGCGGTGACTGTCCCGAGATGGCCATGTCGGGTGCACTCGACGCTGCTGCTGCGGCGGAGCACAACTCAGTAATGATGCTGTTCACTGACGCCTCGGCTAAGGATGCTCACCTAAGAGATCGATTGTCGGCGAGGCTGAGATCAAAGAGCATCCGATTTTTCGCCGTTGCCAGCGGCAGCCTTTGTGGCCGGGGCACTGGACTCTACGACTCTTTGGCTAGAAGTTCCGGAGGCTACGTGTCTAGACTGCGATCGAGTCACTTCAACGATGCACGTATCTTTTATTTTCCTTCTAGAATAGATATCTCGCGATGAAAATTATACATTTTCGAAATTTCTCCTTTGTAGCTTATGAAGTTTGTTAAACGTGCTGCCAATGGACTGATGAGCTTCAGCGCCTTCCCTGCAAATGCTGCTGCTTTGAGGGACGCTCTTCGAGGACGTAAGTTGATTTTTTGACGGTCTATTTACATTTGTTTCAAAACTATCGTATCGATTGCATTATTGATAATACTCGACTCTTTTCTAAAGGCTGCCGATGCCGAACCATCAACCGTCAAATCTGCGTTCCAAACAGTAAGCCAACGATGACAGCGTACTTCTTCGCGTTGAAAATCGCTAGTGTTAATTGTAAATTAATTCCGAAATATTCTCATGTTTCAGCTCCTGGTCTTAAAAAAGTTGGATGCTTCCGGGACGCCGCCTCTAGAGATCTGCCTAAGCTGGCTGCATCTGGCTCGATGAGTGTTTACAAGTGCTATAAGCTGTGCAGAGCGAAGAAGTACTCCTACTTCGGTTTGCAGTTCTCTAAAGAGTGCTGGTGCGGCAACCGATATGGCAGGTATGGATCTAGGCCTGCTCGAGAATGTAACATGAGGTGCACTGGTGATAAGTCTGCTACCTGCGGGTCCAGCTGGAGAAACAATGTTTATGCTACTGGAATCCCAGTGAGAGTTATTAAGAGTAAGTAACTGTTAGAGCCGTAATGTTTAAAATGCGAGTTAATGGATTGCTTATACTTCATAATATTTACACTTCAAATAATTAATTTCCGTTTGATCGCAATGACAATTGCAGCCCCTGGCCTAAAATCGGTTGGATGCTACGTGGACAGAGCCAGTCGCGATTTGCCTGTTCTGGCTGGCAGAGGCTCCATGAGCATCGCTAAGTGCTATCAACTGTGCCGTGCAAAGAAGTATCCGTACTTTGGCGTACAGCATGCTAACGAGTGCTGGTGCGGTAACAGATACGGTCGATATGGCGTGAGACCTGCGCGCGAGTGTAGAATGCGCTGCAGTGGCGACTGGTCGGCTCACTGCGGCTCCTAGCTGGAGGAATAAGGTTTACACTACTGGACTTCGTGTTCCTGCTATTCCTAGTAAGTTTTTTTACTGTTTACAGTAGTATGAAGATTATACGCAGATTTCATTCTTTTGCTAATAAGAATTATAATATACGATGGAGGGTAGTGGACTCTCACAAGAGAACCGATAGGTGAAATTGTCCCATTGTAATCAAATATTAATTTTGCCTATTTCGCCGACTACAAGGACCATACGCTATCTTTTCGGGTGTAATTTTTCATCCATGGGAATTGTTACACCCTAATCAGGCGTTGGCCCTGATGGGTGTATACTGATAAGGAGAACCTAGTGTGCACTTCGCTCGAAGTGGTCAAAGCCCAAAGTAGAATAAAATAGGGGGTTTTCGTATAAAAACGAGTCTGAATGAGACTCTCAATTACATGCTTCTTCTATTTCTCTCAGTTTGCTTGTAGGAAATTTATCAAGTAATGAGATTTTCGACTTTAATTTTCAGCTCCGGGCCTGCGAAAGATTGGCTGCTTCGTGGACCATGGCATCCGCGATCTGCCGCAATCAGTTGGGTCAGGCGTTATGACAGTGCCCCGATGCTACCAGCTCTGCAGGCGCGCCAACTACGCTTACTTTGGCGTTCAGAACTCTCGGGAGTGCCGTTGCGGCAACAGCTACGGTCGCTATGGAGCAAAGCCACTCTCGCAGTGCAGAATGAAATGTACCGGCAATCGCAAGACCTATTGTGGTGGAAAATGGAGAAACCTGGTCTTCTCTACTGGATTGAGATCTTCACGCCAGTGTGTGTGGAGTTTTTATTCTGAATTTAAGCTTTTTATGTTTTCAAAGATGCTTTCGTGCCTTGTATTCTTCTGTTTTTAGTTAATTTATCAGGTCCCCAGTTTAGTTTCAATTATTTACATTAAAATAATGTAATATGATTAATATAAATATCCATTTCATAATTTAAATCAAGTGCCATTTGTAAAATTTCAGTGCCTGGCATCAGACACATTGGCTGCTTCATTGACAAAGGAAGCAGGGACCTTCCAAAACTTGCTGGATCAGGCCGTATGACAGTATCCAAGTGCTACAAACTCTGCAGAGGCAAGAGCTACATATATTTCGGTGTTCAGAACGGCAACGAGTGCTGGTGCGGCAACAGTTACGGTCGCTACGGTGTGCGCCGAATCACAGAGTGCCATAAATCGTGCAGCGGCGACAAGTCAACTTACTGTGGAGCCGGATGGCGAAACAACGTCTATGCCACGGGTGTGAAACCACCAAAAATTAGAAGTAAGTTCAAGTTTGCTGTTAAAGCAAAACGTCTATGAAATAAAATTGGTATAAGCGACCTATTTGCTGATTTTAGCACCGGGTATGCGATCGGTCGGTTGCTATGTTGATCGTAGCGCCCGAGATCTTCCAGTCCTGGCTGGCCGGAGCAGCTCAATGCGAGTTCCCGTCTGTTATAGAATGTGCCGAGCTAAAAAGTATTTGTACTTCGGCGTTCAGAACTCCAATGAGTGCTGGTGCGGCAACACTTACGGCAGGTACGGAATTAGACCTACAAAAGAGTGCCGAATGAGATGCCGGGGAGACGGGTCGACCTATTGCGGCTCAGCCTGGAGAAACGGGATCTTTACTACTGGCCTTACAATGAGGGACATCAGTAAGTCAGAGATATTATAAAGATTTTATAATACTGTAATCTGATGGGTCAATTTCCTCTCTCTCTACAGTGCCTGGACTACGCTACGTCGGATGCTTCCTCGACAGCGCTAACCGCGACTTGCCCAAATTGGCCGGAACAGGAAAAATGCGAATCCGAAAGTGCTACGAGCTTTGCAGAAAGCAGAACATGGCTTATTTCGGACTGCAGAATGGCAATGAGTGCTGGTGTGGCAACGAGTATGGCAAGCACGGTGGCAGAAGAGCCTCTGAGTGCCGAGCCAAGTGCTCTGGAGACAGCAAGCAGAAATGCGGCGCTGCCTGGAGAAACAGTGTCTACACAACCGGACTTGGCAGCCAGGGCAGAGGTGATAATTACTATTTCTATTGAAATCCATGGTTCATTTTTCGACAGTAGTTTAAAACGCATTTCTTTCAATTTTAGCTAAACTACCGCTGTCCCAGTGCTCGCAGCACTCGACAACTTGGAAAGCTCCCTGCAAGAGAGCCATTGACGGAAACACCAACCAACGCTTTTTCAAGCACTCGTGTACGCACACCAAAACTGCCAAAGGCGCCTGGTGGCAGGCAAAGACCAGCAAACTGGCCCGCATCACTGAGATCACTATCTACAACCGTCAGGACTGTTGCGCTAATCGCTTGAATAACTTCGTGGTTAAAGTCGATGGTAGAGAGTGCACATCATACCGCTCCTCAAGAGCTTTCTCCGTGCGAACCTTCTCGTGCCATTTCATCGGTCGCGTTGTTCGCATTGAGACAAGAAATCGAGTACCGCTAACTCTGTGCGAGGTGCAGGTGTTCGGACATTACGTCACAGCAAGAGCCTGGCCGCCAGGTAAACAGCCTACTTCTTATGACTCACCATGAATTATCAGCCTAAGTTTTGGTTAAACTCTTATTGATGATTTTTTTAATTAAATAACTTCAGCTGCTGGAGTCAGGTATCTTGGCTGCTACGTCGATAACAGCAAAAGAGATCTGCCTCAACTACTGAATGCCCGTTCGAAGACTACCCGCAATTATTGCTTCAAGTACTGCAAATCTAGAGGCTACCGCTATTTCGGTGTTCAAAACGGCGATCACTGCTCGTGCGGTAACTCCTACGGAGCATTTGGTCGAGCTTCGGAAAACACCTGTCGATCGCTCTGCCTCGGTGAAAAGAGCACCTACTGCGGCGGACCCTGGAGGAATGCCGTCTACACAACCGGAATTAGCGCGCCGCGGCCCTCGAGTAAGCTAAGATTTTAAATATAAAAAGGCCTAAATGGTAGCTCGATTTTAGATTCCCTCAGCATAAAAAAATTGCATTCTCATTTCAGCACCCGGCATGCAAAAGCTCGGCTGCTTTATTGACCGTAAAGCCCGCGATTTGCCAACATTTGCTGGCCGAGGCTCTATGAGCGCCGCTAAATGCTACACACTGTGCCGAGCCAAGAAGCAAAAATTCTTTGGCATTCAAAACGGCGACGAGTGCTGGTGCGGCAATCACTACGGTCGTTATGGCAGTCGCTCAAGGATTGAGTGCAGAAAGCAGTGCACCGGCGATAAGACTGGTTACTGCGGCGCTGGCTGGAGGAATATGATTTACACTACCGGATTGGATCTTGCTACCGCTGGTAAGTAACTGCTTTCACGTAAGATTTTTCCCAAGGAGATAGTTGAGACTTAATTAATCATGAAAATGTACTTTACAAACTGCGGAATTTCAGGAGTTGGAGTCCGAAAGCTTGGCTGCTACGTTGACTCAGCTAAGCGAGACCTGCCACTACTCTACGCTTCGGGGCACAGAACAACTAAAGCTTTCTGTTGGAAATACTGCAAAGATCGCGGCTACAAATACTTTGGCGTACAATTTGGCAATCATTGTACGTGCGGCAACACTTTCGGTCGGTACGGAAAGGCCGCTTCTTCCACCTGTTCATCTGTGTGCAGAGGTGATCGAAGGAGCAAGTGCGGTGGCGCTTGGAGAAACGAGATTTTCACTACGGGCCTGAGGTCCAAGCAGTTTAAGAGTAAGTCAATCAAAAAAATAAAAATTGCGTGAAATTAGTGGATTTCTGGACTAAGTGTATTTTTTGCTTCTCAAGTATCGTTAAAAGTCCGGTTAAGTTGCTTAATATACGCGCTCGTAATTCGATAATAAAATAATGATCAATTATTAACGAAATCGTTGGTTACTATTTTATCTGGTATTTGTACAATACGATTTAGTATAATGTAAATCTATGTATTTGATCTATCAATTGCAGCTCCAGGAATGGTGCACCTTGGCTGCTTCGTCGATGCCAGATCACGTGACTTGCCAAAACTTGCCGGCAAAGGTGATATGTCAGTGGGTAAATGCTACAAACTGTGCCGAAACTTGAAGTACAGATTCTTTGGAGTACAATACGCCAACGAGTGCTGGTGCGGTAATCACTACGGCCGATACGGTCATCGCGACAAGAACGAATGCCGAATGCAGTGCACAGGCGACAAGACCACCTACTGTGGAGCCGGGTGGCGCAACGACATCTTCACTACTGGATTTGAAGAGAAGATTAGCGGTAATATTTCATGTCAAGAATAATTCTTCAAGTACAAAGCCATTAAGTAGGTCATGCATGCATTTACTAAACTTTAGGCTCGGCTTTCCTCGGCTGTTTCATCGACAACGCTGTTCGCGACCTACCAAAAGTGGTTAACGTCGGAGCTAAAGCCACCAGGCCTTACTGCATCAAGTTGTGCAAACGACATGGTTACAAATATGCCGGACTGCAGTACAGCACGTTTTGCACATGCGGCAATCGCTACGGTTCTCTCGGTCGAGTGGACAAAAAGCAGTGCAACATGGCTTGCAAAGGCGACAAACGAGAGAAATGCGGCGGACCATGGAGGAACTCGGTGTACAGCACTGGCCTTAAGTCCAAAAAAGTTTCCAGTAAGTACACAACTTAATAATTTTTTTGCAATGCTTGTGAATCGAAGCTACCATGCAAGAGAAAACCATAAAAATTGCAGCTCCCGGACTGAAGTACCTTGGCTGTTACGTCGACAGCAGAACCAGAGACCTGACGCATGAAGCTCCACCATTCGGCATGAGCATCCCGAAATGTTACAACTACTGTCGCAAGCGCAACTACAAATTCTTTGGCGTACAATATTCCAACCACTGTTTCTGCGGCAACAGCTATGGCAGATTCGGCATCAGGCCCAACACTGATTGCCGCATGCAGTGCAGCGGCGATAAGACCACGTACTGCGGCGGTCCGTGGCGAAATAACGTTTACACAACTGGACTGGAGCTGGCTACTCTGGGTTAGTAAATAACTAAGACATCCGTATTATCTCATCTCTCCTATGCATATTATAATAATATTAATAAAATACAATGAATGAACTCGTTTGACGATTAATTTTATTATTTTCAAAACACAGCCAAGGGCGTCAGACACCTTGGCTGCTACATCGACAATGCTAGACGAGATCTGCCCGTATTGCACCACGCTGCTCACAAGACCAGCAAATCGTACTGCTGGAAGTACTGCAAGAATAGAGGCTACGTTTACTTCGGCCTGCAGAATGGCGATCATTGCACTTGCGGAAACTCTTACGGAGCGTTCGGCCGGGCCAAGAGGAGCTCCTGTAATAAGGCTTGCCGCGGCGACAAGAGGTCCAAGTGCGGTGGACCCTACAGAAATGACGTTTTCACCACAGGAATCGAAATCGAACGTCCAACTGGTAACTGACTTAGCCTTTGATTCTTTAATCCTGACTGACTCCCACTCTCCTAAAATCATAATAACTTTCGCTTATGCAGCTCGTGGCATGAAACACATGGGCTGCTTCGTTGATTCCCGCAAACGCGATCTACCCAAGTTAGCCGGTAGCGGCAAAATGTCCGTCTTGAAATGCCGTTTGAAATGCAAACGCCTCGGCTATCGGTACTTTGGCGTGCAATTTGCTAAAGAATGCTGGTGCGGAAATAGCTACGGAAAGTATGGCAAGCGTAGCCAGTTGGAGTGTCGAATGCAGTGCACTGGTGACAAGGGTAATTACTGCGGCGCTAGCTGGAGAAACGACATCTACTCTACCGGAATTGAGCTGGAAGCGTCCAGTAAGAAATTTTCTCTTTTTCGTTTAATACTTTAGCTTAAAACAACGATTATTTCGGGAGAGAAACCACAACGCACCCTAACCAACTGTTTTACAGCTTGTCCGCTCGGCACCAAGGAGAAATTTATCCCCTACAGGACATGTTCGTGCAAGCCAGCTCCGGATAATCGCGCCCTCGGCTCCCTAGTATTCGTCATAGACACAACCGGCAGCATGGGCAAGGTGATCAATTCGGTGAAGAGCAACATCCGCCAGATCATCGCAGCCAATAGGCGATTCGACGATTTTGTTGTGGCCACATTCGGCGATCCATACAGAAAGAAGCTACAGAAGACTGCCAGCGCCTCGAAGATCTACCGATTCCTCAACAAGCTGAAGGCCAAGGGAGGCGGTGACTGTCCTGAATTCGCTATGTCAGGCGCCCTTGATGCAGCCGAGGCGGCCGAGCCCAACTCGATCATGATTCTGTTCACTGACGCTTCGGCCAAGGACCGACGCAAGATGAACGCATTGGCGGCCAGACTGAAAGCCAAACGAATCCGGTTCTTCACAGTTGCCAGCGGCAGGCAGTGCGGCACGAATGGCAAAGACTTTGCCAAGTTGGCTAGGATTACCTACGGACAGTTCTCCAGGTTGCAGTCGAAGGTTAGCAACAAGGTGAGAACAGTCATTCAATTCAGCACATTTTTCATACTATAACCTCAATTACGATGAGTCGAATAAATCGATTATTCACCTTTTGTCGTTCAGGTCATGGAGCTGATCAAGCGGGGCGCACGCGGAGATTTGAGCTTCAGCGCTTTCCCCACTAACAGTCGTGGCCTGGACAAGGTGCTCAGAGGAAGTGAGTAGCATGGTTTTTTTCGAACCGTACACATTGTTACGCTCGTACCATAAGCATTTTTAACTAATGAGATTTTTTTCTTTCAGAGTGCCCTTGCCGAACCGTTACTCGTAGGATCTGTGTTAGACCGCATCCAGGTAAAAATAAGCTCACAGACCAACAGGAGCGTAGGAGTCGTTAGTTTTGCATACCTTACCTATTACGGGCTCTTAAAGTACAGAAATGCTAATACTAAAAATACCAGAATAAAAATGCAGCCATAAAAAACATTCATACTAAGCAAAACACTGACGGACAAAAAGAGGAAAAGTCAGGTAGACTGGGATAAAAACGTTTGAACCCTTCGTAATCACTCGATCCGACACATACCATCGCTAAGGATTCCTCGGCTGCTATCTAGACGATGCCGAGTACCCAGACTTCACCGTCACCAAGGTGTCCAACCGCATGACAGTGTGGAAGTGCAACAAAATCTGCAAGGCCAAGAAGTTTTCCTATTTCGGCGTGAAGAACGGCAAAATCTGCGGCTGCGGCAATCAGTACGGCAATAGCGGCGACACGGCCAAGTCCAACTGCAACGCGCCCTGCTCTGGAAATGCCGGCGAGAAATGCGGCGGCAACGGCAATAATAGCGTGTTCGAAGTGAAGTAAACGGTTGAAAATAATCTTACTGAAAGTTTAACTGACTCGAAATTACAAACACTGGTGTTGGTTAACATATGATTGCTCTGATAAAAGGCAAAAATAAAAAGTAAATTAATATGGTGTCGAAATAATTGCTTCAAATAATTATACTACTTATTGGCTTTAAAATTATTTTCAATATCAAAAAGGAAGAAGAAATCACCAAAAATGCAGCAAGGAAATTACCTACGTAAAGGCAGGGAAGACAAATAAAAAATACAGGGAAGACATCGGCAATAGACAGAGAAGAAACCGATAAAAAAAGAAGGAAGCCATGGACAATAGACCAATTCACTCTTTCTTACCACGCAAACCAACATTTCGCGTTACTGGTTCTTTCTGAATTAAATTGTTTTTACTCTTAGTATAGTACGTCTGAACTTTCTTAGATCAATATTTAACTGAAGCTACAGTTATGATTTATCATTCGCTTTTTCGGTAATTTTTGCTTCCAAAGAAGCTTCTATCCAACTGATGTAAATTATATTCTCTCCTAGCTTTAAGTCTCTAGCGTGGGAACTGCGAAAAAAATTCCAAGCAACGAAAGCGTGAGACATTGGGTAACATAGTTTCAGTGCAAAAATTCACTACTAAAAGGCAAGAAATCTTCTGCATAAAAGCTGTAGCAGTAGCAAACACATGCCGGGCTCTGCACGCATCAGAAATCTCTCCGCCAAAGCAGATACAGCAACGATTTTAGCTAAGAATGGCGGCTAAGTCGCAACGAACCGGGCAAGAGGCTGCCTACTTGCGCCAGTGCTTAGAATCGCAGACCATTGACTATTTGTTAAGCAAGCCGGCTTGTTTCAACCTTCTGGCTGTCGGCGAAGACGGTCTGGGAAAGTTGACCTTTCTAGAGACTTTATTCGGCATAAAAGCTTCGGGCCTGCGCGAGGACAAAGAGCGCGCTCTAGCCGTCTCAGCCGGAGCGGATCCGTCGAGAGAGTTTCCGGTCAGCGTGCTCAAGGAGAAGCTCTGTCTCGGTGAGGCTAACTCGAGTGTTGAGTCTCTGACTGAGTCACCCCAACCTAATCAGCAGCAGCAGCAGCAGCAGCAATCCCTGTTCAATGGAACCAACCGTAGACTGACTGTACGCTTGATGACAACTGTCAACTACACTGTTGGCGAGAGCAACCGAAGCCCATGGACTGCGGTGGCCGATTTTCTAGCTAAACAGGTTCGATTATTTTTTAGTTGCTTTGATAGAAAGCTAATTAATGTCTTCTAGGCTCTTTAGGCTCTTATAAATTAAAATTTTCTGTTTTAAAATCGCATTTTTTCAGGTGACAAACTACGTCAACAACCGGGCGGCGAATCAGTTCGACTTTCGTCCGGAGGAGGACGAGCGCGTCCACTGCTGCCTGTACTTTCTGCCGCCTCTAGGGGGCCGCGGACTGCGTCGATGCGATGCTCTAGCGTTGAAGTATCTCGAAGATAAGGTGCGAAGTCCGATTGGTGGAAGCCTAGGAGTTCAGTGCGTCAGAGTCCTGACAGAAAGGTCCTTTGTTGAAAACTAATTACTTAAGGAAACAATTTTTGCCCTTCAGCCAGGCATTGAATCTTAAATTGGGTACCATTGGGAGCTGGGAATACTTGTTCTTGAGTTTGAATTTTTAATAGTCATTATGGATAGAAAAAAATACAAAGCACTTCTTACTGCTCATCATGCACTAAAGACACAGGGGTTTCATGATTCTCTACTAATAGACTAAGTACAGTTAATACAGATAAAGTTCAATGTACATTTGCCTATAGGTCTATTCTCTGCATGTTTCAAACGATTGTCTGCATTATGTCAATAATTATGTCTGCATCTAATCTCTTCCCAGGTAAATTTGGTTCCTCTGCTAGCCAAAGCGGACAGTTACACTGCCGACGAACTCAACGAACGCAAAACCGGCGTCGCAGCCGATTTGCAGCGACTGGGAATTGCTGTGCACCAATTTCTACTGCCAATTCAACAGCAGCTGCAGCAGCAACAGCAGCAGCAGACTGTGCAACCTGGTCAGCGAGTGCTGCCGTCCCCTCTGGCTGTAATTGGAGCTCCGTATCCGGAAACTTCGCGTACCCTAGCCTGGGGTGGCTGCGTGAATGTCGATGACGAAGAGTACAGTGATGTGGCTGCTGTGAGGCGACTTGTCGTTGAGAAAAACATGCTGGTAAGTTGATATTTTAAATGATAAATCTTAAAAGGCCTATTCTGGTACAGAGATAGGTTTATACTACATAATTAATTAGTCATATTAAGGATATGTGCGTCAACTTTTCTGTCATTACAGATACTGCGCAAGTCAACAAAACGATTTCATTCTTCTATTCAAAAGGTACAATAAAATTATAATTATAATTTTTTAATTTTATAATTTAAAAATTATAATAATTCATATGCATAATTATTTTCCATTATGACGTTTATTTTCATTTCAATTCCAGGCCAAGTTGTCCGCCACGCTTCCTCGAAAGTAGAGCTAGAGAAGTCGATACTGAAAGGTTATTGCTTTCGTCAAAAAAAATTCATTGAGTAAAATAACCGTGTCGTAACTTCTAGCGTATTTTTCCGTTTAAGTATCAGTTAAACCTAGCATAGTTGCAAGTAGATAACTGTACCAATGCAATAATCCTTTTCTTTTTTCGTATTTTTTGATCAATAAGACTCGAGAAGTGCTTGAAAACGGTAAAAAAAATACACAAAGCAGGAAATTAGTCACAATATTTCTGCATTAACATGCTTTGCTTCGTTTATTGTTGTTTTGTTAGGCAATGCTATCTGGCTAAGTGATGAATTTGCTGCATATACTGAGTTGATTCGCATCAAAATAATGATAAAATACTCGCAAAAAACTACTCGCTTACTAGTAGCATCATAAAAGAGTTTTTTTTGGCCGTGTGTTGGCTCAACATGCAACCTAGACAATTTTTGATTACTCGTATGTGATTGATAGCTTTAGTCATTTTTACACGAGTCACAGCTACTAGTAGGGCAATCGAATAATGGGAAATTACGAGCGTAGTTAACAGCTGATGCACTGTTGTGTTTTAAGAATTTTGGAATCCGCAGTAACTTTTTTACCATTTGCTAAGGGAAGATTGTCATTGGGTCCAATGAATAAACAATTAGAAAATCTCAGTAGAAAATCTTGCTGAAGAAAAATTTCCTCTGAAAGAAAAAAATCGCGAATGCATTTTCTCGTTCAGAATGTCTTTAAAGAAAATCTCAAACTTTTATTAGTCTATAACCAAGAAAATCTTGCACTTCGTAGGTAGCGGCAGGGTGTTAAATTCACTTCCATTGGTTCACTTAAAAGCGTCAGAGTCATAAAAAAGTATCTGCCTAGAATTAAAAGTGAAACGATCAATTTTTGAGACACTTTCATAAGTGGAAAATGTGACTGGGTATTTGCCAAGACAGCAGGACAGGTCTATTTTGTGTCTCGCAATCAGCGCGTCCATCTGAGCTGCCGTAACTCGTTTCTCCATGGTGTAGCCACACATGATTTCACGTCGCATTTAGTTAGTGATTTATTCCACCAGCTCATCAAGCTTGCTGCCATGTTCATAAAAATTCTTTCTGAAAGGAATACGATGGTACTAATCTAGGCTTGTTATTTGGCAAGTCTAATGAGGCGAAAAATCGTTTTAACATACTAGGCCCAAATTGTAGCCTATCGACCTAATTTACAGGGTAGGTGTTTGCCTGAGTGTCTCTATCTTCGGGTGAAATACCAAAGATTTTAAGCATTCAGAATTCAATTAAATTAGAAAATTTAATGTAATAGGCACGCCTTTTCGGCCAATTAATGCTTTAGCAGGCAGAATGTCTCTAATTCTATTGGTACAAGCTATTTTTATTAACTGCTTCTGAAATACGCTGTTGCTCTTCTTTTCTTTAAAAAATAGATTTCGACAGCTCTACGAATTTTGCCTGCGGGCAGTTTGCCGGCCGATGTTTGCCGGCCGATGTTTGCCGGCCGACGTTTGCCGGCCGATGTTTGCCGGCCGACGTTTGCCGGCCGATGTTTGCCGGCCGATGTTTGCCGGCCGACGTTTGCCGGCCGATGTTTGCCGGCCGACGTTTGCCGGCCGATGTTTGCCGGCCGACGTTTGCCGGCCGATGTTTGCCGGCCGACGTTTGCCTGCCGGATCTTTCCGACAACTTATAAATAATTTTTTTCTGATGAATTATTAGTTAAATGCATTAATTTCTTATGGATTCTTAGTTTGCCGACCGACGTTTGTTGGTTACATTTTTCACTGCAGTTTGCACTCGGTACAGTTCGATATTTGCTTACATGTACGAACGTGTAAATATGCATGTTTGTACATGTACAATTATACAACACATGTACAGCATTTATCTAGCTAGTACTGTAAGTGTATCCTGTAACCTGAGAAAGCAAAAATTATTTCTGAATCGTTCTAGAAGTTAACTGCTTCATATTTGCAATTTGTGTGTATTTACGGGTATTTTCACGAAAATTCTGACCTTAACTTTCCTCTTTCACCTTAAGATTTAAAAAACAATCAAAACTTAACATGCATCTGAATAGCAATAAGTAATGTAGCGGGTTCCCTCTATACCTTACAGTTATTTATTTTTCGGAATCATGAAAGTGGCATTTAGCCCCCTTCGTGCACTTAAATAATTTTAACAGATTAATGTCTCAGAAATCAACTTATTGGTAAACTTTTTGCGGAATATGAGTGTATTAATTTACTAACAACTAATTGTTAAGTCATATATGATTCGCATGCTATTCTCTCTGCATGATAATTGGTATATTATTATTATTATTATTTTATTATTATTATAATTTGCGCACGCCATACGGGTGCAGATTTTTTTGTTTATTTAAAATATTATACTCACGAAACATAAACAATAAATACTAGCGTATGCGAAGAAATATCGACTTTACGAAATTTGGTAATAAAAATTGTCAACACATTTTAAACTTTGTAACTCGCGTGGGAATTTAAAATAAGACAAAATATTTTTTTAGAAACCTCAGAGGAGCCGCCTTCTGATTTTTTCCGATCTCCTGTATGTATTTGGCTAATTTGTTAATTAGTTCAACATTTTCTTGTACCATAAGAAAAAGACATAAGAAAGAAATATATTCGTGCACTTGTGATAATAGAAGAGAAGGAACCGACCCCCCGCCTAGCTTGTCGGAATCCAGTACCGTAGAACCGCGAGAGCTGTGAAGGATACCGAGTGTTGTTAAAATTAGAGATAGAATAGATTGCAGGTAGAGTAAGCGAAAGTGAGCAACATACAGTAATTTGTAAAAAATGAAGGGTCCCGTCCTACTCCAAGTGGTCCATGAGAAATTCATGCATTTTACAAATGCTACATCAGAAAAGTATTTATAAAGTTGTCGGAAAAACTCCAGCCGGCAAACATCCGGCAGGCAAACGTGGGCCGGCAAAGATCCGGCCGGCATACGTCGGCCGGCAAAATGCCCGCCGGCAAATGTCTTGCCGGCAAACGTCGGCCGGCAAACATCGGCCGGCAAACGTCGGCCGGCAAACATCGACCGGCAAACATCGGCCGGAAAACTGCCCGCAGGCAAATGGGGTGCTCCCGATTTCGACACCCAACCTTTTTCGCAATGGTACCCACTTTTAGCTATGTGAACTGAAGCAATGCAGTGTTAAATACTTAGATTGTTAGAAACAAAGCAATCATTGTCAGTTAAGTCTACTGAAAGTTTGTTGTGACTGATTTATCTCAATGTATTTTATTTTACTTAAAAACTCACAGCTGTGTATAACGTAGGACTTTCTGGTTGACAGAGAAATTAAGTTGCATCCTCACTTGTTTTCATAGGACGCACTTACGCCATAAATAGCATTTAGTACAGTTTTGGTCCCGTCCAATATTTTCCCGTCATGAAAATATTCATGAATATACACGTGTAAAATAGTCACCAGGTTCGTGGACCAGACCATCAGCATGTACTGGGACTTCAGCAGCAGGAGACGCTGCAGCTTCTCTACGGAATAAATTACAGAGTTGCAGTCGGGATTGGCCTCGCACAGAACGGCACATTCGATGTTGGACCTGACAAAGGAGCTGGTCTTGACAGTTGCCTGCGCTAGTCTGTCAGTTCTTTTGGGCATTTCAGACCGAGTGAAGTTTCAAGTTGCTGAAAAAAATGGTTAAGTGTGTAAATGATAAAGAAAATAGTAAGCAGTGATACTATAGAAACAGGCTTCTCACTTAGGTAGACCAGTTCGAAAACGGAGTTTCTATATGAACCACCGCATTTCTGGTCATTGTTTCCAGAGCATCTGCTAGAGCAGTCAACCCTAAGCCTGCACGCCAAAAGGTACAGGTATCGTTCCTTCGAGCAGACGCTCCCGCAGAACTCGTGCGAGTTTCTCTCGGAATTAATTCGAACCTTATTTAAATCTCTTGAATTGTCATCTTTGTAACAGCCAATGTAATTAAATCGGATTGCTCGATTGCAACATAAAAGAGCAGTCAGCAAAATAAGCAAGCTATCAAAGAGCAGTAAAGAAAATTTCTTGGACATTTTCAAAACCAAATGCGCCATAGGTATATCGCTAGTTTTGAAATAATCTTTCTCAACAATTATAAAAAATTAAATTCCAAAATTTGGACTATAAAAATACATCCAACTGATGTAACTGCTGTCTGGGCGAGGTTAAGAGCGCGGAATTTTTCCGAATTCAGCGCACTTCCCCTAGACGCAGCTGCTAGGGCGTCGAGGTGGGATTGGGATTCCTCCCTCTCCCGGCCTTCCCTCTAGCCACGTCCACACCCGCCTGCCTGTTCCCGTCACCTCTTGGACCTGAGATGCGCCTGCTGGAGCCCTCTTCTCCTGTTCTTTCCCCTCTTTTCACCCTCTCTTTCCCCGCTTTACACTCCTTTGCGTCTGCGCATGCTCTCTACTTACAGTATGAAAAGTCTTCACACCCATAATAATCAGCTCAGACCCTCTATTTCTACCCCCTAATTTATACTACTAACAGTATTTTCTGCGCGTTTTACTAACTTATTTATCGATTCTCCCCCTTGTTCTACCCCTGCCTAGTGACACTTTCATTCGCGCCCCTGTTAGCCACAACCCCATTTCTCATGCCGTCCTCTCCACCTCCGCTTCTATTGTTCTTTTTCCTCTAATGTTTACCTTTCTATTGTTCCCAATTTTTGTTTATCTTCGCAATGTTTTCCTGCTAATTGCTTCTCTATTGTTCCCCGTTTTTGTTTGCTTTTCTAATGTTTTCTTTTCTATTGTTCTTTGCTCCTTCTCATTGCTCTCCATCCCTTCTCAACGCCCCCCTCATCATTTGCGCCTCATCATCTCCCACCCACCCCTCTCCAGCTTGCGTAATTCCCCGTTGTTCTCATGCGCTGGCGGCCATTTTTGTTGGTCTCATTTCAGCGTCATCAGCCGGCGGCCAATCGGAGAGAGGGAGCCATGGCAACGTGAGATGAGATGGCGGCCATTTTGGATTTTGAGGCCTATTTGAACAGCTGCTTTTGGCCTCCAAAATCCTCAGAACCTTAGCGGAGTTACCTCCCGTTTGGAGACTTCGTTTCTAAGTCGAGTCTTAGGACTCCCGTGCTGCCTTTGTGCCCCTTTTGTGGCCCCAGCACCCGGCCTTGTGGCCCTACCCTCCTAGAGAATGCCGCCCTTAATATATTCTCCAATAAGTTTTCTACATTGAGACTGGGAGCTGGCTTTGGATCTTGCATGCTGCATGAGGTTCTTAAGCTTGTCAGATTTATCAAATTTTAAGCATTAAAAGCTGCAGAAAGTAAATTTCGAGAATCGATAAGTACGGGTATATACAGATTGCTTTACACTTATTTCATTGAGACGCTTGTAATGGGATTTATTTATCCATATACCGACTTGAAGTTATCCCAATCAATATCTTTTTCGTGTTTTTTAAATGTTTTTAATAGTGAGCCATTGGCACTCACCTTCGAAAAAGACTGAGCAGGGTCGATTGCCCTGGAAAGAAGAGATAGTCATGGCAGAAAACCTTCACATGAAAAAAACGTAGTCAAAGTCCAAAATTTTCTCATGTAGATGCGTCAGACCGAGTGCCTCATATCCTTAGCACAATGCTAATGGCAAGGAGCCATAAAAATTTCAGATACAGAAACTGGTCACAGTGGTTCCATCCAAATACTGACGATTAGCGAGACTGACTGCTACCGCATCGAAGCGCTAAAGTTTGGCGGTCTAGGTGCCAAATTTGCCGGCAGATTTCGTTTGGACTCTGCCTTTAATCTGAGAATTATTATTGGAAAATCAAGAGGCTCTTCAAACTCCAGAAGGACGTTCAAAGATGATGGCGCTTATGACGGCGGTGGAAGTTTTGCTTTCGAAAGCAAGGACCTTCGCAACCAACTGATTTCTGCTGGCAGGGGAGGTGGCGCTTCTTTAAAATATCCGGGTGAGTTTTGCGTTGAGCCAATATTTTTTTATAGATGCGAGTTCCACGCTTGTTACTTATTGAATTTTTAATATATATACGCAAATACTACGAGTACTCGCAACTGCATTTTGCGCAAGCGATACACATGAGGCTACTGTGAATGGTATCCATACAGAGTACGCATTTCAGTACAATACTCGTATGTAAATGGTGGCCTGAAAAAGTATGCTTAACCCAATAATTTTTCTATGTTGTTCAGGAGTTTTAGCGTAGTGACTCTTAGGGAGTTTTAACTCTTAAGAGTTTCGCAAGTTTCTTTGGCCTTCTTGAACAAGCAATTTTTTTGGTATTTAACCGCAGAAATTTTTCTGAAGTTCATTTGCAACCCTTTCTTTCAGAAAATCTTTTTGCTTTTTTAGTGCAAAAATGCTTACTAATTATAGTAGAATTGACAGAGCATGCGAGGTATTCAAAGCAAACAATCTAGAAAATATTTTTACGCTTGTCAATGGTGACTATACCGTTAAATTTACTGAGTATGAATCAAACAAAGATGAAACAAAGACAGAGGCGTGTGAGAGGTAAGATATATAAAACATTTCGAATGGTCGCTAAATATTCTTCGAGAACTGTGCAGGATAAGTCCCTGATGGTCAAACGCATAGCTTAGCTAGACAAATTTGCAAGCTCCCACAAAAAAACAAAGCTATCAATCAAATTTGAATTGAAATTACCATCAAGCCTTGTTTGAACTTCAAGCTTAAAATTATTTTTTTCCTCAGCTCACCATCTGACGCAAAATACTAACAGGCTATCAATCTCCATGACACATACGAGAAAAATAATAAAATTGACATATCTGGGTTTCTAGTTGACTGGCAAGGACAGGAATTTATAACTGAAATTTTTTAAAGCAAAGTTGCAGGTGCTCGAAAAAGTGCTCGAGTTTAACTTACGCTGTCATTCAAGCTGTGAGAAGTTGCCGCTGTTGAGCTGACAAGCCAAATTATTCTCCTGCTTGAAAAATTTTTCTAAATCCAGCAGTTAAAGAAAGCTGTTCAATATGCTATAGATATTTTACATTCAGTCCAACCAACCAACCAATGAACGGGGGAATTTAACTAATACGGAAGTAGTCCCACCAATACCCAGTAAGCGTGACCGAATTAAGCCTTATTCCAAAGATATATATTGTTAAAATTACGTGCGAGTACTCTCGTTAAGAATTTTTCTGAAAATTTTCTTTGCAAAAGACTAGAAAGAGTGCAAGGGTTTGGCGCGATGAAAGGCGAAAACTATTACACTAGATTTGCGCATCAGTTTGTGCTCACGTTGTTACTTTTGCAATTGCAAGTGTCTGGTACAGGTAAATAAATGCTTTTGTTGCATTCAGAAATCGTATCTGAATGCGCAGAGGTGAAAAATTTTGTAAAAACTCCAGCCAGCTGCAAGCCAGGCCGCTACGTGCAGCTCGCCGCAGCTCTCGAGCTCGAGCCCGCTGTGGTCGCCGAGGTGTCCAACGTGAGCGGAGTCGCGTCCGTGCAGGCCTGTCTGATGCTGTGCCGGATGAACGCCTGCGCAGCTGGCGCGTTCAGGAAGAGCAGCGGCCTGTGCCAGCTGGTGACCGAGTCGGCTTGGACCAACGGGCTGAAGCGCTTGAGACCTGACGCTGACTCGGTTGTGCTGAAGCGCCAGGATCTTCACGAGCCGATCGATCCCAATCTCGAGGCGAACTTCACCCGTGTGTTCACAAGTGAGTTTTTTTGACATAAAATACTTTCACCGTCAAACTCTTTAGGCATATATCTTTATATAAAACCCCATGACAGACAGCAGCACAGGAACGAACGGCTCCATCCAGAACATTGAGATCAACACAACCGGTTGCTATCGGATAGAAGCAGCTGGTGCCAAGGGTGGTGACCGAAAGAATGGTCTCTCAGAATGGAAACGGGGAGGCAGAGGGTCCACAGCAGCAGGCAGTTTCTACTTGCTGGCCGGCGCGCAGTTGGGCATCCTTGTGGGACAGGCCGGAGGCACTGAGTACCCTTATCGTGGTGGCGGCGGTGGAGGCGGCGGCAGCTTCGTATTCCTGCTCTCGAACACTTCCAGGCCTCTGTTGGCAGCTGGCGGAGGAGGAGGCGCTAACTTCAGAAATCAAGGTTTTATATTTTTCATAATAATACAAGTCGTCTTCAATGACTAATCACTATTTGTCTGCTTCAGGTGAGCCCGGTCTGGCGGGACCTAATGGTGGTAACTCCACGGATCCAGCCCTAGCCGGTGTCCGCGGCTTAGGAGGCGCGATGGGCAAATCCGGGTCCATTTTCAACCCTAATGGCGTCCATGCAAACGAATTAAAAACAATTGGCGGCAGCGGCGCCGGCTGGCTCGGAAAGGCCGAGAATTCGCAGCGTGGTGGGCAGGCGGGACAGCCCGGCAGCAGCCGGGTCGGCGGCAAGGCTGGAGGCAACGCTAAGGGTCACGGAGGTTTCGGCGGCGGCGGTGGCGGTGGTGACTTTATAAGTTTGAGTTGGTATGGAGCTGGTGGCGGCGGTGGCGGCGGTGGCTTCAGCGGAGGCGGCGCCGGTCTCGGCTCCGGCCAGGCGGGCGGAGGCGGCGGCTCCTTCTGCTCCGGCAGCGGCTGCTCGGCCACAACGGGAGGAAACTCGGACAGCGAGCACGGCTTCGTGACGCTGCGCCTGCTGGGCGACACCTGCGAGTGAGGTATAGTTCAAGTAGATGTCATGGTTATCGAAGCAGTTAAAATCAGATTGAACATTAGTCTAGGATTATTTCGCTAGCGGATGGAGGATGATGCACTAGCTGTCATAACGATTACTGGAAGGTCCTGAGTTCCAGACCCAGTTGTAGAAGACAGTTTAAGCGTTAATTCTGTAGTGATTCAAAGCATCTTAAATCTAGTTCATTATCTCTGTTTTTAGGTACAAACTACTGAGGCTTATTGAAAATTTTTAATCAACTGTTTAAAGCTGTTTAATTAACGCTCTAATTACTGCGGCAGTGTGTGTTGCACACCTTTTATCGAAAACTTCTTCTGGTCGAAAGAATATTTATCACCTAAATAAACTTGTGGTTCAATTTTCAGTAATGAATTGCACTTCTATAATTATATTTAACCATTACTATAACAGATACCGACAAGCTGTTCAAAGCCAAAAAATGGTTGGTAATGATCAAATTATTCTGTCACTTTTCGCTATTTAGATTAATAAAAGAAGCGCCTGATGCTTAATGACGTTGGTTCCTAAAGTTATAATTTAAATTTCGCACACAATACTTAGGTATTCATTTACGTCAAGCTACCAATATTCTGCAGTAGTTAATAAATGCAAAAAATGCTGGAAAATACCTTGCTGATAATTCAAGTTTGAAGGACATGCGAGCAAGTGAATTGTGTACTTCAGACAGATTTCTGACAGAAAAGCTTCCACAAACAATAGTTTCTGCAATAAGTCAGCAAGACTCATGAGGTCGTGGCATTCTCATGCTTTAAGCATTTCTAACCGTCTGCACTTAAGAGTGCTGCAGTGCCAATTGTAGCTGCACGCTACAATTTTGACTGATAGCAATCGTCGGAACTGCTTCAGCCTTAGCAAGAGCAGAGTTTTTTCTCGCTTTCTTGAGCCACTGCAGGCTTTCCTGATGTTTGATGACTGATTGCGCCTAGAGATATTCAGAATCTGCTGAGAAAACTGTTCGATTGAGAGCCATCCGCACAAGATTTGATGCCTAAAAATAGAAGAAATCAGCCGAGCTACCGAAGTAGTTAGTCTTCTTGCTCAGGTCCGGGACTACAAAGTCGGTCCTCCTACCTCTGATTTGCTTGCTTCCAATTCTTGGCATCTGGCTCGGTTGATTCGCTATTCAGTCTTTACTCGCATCTGCTTCCTCTCTCACTCGTTTGTTCATTCTTTTCGCTCCTCTGTGTAGTTGAGTTTATCACTGATCCCAAGTTTTAAATGCCACAATTTTAGCTTCTAGTTTCCCCCAATGAATTATAATAAGTTGATTGAGAAATTGAGACTGGAGAGCGGGCGATGATCGCTTTGGCAGCTGGAGTAACCGCCCTCAGGATTGTAATCGATCCCCTGGCGCTTACTGTATGGTTTTAGAGCCAGTTGCACGAACTCTTAACAGCTCGATCCCCCTTTTCCCCTTTACATGCAGTATAGTGTACTTAAAAGTCGCAATTTTTTCTCCCATACAACGAAAAGGAACTTGTAGTGAACAACCGGTTTTGACAAAAGACTCCAGGTTTGTTCCGTCAGGGAATGGGGTTTTCCAGCTTTCATTTACTCAACGCTCCCTTCCAACAGCTGCTTTAGTGGTAGTGATAGTTCCCATTGGGTTGCCCCAGAGGTTGCTTGAATTTTCCTGATCCAGGATCTACTTTGTGTATAATATTTTCTTCATACTGCTCTCCAACTTCCTAAGTAGTGGTTTTGGAACACAAGCGCGCTTTTTAGGTAGATTTGATTTCTTATTCTTCTCAGTGGGTTTTTTTTCCAGAAAGCAATTCATTAGCTCCCTCTTTAGCAGCTTTAGTGCACTCTTTGCAGTCGATGCAAATCCAAGGTTAGACTAAATCCAAGCGCGAAAAATACAGGCTAACCTATGGCTGATGGGTGTACGAGTGACGGTTCAGCCTTGAAGGTTTCCGAAGAATCGCTGTAAGATGATCGCTAAGACCTGGACGCTGACAGACTCGTACGAGCATCAAGTCGACGTAGCTCGCAGGCAATGACAGCAAGTCCGAGTCGAACTGCCCCGAAGCCTTAGGAGGTGCTGCTACTGATTTCTGTGACCATCTGTAGCGGCGTACTCTGTTGCTTTTGTTGCTTGTTCTCAGTAATGTATTCAAGAGCGAAAGGTTACAGAGACCTAGAATATTGCGAGAGTCAATAAAATACCATGCAATACTTCCTTATCCTTATCAAGGAAGTCGTAGACATATTATAATACTACTAAACGGCGAGAATGTTTCATTTAGCTACTAGATCCATTCAAAAGGAGCCAGCACTAAAGTAGCATGCTACGAGCCTGCGTTGAAACAATTAATAAAAAATTGAAATAAAAATGAGCCTGTTATAAGAACTGAAGGATTTTATCACTGAACTATAATTAGCAGATATGATTCTGAAATGCGTGCAGATAATAAACGCACTACACGTTTAGGTTATATGAAATCATCAAACACACTCCAAACATTGCTGGCTGGACTTGAAGAGAAATTGACGCTTTGAAAATTCGAGGGTACCCAAGTATGATTTCACGCCTTACTTTGTAAATGATTGATTTTCACTAACTCCTCAGGTTGCGAGATGTTGATGGAACTGGATTGGAATGACTGGCATGAATAGTAGTGACCAATCTTCCTAAGCAAGCAATGTCTTCGTGAGGGGGCCGCTTTGACAAACAAGGTACCTGCCTAAACGGCAGAGTAGGTATGCACTCAATTATCGCTATCTACGAGCGATATTGAAATTGTCAAATAAGTTAGATTATCAACAGACGGCATAGGCCAGACACTCGTGACAGCCTGCGCGACTGTCATTTGGCGTCGGAGCCACTGCTCCCGGTTCGACAGCTGCTGCTGTGAAACATTCCAGGACGCAGGCTTGCAGAACCATGTCTGTCTTCGCTGTTGTTAAACGAGACGGCGACCTCAGAGTTCTGGCGATGTTGATGGCCCCTACAAATCGTCTCAGAAAAAAACCGACAAAAAGTCCATGCATCTAAAATTAATCTCGCCTAGAGATGCATGGCTGGGTGAGATAGATGCAGCAGATCAAGCAGAACCGGGCTGCATGATCAGTTCTCGCGTGCGTTATATTGTTGTCGCAGAAACTGACTCACGCACTTGGTGCACGCTCCTATTCTTACACTAGCGTTAACTAACTAAAATGGAATACAGAAGTACAAACTCAAATTGCGCTGAATTATTTGCAAAACATTGTGGAACATCAAACAACACTATATATCGTTAGTTAGAACACTAAGATGCCGACACTATAGAAAAATACATCTCAATCTATCGCAACATAACGTAGCTAACTTTATTTTCTTGAAAAACAAATATTACTTCAAGCGATACCAAGTAAGAGTAAATCGAGTTTTTCTATATTTAAATTTGATGCTTTTTACGACTACTTTAAACCACGTCGACGAATTACTTGTGACTGTTAATGTGTTTTCAGTGCCGGATCTTTGCAAAATAGTCACCAGGTTCGTGGACCAGACCATCAGGCAGGTACTGAGACTTCAGCAGCAGGTGGCACAGCAACGTCGCTTCGGAATAGATCAAAGCGTTGCAGTCGGGATCGGCCTCGCACAGAACGGCGCACTCGATTTCGGACCTGATCAAAGAGCTGGTCTTGACAGTTGCCTGCGGGAGTCCTGGAGCTTCTTTGGGTTTTTCAGAACGAGTGAAGTTGCCAATTGCTGAAAATTTTGTTACGTGTGTTAAGGAGTGAAGAAAAGTGTGGCAGTGACACCAGAAACAGGTTTCTCACACTGGTAGATCAGCTGGAAAACCGAGTTCTTAAGTGAACCGCCGCATTTCTGGTCTTTGTTTCCAGAACAACTGTAAGAGCAGTCATCATCCTCACGGTTGACTCCATAGCGTCCGTAAGATTTGCCACAAAAACAGTAGGAACTAGCCTGCACACCAAAGTACAGAAATCCGTCCTTCCAGCAGAAGCTACCGCAGAAATCGTGCGAGTTTAGTTTGGAATTTGTTTGAGCCTTATTTAAATCTCTGAGCCGGTCATCCTTGTAGCAGCCAATATAATTTAATGGCACTGCTAGATTGCAAGGCACAAAAGCAGCGCACAGGATAGCGCAAATCAGTAGGGAAAACTTCTTGTGCATTATCGTCCTTTTTGGAATGATCCTAATCATCAATCGTTGAAGAAGTGGAGAATTTTGGCTATAAACTATTGTCGAACCCATCTGTTTTGTCACACGCTACCCTCTGATTGGGTGGCCAGCACTAGCAAACAGAAAGATTTGTCAGTGACTTCTAATTATGTCTTTAATTCGCTATATGATGCCAAATTACGTAGGGCATGGCCGAATCACTAGACGATGGGTGATCAGATCGATTTGTACAAGTAGGTCCTCATATAGCTAAATGGTCAAGGAGCTGGAGTTTAGTTTTTTGGTTTCACAAGTGCCGCCTTGCGTGTGTCTCTCGTCTTTAAAAAGCCGATCTTAAAAACGCAAAAAGCTTTAAAAAGCTTTAAGTCCAAATTTACATCTATCTAGAAGTGAGATGTGGTACCTTAGACCCAAGTCGATGAAGGATGACGGTGGGATTAATCATTGCAGATGAGAGATGACAGCACCAACATCACTATATCTTGAGGAAATATGAAGTGAAATGATTGAATCTAACTTTTCTATATCTATCTCGTAATAAAAGAATATTTTATTGATTTTGCAAAGTGATTCATTACCTGTACGTATCTACTGATGATAGTATATTGTAGACGTCATTTTTTTATTTTTTACAACATTCAATCAAAACTGGCTAATCCAGCTATATTAATTCAGCTGCCAAAAGGGAACGCACCAAGTCGGACAGTTTCAAGTGACCTCTGACGAAATCAATCCGATTAAATGCACATCTATGCACTTTACGTAATATTGTCGCAAGCCAGGCCCTCTGGATGATGACTTTGACCTCTGGATAATGTTTGCCTATGTTCCATCCTGCCTAAGGACATTGAATTTATTGAGTGGTCGGATGGTTAGGTCGAAATTGAAGCTGAAATTCGTCGAAAAATCAGACTAAAAATTTGGATCAGCAATCAGTCGATCCACCGAAAACTGCGTAGGCGGGCTTGCGAACAACGTGGGTGGAAATTTTAGACGTCTCTATGCTCCTATTCTGTAGATTTTGGGAGAAGGTGCTTTATTTGTAGTGAAACACGACCGAGCCATCCAGTTTGATCGAGCAAAGTTTCTTAGTTGCTTTACTGTAGCATCACTGCAACTGTCAGGTGTTTCTGCTCAGCTGTCAATCAGTGACACCTGTAAGCCCATGACTAACAGAAAAAGAAATTAAGTTTAACAATTCATGGGGTTTTAAATTTTTTCGTCGACTGAAAGTTACAGATTCTAGCTCGTATTCAATGTGAAAATAAGCGTAAACTCGAACCTACGAAGCCTACATATGAACCACGTCGCTCGGCCTCGATTTCAGAATCATCATTGACGATGTGATAGTCGTTTGACAGAGCGTGTGTCATATACTACTCGGACGGACTAGAATCAGCTAGATTCATAGCCAACTCAGACTCAGCCCGAATTGTTCAGAGAGTCACTTTGGGGCAGAGAGCTGCCCCACCAATGTTGCCTTGGAAATCTCATACAGAGAAAACACGACTCAGCAAATACAAGGTCTATAAATTTGACTCTAAAAATTTGGATTTTTTTCCATCGCCCGCTCTGGAGCATTGCTTTCGTATTCTAAGCTATTTTCAACTGATAGACCAATGATGGCTTTCTACCAAACAATAATTGTTTTTGGTTGCTTGGCTGGTAAGTTGAAATGTACGACCAATACGACATATGAGCGTAGCAATTACTTAGCATCTATTGAACTTCTTAGTGTGAGTTAAAAATTAAATTGAAATAAGGGAGATGAGTTTTTACCACTGTAGCTTAGTCTTCTGGGAATAAAAAACATCAGAAAAACTTCTAACTTAAAGAGCCGGTTCCAGGATACCATTTTACTTATATTATTTATAATTATCTTTGTGCACCTACACCTGCAACTAATTTGTGATTTATCGTTTGACTTTTAGCCACATATGGACGCTGCGACATCATGAGTCTTATAGAAGTCGACCAAACTGTAAAACTTCAATCAAATGGCAGCTTCTCAGCATCCGTCATCAGCGTGTCGAGCCTTCAGTCGGAGGCGGAATGCGCCGTGAGATGCCGGCTCGCAGGCTGCAGTGGCATCGTCCTGAACAATACCAAAAATTCCAAAGTATTTTGCCAGCTTATTGTGGTCGCAAATGAGTCCGCAGTGTCCAAGCGGAACCGCACGGTTAAATTGGTTTCGGTGATTTACCCACCTGCTAGGGTCGGGTTACTCGACTATCAAGACGGAAATCTTTTCCTCGAGAAGGTTGCACTGCTGGTTAAATTTAGCAGTAAGTCGAATTTATTTTATGCAATAAATCATTTGAGTGTACAGTTCGCAATCATGAGATGCCCGCTACAGTACACCCGCTACAGAAATGGCTGAGAGGCAAACGACAGACAACAGTGTTCACTTATCGAGCTGATTATAAAAAGTGCAAGCCAGAAAAATTTGGGCCATAAGTGCAGTCAGTGCACTCAATTGTCTATACGCTCGTATAAATAATAGAGAGAATAATGGAAGTCATGGTAGATGATGCAATTAGAAAATTATTCAAAGAAGTGGTTGCGGGAGTTCAAAAGAAACACGCGAAAATAGCACAAGCTTTTGAAAGAATTCTTTTCACAAACCCGAAATTTCGCAGTATGAAGCGACCTCTTTCCGATTCATAAGCTCGAAATTCCACATCGTCGAGACTTCAAATGGTCCGGCATTGCACAGGAAAGTAAGATTCTTCACAAACCAGAAATTTTAGTGTGCCAGATATATAGAGCGACGGAAGATCTCAGTTCATAAACTTAAAAAATACTAAAATAAATTTAGACACACGACCTATTGATCAGATGTACAGCCCACGGCACAGCTGCAGCTAGTTGCGCGGCGCATCCGAGGGCTGTGTACAGCTTTCAGCCTGACGGGTTGGAGGGGCCGCAAAACCCACTCTAAATTTACCCAGCTCAAACTGGTACCCGATCTCAGCTGGGTGGACTGAAGCAATGCGGGATGAAGGGCCTTGCTCAAGGGCACAAATTGTCTCCTAGGGCCAGGATTCGAACCCACGATCTACCGGTCATGAGGTAGGCGCCCTAGGCTACAACTCCTACAACTAGGCATAAACTTTGATTGATGCCTATTCCATAGGCGTTGTGTCTGGCAGCTCTAGGGCGTAGATTTGACATCGATGAAAGTTGCTTACAAAAAGCATATTTGCTTAAGCGACTACCTTTTATCGAAGTAGCTAAAACTGACAACTGAGCTCCATTACAGACATACAATCGTACTTCAGCTTCAATGCAGCCCCATCCAGATGCAGAATTATTGCGTCAAATCGCACAAATTTTTAGACGACAGGGCGGGTCCATCCGGCACCGTCCAACAGACTGCGATCAACCTGACCGGCTGCTACCGCATCGAAGTAGCTGGCGCAAAGGGTGGCGATTTTCTGAGAGCTTCTATATTAGGTGGCAAAGGTGCCACTGTTGCTGGTAGCTTCAGGTTGACAGCCGGTTTAAACTTGAAAATCCTTGTTGGACAGGCCGGTGGCTCGACTATCGGTGACGGAGCAGCAGGCGGAGGTGGTGGCAGCTTCGTCTTCTTTAACGAATCCTCTCCATGTCCCATGATAGCAGCTGGAGGTGGCGGTGGCGCTTCGCAGTGTTGCGAGGGTGAGTGCCGCGCTGAAAAATTAAAAAGCCATTTGGCTGCTAATTTCATTTTAGCTTTTTTATTCGATTGAGTGTTTCTGATACGGCAAACAGGCAACCCTGGCATGGCCGGACCAGACGGTGGAAACTCTACGGGCTCGAGCAGTGTCGCCTTGCGTGGCTTCGGAGGCATCTTCGGCAAGCCAGGATTCACTTTGAACAGCAGCCTCGCGATCAGCGCAAAGGGCCACGGCGGCTGCGGCGCCGGCTGGCTGGGAAAGTTTGCCGGACTCCGAGAAGGTGATTTTGATGGCCAACCTGGTGGCAGCAGGACTGACAACTGGCGGGGTGGAGCTGCCGGAGGTGGCGGCCTTGGAAACGGCGGATTTGGAGGCGGTGGAGGTGGTAGCCTACTGCTCCACAGCGGCGAGCTGCCCGCTGCCGGCGGCGGCGGCGGCGGCTTCAGCGGAGGCGGCGCCGGTCTCGGCTCCGGTCAGGCGGGCGGAGGCGGCGGCTCCTTCTGCTCCGGCAGCGACTGCTCGGCCACAACGGGAGGAAACTCGGACAGCGAGCACGGCTTCGTGGCGCTGCGCCTGCTGGGCGACACCTGCGAGTGAGGAAAGTGAAAAACTAGATGCTGGCAAGAGATGTGATCGAAGGACGCAAGAGATTGAGGATAGCTTCATCGCGGAGAGCAAGCAGAGGGGAGATAAACAGTCAAGATGACGTAATGGGTAATGAAAAGTTCAAGTTAAGGAGATTTTGAGAGATAGAAATTTCTCAGAGGAAGGTAAGCTTTTGGCATAAATGCGGGTCATATTTCCTGACGTTATTTAGAGTTTTCTAGAAAGATATCAAATATTGGTTGCACTTTTTAAAATCTGTTTAAGTTTTAGAGCATCTATTTCGCAGAAAAATATGTCCACATTCATTTGTGACCCTATTTGTGATCTTCGCTTTCTTTTCGCCTCTATCGATGCAATTTCAAAAATTACTGATTTAAAATTTTCATACTTTAATAATTTATGATGCGGAATTATCTATTAGTATTATCATCTATTACTATTACTAATATATTACTATCTATCTATCTAATTATCTACCTTTCTATCTACCTGTATTTTTTCATCAAGAAACACTAGTAACACTAAATAAGCCCATTGTTCAATGTATGAGCAACCTATAGAAAAAGTTGTTCATTGAGCAACTAAATTACACTATTGAAAGATACGTTGTTAACGAAAGATCGCATGGTTTATCGAACTTCAAATCTTCGAGTCTCTACCTATAGCTCGTAGCAGCACTTTTTGGTATACTTAGTAGCACTTATAGTACTTTTAGGGTGAGTTTCTACATCTAGCTTTACTTGCTATTGTCTGTATGTTTGTTTGTCTAAACTTTTTACAACTAAAATGGTAAAACGATGCGAAAGTGAGGTGAAAAACGATGTACAACCATCGGCACAGCAGCAGCTAGCTGCGCGCGGCGCATCCGAGGGCCGTGTACAGCTGCTCAGTCCTGACGGGTTGGAGGCACTACTACACCAACCCTTAATTTTCCAAGATCAAACTGGTACACGATCTCATCAGGGTAAGATGAGGCTGTGCGGAACTAAATGCCTTTCTCATACTACGAATTGTCCGGGGCACGAACCCACGACCTACTGGTAATCAGGCAGATGCCTAGCCGTTTAGCTATAACTCCTCTAGGAGTTATAATTTTGCTAAATGTGAGTATAGCTAATAAAGCGATTAGAAGTAAACAATAACGACATCTGAGACCCGAGAAACTCATACTGCACAAGATCTTTGTGAGATAAAGTCATACCGATGTGAAATGTAAACGAGAGCCTTCTTTGCCGGACCTAAAAAAAGTAAGCCTGCACGTGCCGGACAAAGCCATCAATCAATTCTGAATTGAATAGCCAACTGGACACATTTAGCTTTCAAGCCTTTTAAGTCTCTTTACCGCTCCTAAGTCTCTACTTTATATGTATTACAAAAGAACTCCTAAAAAATTCGAATCTATTTGGCTGGCTTGAACAAACATTGTTAGCTGGACTTTTTTAGATGCAACAATTCTGCAGGTACAAGTGCTCAAAACAAATGCGTACCTGTCATTCAATTTGTCATTCAGTTTGAAAGAAGCTGTCAGAGGGGTAAGGATACCTCTAAGAATTCGGTGCAGATGCTGAACAAATATTAGCTTTTATGAGTGCCCGCAGCTACAGTTAAAAATTGGTTGGTGTATTTTATTTAGCTGTTTTAGATCCACTGCAACCAGCCAATGAAACGGTGAGTTCAATTGATGCAGATGAAGTCAGACCAATTACGTGAAGCGGCTTTATTTCTAGGTTATTTAATGGAAGTATTTTGTGCGAGCAATTCCCAAATATCGACGCAAATTTGAATTTGGTGCCGTTTGCCGCAATGAAGCTTGAATCCTGCTCTAGATTTGCTTATCGATTTCTGTTCATTCTGCTGCTACTGCGAACCCGAGTTTCTGGCTCTGGTAAATACATGCCTCCATTTGAATGTGTTGAATGAGTAAATTTGGAAGTGCTAATCTAACTTCAGCCAGCTGCAAGCCGGGCCGCTACGTGCAGCTCGCGGCAGCTCTCGAGCTCGAGCCCGCTGTGGCCGCCGAGGTGTCCAACGTGAGCGGAGTCGCGTCCGTGCAGGCCTGTCTGATGCTGTGCCGGATGAAGGCCTGCGCAGCTGGCGCGTTCAGGAAGAGCAGCGGCCTGTGCCAGCTGGTGACCGAGTCGGCTTGGACCAACGGGCTGAAGCGCTTGAGACCTGACGCTGACTCGGTTGTGCTGAAGCGCCAGGATCTTCAAGAGCCAATCGTTCCCAATCTCGAGGTCAATGTCACCCGTGTGTTTGCAAGTGAGTTTTCCGACACGAGGGCTTAAGTGGCTCATTATGCTCCGAAGCTAATCACATCTGCTAATAAACAAATGACAGACAGCAGCACAGGACGGAACGGCTCCATCCGACACATTGAGATCAACGTAACCGGTTGCTATCGGATTGAGGCAGCTGGTGCCAAGGGCGGCGATCGGAAATATACTCAATCTGTCACTTTGGTTAAAAAATGGAACTTCGGAGGCAGAGGCTCCACAGCAGCTGGCAGCTTCTACTTGCTAGCCGGCACCCAGCTAGGCATCCTTGTGGGACAGGCCGGAGGCACTGAGTATCCCAAAGGAGGTGGCGGTGGTGGAGGTGGCGGCAGCTTCGTATTCCTGCTCTTGAACACTTCGAGGCCTCTGTTGGCGGCTGGCGGAGGTGGAGGGGCCAACTTCAGAAATCAAGGTTTCATATTTTTTAGAATAATACAAGTCGTCTTCAATGACTAATCACTATTTGTCTGCTTCAGGTCAGCCCGGTCTAGATAGACTCAACGGCGGTAACTCCACGGATCCAGCTGTAGCCCGTTTCCGCGGCTTGGGAGGCGTCATGGGCGAATCCGGGTCCATTTTCAACCCGGAAGGTAGAGATTCAAGCGAGTTCAAAACAATCGGCGGCAGTGGCGCCGGCTGGCTTGCAAAAGGCACCAATGCGCCGTCCAGTGAGCAGGCGGGACAGCCCGGCAGCAGCTCGGCTGACGGTTGGGTCGGCGGCAAGGCTGGAGGCGGCGCTAAGGGCCACGGCGGCTTCGGCGGCGGTGGCGGAGGCGGTGACTACATAGGTTGGGGCAGATATGAAGCTGGTGGTGGCGGTGGCGGTGGCGGCTTCAGCGGAGGCGGCGCCGGTCTCAGCTACGGTGAGGCGGGCGGAGGCGGCGGCTCCTTCTGCTCTGGCAGGGGCTGCTCGGCCACAACGGAAGGAAACTCGGACAGCGAGCACGGCTTCGTGGCGCTGCACCTGCTGGGCGACACCTGCGAGTGAGGAAAGCCTAAGAGCGGAGTAGTCGCCAAGAATGTACGTTCGTAAAGTCCAAAAGTACGGCAATAATTGAGGATTTTGTTTAAGTTTAAAGTGGATGGAATTTGAAACGAAGCAATAAAAATCCGACATGTTTACAGCTTAGAATTATTCAGCTGTTTTACTAACGCTTCGATTACTGCGCAATAATAATGATTGTGTGTATGATACATAAAAGTTAATATGAAATTCTACTAGTCCTGAGAATATTGGTCTCAAAAAACTTTCAAATTTTCTATTAAGTACTGCACTTTTAAAATAATTATAAACCTTTTTTCTGAGTTTACTCAACATATTAATACCCATGCATCATAAGATTTCTACTATCTGAATTTTACTGTTCGAACAAAATAAATTTATTTGTAGAGCCATCACTAATAACTAAAAAGTTAAAAAGTAAAAAATTAACGGATTTTTTCGAGTCTTTTATTGAGGAGAGCGAGTGGCTCGGTGGTTTAGCGCGTCTGCCTTGTGTGCCACTGGTCCAGGTTCGAGCTCGCGTTGTAGGTTGGCTATTTCCTCTTTTCGTGCGCGGTTTCGTGTGTAGGGTCACATTAATTTTGGGATTTGTGCACAAATTGGTTGGTCTATGGGCCAGTTGTTTAAGTTACGCCCCAAGAGGGCAACCCCCTATAGGCATAGAGAGTGTACACTGCTGAAAATGCCGCTTGTACACGAATGTAAGTGTGTCTCCGGGTGCTATGCTGGTATTCCGTTGTGCACCGTGTGTGTGTGTCTATGCCTGCATACCGTATTTAGTGTGACTGAATGCACTTCAGGAGTCAGCGCAATGGACAGTCATGCCCAGTCGCTGGTTGTGGAACAATGCCGCTACAAGCGTCAAGGTGCCTACAGCCGTCCTGCAGATTTCGCCTTTTTCATTCTTTTATTGCCTTTTTAAATTCGACTTAAGCGCCTGTCAACTTACTTGTAGAGAAGTCGTGAGGCCTAGCCCTACAATTCATAGACATATTTGTTCAGTAAACGAACAGTCAACTTTATTTTCGAATTTTTCGTTGATATGCGCTAAAACTTCTCAATGCTAGAAAGGATCAAGTAGGACAGACAGCTCTGCAGTCGGTTGTTAAGTCGTCATAATACTGTTATACCCATAACCGTAAGGTCTTGGTTCGAGCCCCGGTTTTACAAGATAATTTTAGCCCCAAAGCAAGGCTTCAATCCTGCATTGATTCAGTCCACCAAGCTAAAAATCAGCAACCAGGGTAAACGGCAAAGAATCGTAGGTCGCCCATTGGGACTGGAAATGCTTGGCTATTCTGCTTTACAAAAGAAGCACCTTATGCATTATGAGATTGCTCCCCGAGTTTAGATAGTACTTTACGATAAATATGATAAAGCATCAATGAAGGCCGACCTACCAACATTTCAGTTCAGAAAGGCAAGACGATTCTGGTAAATTACCGCAGATACTTTAAAGTTGAATCGCGTTCAAGCAACAAAAATTGTATTCTCTACCTTGTGACATGACAGAGTTGTGTATTCTATCCGCTGCATTCTCTCTGCTGCTTTCAGTCAGGCTAAGATGCAACCCTGCTCAGTTCCTCAACATCTCGTCTCAATTTCTATCACACCAGCCGTTCGTGTCATGCTTCATCCCAATCACAACAGTAGAGCAGTGCATGTGGCACGCTAAAATTTTAACTGATAATTATCATTTGAACTGTCTCAGCACCAGCTGGGGCAGAGTTTTCTAGTTTGCTTGAGCTGCTGCAGTTTCACCCGATGCTCAATGACTGACTGAGGTCGTCAGAATCTGCTGCGAAAACTGTTTGATTGAAGGCCATCGTCATAAAAAAATTGACACTTGGAAAAGGAAGAAAAACAGCAACTGCATACATTCTGGCTGTGTTTGGGGAGGCTTAACATCACCTGACTTAACATCAGTTTTTATCTAATCCGAAAGAAAATCTTTCTTCGAAGCGGAGTATGCATGAAAATTGCTAAAGATGGACAGAAGAATAAGTACAAATTTGGCACTCTATCAAATACAATGTTGCAAATAATATTTCAAGCCTTAAGAAAAAATCTGTTGCAATTAAGTGCCTAATAAAAAACAATACTTTTATAATTATTTTGAGCCAAAACTCTTATTCCACGCAGCAAATCTATCCCCTTGCCGCGTACAGATTTCTACTGTCCTATTTTTAATGTCTAAATGAAGTTGATTTTTAAACCAATTATTGAACAAGCTTACAAGCAATACGTCAATTTTTAAAAAGGAAATATGCTTCCGTCTACTAGCCACTCTAGAGTAGTGGCGAGTGAAAAGACTCTTATTCTCAAAAATGCGTCACACATTGTATTGTAGTTAAAGCATTCAGTTTTACAGTCCAATGATTCGTTGATTTGCACTAAAACTTCTCCGTTTGTGGAGAGTAAGAAGAAAGAGGAAAACTGAGTAGCAGGTTGTTAAGGCTTCGTACAAAAAGTCAAGCTTTTGCCCCGGTTGTAGAATGCAACTCGTGCCTTGCTCAGCTTTAGTCCACCAGATGAGATCGAGCGCAAGTGCCAGGACTGAAAATTCCTTTCAAGACACGCAGAAAAGAAGCGCCTCATGCTTTATCACATTGCTCCTAAACTTGTATTGCACTTTTCGCACAGATACTCACGGAAATTCATGAAATTCAAGCTACTAATAATCCAGATGAGAAATGCCAGACGATGCTGTTGAATTCCCACAGATGCTTCAAGGTTCATGGACGTCCAAAGTGAGGAAATTTAAGCTTCACCTTTTAAATGACAGATTTCTGACAACCAGTTTCTACAAAAAACTAACAAGCTGATTAGGTCGTGGCATGCGTTTCCTGGAGGCTAAGACACGACACTGCTCAGATCCTCAATTTCAAAGGTAGCGCATTGCATGTTGCGCGCTACAATTTTTACCAATCATTATGGTAATACGAGTAGCTGTAACAGCTAGTCAGGGGGTTCTTGTTTGCTTAAGCCGCTGCAGGCTAGCCCGATGCTCGATGACTGACTGCGCCGAGAGGTCTTCAGAATCTGCTGCGAAAACTGTTTGATTGAGAGCCATCCGAACAAGAAATTACGCTCGTATATGCTTAGGAAAAGGAAGAAGAAATCAGCGGTTGCGGTTGGAATCTTCTTGTTTAGGTCTGGTTTTGTACTAAATATTGGTTTTAATATGCTTGGAAGACAATTTTCCTTTGGAGCAGGGTACGCTCAATAAGGGCTAAAATGCAGAGAAGAACAGTTTTAATTTCAATTTCCAGAGACGAATCATTTTTAAAGCACGGTATAATTCAGGCGAGATCAAACAATCATATGGTTTCCAAAGAAACTTGGTAACACACTTATGTCTGCTTTTTATAACACTGTTCTGACATCAAAGCATACCCTTGATTATTGTTGTAACTATTTTGCATACAATAGATAGAATTAGAACCGAAAACCCAAACGACGATAAATCGATTTTCATCTTAATGACCTCAGTATCAACTCCCTCTGTCAATATGTCTCGGGTGACTGCCGTGGAGCTTCTCAGCCTAACACTATTTGATGAATAAGTTAAGAAGTTCATTCTTAGCAATTCAAAGAGCATTTGAAATCAGTATTGACCTAAATTTTATTCAATTCATTTAACTGTGTCTTCCTAACGAAGCGATTTTGAATAATTGATTTTCATTTCCACTCTGTATTGACAGAGTCTTTAGCCTAGGTATAAGCAGCAAGGTCCAATCACTGGCTTAGACCCGAATTGGGCCAATGGCAAGTGTCATCGGCCATGCTTTAAGACTGTATTTTCTAAGACTAGAAGACTTACTGACAAGAAGGTATTTTCCCCATAATTTTCCTTTTCTTGCGCAGAATACCAAAATTAAATTCGATGCAATTGGACTTAATTTTGATTCTGTGGCTTCTGCATTTTGTTTGCTGCGTATCTGGAGCAGGTAAGATTAATAAAAGTGGAGAAAAAAAATTTACCGGTGAGAAATTGAAATGATAAAACTCCCCATCTTCAGACTCTTGCAAGCCAAGCCGCTACGTGCAGCTCGCCGCAGCTCTCGAGCTCGAGCCCGCTGTCGCCGCCGAGGTGTCCAACGTGAGCGGAGTCGCGTCCGTGCAGGCCTGTCTGATGCTGTGCCGGATGAAGGCCTGCGCAGCTGGCGCGTTCAGGAAGAGCAGCGGCCTGTGCCAGCTGGTGACCGAGTCGGCTTGGACCAACGGGCTGAAGCGCTTGAGACCTGACGCTGACTCGGTTGTGCTGAAGCGCCAGGATCTTCACGAGCCGATCGATCCCAATCTCGAGGCAAACTTCACGCGTGTGTTTACGAGTGAGTTTCTTCGACATAAAACAATTTCACCGTCAAAGTCTTTAGACATATATCTTCGTATAAAACCCAATGACAGACAGCAGCACAGGAAGGAATGGCTCCATCCAGAACATTGAGATCAACGTAACCGGTTGCTATCGGATAGAAGCAGCCGGGGCCAAGGGCGGCAATTTGTACGGAAGTCAGAAGTCAGGAGGCAGAGGAGCCTCAACTGCTGGCAGCTTCTTTTTGAAAGCTGGCTACCTCCTAGGCACCATCGTGGGACAGGCCGGAGGCAGTGAGCATCCTGAAGAAGGTGGCGCTGGTGGCGGCGGCGGCAGCTTCGTATTTCTTCACTCAAACACTTCCAGGCCACTGTTGGCAGCTGGCGGAGGTGGAGGCGCTGCCCACTACCACGATGGTAAGGCCTGTGACTTACCACTAGCGCACTGCTTAACAATTTTTTAACATCGGAATAGAGTTGTACGGTTCTCAAACTGAAGCTGCGGTTCTGGCTCCATGGAAGTGACAAATAAAGTTCAACTGTCTTAGGCAAACTCGCTCTGGCTGAGCCTTACGGAGGAAACTCTACGGATGGACTCCAAAACCAAATTTGGGGTTTCGGTGGCACCGCTGGAAGCCCTGGAAGCTTCAGCGAGAGCAGCGTCAACGGCTTTGAAAATCGGGGCGGCAGCGGCGCCGGTTGGCTGAGAGAAGCCGCGAGTTCGCAACCAGCTGGGAAGGCGGGACAGCCCGGCAGCAGCTCGACTGACGGCTGGGTCGAGGCGACGCCAACGGCCACGGTGGCTTCGGTGGCGGCGGTGGCGGCGGTGGCAGCAGCTCGTCAAAATATGGTGGCGGAGGAGGCGGCGGAGGCTTCAGGGGAGGCGGCGCCGGTCTCAACAACGGCGAGGCGGGTGGAGGCGGCGGCTCCTTCTGCTCCGGCAGCGGCTGCTCGGCCACAACGGGAGGAAACTCGGACAGCGAGCACGGCTTCGTGACGCTGCGCCTGCTTGGAGACACCTGCGAGTGACGAAGCGCCAAAAGCAATCGGTAAAGAGCTCTTGACCCTAAATAATGGTCCTCAAAATGAGTAATATGTCGAAAAAATCCTGTCAGAGATTAGTTGGGGGATAATGTGTTGACGGAAAACTCAAACCAAAGGTGAAGTCAGTGAAGGTAGGTCGAAATAGAGATGGGAAGGCTGCATTAGTGATGAGTTAAGAAGCCACCCTCAAGTAAATGAAGTCATGACGAAATGATTTAGTTTATCTGGAAGCTACGGACACTACGGACATATTTACAGTAAAATGTAGGAAAACTATGCTTTAAGTCTCCGAATTTGATAACTCTGAGTCAGCTCTATGTTATATCTGTACTTTATTATGGCGAAAGATATTTTTAGATAAATTTTTATTTCACATTTTTATCGATACTCCCTACACAATTACGTTACCTTCTGAGCTCGGTCCTGGATTTTAATTGTTACAGTTAGCTAATAATTTCAATTTTCATGTTCTTTTTTCTCCAAACAAGAGAGCTAAATAGAGAATCAGGCTTTATTTACAATATAATCATTATTTCTCCACTGAAAACAATCTCTTGTTTTAATAAACTGTCCTTAGCTACTGCACTCCAATTGCAATCAAAATTCACCTATTTGTTCGAATATTTCTGCATACGAACCCTAAAAAATTATTAATTGTTACTGTTACCACAGCAAATATATAGGAACTGTCAAAGCTTCAAATACCAAAAGTTAAATTTTTCTTGATTCTCTTTAAATCTTATACAGTTTTTAGAATAGCTAGAATAATTATTAGTAAATAAGAAAGGCAAAGCAAAAAGGGCAGCGATTTTAGTAAACAAACTGGTCGTCAGACTTCGTTTAGTTGGATGCAAGTCAATACGAGCTCGTACAACCATGCGCCTTACATCCATGTCTGCTGAATTAACTTCGAAATCCATCGAGCAGCAATAACTTTCAAGGATCAAAGCATTCAATTTAGACATGGTAAAAATAATCATTAAACAATTCATTACAACAGTTTATTGAAGATGTTTTTCAAGCATCTTTGTCTGTAACTAAGTTCTTATCGATTTTTCGTAGAGTTTAGTGCAATATCATTCATAGGCTTCAGGCTACGCAGTGGCTTGTTAAAGGACTTAACGATCGCAAAAAAACAATTTGCGAGGGACGACTCAAAACCCACATGTTCGAGCAGACAGCTGAGTTAACAAAGAACATTAAACAAACAAGCAATAAATTACAGTAAAAATCAATTTACTATCTGTTTTTTGCAGTTTTTCTACCGATGTATATAAAAACAATTAGAATTGAGAGTGCAAGAAGCAAAAAATTATAATTAAAATGGTATAAAAGTGAATAAGCGTATAATTATCAGCTTGAGTAGAAAATAAGCAGTAAGCATACAAGCATAACACCCCCAACACAACAATCAACACCCCCAACCACAACACAACAATCAACAACGCCAACCCAAACACAGCAATTAACAACGCCAACCCCAACACAACAATCAACAACGCCAACCCTATCACAACAATCAACAACGCCAACCCCAGCACAACAATTAACAACGCCAACCACAACACAACAATCAACAACGCCAACCCTATCACAACAATCAACAACGCCAACCCCAACACAACAATCAACAACGCCAACCCTATCACAACACATCAACAACGCCAACCCTATCACAACAATCAACAACGCCAACCACAACACAACAATCAACAACGCCAACCCTATCACAACAATCAACAACGCCAACCCCAACACAACAATTAACAACGCCAACCCCAGCACAACAATTAACAACGCCAACCACAACACAACAATCAACAACGCCAACCACAACACAACAATCAACAACGCCAACCCTATCACAACAATCAACAACGCCAACCCTATCACAACAATCAACAACGCCAACCCTATCACAACAATCAACAACGCCCACCCCCAGCAACAATTAACAACGCCAACCCTATCACAACAATCAACAACGCCAACCCTATCACAACAATCAACAACGCCAACCCTATCACAACAATCAACAACGCCAACCCCAGCACAACAATCAACAACGCCAACCCCAGCACAACAATCAACAACGCCAACCACAACACAACAATCAACAACGCCAACCCTGTCACAACAATCAACAACGCTAACCCTATCACAACAATCAACAACGCCAACCCCCAGCAACAATCAACAACGCCAACCCCCAGCAACAATCAACAACGCCAACCCTATCACAACAATCAACAACGCCAACCCTATCACAACAATCAACAACGCCAACCCTATCACAAAAATCAACAACGCCAACCCCAGCACAACAATCAACAACGCCAACCCCAGCACAACAATCAACAACGCCAACCACAACACAACAATCAACAACGCCAACCCTGTCACAACAATCAACAACGCTAACCCTATCACAACAATCAACAACGCCAACCCCCAGCAACAATCAACAACGCCAACCCCCAGCAACAATCAACAACGCCAACCCTATCACAACAATCAACAACGCCAACCCTATCACAACAATCAACAACACCAACCCTATCACAACAATCAACAACGCCAACCCCCAGCAACAATCAACAACGCCAACCCCCAGCAACAATCAACAACGCCAACCCCCAGCAACAATCAACAACGCCAACCCCCAGCAACAATTAACAACGCCAACCCCCAGCAACAATCAACAACGACAATCCCAGCACAAAAATCAACACTGCCAACCCCAACACAACAATTAACAACGCCAACCCCCAGCAACAATCAACAACGCCAACCCCAACACAACAATTAACAACGTCTACCCCACCACAACAATCAACACCCCCAACCACAACACAACAATCAACAACGCCAACCCTATCACAACAATCAACAACGCCAACCCTATCACAACAATCAACAACGACAATCCCAGCACAAAAATCAACACTGCCAACCCCAACACAACAATTAACAACGCCAACCACAACACATCAACAACGCCAACCCCAACACAACAATTAACAACGCCAACCACAACACATTAACAACGCCAACCCCAACACAACAATCAACAACGCCAACCAAAACACATCAACAACGCCAACCCCAACACAACAATCAACAACGCCAACCCCAACACAACAATCAACAACGCCAACCCCAACACAACAATTAACAACGCCAACCCCAACACAACAATTAACAACGCCAACCACAACACATCAACAACGCCAACCCCAACACAACAATTAACAACGCCAACCACAACACATTAACAACGCCAACCCCAACACAACAATCAACAACGCCAACCACAACACATCTATCTATCTATCTATCTATCTATCTATCTATCTATCTATCTATCTATCTATCTATCTATCTATCTATCTATCTATCTATCTATCTATCTATCTATCTATCTATCTATCTATCTATCTATCTATCTATCTATCTATCTATCTATCTATCTATCTATCTATCTATCTATCTATCTATCTATCTATCTATCTATCTATCTATCTATCTATCTATCTATCTATCTATCTATCTATCTATCTATCTATCTATCTATCTATCTATCTATCTATCTATCTATCTATCTATCTATCTATCTATATCTATCTATCTATCTATCTATATCTATCTATCTATCTATCTATCTATATCTATCTATCTGTCTATCTATCTATCTATCTATCTATCTATCTATCTATCTATCTATCTATCTATCTATCTATCTATCTATCTATCTATCTATCTATCTATCTATCTATCTATCTATCTATCTATCTATCTATCTATCTATCTATCTATCTATCTATCTATCTATCTATCTATCTATCTATCTATCTATCTATCTATCTATCTATCTATCTATCTATCTATCTATCTATCTATCTATCTATCTATCTATCTATCTATCTATCTATCTATCTATCTATCTATCTATCTATCTATCTATCTATCTATCTATCTATCTATCTATCTATCTATCTATCTATCTATCTATCTATCTATCTATCTATCTATCTATCTATCTATCTATCTATCTATCTATCTATCTATCTATCTATCTATCTATCTATCTATCTATCTATCTATCTATCTATCTATCTATCTATCTATCTATCTATCTATCTATCTATCTATCTATCTATCTATCTATCTATCTATCTATCTATCTATCTATCTATCTATCTATCTATCTATCTATCTATCTATCTATCTATCTATCTATCTATCTATCTATCTATCTATCTATCTATCTATCTATCTATCTATCTATCTATCTATCTATCTATCTATCTATCTATCTATCTATCTATCTATCTATCTATCTATCTATCTATCTATCTATCTATCTATCTATCTATCTATCTATCTATCTATCTATCTATCTATCTATCTATCTATCTATCTATCTATCTATCTATCTATCTATCTATCTATCTATCTATCTATCTATCTATCTATCTATCTATATATCTATCTACCAGTCAAAGGACATAGCGATTTTTCAAAAAGGAAAAAGTGGGCAATCAACAAATGAACGAATAATGACTGGGGTTAAAGATTGTTAAGCACTAGCAGTCAAAGAATATTTTCAATTAAGGAGGCCGTAAAGCCGAGAATTTGAGCAGTTTTTGAGCACCCGCTAATGCATTGCAATTGTCATTTAAATAAATCCAGAAAGGCCTATTAACCCCGACAGTTAAATTGGTTAGTGTCAGAAGATTTAGAATTCTCAGGACCTAACTTACAATGACAGCCTGGGTAAAATACGGTGCGGTAGTGCTTTGAGGCCGAAACCAGCAGCAATACGCTCGTAGTTAGATATTGCCCTTAAATCTCCCATGAGTGCCCAATGAGCTCCATAGTCGGAAATTGCATCACGTCGAAAGAAACCGATGCCACACTTCATCAGCTTTACACACGATAATAATTGAAGAAAGGAATTTGTGGCTCGTAAAAACGCGTCATTTAGAAAATGAGATCATTTTTAATTAAAACTCCAGACCCTTGCAAGCCGGGCCGCTACGTGCAGCTCGCCGCAGCTCTCGAGCTCGAGCCCGCTGTCGCCGCCGAGGTGTCCAACGTGAGCGGAGTCGCGTCCGTGCAGGCCTGTCTGATGCTGTGCCGGATGAAGGCCTGCGCAGCTGGCGCGTTCAGGAAGAGCAGCGGCCTGTGCCAGCTGGTGACCGAGTCGGCTTGGACCAACGGGCTGAAGCGCTTGAGACCTGACGCTGACTCGGTTGTGCTGAAGCGCCAGGATCTTCAAGAGCCGATGAGTCCACAACACAAAGTCAATGTCACCCGCGTATTTACGAGTGAGTCATCAACCAAAGCGCTTTTTATTCTATCGCATAAACCTTCGACCAAATGAAGCGCCCTAAAAACACTGACAGACAGCTTGACGGGCAGAAATGGTTCCATTCAGTACGTTATGATCAACGTAACCGGTTGCTACCGCATAGAAGCAGCCGGTGCCAAGGGAGGCGACAGGGCTCGCCAAGGGGAAAGAAACTCCACACTCGGTGGCAGAGGTGCAACAGCCGCGGGAAACTTTAATTTGACAGCCGGTTCGCAGCTGGGCATCATCGTAGGTCAGGCTGGAGGCACCACCTATTACGGTCGCGGCGGTGGCGGCGGTGGCGGCAGCTTTGTGTTTTTGAGTCCGGGCACCTCCCTGCTTCTCCTAGTAGCTGGCGGAGGCGGTGGCGCTTCTAAGGAGAAGTGGTAAAAAAGCCAAAGTGGTATTCTAATTTCATAGATAATACAAAACAGCACTGCTCTATCTTTATTGAAACGTTTGGCTGTTTTACTTTGTCAAAACGACTCTTCCGAAAGATCTGGCATTTCTGAAGACCCTGCCATTGTTGGCGTGTCACAACATATTTTTGGCCGCCAACTCATGCGACCCGAAGCTGTTCTGGTTCAGCGAAAATTTTCTTTTACCCACAACCAATTATATTTTCTTCATTTTTATTATTGTGAATGACCCTTATTATTCGACATCGTGTCTAAAGTGGTAACTGTGAGAATGCCGTTTCGGAGACTAAAGCTGTATAGCACCTGTGTTCACTTGAGCAACTGGAAGCAATGTTGTTTCCAAGGCTCCGAGAGCAACAATATTTGATTTACGATCTCAATCAGTCTTGCTTCACCTCTTAACAATAACTATTTTTCTCCTGCAACCTTCTTCAAGCTGTCACCACCCGTGCCACTTATCGAACTGATTGGGGATGCTCGCAAATGCCAGTGTGTATCAATAATACTGCGGCGCTGCCTTAAGGCCAATCTCAACAGATAACACATCTCATCATGGCAAAAACATTGAAAAAAGCACCTTCACCTACACGATAAAGCGGGGGGTATAACTATCCCGAAATTTCACTTCCTCGAAAACTCGAATAGCAGCGAAATTGGTAGATTTTCAAGGGAGTGAAATTTCGGGATAATGAAAGCAACCCCCGATGAAGCTCTGAGCAGCAACTTAATCTGGCTGTACTTCAGGCAACCCAGGACTGGTTGAAGCCAACGGAGGCAACTCGACAAATCGATTTACTGATGAACCTTTCCGCGGCTGTGGTGGCGTGAACGGAAATCCCGGATCTATTTGCATAAACAGCGGCAGCCATCCTGAGAGCTCTGGTGGCAGTGGGGCCGGCTGGCTTGGCAAGGATCGTCACCAGAAGCGGATTAACAACGAGGGCGAGCCCGGCGGCAGCTGGGACGAAAACTGGGTCGGCGGCGAGGCTGGGGGCAGCGCCATCGGCGACGGCGGCTTCGGCGGTGGCGGCGGAGGTGGCGACAACCCGGATAGCTCAGCGGGAGGCGGCGGCGGCGGCGGAGGCTTCAGTGGAGGCGGCGCCGGTCTCGGCTCCAATCAGGCGGGCGGAGGCGGCGGCTCCTTCTGCTCCGGCAGCGGCTGCTCAGCCTCAACGGGAGGAAACTCGGACAGCGAGCACGGCTTCGTGACGCTGCGCCTGCTGGGCGACACCTGCGAGTGATGCTGCACTTTGCACTTTGCGCCTCAGTTACAATTTCAGCTACGAAAGTCAGTAGTTAAGGTTTTGCAAGATTAGATAATTTTTCTGAAGGCGACATAAAACTATAGTAGGCAGATCAAATGCAAGAAAGCTCTGAGTAACATTTATCTGGAATGAAGTGGCTGTAGAAGTGACAGGCTGTTTGAATATTCCAGAGGATGACGCAATTATCAAGTTAAAAAACTCACGAATGACTCAATAATCAAACAGCTATTAATGATGCCAGCTAGCATTAGTGATCTTTCTGATATTCTGTTTTTATTAACAGCGACTTCACTTAATGAAAATATTTTGTTAACTGTAGCGTATACTTACGTACTCGTAATATTACAGAAATTTCTCAAATTATTACGCTCAGTACAGCCAATTTATCAGAATATTTTATTCACATATCTACAAAAATCTCTCTCAGTACTATTCTTACACGAGAATAAACGAGTTAAAAATCTACTCAGTTTATCGTTTTATTGATTGTCTGACCACCAACCATGAAGTAAAACCAAAGAACCATCGCCTTCGTTATTTGCAACTTTATTCCCACTGGCTACTTGGACTGGCGGGCCAATAAGTACTAAATAATTGTTTAGTTCTGACTCTTTATACTGCATTAAACAATGTGACACTCAATGCTTTCTAAAAAAATTTTGAAACGTACTTGCGTTTTCTTACAGATAGTTTTAGTTTACTTCAAACTATGGATCAGATTTAGATAAGGCGTTTTTTAAATTATTTATTTATTAGATTTTTAACAAAAAAATTCTAACATTTATTTCCCCGATAAAATATCTACCCCATATTTACTATAAACCTGCTATTTGGAGTTTCATAACACACTTAACAGACAGACAGACAGACAGACAGACAGACAGACAGACAGACACACAGACAGACCGACAGACAGACAGACAGACAGACAGACAGACAGACAGACACACAGACAGACCGACAGACAGACAGACAGACAGACAGACATACAGACAGACAGACAGACAGACAGACACACAGACAGACAGACACACAGACAGACAGACAGACAGACACACAGACAGACAGACAGACAGACAGACGGACAGACAGACAGACAGACAGACAGACAGACAGACAGACAGACAGACAGACAGACAGACAGACAGACGGACAGACACACAGACAGACCGACAGACAGACAGACACACAGACAGACAGACACACAGACAGACAGACAGACAGACACACAGACAGACAGACAGACAGACAGACGGACAGACAGACAGACAGACAGACAGACAGACAGACAGACAGACAGACAGACAGACAGACAGACAGACAGACAGACAGACAGACAGACACACAGACAGACAGACACACAGACAGACAGACAGACAGACAGACAGACAGACAGACAGAAAGATAGATAGATAGATAGATAGATAGATAGATAGATAGATAGATAGATAAATTGATTGATTGATTGATGTTGAGTAAGCCACTGAATTCTTAGCCATCTGAATTATATTTACTAATGTTAAATAAATGACTACAATAGTAGTGTGTAAAGGATATTGTCTACTTTTTTATCAAGCTGCAAACGACACTGCTTTGAAGTCAAAGTCCCGATTAGGGAGGTAGAGTGTCAGGAACGAAAATTTTTTTTCAATAACGAAAAATAGTGAAGCTTGTGTTTGATTGAGTTCGCATCCTCACAGCGGGAGGAAATGTTTTTTTAAGACAATTTGAACTCGGCTGAAGAGCTCATCCAGCACCACTAGAAAGCCTGGCTGTCATTGTGTCAATCATAAATAGCAAGCCCTGGGTAGGCAAGCGAACGCAAGCAGGTGTGCGAAGTGGTTACTGTCGGAGAAATAGCGGATTGACACCCCAGTAGCTGGGTGAATTTTAGAAAGTAACAGAATTGTATAAGGTTGAGTTTTTACTTCTTGCCACTTTCAAATGCCAGCAGAGTAACAAATCTACCTTACAAGATTCAATGACAGCTATAGTAGCTTTCTAGAACCTCTGTTTAACCAAGTCTCCCTCTTATGCTTTTAACTATTTGATGGCGTTTTGTTCGCGTTGCTCACATTACACCCAAAAAACTGCTCGAAGATAATTAGTGGAAAAAAGTTCGATTGAACTAAGAGTATTATGCAATTAAAAAATCTGATTGTTGTTAAAAGTGCTTCTGGTTCAGATTTTTATTAATTTAGGATATTTAATGCGCTATTTAGTTAGGATTTTTTCTTTTAGATACTGCTTGACAATAATGATATTTTCTTTGATGCTCGCAGCCTATCTGAAACCAAAATACTTGCCTTCGTACTGATTTGCTCTGTCTATCTCAGCCAATCATAACTGCTTCGAAAGTCTCAAACAGCTACATGCAAATTTAAAAAATGAAGCTACATAAATTATTCAACAAAAAGCTTTCTTGCAAAATCTCTAATTGTACGAGTAATATCTTATAATGAAAGAAACCAAAGGAAGTAAATCAGCTATGTCTTACAAATACTTCTTATTACATTTTTATGCCGCTATTGTCTGTGGAATGTTGCTCTGCAAACTGGTGAATGCCAAGGGTAAGTTAAAAATGCGATAAAAAACATTTACAAAAAGAAACTGATAAGCTAAGGGTCACATTCCTGATTATGCGGCTTCTAAAGAAGGAACATTTTAACCCCAGACTCTTGCAAGCCGGGCCGCTACGTGCAGCTCGCCGCAGCTCTCGAGCTCGAGCCCGCTGTCGCCGCCGAGGTGTCCAACGTGAGCGGAGTCGCGTCCGTGCAGGCCTGTCTGATGCTGTGCCGGATGAAGGCCTGCGCAGCTGGCGCGTTCAGGAAGAGCAGCGGCCTGTGCCAGCTGGTGACCGAGTCGGCTTGGACCAACGGGCTGAAGCGCTTGAGACCTGACGCTGACTCGGTTGTGCTGAAGCGCCAGGATCTTCAAGAGCCGATCGATCCCAATCTCGAGGCGAACTTCACGCGTTTGTTCACAAGTGAGTTTTTCGTTCTCTGTTCATGAGCTGATGAGCCCACATGATATTTGCGCATTAAACGTCACCCACGTATTTGCAATTGAGGTTTCTTTTGAGTCCTAATTAAATCTAACTACTCTGTCAGACGGAGGCATCGGCAGGAACGGCTCTATTCAACACCTTGTGATCAACGTTACCGGCTGCTATCTCATCGCAGCTGCCGGAGCCAAGGGAGGCGATAGGCTTCACCCAAATGAAAAGCACTCTACGTCCGGAGGCAGAGGAGCCACAGCAGCTGGCAGCTTCAATTTGACCGCCGGTTCGCGGCTGGGCATCGTTGTGGGTCAGGCCGGAGGCAGTGCAGATCCCGTGAGGAGAGGTGGGACCGGCGGTGGCGGCGGCGGCGGCGGTGGCAGCTTCGCATTCCTGATGTCCAACACTTCCAGGCTTCTAGTGGCAGCTGGAGGAGGTGGAGGCGCTGCCTACAACCATGAAGGTAAGGTCATTTGAAGTAAAAGAAATGCTTGTTTCTTTCGGTTGCCATGACTGTGGCATAAACAGAAAGTAAAGACCTAAACTAGGGCTAAGGTTAAAAAGCGTAGGGCTTTTATCTTCTTTAGATGAAACGCAAAAAGGCCCAGCCGCATCCATGAAGTTTGAAAAAGTTGATCGCTAATCGCTACCTTTGTCTAATATTTATATAAATATTCTCGGAAGTCATTAGAACATTTATTAGTAGCAAGAATTAGCTAAGCGGGAAGAGCTGATGACGTTTCGACGACGAAACTCCAAAAGCGGAGATCCCATACTGAAGAAATCCCAATCGGCTGTTTAAGGTGAGCCCGGAATGGCTGAGTCCAACGAGGGCAACTCTACGGATCGACTCAAGGACCGAGTTTGGGGTCTCGGTGGCTCCGCGGGAAGCCCTGGAAGCTTCAGCAGCAGCGACTTCGACAGCTTTAAAAACCCTGGCGGCAGCGGCGCCGGTTGGCTCGGAGAGGCCGCGAGTTCACAGCTGGGTGAAAAAGCGGGGCAGCCCGGCAGCAGCTCGGCTGACGGCTGGGTCGGCGGCAAGGCTGGAGGCGACGCCAAAGGTCACGGAGGCTTCGGCGGTGGCGGCGGAGGCGGTGACTACATCTGGTCAACTAACTACGGCGGCGGAGGTGGCGGTGGCGGCTTCAGCGGAGGCGGCGCCGGTCTCAACAACGGCCGGGCTGGAGGAGGCAGCGGCTCCTTCTGCTCCGGCAGCGGCTGCTCGGCCACAACGGGAGGAAACTCGGACAGCGAGCACGGCTTCGTGGCGCTGTGGAGGCTGGGCGACACCTGTGATTGTTGAAGCCTTGATGAGTCCATCGGTACGGAGCACAGAGGACCATAGGAACCGGTTAAAACAAGTGGCTCTTCTAAAGTCATCGCGCAACAGACTGGACTCCAGCGGGACAGTTTAGGAAACAGTGCTAGAAATATTTTGATTGGTCCAGATTCTTTTAATAGCCAAAAAAGAATGGAAACTTCCCTCGTAGCTTAATGATTGCAGGTGACGCAACCAACTCGCACCCACCCCACGCCCATGGCCTATTGCGCAATCATATTACATCGAGGAACTTGATCCAAGGGGACGGAAAGAAAAAAAACTGGGAGTCCAGTCTACATTCGAGGTAAGAATAAGCGATAAGTAATCGAGTCAATGAACTGATGGACGCCACAATATCAATACATGGAGGAAATAACACGTGCTGCAACTTTCTGCGTTGATGAAGATTTCTGGATGCTGAAGCCTATTGAAATTTTTTTTTGGCTTTTCTTTAAACCAGCTTTTTAATGCCCACTTGAATTCCAGCTTGCAGACTTCTTAATCGATTTCGAGAACGTTTCTTGCTAGCCTTTAGAAAGCGACTAGCTTGTTAATTTACTAAGAGTACAAAACAACAAATAAATACGAGCTAATATATAACGGGGATGTTTAGTTGTGTTAAATATCGACTTCTATGTTAAAATAAGTCGACTGTAATTAAAAATATATGGTTACTATGCGTACAAATTGTATTTGTAAGCTTTATTAATTAGTAGGAAAATATGCAACTTGTGCTACTGATTGTAAGTAGCATGAAACAACAATAATACGTAAGATTTTAACTTTGATTATAGTAGGATAAACTTATTGCACTATAGGAGTTTAGTCATGCATTAGAAGATGCAGACACGCATTTCTAATATTAAATAAACCGATGAATAGAAGAGGCTGCTGGTTGCCATGACAACTATTTTAAACTATAAAGCAAGTTTTGTTAAGCTGAGCAAAATACAAATCGACACAAACGCTGAAAAATACACGGATTAGTGGGACTTCAAATAAATAAATAAATTTGTGCCGGGTATAGTGGGAAAAGTAAAGAAGAAATTGGAGAAGAAAGTGGATGAGATAAAATTGTGGGCCGGTGGACGGGAGACAGAGATGTGGAGGGGAGATAGAACGGTAGAGAGAAGATATAGGTGGTGGGAGAAAAAAGGTGGAGATAGAGAAGTGGACGGAGATAGAAGTGGAGGAGAGATAGAAGTGGAGGGGAGATAGGAAGGTGGAGGGGAGATAGGAAGGTGGAGGGGAGATAGAAGTGGAGCGAAAATAGAGATGGAGGGGAGATAGAAGTGGAGGGGAGATAGGAAGGTGGAGGGGAGATAGAGAAGGTGGAGGGGAGATAGAAGTGGAGGGGAGATAGAAGTGGAGGGAAGATAGAGATGGAGGGGAGATAGAAGTGGAGGGGAGATAGGAAGGTGGAGGGGAGATAGAGAAGGTGACTGGTAGAGGGAAGATAGAAGTGGAGGGGAGATAAAGAGGTGGAGGGGAGATAGGCAGGTGCAGGGAAGATAGAGAAGTGGACTGGTAGAGGGAAGATAGACGGTAAGCGGAAATGGGGTGGTAGAGGGGAGAGGACAGGAAGGCAGCCGCAAATGCAGTCGCAGGATGCAAACACAAAAGCACACACAGAGTCGGTCAGCATCGGGCAAGCCGGCCAAATCAGCCGGCCCTCAGCAGCAGGCCGTGCAGCAGGCAGTCGGCGCAGCGCAGCGGGCAGCAGAGGCCAGCCAGCTGGGAGAGCAGGGCGGCCTGCCTATCTGGCTGGTCGGGCAGCAGCTGGCGGAGCAGGTGGGCGCAGCGCTGGGCGAGCTCCGTCTGGCAGACTCGCTGAAGAACAGCGGCCGACGGCAGGACGGCAACTCGGCTGCACAGCGACGTTAGGCTGGCCTGGGCCTCCTGCGGCGGGTTTGGCGGGGAACGACTGAGTTACTTAGGGTCGCTACTACTGAGTGACTCTTCGGCCTAAACGGCTTGCTTTGGGCTGCTACGAATCTTCTGCTTTGAAGGAGCTAAGCCTCTTTCTCCTCCTCTGTGTCTCCCTTCTTCTACCAACTTAATGTGTCTCACTCTTTCTACAGTCAGTGCCCCACTCTTTCTACAGTCAGTGCCCCACTCTTTCTACAGTCAGTGCCTCACTCTTTCTCCCCCTCTGTGTGTCATTCTTTCTACCCATCAGTGTCTCACTCTTTCTCCCCTCTGTGTCTCACTTTTTCTCCCCCTTAGGGTCTCACTCTTTATGCCCCTCTATGTCCCACTATTTCTCCCCCTCAGTGTCTCAGTCTTTCTCCCCCTCAGTGTCTCAGTCTTTTTCCCCCTCAGTGTCTCAGTCTTTCTCCCCCTCAGTGTCTCACTCTTTCTCCCCCTTTCCCCCCTCAGTGTCTCACTCTTTCTCCCCCTCAGTGTCTCACTCATTCTCCCCTTCAGTGTCTCACTCTTTCTTCCCCTTTCTCCCCCTCTGTGCCTCACTCTTTCTCCCCCTCAGTGTCTCACTCTTTCTCCTCCTTTCTCCCCCTCAGTGTCTCACTCATTCTCCCCCTCAGTGTCTCACTCATTCTCCCCTTCAGTGTCTCACTCTTTCTTCCCCTTTCTCCCCCTCTGTGCCTCACTCTTTCTACCCCTCAGTGTCTCACTCTTTCTCCCCCTCAGTGCCTCACTCTTCCCCCTCCCAAGTGTCCTACTATTTCTTCGCCTCCGAACTGCGCTCTTCACGCTTGTCTTGCTCCCCCCTCTTCATGTCCAAATAATCGTTTTTCAACCAGTTTCCCATAGCAACCAAACAACGCAAAACAAAGCACAAACCTCCGGCTCCAGCTGCCGCCCCTCATCATCGCCCCTATCCAGCCGATCAAGCAGCTGCAAGAAGTCCAAGTACAGCTGGCCGCCCAGCTGCCAGTCCTGATTGTCCCCGGCCAGCTGACCAATAGGCAGAAGATGCCGACGAACCCGAACGAGCTGACCGGCCACCAGCCAACTCGGTGCCAGACTGTTCAACAGGATGTCGTGAGCTGGACGCCACTGACCAGCAGCCAGCCAGTGCCGAGCTTCCCGACGCTGCCAGTCGATTGGATGATATTGGACGCTTTGCTCGGCGGCGGCGGCGTCAGCGAATTGAGTCCGACAGGCCAGGGCCCAGGCCGAGTGCAGCCACAGTTTTGGCAGGCCCAGTTGGCTGGTGAGGAAGTTGCGCAGTGCCGGGTCGCGCACCGTGCCGAGGTGCCGGCTGAGGCAGGCGCTGACTGCGCGAGTTCTTGACGAGGGGGGGAAGGGGATTGGGAGATTTTTGTTAGACATTGATGGGGATTTTTCTCAAAAGTGGGATCCGAGTAACCCTGGATGTAGAAATCCCTAAACTGGGATCTGACCTCCCTCGGATGTAGAAATCCCTAAACTGGGATCTGACCTCCCTCGGATGTAGAAATCCCTAAACTGGGATCTGACCCCCTTTGATGTAATAAAAATCCCTAAACTGGGATCTGACCTCCCTCGGATGTAATAAAAATCCCTAAACTGGGATCTGACCTCCCTCGGATGTAATAAAAATCCCTAAACTGGGATCTGACCACCCTCGGATCTAATAAAAATCCCTAAACTGAGATCTGACCTCCCTCGGATGTAATAAAAATCCCTAAACTGAGATCTGACCTCCCTCGGATCTAATAAAAATCCCTAAACTGGGATCTGACCTCCCTCGGATCTAATAAAAATCCCTAAACTGGGATCTGACCCCCTTTGATGCAATAAAAATCCCTAAACTGGGATCTGACCTCCCTCTGATGTAATAAAAATCCCTAAAGTGGGATCTTATCCCCCTAAGGATCCCCAACCGGCATTAGAACTCCCCACTAAACCCAACCCCTCACCTGGCCAGATCATCGTCAATGTGCAGCAGCACAAACAGAGCCCAATCCCAGAGTCCCTGCGACTCCAATTTTGCCGCGTAGCCGCAGTGCAGAGCCTGGGTGGCCGATTCAGTCAGATGCGTGTAGCCGATAGCTCGAAGGCAACGCCAGAGATGCCAGGCCGGTCCGAAGTCGATTGGATCGGCGCCGTAGCCGCGCGGGTCCAACAGTCGGGCCAGGCGGTGGCTTCGCTTGCAGTGCAGCCGGATCAGATGGTAGGCCGTGTCCCAGCGGGAGCCGCCGTGCTCGGGATTCAATGGCGGCGGCGGGGCGCCGGGTTCGGGTCGTTTGAAAGCGGCTTTGTAGGCTTTCAGAGCTGAGGAGAGGCCTTCGCCGTAGGGGACGGCGAACCACAGGTAGAGAGTGAATGCGCGCGTCCAGTCCATGCCCTCTGCGTTGTGGATGGGATGGGGGCGATTCTCACAGTGAGACTTGGGGGGCGATTCTTAGGGTGAGATTCTAAGGTTGATATTTATGGCGATTCTCACCGAGAGATTTTTAGGGTCAAATTGAGGGCGATTCTTAGGGTAAGATTTTTTGGGAGACTTTTAGGGTTAGATTGAGGGCGATTCTTAGGGTAACTTAGGGGGCGATTCTTAGGGTGAGATTTAGGGGCGATTCTTAGGGTGAGATTTAGGGCGATTCTTAGGGTGAGATTTAGGGCGATTCTTAGGGTGAGATTTGGGGGGCGATTCTTAGGGTGAGATTTGGGGGGCGATTCTTAGGGTGAGATTTGGGGGGCGATTCTTAGGGTGAGATTAAAGGCGATTCTTAGGGTAAGATTTTTTGGGAGACTTTTAGGGTTAGATTGAGGGCGATTCTTAGGGTAATTTGGGGGCGATTCTTAGGGTGAGATTTGGGGGCGATTCTTAGGGTGAGATTTAGGGGCGATTCTTAGGGTAAGATTTGGGGGCGATTCTTAGGGTGAGATTTGGGGGGCGATTCTTAGGGTGAGATTAAAGGCGATTCTTAGGGTGAGATTTGGGGGCTATTCTTAGGGTGAGATTTAGGTCGATTCTTAGGGTGAGATTTAGGGCGATTCTTAGGGTGAGATTTAGGGCGATTCTTAGGGTGAGATTAAACGCGATTCTTATGGTGAGATTTAGGGCGATTCTTAGGGTGAGATTTGCGGCGATTCTTAGGGTGAGATTTAGGGCGATTCTTAGGGTGAGATTTAGGGCGATTCTTAGGGTGAGATTAAAGGCGATTCTTAGGGTGAGATTAAACGCGATTCTTAGGGTGAGATTTGGGGCGATTCTTAGGGTGAGATTTAGGGCGATTCTTAGGGTGAGATTTGGGGCGATTCTTAGGGTGAGATTTAGGGCGATTCTTAGGGTGAGATTAAAGGCGATTCTTAGGGTAAGATTTAGGGCGATTCTTAGGGTGAGATTTAGGGCGATTCTTAGGGTAAGATTTAGGGCGATTCTTAGGGTGAGATTTTTTGGGAGACTTTTAGGGTTAGATTTAGGGCGATTCTTAGGGTGAGATTAAAGGCGATTCTTAGGGTGAGATTTAGGGCGATTCTTAGGGTGAGATTAAAGGCGATTCTTAGGGTGAGATTTGGGGGCGATTCTTAGGGTGAGATTTAGGGCGATTCTTAGGGTAAGATTTAGGGCGATTCTTAGGGTGAGATTTAGGGCGATTCTTAGGGTAAGATTTAGGGCGATTCTTAGGGTAAGATTTAAGGGCGATTCATAGAGTAAGATTTGGGGGCGATTCTTAGGGTGAGATTTGGGGCGATTCTTAGGGTGAGATTTGGGGCGATTCTTAGGGTGAGATTTAGGGCGATTCTTAGGGTGAGATTAAACGCGATTCTTAGGGTGAGATTTAGGCGATTCTTAGGGTGAGATTAAAGGCGATTCTTAGGGTGAGATTTGGGGCGATTCTTAGGGTGAGATTAAATGCGATTCTTAGGGTGAGATTTGGGGCAATTCTTAGGGTGAGATTAAATGCGATTCTTAGGGTGAGATTAAATACGATTCTTAGGGTGATATTTAGGGCGATTCTTAGGGTGAGATTAAACGCGATTCTTAGGGTGAGATTTGGGGCGATTCTTAGGGTGAGATTTAGGGCGATTCTTAGGGTGAGATTAAACGCAATTCTTAGGGTGAGATTTAGGGCAATTCTTAGGGTGAGATTTAGGGGCGATTCTTAGGGTAAGATTTGGGGGCGATTCTTTGGGTGAGATTTGGGGGGCGATTCTTAGGGTGAGATCAAAGGCGATTCTTAGGGTGAGATTTAGGGCGATTCTTAGGGTGAAATTAAATGCGATTCTTAGGGTGAGATTTAGGGCGATTCTTAGGGTGAGATTAAAGGCGATTCTTAGGGTGAGATTTGGGGCGATTCTTAGGGTGAGATTTAGGGCGATTCTTAGGGTGAGATTAAAGGCGATTCTTAGGGTGAGATTCAGGGCGATTCTTAGGGTAAGATTTAGTGCGATTCTTAAGGTGAGATTTAGGGCGATTCTTAGGGTGAGATTAAAGGCGATTCTTAGGTTGAGATTTAGGGCGATTCTTAGGGTGAGATTAAAGGCGATTCTTAGGGTGAGATTTAGAGCGATTCTTAGGGTGAGATTTAGGGCGATTCTTAGGGTGAGATTTGGGGCGATTCTTAGGGTGAGATTTAGGGCGATTCTTAAGGTGAGATTTAGGGCGATTCTTAGGGTGAGATTAAAGGCGATTCTTAGGTTGAGATTTAGGGCGATTCTTAGGGTGAGATTTAAGGGCGATTCTAAGGGTTCAATTTAGGCGGTTCTTACGGTAGGATTAGGCGGTGATTATAGGGTGAGATTAAACGCGATTCTTAGGGTGAGATTTGGGGGGCGATTCTTAGGGTGAGATTTAGGGCGATTCTTAGGGTGAGATTAAATGCGATTCTTAGGGTGAGATTTAGGGCGATTCTTAGGGTAATTTGGGGGCGATTCTTAGGGTGAAATTTAGGTGCGATTCTTAGGGTGAGATTTTGGGGCGATTTTTAGGGTAAGATTTGGGGGCGATTCTTAGGGTGAGATTTGGGGGGCGATTCTTAGGGTGAGATTAAAGGCGATTCTAAGGGTGAGATTTAGGGCGATTCTTAGGGTAAGATTTAGTGCGATTCTTAGGGTGAGATTTAGGGCGATTCTTAGGGTGAGATTAAAGGCGATTCTTAGGGTGAGATTTGGGGCGATTCTAAGGGTGAGATTTGGGGCGATTCTTAGAATGAGATTTGGGGCGATTCTTAGGGTGAGATTAAACGCGATTCTTAGGGTGAGATTTGGGGCGATTCTTAGGGTGAGATTAAAGGCGATTCTTAGGGTGAGATTAAATGCGATTCTTAGGGTGAGATTAAATGCGATTCTTAGGGTGAGATTTGGGGGCGATTCTTAGGGTGAGATTTAGGGCGATTCTTAGGGTGAGATTTAGGGCGATTCTTAGGGTGAGATTTAGGGCGATTCTTAGGGTGAGATTAAACGCGATTCTTAGGGTGAGATTTGGGGCGATTCTTAGGGTGAGATTTGGGGCGATTCTTAGGGTGAGATTAAACGCGATTCTTAGGGTAAGATTTAGGGCGATTCTTAGGGTGAGATTTAGGGCGATTCTTAGGGTGAAATTTTGGGCGATTCTTAGGGTGAGATTTGGGGCGATTCTTAGGGTGAGATTTGGGGGCGATTCTTAGGGTGAGATTTTTAGGCGATTCTTAGGGTGAGATTTGGGGGGCGATTCTTAGGGTGAGATTTGGGGGGCGATTCTTAGGGTTAGATTTAAGGGCGATTCTAAGGGTTCAATTTAGGCGGTTCTTACGGTAGGATTAGGCGGTGATTATAGGGTGAGGTTAAACGCGATGCTTAGGGTGAGATTTTGGGCGATTCTTAGGGTGAGATTTAGGGCGATTCTTAGGGTGAGATTAAATGCGATTCTTGGGGTGAGATTTAGAGCGATTCTTAGGGTGAGATTAAAGGCGATTCTAAGGGTGAGATTTAGGGCGATTCTTAGGGTGAGATTAAATGCGATTCTTAGGGTGAGATTTAGGGCGATTCTTAGGGTAATTTGGGGGCGATTCTTAGGGTGAAATTTAGGTGCGATTCTTAGGGTGAGATTTTGGGGCGATTTTTAGGGTAAGATTTGGGGGCGATTCTTAGGGTGAGATTTGGGAGGCGATTCTTAGGGTGAGATTAAAGGCGATTTAAGGGTGAGATTTAGGGCGATTCTTAGGGTGAGATTAAAGGCGATTCTTAGGGTGAGATTTAGGGCGATTCTTAGGGTGAGATTAAAGGCGATTCTTAGGGTGAGATTTGGGGGCGATTCTTAGGGTGAGATTTAGGGCGATTCTTAGGGTAAGATTTAGGGCGATTCTTAGGCTGAGATTTTTAGGCGATTCTTAGGGTGAGATTTGGGGGGCGATTCTTAGGGTGAGATTTGGGGGGCGATTCTTAGGGTTCGATTTAAGGGCGATTCTAAGGGTTCAATTTAGGCGGTTCTTACGGTAGGATTAGGCGGTGATTATAGGGTGAGATTAAACGCGATTCTTAGGGTGAGATTTTGGGCGATTCTTAGGGTGAGATTTAGGGCGATTCTTAGGGTGAGATTAAATGCGATTCTTGGGGTGAGATTTAGAGCGATTCTTAGGGTGAGATTAAGGGGCGATTCTTAGGGTGAGATTTAGGGGCGATTCTTAGGCTGAGATTTAGGACGATTCTTAGGGTAAGATTTTTGGGCGATTCTTAGGGTGAGATTTGGAGGCGATTCTCAGGGTAAGATTTAAGGGCGATTCTTAGGGTGAGATTTGGGGGCGATTCTTAGGGTGAGATTTGGGGGCGATTCTTAGGGTGAGATTAAAGGCGATTCTAAGGGTGAGATTTAGGGCGATTCTTAGGGTGAGATTAAATGCGATTCTTAGGGTGAGATTTAGGGCGATTCTTAGGGTAATTTGGGGGCGATTCTTAGGGTGAAATTTAGGTGCGATTCTTAGGGTGAGATTTGGGGCGATTTTTAGGGTAAGATTTGGGGGCGATTCTTAGGGTGAGATTTGGGGGGCGATTCTTAGGGTGAGATTAAAGGCGATTCTAAGGGTGAGATTTAGGGCGATTCTTAGGGTAAGATTTAGTGCGATTCTTAGGGTGAGATTTAGGGCGATTCTTAGGGTGAGATTAAAGGCGATTCTTAGGGTGAGATTTGGGGCGATTCTTAGGGTGAGATTTGGGGCGATTCTTAGGGTGAGATTTAGGGCGATTCTTAGGGTGAGATTTAGGGCGATTCTTAGGGTGAGATTTAGGGCGATTCTTAGGGTGAGATTTAGGGCGATTCTTAGGGTAAGATTTTAGGCGATTCTTAGGGTGAGATTTGGGGGGCGATTCTTAGGGTGAGATTAAAGGCGATTCTTAGGGTGAGATTTAGGGCGATTCTTAGGGTGAGTTTAAACGGGATTCTTATGGTGAGATTTGGGGCGATTCTTAGGGTGAGATTTAGGGCGATTCTTAGGGTGAGATTTAGGGCGATTCTTAGGGTGAGATTAAACGCGATTCTTAGGGTGAGATTTGGGGCGATTCTTAGGGTGAGATTTGGGGCGATTCTTAGGGTGAGATTAAACGCGATTCTTAGGGTAAGATTTGGGGCGATTCTTAGGGTGAGATTAAAGGCGATTCTTAGGGTGAGATTAAATGCGATTCTTAGGGTGAGATTAAATGCGATTCTTAGGGTGAGATTTAGGGCGATTCTTAGGGTGAGATTAAAGGCGATTCTTAGGGTGAGATTTGGGGCGATTCTTAGGGTGAGATTAAAGGCGATTCTAAGGGTGAGATTTAGGGCGATTCTTAGGGTGAGATTAAAGGCGATTCTTAGGGTGAGATTTGGGGGCGATTCTTAGGGTGAGATTTAGGGCGATTCTTAGGGTAAGATTTAGGGCGATTCTTAGGCTGAGATTTTTAGGCGATTCTTAGGGTGAGATTTGGGGGGCGATTCTTAGGGTTAGATTTAAGGGCGATTCTAAGGGTTCAATTTAGGCGGTTCTTACGGTAGGATTAGGCGGTGATTATAGGGTGAGATTAAACGCGATTCTTAGGGTGAGATTTTGGGCGATTCTTAGGGTGAGATTTAGGGCGATTCTTAGGGTGAGATTAAATGCGATTCTTGGGGTGAGATTTAGAGCGATTCTTAGGGTGAGATTAAGGGGCGATTCTTAGGGTGAGATTTAGGGCGATTCTTAGGGTGAGATTTAGGGCGATTCTTAGGGTAAGATTTTAGGCGATTCTTAGGGTGAGATTTGGGGGGCGATTCTTAGGGTGAGATTAAAGGCGATTCTTAGGGTGAGATTTGGGGGCGATTCTTAGGGTGAGATTTTGGGCGATTCTTAGGGTGAGATTTAGGGCGATTCTTAGGGTGAGATTAAATGCGATTCTTAGGGTGAGATTTAGGGCGATTCTTAGGGTGAGATTAAGGGGCGATTCTTAGGGTGAGATTTTTGGGCGATTCTTAGGCTGAGATTTGGAGGCGATTCTCAGGGTAAGATTTAAGGGCGATTCTTAGGGTAAGATTTGGGGGCGATTCTTAGGGTGAGATTTGGGGGCGATTCTTAGGGTGAGATTAAAGGCGATTCTAAGGGTGAGATTTAGGGCGATTCTTAGGGTGAGATTAAATGCGATTCTTAGGGTGGGATTTAGGGCGATTCTTAGGGTAATTTGGGGGCGATTCTTAGGGTGAAATTTAGGTGCGATTTTTAGGGTGAGATTTTGGGGCGATTTTTAGGGTAAGATTTGGGGGCGATTCTTAGGGTGAGATTTGGGGGGCGATTCTTAGGGTGAGATTAAAGGCGATTCTAAGGGTGAGATTTAGGGCGATTCTTAGGGTAAGATTTAGTGCGATTCTTAGGGTGAGATTTAGGGCGATTCTTAGGGTGAGATTAAAGGCGATTCTTAGGGTGAGATTTGGGGCGATTCTTAGGGTGAGATTTGGGGCGATTCTTAGGGTGAGATTTGGGGCGATTCTTAGGGTGAGATTTAGGGCGATTCTTAGGGTGAGTTTAAACGGGATTCTTATGGTGAGATTTGGGGCGATTCTTAGGGTGAGATTTAGGGCGATTCTTAGGGTGAGATTTAGGGCGATTCTTAGGGTGAGATTTAGGGCGATTCTTAGGGTGAGATTAAACGCGATTCTTAGGGTGAGATTTGGGGCGATTCTTAGGGTGAGATTTGGGGCGATTCTTAGGGTGAGATTAAACGCGATTCTTAGGGTAAGATTTGGGGCGATTCTTAGGGTGAGATTAAAGGCGATTCTTAGGGTGAGATTAAATGCGATTCTTAGGGTGAGATTAAATGCGATTCTTAGGGTGAGATTTAGGGCGATTCTTAGGGTGAGATTAAAGGCGATTCTTAGGGTGAGATTTGGGGCGATTCTTAGGGTGAGATTAAAGGCGATTCTAAGGGTGAGATTTAGGGCGATTCTTAGGGTGAGATTAAAGGCGATTCTTAGGGTGAGATTTGGGGGCGATTCTTAGGGTGAGATTTAGGGCGATTCTTAGGGTAAGATTTAGGGCGATTCTTAGGCTGAGATTTTTAGGCGATTCTTAGGGTGAGATTTGGGGGGCGATTCTTAGGGTTAGATTTAAGGGCGATTCTAAGGGTTCAATTTAGGCGGTTCTTACGGTAGGATTAGGCGGTGATTATAGGGTGAGATTAAACGCGATTCTTAGGGTGAGATTTTGGGCGATTCTTAGGGTGAGATTTAGGGCGATTCTTAGGGTGAGATTAAATGCGATTCTTGGGGTGAGATTTAGAGCGATTCTTAGGGTGAGATTAAGGGGCGATTCTTAGGGTGAGATTTAGGGGCGATTTTTAGGCTGAGATTTAGGACGATTCTTAGGGTAAGCTTTTTGGGCGATTCTTAGGGTGAGATTTGGAGGCGATTCTCAGGGTAAGATTTAAGGGCGATTCTTAGGGTAAGATTTGGGGGCGATTCTTAGGGTGAGATTAAAGGCGATTCTTAGGGTGAGATTAAAGGCGATTCTAAGGGTGAGATTTAGGGCGATTCTTAGGGTGAGATTAAATGCGATTCTTAGGGTGAGATTTAGGGCGATTCTTAGGGTAATTTGGGGGCGATTCTTAGGGTGAAATTTAGGTGCGATTCTTAGGGTGAGATTTTGGGGCGATTCTTAGGGTAAGATTTGGGGGCGATTTTTAGGGTGATATTTAGGGGGGATTCTTAGGGTGAGATTAAAGGCGATTCTAAGGGTGAGATTTAGGGCGATTCTTAGGGTGAGATTTAGGGCGATTCTTAGGGTGAGATTTGGGGCGATTCTTAGGGTGAGATTTGGGGCGATTCTAAGGGTGAGATTTGTGGCGATTCTTAGGGTGAGATTTAGGGCGATTCTTAGGGTGAGATTAAACGGGATTCTTATGGTGAGATTTGGGGCGATTCTTAGGGTGAGATTTAGGGCGATTCTTAGGGTGAGATTTAGGGCGATTCTTAGGGTGAGATTTAGGGCGATTCTTAAGGTGAGATTTAGGGCGATTCTTAGGGTGAGATTAAAGGCGATTCTTAGGTTGAGATTTAGGGCGATTCTTAGGGTGAGATTTGGGGCGATTTTTAAGGTGAGATTTGGGGCGATTCTTAGGGTGAGATTTAGGGGCGATTCTTAGGGTAAGATTTGGGGGCGATTCTTAGGGTAAGATTTAAGGGCGATTCTTAGGGTGAGATTTGGGGGCGATTCTTAGGGTGAGATTTGGAGGCGATTCTCAGGGTAAGATTTAAGGGGGATTCTTAGGGTGCGATTTAGGGGGCGATTCTTAGGGTGAGATTTGGAGGCGATTCTCAGGGTAAGATTTAAGGGGGATTCTTAGGGTGCGATTTAGGGGGCGATTCTTAGGGTTAGATTTAAGGGCGATTCTAAGGGTTCAATTTAGGCGGCTCTTACGGTAGGATTAGGCGGTGATTATAGGGTGAGATTAGGGCCCTTAGGGGTAATCTTCAGGGTTAGATTAGGGGAGATAAACTAGAGATTTCTCTTCGGTGAGAATAGCGCGGTCCTTATAAGGGCGGATTAAGGGCGATTTTTAGGGGAATTAAGGGTGTGTTTAAAAGCGATTTTCAATTTAGAATGTAGGACGATTCCCAAAGTAATATTGAGGGCGATTCTCAAGGTAAAATGAGGGTAACTTTTTAAAGTAAAAATAGGGGCAATTTTCTAACGACAATCGCAAACGTCATCAATCAACGGACCTGTCCCATTCACGTCGCCAGCTAGCAGCCGGTAAAGTCGCCAAACCCCAGACGGTATGAAATCGCGAGCTCCGGTCTGCTGCCAACAGGCAACCTGCTGAACAACCAGCTCGCGAACCGACTCCGTGTGCGGCTGGCCCAGCAGCAGAGCCAATCGATAGTGCCGACGCTTCAAAGCCAGAGCGCAGGCCTCGGTGAACTGACCGCAGCTCAGCAGGCGGAACACAGCGCCGGCGCAATTCGATTCGTCGTCGATGACGTCAGCTTCGACATCGTCAGCTTCGTTGACTTGTTGACTAGATGACGGTCGCAGTTGAACCCATTGGGTGAAGGCCTCTTTGCGAGGCAATTGCGAGGCCAAGAATTCGTCCTGCGGTAGTTGAGCTTGGGTGGCAACAGTCTCTGAGGACAATGGCGACCAGAGTGCTCGAGTGAGGGTTAACAGGCGGCACAGCACGCTGTCAGGCTGCGAGTCCAGCTCGGCCAGGTACTGGGTCAGGGGTTCGAGTCCCGGCTGCGGCGACCATCTGGGACATTGGATCTGATGCTGTTGACCAGTTCGATCGGAGACGGACGTGTCTAGCGCGGCGTTTAATAAATTTTCCTCCTGAACGCTGGCTTCGCGACTCGATTCGGGAGCGAATACGCTGGTAATGTGCACCTTGACGGTTTAGTTATGGAAGTTTTACTTGTTTTGAGAAATAGATTAAAAAACGCTTATCATACTACTTTTTATCAATTTAAGGTTAAGTGCAATAGTTAAGCGTAAAAATTTATAACCGGAACGTTCTGGTTTCGAGTCCTATTAACTATAAGATAAATGGTCACAATTGGAAAATTTTGGATTCTTAGGGACACGAGAGTTGTGTCAAAAATATTTATCCGATGTAGCGTAAGTATTGTAAAGTAAGGAAGTGACCTATGAAAATATTCAATGTTAATTGTCCATAAATAGAGACAAAAAACCCATACCCGATATGTATCAAAAATATTGTAAACCAGTTACACATTAATGAAATGATACGATAGTATTTTCAAAATAAAGGTAACAAACCGATATGTATCGAAAATATAAAAAACCTAGCAAAAACTATTTGATTAATCACTATCAAGTAATAAAAATAAACCTAATAAATATACGAAGGAATGTATATGTTCGTATCATAAAGAATCAAATCTACAAACCGATATGTATCGAAAATATTATAAGAATCCGACATTGAAAAATAAGGAAGGGACCTATAAAAAATTCAATATTTATTTTCCATAGAGGCAATAAAAACCTTAAGCCCGATATGTATCGAAAACATTGTAAACCCAGTGCACATTAATGAAATGATAGGATCGTATTTTCAAAGTTGAAGTTAAAAAACCGATATGTATCGAAAATATTATAAACCTTGTTAAAACTTCATGATTTGACGCGATCAAATGATTAAAAATCGAAATTTACTCGTACAATTCGATATGTATCGATAATATAAATAACCAACAAACTCACCCGCGGCCCGTCAATAGCCAACAATTCGCCAGACGGTCCCCAGGCTACGCGTCGAGATCGACTGCGCCAGAATGCCGAATCGCCCAGACTAAAATCGTTGACGCATTGTCGAAGTTCCCCGCCACCGCCGAAACATCGTTTGACGGCATCGGGGAAGCGAAGTCGAGCTGACGGCCTGGTTGGCATCGACGAAGGAACCGGCGACTCGGGAGCGAATGCAAATTCCATCGGTTTGACGCGCAAAGGCGATTGAATGGGCACGCCGGGGCCCAGGTGCTGCTGCTGCTGCTGCTGCTGCAGTTGATGACCAGCTGCCGTAGTTCGACGCAGCTTCGACGGCGAAGGAGCCGCTGCCGAAGCCGCCGATAGTCCGCTGGTTTTCAACAGCAGGCCAGAAAGCGCGGGAGAGGCCAGAAAGGAGTGGCGAGAGTCCGAGTACATTTCTTGCTGAAGAGGGAAATTGAAGCGGTCAACCTGAATCTATTTCTTTACTTGAATCTCTCACTGATGTCCACCTGAATCTCTCACTGATGTCTGACTGAATCTCTCACTCATGTCTGCCTGAATCTGTCACTGATGTCTGCCTGAATGTTTCACTGATGTCTGCCTGAATCTCTCACTGATGATTACCTGAATCTCTCACTGATGTCTACCTGAGTTTCTCACTGATGTCTGCCTGAATCTCTCACTGATGTCTGCCTGAATCTCTCACTGATGTCTGCCTGAATCTCTCACTGATGTCTGCCTGAATCTCTCACTGATGTCTGCTTGAATCTCTCACTGATGTCCACCTGAATCTCTCACTGATGTCTGACTGAATCTCTCACTCATGTCTGCCTGAATCTGTCACTGATGTCTGCCTGAATGTTTCACTGATGTCTGCCTGAATCTCTCACTGATGATTACCTGAATCTCTCACTGATGTCTACCTGAGTTTCTCACTGATGTCTGCCTGAATCTGTCACTGATGTCTGCCTGAATGTTTCACTGATGTCTGCCTGAATCTCTCACTGATGTCTGCCTGAATCTCTCACTGATGTCTGCCTGAATCTCTCACTGATGTCTGCCTGAATCTCTTTCTGCCTGAGTGCTCTCACTGACTGAATCTCTCACTGATGTCTGCCTGAATCTCTCACTGATGTCTACCTAAATCTCTCACTGATATCCACCTGAATCTCTCACTGATGTCTGCCTGAATCTCTCACTGATGTCTGCCTGAATCTTTCACTGATGTCTGCCTGAATCTCTCACTGATATCCACCTGAATCTCTCACTGATGTCTGCCTGAATCTCTCACTGATGTCTGACTGAATCTTTCACTGATGTCTACCTGAATCTCTCACTGATGTCTGCCTGAATCTCTTACTGATGTCTGCCTGAGTCTCTCACTGATGTCTGCCTGAATCTGTAACTGATGTCCACCTGAATCTCTCACTTATCTTAACCTGAGTCTTGAACATATTTTTTACGAAACATCCAAATACTTTGTTACAGAATAAAAATGAAAGAAACCAAATTTTCTGAATATAAAATTAACCTGTCGACACAACGACCTACTAATATATTTTTGTTGTTTAAGGAGTAAAAAGAGCGACAGCTATTCTGCGCAGTTTGAGTATTAGCATCAACTTAAAAAACGTTAATAAAAAATTAGTAAATATACTAACAATACATCGTCGTTTAAGATGCAAAAAACAGTGTTTTTTAAAAAAGCCACTCAAGCAATTGCAATTCAAGCAAACAAGTTAATAAAAAAGCAAAGTAAAGGAGAAAAAGCCATGCATAAGCAGCAATGAACAATACAGTAATAAAGCAAGCAATTAAAGCACTTTAAAAAAAATTGCTGCTTCGAATATTAAAAAGATATTGCGTAACATGCTGCACAACAATTACATTAAAGAAAAAGAACTTTCCTTACGGGAGATTTAGGGGATGATTAGGAGTGACTTTAAGGGAAGTGTGCAAATAAATTTCAGGATTAGCATAAAATTGTTCATTTTATATTCGACTAAAGTACATTAAAAGTACATAAAGTATACATGTACTATAACAACTGTGGCACAAATTCTAATTAAGGGACGCGAAAAAAACCTTAACTAAGGGAACTAAGTGCGAACAATGCTTGTAAAATCATTATTTGATTAGGAATTTATAGCCAATAACTAAAACATTTACTATGCTACGCGTATTCGTTGTTAAATAATAATACCACGCTGTATTACTTACAATACTAAATCAGCAAAACCGTTATAAAACCTAGTAAACAATGAAAATCTGGCTTTCAGAAAAAAACTTTGAAAATGCCACTGCTTGAAAAAAAGATTAAAAACTGGTTAGCATAAGCAAATAAACAGGACGGACGAATACTAAGGGACAAAATATGGACGAAACGCTGATATGCGGCAGCCAGACATTAATTATGTAGCAGATATTAGATAGAGAAATTGAGAAGAAAGAGAAATAGACCAAGAACTAGGAGAACTAGATGAATGAGACTAAAGAAGGATTGTTCATTCAAGTTTAAGAACGATAAGTTAATGAGGCTCAAGCAGTATAGATTAAGGATATTAGAAAGATATCAATAAGCTTAAGGACAGATGGAACAATTAGATTAGAGATAGACAGATGAATGGGATTAGGGATAGATAGCGAGATCAAAGCGAGATCGATGAGATTAGAGATGGATAGATTAATGAGACTAGAAATGGATATGTCGATGAGATTAGAGATAGATAGATTGATGAGATAAGATACGGATGGATCGATAAGATTAGAAATAGATAGATCGAAGACATTAGAGATGAATAGATCGATAAGATTAGAGATAGATATATCAATGAGATTAGAGATGGATAGATCGATAAGATTAGAGATAGATATGAGATTAGATATAGATCAGTTATATTAGAGATGAAAAAGATAGATGAGATTAGAGATGCAGATATGAATAAGATTACAGAGATAGACCGATGAGATTAGATATGCATAGATCGATGATATCAGAAATAGATAGATCGATGAGATTAATCATCTAAGCAGGGTGGCGGAAGCAGAGCGTCGCCAAGAGGAACGAGTAGCACTACGCTGTCTAGGCGAATTCTGCTTCGACAAAGAAGATATTGTCGAACAATTTGACGACGAAGATAAGTTGACGCTAGTCGAAGCAGCAGCAACAGCAGCAGCGGGTTGTTGATTAGCAAGAGGCCAACCAGTAAGAGGCGACATGGGTCTCCGACAAGTGACAGCCACTTTGGAGGCTGAAGCTGTTCGCCAAGTGAATTTGTGCGCCTTCTGATCATTATTTGCATTGTTGCTACTACTCATAGTAGCATTAGCTGAAGCGTTTAAATCATCGTCGAAGAATTCAAATTTCATGCTCTGCAGAGTGAGGGCACTGAGACCCAGCCGCTTCACCAAGGCAACAGAGGCCGATAAATCAGTTGAATGCCCTGCTGAAGAAGGAGAAGAAGACAAGGAAGGCGCCGGAGCATTCTGTTGGCTTTGGTGCCAGAAATTTTGCTTAAATTGCGGCGTTGGAGGAAGCATAGGCGGTCCAATAGGATACAACTGACCGATTTGATCAATAACGCAGGGTAGTACGGTGCCATTGGACAGGGGATAGAAATAGTACCGATGATTGGACAGTTGGTGCTGCATGCTGCGATTTGTAAATCACTACTAACAGTAGTTTGATGACAATGAATAAAGCAGCGACTGAAACGAAGAGAAGAATACTTTCATTTATTTACAAAAATATTTGCATTAATCAAAGGTAGAAGATTATCTACAAGAAGATAATCTTCTTGTAGAAGATTATCGGTATGGGAATTTAGGTACTATGGGATTATCAGCATGGGAAGTCGGCCAATTTGAGATTATCAGTATGGAAATTCGTGTACTATGGGATTATCAGTATGGGAGGTCAGGTACTGTGGGATTATCAGTATGGGAGGTCAGGTACTGTGGGATTATCAGTATGGGAGGTCAGGTACTATGGGATTATCAGTATGGCAGGTCAGGTACCATGGGATTATCAGTATGGGAAGTCGGCTAATATGGGATTATCGGTATGGGAAGTCGGGCAGTATGGGATTATTGGTATGGGAAGTCAGATACCATCGGATTATCAGTATGGGGAGTCGGGTACTATAGGATTATCAGTATAGGAGGTCAGGTACTATGGGATCATCAGTATGGGAGGTCAGGTACTATGGGATTATCAGTATGGGAGGTCAGGTACTATGGGATTATCAGTATGGCAGGTCAGGTACCATGGGATTATCAGTATGGGAAGTCGGCTAATATGGGATTATCAGTATGGGAAGTCGGGTAATATAGGTTTATCAGTATGGGAAGTCGGGCAGTATGGGATTATCGGTATGGGAAGTCAGATACTATGGGATTATCGGTATGGGAAGTCAGATACTATCGGATTATCGGTATGGGAAGTCAGATACTATCGGATTATCGGTATGGGAAGCCGGGTACTATGGGATTATCGGTATGGGAAGTCAGATACTATGGGATTATCAGTATGGCAGGTCAGGTACCATGGGATTATCAGTATGGGAAGTCAGATACTATCGGATTATCAGTATGGGAAGTCAGATACTATCGGATTATCGGTATGGGAAGTCGGGCAGTATGGGATTATCGGTATGGGAAGTAAAGCTTTACGAATTTATCAAACTGGGAAGCCGTGTAACTTGAGAGTTTTAATAACTTAAGGTTTAAATTAAGTAAAAATGAAAATATATTTAGTGCAGACAGCAGAGAAAATTTAATTCTATGCCTCTGCATATTGCATGCAAGTGAAAATCGAGTTGTTTATATTTGTCATCATACGGTGATTCATTCAGCATGTAAAAATGATAACAAAATTTCAAGAAAAAAGGAGAACTTTGACTTTGACTGAATACAATATATTTATTTATATATATAAAGTTACCACTTTGGGACAAAGAAGTGTGATAAAAATAAGTATTAGGTAACTCAGGCTCAGGCATTCAAATGTCGGTACAAAGTTGTTGGAACAATTAAAAATATTTAATTACTTATGCGCACGTGGGGTCATTATCAAGGCTTAATTCACTGTAATTGGATGCGGCAACACCGCAAGTTAGCAGAATAGCAGAAACTGAGGGAAAGGAAAGATTACAGTGAAGCTTTAGAGAAAGAATGACTTAATAAATAGAACGCACACAAAAACAGACACTGTCAGACATGACTCATCAGGACACACACACACAAAAACAGACGCTGTCAGACATGACTCATCAGGACACACACACAAAAACAGACGCTGTCAGACATGACTCATCAGGACACACACACAAAAACAGACACTGTCAGACATGACTCATCAGGACACACACAAAAACAGACACTGTCAGACATGACTCATCAGGACACACACACAAAACCAGACCCTGTCAGACATGACGCATCAGGACACAGGAAAAGACCATTAAAGTCATTAAAACACGACAAATCAATGGACGAACCTCAGCACAGTCAAATGGCGCTACTGCTATCGGGCAGAGGTTGCTGACGGCTCTCGTGGGCCGGAGCAGGCACCGGCGCAGGACTGTTATTCTCGGCGCCAGCAGCCGAAGCTGACGAAGCATTCAACGATTTAGACTTGGTAGTTGTCGAAGCAGCAGTAGCAGCAACCGACTTAGCAGACGCGGAAGCGGCAATAGCCGTAGCCGAGGCCGAATCAAGCGACGCTCTCAGCGCAGACGATGGCAACGTCAATTTCTTCCAATTAGATTTTCTAACAAAGAACAGACTGTTGCTATCGTTACTACTATTAGACAAGTAGCTATTAGCCGCGGCAGAAGTAGTGTCAGGTTGTTCAAATCCTTCAAACAGTTGCTTCCTATTAGCTACTTGCAACGGTCTGGTTATGTTCGAGGTCGAAGTGCCAACTGAACTGGCTGATTTGGGCGATACGCCAATGCTGAAACTGCTGCTGCCGAGGGCTCGCTGAGCAGCTGCTGCGCCTGGCAACAATAGGTGTTGCTGCTGCTGCTGCTGCTGCATATAGGCTGAGGTTGGCTGATTATGACGCAACGACTGAGGCAAGCTGAAGTAGTTATTAGACACACCGCCGGCCAGAGGAGACGAGCCGTAGGCGTTCATTGTTGATGATGAAGATGACGCCGGACCGTTGGACATTTGACGCGTCAGATGTGCGGTGCCGTAGGGCAGGGTCTGGACTAGGTCCAGGACCTGGGGTGTGGTTTAACAATATATATCCTTTAGAATTATATGAAAGGCAAAGAGTACATAGATTTTCATAGTATTTGCATTCCGTATGAGGATCTGGAAGCATCCAGAATGTGAAAACGGACGATCTAGGAAGATGAAGGACGTGAAACCTGACAATTTGGGAAGATCAAGGATGTGAAACCTGACAATTTGGGAAGATCAATGATGTGAAACCTGACGATCTGGGAAGATCAAGGATGTGAAACCTGACGATCTGGGAAGATCAAGGATGTGAAACCTGATGATCTGGGAAGATCAAGGATGTGAAACCCAACGATCTGGGAAGATCAAGGATGTGAAACCTGACGATCTGGGAAGATCAAGGATGTGAAACCTGATGATCTGGGAAGATCAAGGATGTGAAACCTGACGATCTGGGAAGATCAAGGATGTGAAACCTGACGATCTGGGAAGATCAAGGATGTGAAACCTGACGATCTGGGAAGATCAAGGATGTGAAACCCAACGATCTGGGAAGATCAAGGATGTGAAACCTGATGATCTGGGAAGATCAAGGATGTGAAACCCAACGATCTGGGAAGATCAAGGATGAGAAACCTGACGATCTGGGAACACTAAGGATGTGAAACCTGACGATCCGGGAAGATCAAGGATGTGAAACCTGACGATCTGGGAAGATCAAGGATGTGAAACCTGACGATCTGGGAAGATGAAGGATGTGAAACCTGACGATCTGGGAAGATCAAGGATGTGAAACCCAACGATCTGGGAACACCAAGGATGTGAAACCCAACGATCTGGCAAGATCAAGGATGTGAAACCTGACGATCTGAAAGATCAAGGATGTGAAACCTGACGATATGGGAACACCAAGGATGTGAAACCCAACGATTTGACACGATCAAGGATGTGAAACCTGACGATCTGGGAAGATCAAGGATGTGAAACCTGACGATCTAAAAGATCAAGGATGTGAAGCCTGACGATCTGAAAGATTAAGGATGTGAAACCCAACGATTTGACACGATCAAGGATGTGAAACCTGACGATCTGGGAACACCAAGGAAGTGAAACCTGACGATCTGGGAACATCAAGGAAGTTAAACCTGACGATCTGGGAACATCAAGAATGTGAAACCTGACGATCTGGGAACACCAAGGACGTGAAACCCAACGATCTGGGAAGATCAAGGATGTGAAACCTGACGATCTAGGAAGATGAAGGATGTGAAACCTGACGATCTGGGAAGATGAAGGATGTGAAACCTGACGATCTGGGAAGATGAAGGATGTGAAACCTGACAATCTGGGAACACCAAGGATGTGAAACCCAACGATCTGGCAAGATCAAGGATGTGAAACCTGACGATCAAAAAAATCAAGGAGATAAAACCCAAGAATCTTAAATGTTATAATCAAGAAGACAGTAACAGCTTAGGTAACAAAAATCAAGAATCTCAACAAAACGCAACCAGCTCATTACCTGCTGCTGCACTCGAGCCTGCTGCAACAAGGCCTCGTCGTGATTAGCGCTGAGGCCGATCGTCTGGGGAGCGGCCGCCGCGCCGGCTAAACCGCCAGTCAGAGCCGACGGCTGGTGCAGCTGGAACGCCGAATTCAACAGCGAGGATGCCTGCTGCTGCTGCTGCTGCTGCGGCTGGCCGAGCGCCAAACCGGATTGGAACGGTGTCTGGCCTAGCAACAAACCGCCCGAGCCGCCAACGCCCAGACCCGTTGCCGGCTGCTGACCCGTCGCCGTGGGCAGGCTGAATCCGAACGACGAGCCGGCTGTGGCCGAAGGTGCGGATGCGGCGGTGCCGAAGCCCAGACCGCCAGTGGCCAGGCCTGTTGGCTGGGTGGCGCCGAATAGCGGCTTCGACTGCGGGGATTAGGAAAAGTGCATTGGGACGAATAGTACGGCGTTGGCGTAATTCTAAGAAAATTAAAAAAATTCCCATTAGGGAAAAAATCTTAAACAGTGGTGTTCATTAGCTGAAAAATCTCATAGGAACAAAAGTAAATCTCATACTTATAATTTATAGTCGAATAGTCATAATCAAATAATCATATGCCAAATCCCATGACAAAGAAATTTAAATCCTTTAAAAACGATTGCAAATCCGATAACAACAATCTAAAATCCCATGACGAACATCTAAAATCCTATGACAACAATCGGAATTCCCATAACAAAACATCTGAAATCCCATATCCAATTTCTGAAATCCCACAGCAATCTAAAACTTAAGAGAGCAATTTAAAATCCCATATTTAAAATCTGAAATTTAATGACATTTTTTTCCTTAAAAGACCCTAAAATCTCAATTCTCATGTCAAATAATCCAGAATCCAATTTATATCAACAATCTGAAATCCCACATGAAAATTTCTAATCCCATATTAACAATCTTTAATCTAATTGAAAAATCGGAAATCCCATTTGAGCAATCTGAAATCCTAACATAAAAATGTTTGATTTCCTAATAATCAATCCACAAATCCATAACAACCAATATAAAATCCTATAGCAACAATTTAAAATCTCATTAAAACAAATACTAAATTAACAATCCACCAACCGCATTGGCTCCAAAAGCGCCGGCGCCGCCACCAAAGAGGCCGCCGCCAGTGTTGGCGCTCGACACCGCCGCTCCAGTCGCCCCGGTCGGATTGCCAAAAAACGACGTCGTCTGACCAGGGGCCGGCGCCGTAGCGCCAAAAGCAAACGGCTTAGCCGCTGTAGAAGCGCCAGTAGCGCCGGCGCCAAACAATCCGCCAGTAGCGGCGGCGCCACCGGTTGTAGCGGCGCCAAATCCGAATGTCGAACCGCCGGTCGTAGCGGCGGCCACCGACGTCTGCGTTGTGAGGCCGCCGCCAAACGAGAACGGACTGGGCTTGCCGGCTGCGCTACCCGCCGAACCGAACAATCCGCCGCTGGCGCCGCCGGCCCCGCCAAATAGCGAGCCAGTGGCGCCCGGCGCCGCGGGATTCGCCACCGACGTCGGCTGACTGGCGGCGGCGCCGAAAATAAAACCGCTGGTCGGTTTGGTGGCTGCGGCGCCGAAAAGACCGCCGCCGCCGCCGCCGCCGCTGCCAGTGGCTGTTGAAGTAGCCGTCGACGCGTTGAAGCCAAACAGGCTAGTTGAATTTCCCGCGGCGCCAAATGTTGGCGTAACGCCGGTAGCCGCAACGCCGAATGGTTTCGCTGCGCCGGCTGTTGACGTAGCCGCGGCGCCGCCGAACAAGCCGCCGCTGGTGGAAGCCCCGCCAAACAGGCCACCAGACGGGGTAGCGCCAGACGCCTGGGCGCCAAACATGCTGGCGCCTGAAACGGCGCCGCCAACAGTCGATTGGGGACCGCGCCGGCCGGCTCGATAGTCTTCAAGGCGCAGCTCCTCCAGGCTGCCGCCCTGGTACTCCTTCATGGCGGTGATCACCATGTGCTTGGTGTTGACCGTCTGCTGGGCGCCGCCTTTTGCCTGGAGAAAGTTTTTTTTAATGATTTAATAATTAAATAGCACTGGGTCCCGCTTACAGGTCTTTTAATTTGCTGCACATCTATCTACCTATCAATCAATCAATCAACCAATCAATCAATCTATCTATCTATCTACCTATCTATCTATCTATCTATCTATCTATTTATCTTTTTATCCATCTAAAAATCAGCTCAACTACCTGAGTGGAGCTCTCTGTGCTAATAGGCGGATTAAACGCGGGCCGATTGGTGACGCCAAGGGCGCCGAGACCGCCGCCCAGTCCGGCGCCGCCAGTAGTAGCGCCAAAACCGCCAGAGGCGCCAAACAGGCCGGCGCCGCCGCTAGCACCGGCGCCAAATGTGGTTCCGGTAGCGGCAGACACGCCGCCCAGAGTCGGCTGCTGCATGATGCCAAAGGCGCCAGTGGCGCCAGTTGCTGGACGATTAGCGGCGGCGCCGGCGCCAAACAGGCCGCCAGTGGTGGCGCCTCCAGCGGCGCCAGTAGCCGAAGGACTGCCAAATAGTCCGCCAGTGCCGGTGCCAGCTGGCGTGCCAACTGTCGGGGTGACCGGCTTGCCAAAGGGATTGCTGCCAAACACTGTGGATTAGAAAGAACAATGAAGATCTGAAATCTAGAACAATTAAGAATTCTTTAAAGCTCATAAAAATAATAAAACACTTACTTTTGATTTACAACCAGTGCGAAAGTCGATCACAATTCTGCAATAAATTACACATTTATGACAATCAAAACTGAATGAAAACATTAAACAATTACTGATTAAAAAAAATACATAATGTAAGAGTGGGGCTAAGAAATATGTTGAATGCAATAAAACAATTGTCACATTTATTTTAAAAAAAGTTATTTAGCAATTTTTCTGCCTAAAAAATTACATAAAATATGCCGGCATAAAATAGTAAACAATGCAAATAAATAAATTTTAATGCCAAATATATTTAAGTTCAAGATTATTGCTTTTTTCAATTGCATATTTGAACATTCCCAACATAAATTTGATAAATGGCTAGATCTTCTAAATAGCAAGATTTAGCTTTTGACTATTTAGTTTTACTTCAGAAAATAATTTATATCCAGAATTGATTTAGTCCTTAGCTAAGATAAAATACAAAAAAATTAAAAGGATAAGGATAATTTTTTTTCAAATCAGATCATACTTGGAAATTTTTCAACTTTTCTAATGTTTACTTTTTCTATCCATGATTATAAACTATAGTGAACAATAGAAACCATATAGCTAAAAATTTGCTAAACTTATAAACCATTTAAGCAAATGTATAATTTTTGCCTAATTAATTATAGAGATACTTATATACTATCTGCCAAAAAATGGATACCCTCTTGCCCTGTCTCAATTTGCACACTTCAATTCAAGAGGTGGGCTGGCTTTTGGTGGATGGGGCAGGTGGGTGGTGGGGCCAACTTGGCCGACTGTTGCACATGTATGAATAGGGGAAACCAATCAAAAGGGCAACAAATAAAAAGGGCGACAGTCAAAAGGGCGACAGTCAAAAGGGCGACAATGTTTTATTTATTATTCTGAAGGAACTTTCTGAACAATGCTCATGCATCAGATGAAAGCAAACAAAATTTTAACGGACTTTGTTTTACTCTCTATGATGTTTAATGTGGCTGTTGAGATAATTTAATTTCATTTATCGCGATCAAATTTGTTTCGTTTTGGGCAAAATAAAAAAATTGTAGGTGGGGGTATCCCCCCTTGGGCCTTCTAATGTTAAATAAATAAATGTTAAATCAGTCAGTTGAATGGGCCACATTGAATTGAATTGACTTTTTACATCGGCTTTTCAGCTTGCAAGCATTGACAGTTGGGTTGCACAATGACAATGAAGTTCTTGCTATTGTTTTTAAAGTGAATTTAAAGTGAGAAGTGAAATCTAAATGACTTTTAATTTATTTGTCCCGTATTTCAGCGTCGTTCAATTTTAGCTTACAACATTTTAGTGAAACCAATGACACTTTTATCTGTCTGTCTGTCTGTCCTTTTCTGTCTCTGAGAAGGACCAAAATAATTTTGTAGACAGCTGGAACCTTTGAAATCACTTTTCGTCCCTTTTGTCTCACTTTTACTGTTTTTTATATTTTGCCCAGCTTCTTTGCATAGAGAAACATATTGCTAGCCCTGCTGAATCTCCCTTCTAATTTTACTGCCAATTTTGGCCTAATTTTGTGCGCATCTCACTCTTCTTCACGTGTTGCTAGTGATTTGTAAGACCAGAGCTTTGTGAATTGCAAGTTTTTTATGAACATAATTTTTGATATGTTTAACGGGCAACAAGTTTCATTGATATGAGTCTAAAATGATTCTAAAAATAGAGTCGATTATTTGAATAGTTCCGATCCGATTCTAGCTCTTGAATTGAGAAAATGAAAAGCCTAATTTACGAGAAACAGAAAAACAAAGTAACTGGAAAGTAATAATCTATTTTGTCTTCCATCTGATGCATGTGGATTATTAGATAACAATTAGACTAAAATGTCACCCTTTTGATTGCTGCTTTTGGACCTGTCGCCCTTTTGACTGTCGCCATTTTGATCTATCGCCCTTTTGATCTGTAGCCTGAATAGGTACCCCAATTAAAAGTTAACAAAGTGACTATATTTGAAAGGGCTACTTGTCAAAGTTTGATGCAGAAAATAGCCAAGGTTTCTAAGACTTAATCAACTACCAATGGGCAATTTGTTTATGGAAGAGCATATAAAAACTAGGGATAATCATAAATTCCATCCAGTCTATTGATTTACTACCAAAATTTTTGACTAAGCAGGCATAGGTACATTAACATTTAACAATTTTTTCTGTAATTTAATACGTCTAATAAGTGATCATTTCTAGCCAATTAAGAATCTAGCAATCCTGACAGTTTCTCGCCTTTAATTATTTTCACTTTATTTTTAGACCCATTTCTCTGGCGCCATCTTTTTCCTGATCGACAGTTCGACAACATTCTGCTTTTCCTGATCGACAGTTTGGCAACATTTATCCTACGAAAGCAATAATAAAGGCGTGTTTACAATAATTACAATGACAAATGAATATTAATAAGACCAGGACAGAAAAAAGTCTACAGTCTTTTTGGAGCGCATCCATCAATTAGCTTTCCTACATGCGGCTTATTAATAGTATCAGCCATAGCAAACGATTGCCTCAATATTAAACATGTTAAATTGATGACAAAAAGATAGGCCTAAATGCAAAATAATAAAAAATTCATTTTTCAACTCCTTAACTTTTTATCACTTATAAGCTTAGTTTAAAGCTTTGCGGAATCGAATACAAGATAAAATCCGATTCAACTTAATCATAAAAACAGTACTAGTTACAACTTACAAGGCTACAGTTCAACCACTTCTTCAGGGTCAGAAATTTGACTGCAAGCTTCAAGCCCGATTTAATTTTTTTTAAAAGTTTAAAAAATTACGAGTTACAACAAGAAGTCATTAATTTATTACTCCGTAAAGGCTAGCAATAGGATTTTATTCAGTTTTGCTATACCTTTAATTTTTTAAGTTTTATCAGCGCCTTTACTTACATACAATACTACAGATTGCGCGTCAATGATGAAATTTAAATCTAAAAATAGCTCTAAAATTACCACGATTAGCGTTTGTTTATATAATGTATATTTTTTCTTTCGCATCGTTTACAAATGTTTTTAAGCGTTTCTAAGCTTTTAATTTGATTTCAGACGATTAACTTTTTTCTTTTTAGAAGAACAACAACTGTATCTAACTACCAATTTTTCTGATTCTAGCCATTGGCCTATTGAATATTTAGCCCTTGTATCCATCAAGCTTATAACTTAATGACTAAAAAGGGCATCTTTTTGGCACTGAAAATTGTTATAAATTTTTATATTTTCAGTTTTTGGTAGGCTTAATTAAAAAGAAAACAAGATTAAGTATTTTATAAGCATACTAACTGACTCATAAATCAACCAAAATATGTTAGAAAGGATGTCACATGTGTCTAATTTACTTTTTGTCATTTCTTTTTTGTGTTCTGAGCAGAATAAACTGTTCTAAGCAGAATCCATGAAATATACATTAGAATATTTAAAAAAATATTTATCCATTTTTAAATAATCAGTCTTTAGGCTTTGATTTTGTGAGCAATTCTTTTCAATTACTTTTTAATTTATATACCAAGTATACAAAAATAATAAACATTTTCAGATAAAAACTCAGTTTTGGATGCCATATTTGAAGGTTATTCTTGGAAGTAAGACAGATATTTTCTTTCCACTGGTATGTCTAGTGAAGATGCTTCATTTGAACAGTAAGTTGTTAATACCTTGTCAATATTGCATATATTACACAATTGCCAAGAAAGACTAAGTAACTGACTTTTATATTCATAAATGAATACCAGAAATCCACTCCGAGAGCTGCTACTTCTGCTTGAAAAGTCACTACCACTGCCAGTCACAGCCGCCGCCTCGCATCAGCCGCAGCAATTAGAGAAGCAGCAATTGATTCGCGATCAACGCAGGTCCAGCCAGTCAGCCAAACCAGTTCCAGCCAGTCCATGGCCGCTAGCCAGTCCCAGGGCCAGCGCGCACGATCAACAAGAAGCCGAATTGTGGCACCAGTTCTGTCAGGCTCATAAAAATGAGCGCCGTTTTGGCGCCTCTAATCAAAGTGGCGCCACTCGCCTACTAGAATTGTTGCTAAGCAGGCGTGTGAAATCAGACTCTTGGATGCTGGAGGCTCAGCCAGACACCCTGCTGGGACTGTTGGGAGCGCTGAGGATCTTGCTGCGAGACAGGGGCATGCAGCGACGCTGTCTGGACGATCTAGAAGCTGTTGAATGCCTAGCTAGGGCTTTGAAATTGGCCACTGAGAGCTATTTGATTCATGGCGACACACCGCACATGCTTGACATTGTCAGAGAGTTGTGCAACGTCTTTCAAAAGCTGATCACTTGTCCAGTGTCTGCGTCCTCGCATAATAGCGCCTCTACGGGGAAAGAAGTCTTCCTAAAGCTGCAGGTTTGTGATTTGAAACAGGGGAATCAAAAGTACCTAGGTTTCCTAGGCAACAGACAAAACAGTGCTTTTAATTGCTAAAAATTACTATACACAAAACCAAATCCAGTTTTTTATAATCATTTATCATCCACCAACTCATCTAAGTCAAGGTTTTAAATTCTCTTAAAACTGGTATCTTAGACTCGGTAGTTCTCAAACCCGTAGCTTCTCAAACTGGTAGCTTCTCAAACTGGTAGCTTCTCAAACTGGTAGCTTCTCAAACTGGTAGCTTCTCAAACTGGTAGTTTCTCAAACTGGTAGCTTCTCAGACTGGTAGCTTCTCAAACTGGTAGCTTCTCAAACTGGTAGCTTCTCAGACTGGTAGTGCCTCAGACTGGTAGCTTCTCAGACTGGTAGCTTCTCAAACTGGTAGCTTTTCAAACTGGTAGCTTCTCAGACTGGTAGCTTTTCAAACTGGTAGTTTCTCAAACTGGTAGCTTCTAAAACCTGTAGCTTCTCCAACTTGTAGCTTCTCAAACTGGTAGTTTCTCAAACCCGTAGCTTCTCCAACTGTTAGCTTCTCAAACTGGTAGCTTCTCAAACTGGTAGCTTCTCAAACTGGTAGCTTCTCAAACTGGTAGCTTCTCAAACTGGTAGCTTCTCAAACTGGTAGCTTCTCAAACTGGTAGCTTCTCAAACTGGTAGTTTCTCAAACTGGTAGCTTCTCAAACTGGTAGCTTCTCAAACCCGTAGCTTCTCCAACTTGTAGCTTCTCAAACTGGTAGTTTCTCAAACTGGTAGTTTCTCAAACTGGTAGCTTTTCAAACTGGTAGCTTCTTAGACTCGGTAACTTCTTAAACTGGTAGCTTCTCAAACTGGTAGCTTCTCAAACTGGTAGTTTCTCAAACTGGTAGCTTCTCAAACTGGTAGCTTCTCAAACCCGTAGCTTCTCCAACTTGTAGCTTCTCAAACTGGTAGTTTCTCAAACTGGTAGTTTCTCAAACTGGTAGCTTTTCAAACTGGTAGCTTCTTAGACTCGGTAACTTCTTAAACTGGTAGCTTCTCAAACTGGTAGCTTCTCAAACTGGTAGTTTCTCAAACTGGTAGCTTCTCAAACCCGTAGCTTCTCCAACTTGTAGCTTCTCAAACTGGTAGCTTTTCAAACTGGTAGCTTCTTAGACTCGGTAGCTTCTTAAACTGGTAGCTTCTCAAACTGGTAGCTGGTAGCTTCTCAAACCCGTAGCTTCTCAAACCCCTTCTCAAACTGGTAGCTTCTCAAACCCCTTCTCAAACTGGTAGCTTCTCAAACCCCTTCTCAAACTGGTAGCTTCTCAAACCCGTAGCTTCTCAAACCCGTAGCTTCTCAAACCCATAGCTTCTCAAACTGGTAGCTTCTCAAACTGGTAGCTTCTCAAACTAAATGTTTTTAGGCTTCTATCTTCACAAAATGTTATCATGCACTTTTTAAATGCCCCAGTTGTATTTTAACTATCGACATGGTATTCGTAGTGTACAATAGTTTCTAGTAGCTTTCGAAAACAAACTGTATGGTATTGTCATACTATTGTGTTATCAACTTCAAGGTCCACGTCTCTCTGGTGCACCTGCTGTCAGCTAACGACTCGGCCACCATGCAGTGCTCCTTGCACGCATTGGCCTCTCTGGCTCAGCAGGAGTCGCCGCGGCAGCTGCTTCGAAATTCGGGCGACAGCGGAGGCGGCGGTGTGAAACCCGAATCACTAACCGAGCAGATTCTGGCCATAGCTGAGCGCTACGATTCTCAATCGAAACGTTTGGCATTGAATTTGCTTCGCTTACTACTGTCGGACGCTTCCATTCGAGCGGCTGTCTCGGAATTGGACGGCGTGGCTCTGCTGGTGAATCTAACCGGATCTGAAGATGTTAAACTAGCCTGGAATGCTCTCTGGTGTTTGATCCAATTGGCCGAGGATGCCGGGGTGAGGTGCGAGGTTCGAGCCCTGGGCGGAGTGCCGCTCATATTGGCGCTGTTGGTGCCTAACGATGAGGACGCTGAGGATGGAGTTAGCGAGGATCAGGTGGGATTTTTTTGTTAGAAATGATTTATTGCGTCAGATTCTGAGGATTTTAGCAAGCATCTGTATTCTGAAAAAATAGCGAGATGATTCGATTCTAAGAATCCAAATGCCCCGCTTCTAAAAAGAGTCCAGAAGCATTGATTGTAGAAATCCAAATTTCTCGATTCTGCGAAATGAAAAGAAATTTATTGATTCTTAGAATTCAAATGTTTTAATTTTAATCAATAGAAACAAATTTTTTCCTATTCTAAGAATCCCAATGTCTCGATTCAAAGCATCGATACCAAGAGATTTCATGCCTCGATTCCAAGAAATTGCATGCCTCGATTTAAAAAAGATTAGTGCCTCGATTCCTAGAAATTTATTGCCTCGATTTTAAGAAATTTAGTGCCTCGATTCCAAGAACTTTAGTGCCTCGATTTTAAGAGTTCCAGTGCCTCTATTCAAAGAATTTAAAAGTCTGGATTCTAAGAAGGAATACAGATATCTCGCTTTTAAGTATCCTAAGGTCTGGAATTTTAAAAGGATGGCAAACGTTTTGATTCTAAGAATCTAACTGACTCGATTCTTAGAATCCGTCCGTCTAGATTTTAAGAAATAATGCATATATCTAGATTCTAAGAATCCAAATGTCTGGATTCTAGGAAAAAAGGAAAGAAAAAATGAAGAATCCAACTGTCTCGAGGTTAAGAATTATAATTCTGCCCTATATAAAAATACCTCAAAAGTACACCTTACTGATTGCACAACCATCGCCCCACCCCCCCCCCCCCAAATCGCGCACACTTCCAGGCCCAGCTAACGTTAAACGTCCGTTCGGCAGCCTGTTGCGCCCTCACCGAGCTGCTCATCGACGATCGGAATTCGTTTCTAGTAGCGCAGAACAATGGCGTCTACCTGCTGGGCAGGTTGCTGCTTCCGCCCTCATCTTCTTTGTCAGCTGCAGCCTCAGCCGAAGGATCGCAACGTATCGCCGATGCTTTGAACATGTTGCGCAAGAATGCTTGTCGAGCTCTCAGATTTCTGTTTAGTTTAGAACGAAATCGTCGAACTGTTAAAAAACTGCTGCCTACAGGTCTGCTGGCGGCTTTCATTGATATTGGCCACTACAATAGGGATTTGAGCGCCTATGCTGGGGTTGTGACGGCTATTGACAAGGTGAGCGGCTGCTAGCTTTGTGCTCAATATTATACCCGAGTGCGCAAAAAGTATCCGGACACTTGCATGCGTTGCAGAGAAGGATAGATAAATATGCACGTGTTGGTCCTAAATCCATGAATTTTCACACCGCAATTCAATGCAACAAATTGACGTAGCTCAGTTTTTCAGCAAAGTGGCGAATGTCACAGGTTGGTCTATTTTCACCTGGAAAGGTGATAATGGCTTAATTAAAGGTAGATGACGTGAATCGCGAAATTTCAAGCTCGTGTTCCATTTAATAACGTCGAAACGAATTTGTTGTAAAATGCTGAACAAGAGAAACGTAACGCGGGCATTGAGCAACAAAAGTGTAACTTGATTTAAAGAAGCGGTCGCTTTTTCTAACAGAGTTCAAGATTGTCGGACATCCTCGAATCAATCACCTGGCCCACTTGCTGCCATGTGCTGCTCAAATGGTTCCAACAAGCGGCTCTGCATGCCAGAATTGATTTAATCCACGATTGGAGAACCTCCTTGGGCAATCACCTTCTCAAGACGACCACGAAACGCTTTGCAGCATCTCACCAGATATTCCGGAGTCAGCTCTGATTCCCAAGCCTCATGAATGGCAGATCTCAGCGAGTCCAGCGAAGTGTGGAAGCTTTTGCAGGCCCGCTTGTCAACCTGGTTCCAGATGGAAAAATCCAGGGGATTTAGATCCGGTGAGTAGGCTGGCAAGTCCTCCTTCAGCCAGACGCGCTTGCGCCCGAAGTGAGCGCTGAGCCAGGCCTGCACGTCATTGCGAGTGTGAGCTGGAGCCGAGTCCTGCTGGAAGCGAAAGTTCCAGCCATCTGCAAAACTGCCATCCGGCCGCACCTTGTCGGGATAGTTACTGCGAATCCAGTGCAGCACTTTCTGGAGCACATCAAGGTACCCGTCTCCATTCAGTCGGTACCCCTTGTCAAAAAATATTGGCTGCATTTTCTTGCCATCAGAAGCGACGAGGCCGAAGACCATGATGGTTGCCGGGTGCTTCATCTGTGGCGAGTTGAAGGCGTCCCGCTCCTCACTGCTCCTGGCCAGCACGCGCGAAGAGCTGCGATTCCGGTAGGGTGTCTGCGTGAAGTTCTTTTCATCCGTGAAGAAAATGACGTCAACTCCGGGAGAGGCCTTGAGGTCATTCAGGAGCCTTCGTGACCGTTCAACCCGAAGCTCCAGCTGATCCGCGTTCAGCATGGGAACCTCCCTCTGCACGAAGCTCCTGACGCCCATCTCCCGAAATGCATTGCGGATATTGCTCTCATGCACTCCTTCCTCTCGGGCAATTTGCCTCATCATTTTTGTTGGATCTTCTGCCCGCTTGGCTTCGAGGTTGGCCATGAAGTCTGGTGTCCGGACTGTCCGCGGCCGTCCCGATTTCTCCTTCGGTTCCAGGCTGTCACCAGAATCCAGCAGCTTCTTCCAATCACCGACGGTGCTCTTCCCTACTGAGTACTTCTCAGCACACATTCGCACGCTCATTCCAGAAGTCAAGTTGTTAGCCACACGCTTCTTGAGATCCAAGGAATAGCTCGACATTTTTTGACAACTTGGGGTGACAGAAATCCGCGGATTGAATCTATGTACCGGTAGATTGAATTTCTAAGTATATATTGCTAGGAATTTAATATACTGTTACGTCAGCAACTCAAAAACTTTGTGTCAGATGGCGCCTAAACTTTGTGTCAAATGGCGTCTCAACTTTGTGTCAGATGACACCTAAAATTTGTGTCAGATAGCATCTAGAAATATTGTGTCAACAACAACAACAACAACAAAGTACGCTGCCAAGATGTTGTTGTTGTTTGTGTCAGCAACGTTACAATTTGTGTCAGATGGCACCCGAAGTATAATGTCAGAAGCTTTAGAAATTTGTGAAAAACAAAAAATCGTTTTTTAAAACCAAATGATCACGGTCATAAATTGTTTTGAAGTCGAATTAAAAAATTTTAAGTAAATCTCATTTTTCATGCGTCTTATCTGTTTTTTTCCTGAGAAAACTCAGATCCTCACCTACTAAAATGATCCCCAAACGGTCACTCCACGCGCACCCAGGACGAAGAGCTGGCCCACGAGCTCAAAACCAATCTGGAATCTGTCAATCAAAATCGCGAAGCCAATCAACACATCAAAGACTATTCAGTATTGGAAATCTTAGGCAGCGGAGCGTTCGGCACCGTTTACAAAGTCCGCAAACAGGAGACAATGTACGCCATCAAAGAGCTGAACACTGGCGGACTTGGGCGGACGGCAAATGAGCGTCAGAAAAATGTTGGCTACATTGTTAGCGAGCTTACTATGGCCAAGGAGCACCTGCGGCATCCCAATGTTGTGCGGTATTATAAAACTTTTGAAGAGAGTGAGTGCGACTGGGTATTGCTTTCACACATTTTTTGTCTTTTGATCCCTACAAATTGACTCTTTCTTTTTCCTCCTTTTCTCTATTTCTCCAAGTGTCAAAATCTCTTTTTTCTCCTCTCTACCCTCTACACCTATCTCCTCTGTACCCTCTACACCCATTCCCTCTACCCTCCACAACTCTCTCGTCTCTACCCTCTACACCTCTCTCCGCTATAACCTCTACACCTATCTACTCTCTACTCTCTACACCTCTCTCCTCTACCCTCTGCACCTCTCTCCCCTCTACCCTCTACACATCTCTCCCCTCTACCCTCTGCACCTCTCTCCCCTCTACCCTCTACACATCTCTCCCCTCTAACCTCTACACCTCTCTCCTCTCTACCCTCTAGACTCATCAAGTCTCTACCCACCACACGTCTTTTCTCTACCCTCTACTAGGAGTATTAGATGCGCAAAGTAATTTTGTTTGTCAAGTGAAACAATTAAAAATTTATTTTTTTAATTGTAAAAATTCCAGACGACAAGCTCTACATAGTGATGGAATTAATAGAAGGTGCTTCTCTAATGGAATTTTTTGTTTCTATGCGTGAAAAAGGTCTGAAATTTGATGAAGATCGAATCTGGTACATATTTGTACAGATTGTACTGGCCCTGCGCTATCTGCACAAGGAGAAGGATATTGTGCACAGGTGAGTTCCTTAATTTGACACCTTTGTTGTCTCTTACACACTCGAATTTGTCCCCTTTGATTTCTTTGACACTCTAGCATTTGACACCTTTGATTCCTCCGACACACTAGAACTTTTCACCTATGATTCCTCTGACACACTAGAACTTGTCACCTATGATTCCTTTGACACACTAGAACTTGTCACCTTTGATTCCTCTGACACACTAGAACTTGTCACCTATGATTCCTCTGACACACTAGAACTTGTCACCTATGATTCCTTTGACACACTAGAACTTGTCACCTTTGATTCCTCTGACACACTAGAACTTGTCACCTTTGATTCCTCTGACACACTAGAACTTGTCATCTTTGATTCCTCTGACACACTAGAACGTGTCATCTTTGATTCCTCTGACACACTAGAATTTGACACCTTTGATTCCTCTGACACACTAGAATTTGACACCTTTGATTCCTCTGACACACTAGAATTTGTCACCTTTGATTCCTCTGACACACTAGAACTTGTCACCTATGATTCCATGACACACTAGAACTTGTCACCTATGATTCCATGACACACAAGAACTTGTCACCTTTGATGTCTCTGACACACTAGAACTTGTCATCTTTAATTTCTCTGACACACTAGAACTTGTCACCTGATTCCTCTGACACACTATAATTTGACACCTTTGATTTCTCTGACACACTAGAACTTGTCACCTTTGATTTCTCTGACACAGAATTTCTAAATTTCCCTAAATTTCCCCCCACAGGGATCTGTCCCCCAACAACATAATGCTAGGCGAGGACGATCACGTGACTATCACCGATTTCGGACTAGCCAAGCAGAAGCGCAAAGACTGCAGCAAGATGATCTCAGTGGTTGGCACCATGGTCTATGCCTGTCCAGAGATTGTGCAGAGTCAGCCATACGGTGAGAAGGCCGACATCTGGTCCATTGGCTGCGTTCTCTATCACATGGCCGCTCTCAAAGCGCCCTTCGATTCGTCCAATATGCTCAACTTGGCCACCCGCATTGTTGAGGGCAGCTACGATGCAAGTCTGTTGCAGAGTGCGTTTTCTAAACAGGTGATTGACACGTTTGTTTTACTGCGCAATGTAGGATTCCAGATGCACGTTTGGGAATTGGTATTCCAGATAGTATGTTTAGGATTTGTTTTTCCAGATAGCATGTTTGGGATTTGGCATTAAGCTTAGAGCTAAAATTATGGGATTTAGGATTCCAGCCAGCTTATTTGGGATTTGGGATTCGTGCTAAAATAATTTAGATTTGGGATTCCAGTTAGTATTTTCGGGATTTTTTCGAGCTAACTTATTTAGGATTTGGAATTCGAGCTAACATTTTAGGATTTGGCATTCGAACAAAAATTTTAGGATTTAGGATTAAAGCTAAAATTTTAGGATTTGGGCTTCGAGCTGGCATGTTTGGGATTTGGGATTTGAGCTGACACTTTGGGATATGGGAATCGAGCTAACATTTTAGAATTTGGGATTCGAGCAAATATTTTAGGATTTGGGATTCGAGCAAACATTTTAGGATTTGGGATACGAGTCAACATTTTAGGATTTGGTATTCGAGCTAACATTTTAGGATTTGGGATTCGAGCTAACATTTTAGGATTTGGGATTCGAGCAAACATTTTAGGATTTGGGATTCGAGCTAACATTTTGGGATTTGGGATTCGAGCTAACTTGTTTAGGATTTGAGATTCGAGCTGACATTTTGGGATTTGTGATTCGAGCTAACATTTTAGGATTTGGGATTCGAGCTAACTTGTTTAGGATTTGGGATTCGAGCTAACATTTTAGGATTTGGGATTCGAGCTAACTTGTTTAGGATTTGGGATTCGAGCTAACATTTTGGGATTTGGGATTCGAGCTAACATTTTAGGATTTGGGATTCGAGCTAACATTTTAGGATTTGGGATTCGAGCTAACATTTTAGGATTTGGGATTCGAGCTAACATTTTGGGATTTGGGAATCGAGCTAACATTTTAAGATTTGGGATTCGAGCTAACATTTTGGGATTTGGGAATCGAGCTAACATTTTAGGATTTGGAATACGAGTTGGCATCTTTGGGATTTGGGAATCGAGCTAACATTTTAGGATTTGGGATTCGAGCAAACATTTTAGGATTTGGAATACGAGTTGGCATCTTTGGGATTTGGGAATCGAGCTAACATTTTAGGATTTGGGATTCGAGCAAAAATTTTAGGATTTGGGATACGAGTTAGCATCTTTGGGATTTGGGATTCAAGCTGCATGTTTGGGCTTTGGGATTTCAGCTAGCAAGTTTGTAATTTGGTACTCGAGCTAACATTTCAGGATTTGGAATTTCACCTGCCATCTTTGGGATTTGGGATTCGAGCTAACGTTTTAGGATTCGGGATTCGAGCTGGCATCTTTGGGATTTGGGATTTGGGATTTGGGATTTGGTATTCGAGTAAAATTTCGGGATATGGAATTCAAATCAGCTTGTTTAGGATTAAAGATTCAAGCTCTTGTAAGTGGGGATTATGATTCGTGCCCCCCTGTTGGGATTTCAAATTAAAAAATTGTCAAATTAAAACATGTCCCATTCGACATTCCTCACAAAATCCCCCATCCAACCTCCCTAACTGGCCAGCTACTCGACGTGGTGGCGGCCTGTCTGACGGTGGACCCCGACCGTCGGCCAGACATCATCGGCGTGGCGGCGCTCATGTCCGACCGGGTGCTGCGCCACCTGGACCTCGTGCAGGCACAGAAAGCCGCCGCCGATCGCCGACTCCATCGGGAGAAACGTCGCAATCGTCGACGACAACAATTAGACGACAGCGGAGGCGGCGTCGTTGGCGGCGGCGTTGCCGTTGGGGCTGTCAACGACGTCGCAGGAGGCGGCGGCGGAGGACGAGACAGTTCGTTGACGCGTCGAGAAGTATCATCGACAACAGCGTCGGCTACGTCAACAACGTCGGCAGATTTGCCGCCTCGTCCTAGAGCCGCCACGTCGACGCTGGCGGCCGCCCCAGCCGCTGCGCAGTCGTCGCTGCCGCCAGCTGGCAGTCGGCCGAGCAGCAGCGGCGCCCTCACCATCAGCCAGCGCCGGGTGAGGCAGATCTCCGACCCCATACTGCCCATGCTGGCCGCGCTGCACAAGCTGGCCCACCTAGCCCGACTTCCGCCTGGAGTCAGCGTCGGCGGCGGCAGCGGCGGTCTGGGGGACAGTCGGCGTCGGCTGTTGGATAAATACTGCGCGGCGCTGTTCTCGGCGGGGGTGTCGCCTGTTGAGATTAAGGAGGAGGTGAGCGTTGGCCGGTTTGGGGGCTGTGAGAGGTAGATTGTTGATTAAGGGAGGGTAGATTGTGGATTAATGGAGACGTAGATAGTAGATTAAAAGAGAGGTAGATAATAGATTAAGGGAGGGGTAGATTGTGGATTAAGGGAGGGGTAGATAATGGATTAAAGGAGAGGTAGATTGTGGATTTAGAGAGAGGTAGATTGTGGATTAAAGGAGAGGTAGATTGTGGATTTAGAGAGAGGTAGATTGTGGATTAAAGGAAAGGTAGATTGTGGATTAAGGGAGAGGTAGATAATGGATTAACGAAGAGGTAGATTGTGGATTAAGGGAGAGGTAGATAATGGATAATGGGAGAGGTAGATTGTGGATAAAGGGAGAGGTAGATTGTGGATTAGGGGAGAGGTAGATAATGCATTAAGGGAGAGGTAGATAATGGATTAAGGAAGAGGTAGATAATGGATTAAGGGAGAGGTAGATAATGGATTAAGGAAGAGGTAGTTTTTTGATTTAGGGAGAGGTAGATAATGGATTAAGGGAGAGGTAGATAATGGATAAGGGAGAGTTGGATAATGGATTAAGGGAGAGGTAGTTTGTGGATTAAGGAAGAGGTAGATTGTGTATTGAGGAAGACGTAGATTGTGGATTAAGGAAGACGTAGATTGTGGATTAAGGAAGATGTAGATTGTGGATTAAGGAAGAGGTAGATTGTGGATTAGGGAGAGGTAGATTGTGGATTAGGGGAGAGGTCAATTGTGGATTAAGGGAGAGGTAGATAATGGATTAACGAAGAGGTAGATTGTGGATTAAGGGAGAGGTAGATAATGGATAATGGGAGAGGTAGATTGTGGATAAAGGGAGAGGTAGATTGTGGATTAGGGGAGAGGTAGATAATGCATTAAGGGAGAGGTAGATAATGGATTAAGGAAGAGGTAGATAATGGATTAAGGGAGAGGTAGATAATGGATTAAGGAAGAGGTAGATTTTCGATTTAGGGAGAGGTAGATAATGGATTAAGGGAGAGGTAGATAATGGATAAGGGAGAGTTGGATAATGGATTAAGGGAGAGGTTGTTTGTGGATTAAGGAAGAGGTAGATTGTGTATTGAGGAAGACGTAGATTGTGGATTAAGGAAGACGTAGATTGTGGATTAAGGAAGATGTAGATTGTGGATTAAGGAAGAGGTAGATTGTGGATTAAGGAAGACGTAGATTGTGGATTAAGGAAGACGTAGATTGTGGATTAAGGAAGAGGTAGATAATGAATTAAGGGAGAGGTAGATAATGGATTAACGAAGGGGTAGATTGTGGATTAAGGGAGAGGTAGATTGTGGATTAACAAAGAGGTAGATTGTGGATTAAGGGAGAGGAAGATTGAGGATTAACGAAGAGGTAGATTGTGGATTAAGGGAGAGGTAGATTGTGGATTAAGGGAGAGGTAGATTGTGGATTAGGGGAGAGGAAGATTGAGGATTAAGTGAGAGTTAGATAATGGATTAAGGGAGAGGTTGAAGGGATTGGTAGATATTTCAGGTAAATGGGGGATAAATTACAAGGATGAGGACTTAGACGTAGGTTCCTCCCAACCTCATGTCACCTCTCATTCCCCCCGGGTCCTCCCCATCAGATCCGCCGGCTGATGGGAGCCAGCCGAGATCCCGTTGAATTGGAACTCCTGGGAGCTTCAGACCGGCTGGTCCGTCAAGCCCTGCAGGAGCAGCAGAGAGCCGCCCTTCGGCTGGACCGTTTGCCAAGCGCCACGGCTGAAGACTGCGGAGCAGAGTTGACTTATGCCGACCTAGCTCAGATGCTGGAATCGGTGCTCGAGTCTACCGAATTTTATCAAGGACGCTCGCAGCAGTTGCATCAACAACAGCAGCAACAGGGAAAACCGGGTTTGCTTCGCCGGGGAATGTCCCTGTCCGATAGTTGAGTCCAGCTTTTTCTATTCGTTTCGGAAATAACGACTCTTTGAGGGGTTGCGGCGGTGGATATATTGACTGTTGTGAATCAATTTACGAAAATATTTTTTTCTACAAATACAACTAAAACTGAACTGAACGTTTTTAGCTGTCTCCGTCCGTTTTTGTTAATAAACAAAATAAAATGAACGCGCTTTCACTCATATTTTTGTTTCGCTTTAGTCATAAATAAATACTCGAGAGAAATTTTTCATCACAGAAAAAAATTGTCACCTGACTGCCTAAGCTAATGCTAGCCTGATGAGTCATCCAAATGTACATTCATCGATGTACGCTTCTGTACACACACTAGCCAACCGCTACCCCCACAATGTACACTCGATCTAAAAAAATTTACCACTTAACACCTTTTATTTTCTTGGTTGGTGAATCAGGCGGCACACGTGGTCAGCTGACAAATTGTTGTGTACAAAATTGTGTAATTTAGTCTAGGACGCTTCAGTATCTCTTATTGTCTTTAGTAGCGATTGTAGTTTACCTAATATTAGTTTTGTGAGTGTGTGTTTTGTGTTTAGTATCTTGCTGTGATTTCCTCAAGTAAATTTGTCTTCGCACTAAATTTGTTCACCGCCATTGCTGCTTGAAGACGGAAATTTTTTTTTGTTTTTTTAAGTCAAAGTCCATACCTTATTACATTGTTGTAATGCGTTTCTGTCGTGTAGCTAGAAAACATCATGCATATAGCTATATAAATTATGTTTCGTGTTCACTTCGCTCAGTATAAAATCGCCTTCAATGCATGCCTTATATTAGTGCACTTTAATAACGCGTGTAAAACTACTGCCACTTGCTGCCAGTGAGTAGTATATGTCTTAACACGAATCAAGTGGTCCAAATGAATTTGATTCTCACCTTTAAAAGGTTTGTGTTTTTCTAACCTCTCACTGAACATTCCGTCCTCATTGTACTTTTTCCTATGGTTTGGTGTTAAAGCACTCATTTTCTGCATTTTGTTAACATTTTACTGCATGAGTTAATCCTTCACATCACGACGGGCTTCTATTAGCGATAACTGTCTCATGCTCCTGAGCCATCCAGAGATTTTTTTTGCCTAATGTACATTTACTACTTAATGTGCGTTTAACTTAGATCTGTTGTCGCAATGCACATTCACTCCCAGCTAACTTAACTATATTCATAAATGTACAACGTACTTAAGCAACCAAACTGGATCTGTTGTCCCAATGTACACTCGCCCTATCAGCCAAACCAGATCTGTTGCCCCAATGTACACTCGCCCTATCAGCCAAACCAGATCTGTTGCCCCAATGTACACTCGCCCTATCAGCTAAACTAGATCTGTTGCCCCAATGTACACTCGCTGTATCAGCCAAACCAGATCTGTTGCCCCAATGTACACTCGCCCTATCAGCCAAACCAGATCTGTTGCCCCAATGTACACTCGCCCTATCGGCTAAACTAGATCTGTTGCCCCAATGTACACTCGCTGTATCAGCCAAACCATATCTGTTGTCCCAATGTACACTCGCTGTATCAGCCAAACCATATCTGTTGTCCCAATGTACACTCGCTGTATCAGCCAAACCAGATCTGTTACCCCAGTGTACACTCGCCCTATCAGCCAAACCAGATCTGTTACCCCAATGTACACTCGCTGTATCAGCCAAACCAGATCTGTTACCCCAATGTACACTCGCTGTATCAGCCAAACCAGATCTGTTGCCCCAATGTACTCTCGCCCTATCAGCCAAACCAGATCTGTTGCCCCAATGTACACTCGCTCTATCTGCCAATTCGTTAATGTACATTATACATGACATTACATACAGCCAACCCAGATCTCTTACTTAATCACTCGTCTGATCAAGTTAATTTTAAAATAAACAAGCTGGTTTTTCGTGTCGCAGCATTCTTGATTTCAAAATATGCATCGTTGTTCCTGTAATTTCCTCGCTATCTGCTTCCTTAGGGTTCACACGTGCGATTGCTTTGTCTAATTTCGTTTGTTTTTCAACCAAAATTATAGAAGCGTGTAGCTGTTAGCATTGTGATTTTATAATTTTTCCTAATACAGTTTTTAATTAGAACAATTTTTGCCGAATAATATTTTATTTGCTCCGTCCAAACTGTGACGCATGTGTGCCTTATTGTTCTCTGAAGGCCAGATAAAGTCACTCTGATGACGTAACATTCTTTTTACAGTGCCTTGAGGTTTGCATGTCGAAAGTGCATGCATTACATTAAAAATAAAAAACAAAATTAATGCTCAGTGAATGGCTTTCGCCTGACGCTTTATTATTGCTTAAAATAGTTTTGAAAGTTTCGAATTAACGCTTGGTTTATTTGCGGCTAATAATGTTGAGGATTGTCAACTTATATCATAAAAAATAGTAATAAATTTAGACACCTGACGTACAGCCGCAGCTAGTTGCGCGGCGCATCCGAGTGCTGTGTACAGCTGCTCTGCCTGACGGACTGGAGGGGACGCAACACCTCGTGCTCTCAATTTACCCAGCTCAAACTGGTACCCGATCTCAGCTGGGTGGACTGAAGCAATGTGGGATTAAGTGCCTTGCTTAAGGGCACAAATTTTCTCCTAGAGCCGGGGCTCGAACCCACGACCTTCCAGTCATAAGGCAGACGCCCTAGCCATTAGTCTAAAATTCCTCCTATATCTTACTGATGCAACGGTATTAACGAGCTCCATTGCAACTCTAGACTAACATCATACGAGACTGTCTGTCTGTTTGTCCGTCTGTCTATCTTTCTGTCTGTCTGTCTGTCTGTCTGTCTGTCTGTCTGTCTGTCTGTCTGTCTGTCTGTCTGTCTGTCTGTCTGTGTGTCTGTCTGTTTTCTGCTTCGCGCCAGGTCCTGCGACGGTTTTTAATATCTATGTGTCTGTTTTTTTTTTCAAAATTTGACTGTTAGTTTGTTCCTTTTATTTTACTTAGCGTAAAGACGTTTCTTTTCCTATGAATTTTCGAAAAATTACTTTCCCCAGCGAAATTCGCTTACGAAAAAAAACGCTTTAGCTCCTTCACTAAACGCAGCAATCAAACAGACAAGCGGAAAGTTAACAAAAAAACTTATGAAGTTCCAATCAGTGACCTGCCAACGGACTTTGAAGTATCTTTATCGTTGTTATCAGCATTATAGGCTCCCTATCGAAGCTCAACTTTCACTAACCCGATTCAATGCTAGTTGGCACCATGGGCTGACTGCTGCTTATTGGAGTCTATACTGGTGGCTTGCTTTATCTTTGCGCCCTTTCGGTAAAATTCAGAGAAAGTTCATTCGCCGCTTGCATTTTAGTATAATACGAGTATATTCGGGTTGCTAGGGTGAAAATGCGGTTCTGACCTAAGTTGTTCTGAAGCTAAGTTGAAATTAAAAAAATAACTGATCCGTTCAGCGAGATGCCAAGCCGATTTATGAGTCGGTTTTCATCAGGGGCAGCTGCGGTGCTGGTCCTGTTATGCTTGGCGCCATTCATATCGGCCCAGATTGACAGCCGAGTTTGCACCGAATCGCGGGGCAGCGGTGAGCTCCCATCAGCTGCTTGAATCGATTAATTATTGTTCTGCTTGTCTGTTTATCTATCTATCTATCTATCTATCTATGTATCTATCTATCTATCTATCTATCTTTCTATCTATCTATCTATCTATCTATCTATCTATCTATCTTTTTATCTATCTATCTATCTGTCTATCTATCTATCTATCTATCTATCTATCTATCTATCTATCTATCTATCTATCTATCTATCTATCTATCTATCTATCTATCTATCTATCTATCTATCTATCTATCTATCTATCTATCTATCTATCTATCTATCTATCTATCTATCTATCTATCTATCTATCTATCTATCTATCTATCTATCTATCTCTATATATATCTATCCATCCATCTATTTATCTATCCATCTATTGATCTATCTATCCATATATCTATCCATTTATCTTGTGTAAGTGCTTTTGAATATGCGATATTTCTGTGGGGACAAGGGACGCTTAAATAAGCTCGATTAGCTTGCTTATTTACGCTTTATATCCATGTATTTACATGTGTCTAATCGTTTTTTTTTGCCGAACCAAGTTTCATTGTTGTTACACATTTTTTGTAACAGAGAAGCTGCCATCGACACCGCAACGATTCCACGTTGCCATGACAACAATGAATAAGGAGGACAAAATTATTGGTCACGCTTCGCTAATGGTCGACCAAGTCATGTACCGAGCCGCTGTCAGTGCCGATAACATGTTTAAGCAGGACGAAGCCTTCAAAGTGATTTACGACTCGGCTACTGATCAAGTTCTGCTGATTGATCGAAATGCAGACGAATTTCAAGTTGGTAGGTTGCAGATGCTAATTTTTTAGCTTCAGTAATTACTAGAATCTCTTATAAATCAACTGGATAAATTTCAGACAATTGCCAAATGCAATTCTCGAAAGACAGCAATTCTAAAGTGATGGGTAAAATTTTGTTCAACGGCGTTGAGAGAATAGTGCCGAGCGGGAGCTTTCTTAATCCTCCGCCTGAGTTGAAAATCGACAAGAATACGCCAGGGGTTTGTTTGATCGGAGTGTTCAAATATTATCCTTTATTTTTGCTTGACTTTCTTAAGTCTTCTATTTATTTTACTTTGATAGATGATCAACGGGATCCAATCAACGCCGTACAAAACTTGTTATTACGACACAGACATTCAGGCAACTATTGGCGTAACCTGGTGGTATCCCGATGGTAGGCTCCAACTTGAATCTATTTTTCTGAAAATATCCCATCAAGCAAAATTTTGATTACAATTGTTTCCCAATCCGAACAGGATCTACTTCGCCAATACAAATTGAAAGTGCTTACAAGTTTAGTTCGGTGAATAATATTGTAACGATAGTTTACATGCCCGGGCCAGTTAGAAACATGTCTGCGCAGTACGACGCTATGAAGCATCCGCTAATGGTGAGAATTTAACTTTGTTGCTATGCCTCACAAATAGTAGTAGTTTAAGGTTTAAACTTGTCTAGCTTTTAAGGTCCTTGAAGCAGAGACTGCAGAGACAGCTTAACGATGAGAAATATTTACACATTTGATAGTTTTATAGTTTCTTTCAGCTTAGTCTATACCAAGTTACAAGCACACTAAATGTCACTGATTTTACTTTCACATCATTTGCGTTCGAAACCAATCTTAGGCACCCAAAGGCGTTTACTGCAAAGGCATGGTATCCAGCAAGAAGCCTCCTATGCAGAAAGATAGATTCACTTACCGTGTGGAAGAGTTTGTTGGTAATTTGTTATCATTTTTGGATTGTGTTTAATTCAATCCTATTCTTTCTGACTCGAAGATATCAAGCTGGAGCCATGTTACATAGAATGGCTGTTTGAAAAATCGCAGAAAAATCACCACAAAAGAAAGTTACTTTCCTTCCAGGCTTGTCAAGCGAAACCCCCTCGCCAATCGAACAGCCCTACCTGATGCACGAGTCCTATGATCAGCGGGCCAACATCACCATGTTGGAGGGCGATGCCACGCTGTTTTTCAACACGGACAAAGGCAAATACGGCAGCGGAGTCCTGGCTAAGATTAACGACTTTTCACGCGGTAAAGTGGAGCAGACTTTGATCCATTTAGGTTACAGTATAGTTTTTATTATTGATAGTTTTTATTAATAAGCGTCACTGCTATTGTCCAATTACTTCTCAGGTATCTCTTACATTAAAAACACGCACTATGGAAATTGCACGTTTGACAAGATCCCGGAAGATAGTTGGGACACGAATGTTACCCCAGGCGGTCCCAGGCTCAAATCTCCCGGAGAGTTTTATGTTCCAAGTTTGAACGAGCTGCAGTACAAGGGCAGCGTAAGTTCTTCGCACTTTTTTGCCTTCTTTTCAGTAAATTTTTTTATTTATTTTATTTATTTATTTAGACACCTGACCTTTCGATCAGATGTACAGCCCAAGACACAGCCGCAGCTAGTTGCGCGGCGCATCCGAGGGCTGTGTACAGCTTTCAGCCTGATGGGCTGGAGGGGCCGCAACACCCACACTAAATTTACCCAGCTCAAACTGGTACCCGATCTCAGCTGGGTGGACTGAAGCAATGCGGGATTAAGTGCCTTGCTCAACGGCACAAATTGTCTCCTAGGGCCGGGACTCGAACCCACGACCTTCCGGTCATGAGGCAGGCGCCCTAGGCACTAGGCTACAACTCCTCCCACTAGGCTACTACTCCTCAATTTTCAGTAAAATTCTCCCTTGAGTAGTACTTTGTGAGCATGACTGTCATCCATACCATTGGTGAAGCATATTATTACCCTAGCAGAAAATAATAACACCGAATGGTCAAAAGTAACCCTAAAATTTACTGTGATACCCACATTGTTTCAAAATTCATAGGGAGTTTACCGCGACACGGATGTCGACATTTACATCGGCTACCAGGACAACTATATTGACATTGGCGATGGAAAGAAGTACCCAGTGACTGTGGAATACTATCTGCAGATTGTAAGCTATGCTCGTATTTAAGAGTGCATTCGATTTTACCTTTAACGCAAAAAATTGAGAATTTAATTAAGAAAACAAACAAATTAAATTTATTTACAGAAGACGGAATTACGATATGCAGGGAAATCCTCGATATGAAGCCGTTCCACGGGGTGTCTATACTCAGGTGCCGCCTCCGGTGAGCAAATGAACATCTTGCTCAAGTCGCTTTCACAAACTCAAAACTTAATACTCGTAATTCTTAAACTTTCGCTCGTATATCGATCGTATATCTTTAAATTGAAAAAAACTTAATATCAATACTTCAGAGGATTGTCTCGTAAGTATAGCAGATTGAAACTTAATCTGACTGTAACTCAATAAGATCGAAACTGTATCTGACCGTCACTCAATAAGATCGAAACTTCATCTGACCGTCACTAATCAGATCGAAACTTCATCTGACCGTAACTCAAAAAGATCGAAACTTCATCTGACCGCAACTCAATAAGATCGAAACTTCATACGAGTACCATACAAACTTCATAAAATGGTACCTTTATAGGTGTCTGTAGACGATACGCTCGCAGTAACTTTACGTAGTTAAAAACGTAGTTACAGGTTTCACAACTTAAATTACTCTTACTTCTGAGGTTCAGATAACTTACTAAGCATCTTAGAGTGAGATTGCGAAACTGGTATTTAATTTATCTTAACTACAATCGAAACCCAATTGAAGCTACGCATCTACACCATGACGGACGTATTCGATTACAATACGGGCATGCCGAGGGTTTACGACCACGATGTATCGGACTGTTTCAGCACTACTCAGGAGCAACATTTTGAGCTCATTCTGTCCACTGGTGAGGTCGAATTACTCAAGTCAAGTTTCACTACTTCTAAAAACTTACATGTACCAATTATAAATAATCTGCTCAATAATTTGTAGCCGAGATAACCAACGAAGCTGATTTAAAATACCTGAAGAGTCGGCTGAACGTATTTTTCTACTCTCTAGTCGGTAGCATCTCTAAGGCGATTAATATCTCGCCGCTTCGAGTCCTAGCGCCGAAGCTTAGTCTATTTGCCGAGCCCCTTATGCTGGTTGAAATCACCATCACAGGAACGCGCCAATGTTCCAGGCTACACGCCGAGCAATCCCGAATCAACTTTAGCCGAAGTGTCTCCGAAACTTACCGAGGCAATTTCTAAGAAAACCCTGCGTGTGGAAATTCTCGAAGGCGATACTGTGTTTAGCATACCAATCGACGGTTTTGAACAGTTGGATGCTAGGAAAACGTGAGATTTTCAAAATTTTGATCATCTTTGAGCGTTGGGCTACATGTGCTATAACAAAATTAATAGTGTCAACTGAATTTTTCAACACTTTTTTTAGGCCAGATGAACCAAAATCGCAGGGCATGTCAGCAGGTGCGTACATTTTATTTTCGTGATTTTTATCAATTTAGTAACTTTTTTACACGGACAATATAAAACAAAAGCTTATAGACTTTGAAATACATTAAAATAATGAGCTTTATTGCTATTAGAATACACGAGACACGACTCTAAACACGACAAAATTACTTTCCAATGTCTTCTAGTAGTTAGAGTCGTTATTTAAGTGGTATGCATAAAAATTGGCTAATTATCTAAAGAATTCAGAAACCCTAACTGCTCACCCGACTGAATAATTCAGGAGCTGCCGCTGGTCTCAGCATCGGCATGCTGATCCTTGGAGCACTGATCACTGTGGCAGTCATCTTTGCCGTGAGCTACTTCCGCAACACATCGTCCGTGTTTGGTTTCAAACCGTTTGGCAATAGCGGAGAGTAGGATGGCTACTGATATTGAGCAAGTCTGTTTCAAACAAATATAATAATGAACAGTAAAACAATTATAAAAACTGTTTGCGATTAAAGAGTCAAGATTCTTGTTTATTGTGCGCTCAGAAAATAATTTTAATTTTTAAGTTTTAACAATTCTTTAAATATACGATTTATTAATCACAAACATTAAATCCATCCTTTAGAAATACATTTTCAATCAAATCAAGCACCGTTTAAGAATATTCTTTCAATTTTTTAAAGGTCACATCAGTTAATTTTTTAGAACTCTAAGCAAATGAGTCTTTAACTTTATGATACTGACAAAGCTCAAAATGGTTAGTCAAATTAGGTTGGCCTAAAGTTGATTGATTTCAGTAATCTTATACTTTCTGTTGCAGAATACTCATCAATATAGATTTTGTGTAGCTAATGAAAGCAGCATCAAATCAATTAAAAACTAGCGCCATTTAACTAGTGGAGTTTTTAGGCTGCACTTAATCTATCCTTAACTTTGAATCGGTTATATCGGATATTAAAATTCAACGGGTATAGTCTAGTGGTTAGGGCTTTTGCCTTATGACCACGTAGAAGGTCGTGGGTTCGAGTGCCAGCTCGAGGAGACAATTTGTATTTGTGCCCTTGAACAAGTGACTTATTCTCGTATTGATTCAGTATCTAGCTGAGATCGGGTACCTGTGTGTGTGTGTGTGTGTGTGTTTGTGTGTGTGTGTGTATGTGTGCGAGTGTGTGTGTGTGTGTTTGTGTTGCGGGCATCCAGCCCACCAGGACACTCTGCGGCTGTGCCGTGGGCTGTACATCCGGTCAAAAGGTCGGGTGTGTCAAATTTTTTTAATAAAGGGTTTGCTCATTTTCTAGCATAAATGTACATTCAGCCACTTGTGTTCGCATGATTAAACCTACCAAAATACGAGAACACGATAAGAATTTAGACTGAGAAGCGAGAGGTCTGTGAGGTACGAGTATATATATGAAGACGAAATTGGATTTCTCTTTTGGCTCATGCACTGCTTTGAAACATAGTTCAACTAGAGACGAAACAGCATGTTTTTGCACCATAGTTTGGTTCTGTTGTTAATTCTGCTTCGACTGACTACTGCTGATAAACCTGAACCATCAGTTTGTCAGGAGACTTTTGGTAATGGTAGGTGACAATTTTATTTTATACCTAGCATTATAACAAATTGTCAAATTACTTTAATGGCTTCAATGGCTTCATCAAACCTATCTTTTAGAAAGACTGCCCCCAATGCCGACTGCAAATTTTGCTGTCGAAATTTCGACAATATCAAGCATTGAAAGCAATCAACAGGAGTTAATAGGACAAGGTCACGTGACAATTGCCTACGATTACGCAATCGGTTCGTCGAGAAAATCGTCCGTCACTCAGCAAGTCTCAGTTGATGCGGTCGAGCTAAGCGCTATATTTGACGAACAAGCGGGACAAATATTGGTCTACAACAAAAACTACAACCCTTTTAACATTGGTGAGCACTAAAGTCTGGGCCATTTATTGCCTTTCACAGTAAAAAGCATAACATACACGTCATATAGCAGCAAAAACCGTTAAAAGTTAAGCTTCTAGCAGCGAATAAAATTTGAACACCTTGTTGTAGATTTCTATAAAAAATGTTAATGTCGATTTTAGCAAGCAAACATCCAAAAGCTCAACTTTTTTTAAAAATACATCTTGAACACCTTCCTGAAAGATCAAAGACAAAAGCGCCCCCCCCCGCTATTCCCACTCCATCAGACAACTGTCAGGTCTATAAATCTACAATTGACAATGCAACTTTATTTTTGGGCATACATTTTGCCAACTCGAGTCGCGTACTTCCAACTGGTGTCAAAAGAAAATCAATGTTATGCATTCACAAATTATAACAATTTTACTTCAGCAAATCAATGGTATTCTAGCTACAACGTACAAAGCGTGCTACTATGCGAGTAATATTCGGTCTACTGTCGAGATAATTTGGTGGTACCCTGCAGGTTTGTTCCTCCTATACTATTCAAATTGCATTATTGATTACGATATTTCTTAATTGTAAATAAAGTGGTTGAATGGATGAGAATTAACGTTCTTCTTTTCCGTTGTCCAGGCTCCAGTACAGATTCCACAGCACCGATTAGAATGCAAAGTCGCTACTTATTTGGCCCAGATAGTAACAATGACAGAAAAATATTACGAACAGTCTACATTATTGAACAGTTGCGTCAACTGGCTGATAGACACGACGTTATGAGACATCCATTTATAGTAAGTTTTTGTGTCGTTGTAGGTGACCTCAGGGGATTTAATATAATGGGGAAGTAACCAAGATTGAAAGAACTCCAAAATTTAGAACCTCTGGCATCTGGGTTACGTAATTAAAAAACTGTCGAGTTATAGCATCAAGCCTATAGTTAACATATGGTTAACTCGATTGAGAAGTTGCAAGAAGTTTCTTGGCCCATTAGGGGATTCCCAGCTCCAAAGGTACAGTACACGGGCTTGACGATAAGATTCAGGGCACATGTACAGCTGAATGTGAGCATGTGGCTGCGTAAATTGTGAGTCCAATCAGGAGTCAACGGTTATGGGACGACCCCTTAACTCTCGTGCGAGTATACCCATCTAAGACGCAACTAAATTCTCGTCTCGGATGCAAAGTCCATGTACATCGAAACTCGTCCACGCAGACTCCCAGAGGCGTTTACTGCAGGTCCTACAACACAACCAAGAAGCCGCCAAGGATTGCTAGCCGAATCAGTTTCAGCATTGAAGAATTTTCTAAAAACTTTCCCGGTCTACCATCTGAGCTCAATCAGCCAATTATCATACGCGAGAGCTACGACCAGCGAGGCAACTTGACACTCATTGAAATGGATGGATTGGAATTCGCTTGGGCGAAATACGGAAATGGACTGGTTACAAGAATTAACGACTTTGCTAGAGGTGAACAGTTTTGTGCTACATGAAAAATTGAGGCATCTAATTTACCTATTTACATTCGCTTTTAGGCCTTTCCTACGTGAAAAACCAGAAATTCGAAAACTGCACTTTTGAAAAGTTGCCATCGTTAGGCTGGGACATCAGCTTGTCACCAAACGGTCCAAGAATCAAATCGCCGGATGAATTCTTTCTGCCGAGCCTTAATGAGCATCAGTACAAGGGAAATGTGAGAGACGGTTACTACTTACAATTAGTTATAGTTATAGTGTACTTTTATTATAAAAAAGAGATTTTTTAGCTCATTAAAACACGCGACATGTATCAGTATGATTACATGTTTTATGGGTGTCTAATTTTGCGAGCTTTACATGGGTCTAAGTGGGTTTTTTATGTGACAAAATGAAACCCAATACAGTTGATTTTATGGGCTTCAACTTAAAAATGTTGATTTTGATGAAGCTAAAACATAAATGCTTTTTAGCCTAAATTCAGGGTTGTACGAGCTACCTTGCAACAAGGATTCTTTTAAATTCTGCTTAATAAACGAAAAAGATCAGTGCTAGAGCTCAGGGCTTACGAACAAAAGAGCGGTATATAAAAAATTCTAAAATGTAATTGAAGCTGCTCACTTATTCCAGGGTTTGTTTCGTTCAATAGACGTTGACATTTACGTTGGCTACTTAAACGGTACGTCAAATCAAGGCGAAAATCCTCCATCAACTATTGAATATTGGTTGAAATCGGTGAGATGATAGACTTGGAGTTTGCTTGTTCAATAATATTACAATTATTAGAGAACTAAACCTAGAACTCATCCATTTGATTGACAGTTAACATTGAATGATGGACCCGACAGTTCTCCTATTACTGTGTCACTGCCTGCATTTTACACGGCATCAAGTGTAAGATAACTTACATGATTAAATTTATGAAGAACTGAGACTTAAAGTTACCGTAATACCTTTTTATTTATTGATTTTTTTATTTAGGGAAATTTCAGCCTCACTGGTTCGGCATTCGATTTCAATTTGGGCGTACCTAAGGTCTACGATCGCTACATATCGAGCTGTTTTAGTTTCCAACAGGAGTTGCACTTTGAATTTAGGCTGTCTACAAGTGAGTGAATTTATATCTTTGCCTAATTTATTGTAGTTTTTAATTGTCAAAGCATAAGAAAATTTGTGGGTCACCTCTTAGACAGGAGTGTCACCTGTTAGAGAGGAGTGTCACCTGTTAGACAAGAATGTCACCTGTTAGACAGGAGTGTCACCTGTTAGAGAGGAGTGTCACCTGTTAGACAAGATTGTCACCTGTTAGACAGGAGTGTCACCCGTTGAACAGTAAAATAAATAGTCTGATAAGGGATTAAAACCTCCAAAACTTGATTAGCCTTTTGATTAGGAAAAATTTACACTGACTTCAACAATTCAAACTTTTCAGGTAACCTAAACTCTGATCAAATAAATTTTATTGAGACCAATCAAAATAAAATTGTGTATTCGTTTGTCAACAGCCTGGCTGAATCAGTTAATATTTCACCTCTGCGAATATTTAATTCGAAAGTAAGTGGCTACTATATTCAAAGTCAAAAGATTTTTAAATGATTTTTTTAAAACTGAATGTAGTCTGAGATAAAACTTACGATTATAATATCGTATCATTATAAAAAATGAATTAAGGATTTTTACTAAGTTTTTTTCCAAATGGATAATCTTGCAGTAAAATGTAATAATTTAACTATTTTTTAGATTAGAAACAAATCTTTGATTATCTGCCGATATGTAGCGATATTTTATTTATATCTGACGTAAAAATTAGCTTTCAAGCGGTTTAGTTTTTAAATCGGTGGGCTAATAGATGCACCTTATTGGGCGTTGAAATACTGTTTTGCTTCTACACAAAAAATAACAGCTCGTAAATACTAATAAAATAGATTTAGACACCCGATCTTTCGACCAGATGTACAGCCGCAGCTAGTTGCGGGGCGCATCCGAGGACTGTTTTCACCTGCTCAGCCTGACGGGTTGGTAGGGGCCGCAACACCCACACTAAATTTACCCAGCTCAAACTGTTACCCGATCTCAGCTGGGTGGGACTGAAGCAATGCGGGATTAAGTGCCTTGCTCAAGGACACAAATTGTCTCCTAGAGCCGGGGCTCGAACGACCTTCCGGTCATAAGGCAGACGCCCTAGCCACTAGGCTACGACTCCTTCAACACAAAGATTGGTTATAATACGTGGAAAATCCAAATTTCAACATCCTATTTTTTAGGTGACAAAATTTACGAACCCGCTGCTAATTATTGAAATCACGCTGAGCGAGCGTGCCAACGTACCCGGATACACGCCTCAAAATCCTGAGTCACAGTTAAACCAAATTGAACAATTGTTGAATGCTTCACTGTCTAATGGCGAGCTAAAAGTCAAAGTAACGCTTAATGGTGGAAAACATTTATATATCCCGATTGAAGGTTTTAACAGACTTGACAACCGAGGGTGAGTATCACTCATTTTAATTTTCATTTTTTTCCTATTGTAAAAAAAATAAAGACCCGTTCTTTTTCATTTTTAACAGGGTAACTAAAAAATTTGATGGAAGTATTTTATCAACAGGTGAGGAAATTTTAATATTACCCGAAGTAGTTGATTTTGACCATCTTTTAACTGATAATTACGGTGCAGAGTTATAGGCAGCAAAACTAGAAGCAGTAAAGGTTGTGGGTGTTTACACTCGCTTAGAAAGATTCTACTTTGATAGAAAGAGTCCACTGAAATAAAAAGTCCACTCCGATAGAAGGTGTCCACTTCGATAGAAAGTATCCACTCAGATAGAAAGTGTCCAATCAGATAGAAAGTGTCCACTCAGATGGAAAGAGTCCACTTAGATAGAAAGTGTCCACTCAGATAGAAAGAGTCCACTCAGATAGAAAGAGTCCTGTCAGATAGAAAGAGTCCACTCAGATAGAAAGTGTCCACTCAGATAGAAAGAGTCCACTCAGATAGAAAGTGTCCACTCAGATGGAAAGAGTCCACTCCGATAGAAAGTGTCCACTCAGATGGAAAGAGTCCACTTAGATAGAAAGTGTCCACTCAGATAGAAAGAGTCCACTCAGATAGAAAGTGTCCACTCAGATGGAAAGAGTCCACTTAGATAGAAAGAGTCCACTCAGATAGAAAGTGTCCACTCAGATGGAAAGAGTCCACTTAGATAGAAAGTGTCCACTCCGATAGAAGCTGTCTGCACTAACCATTGCAGGCGGCGCAGTGGCACTCAGCATTGGCATGCTCATATTAGGAGTTTTCCTAACGCTTGGCACCAAATTTGGCGTCGCGTATGGGCGCTCAGGACGGTGCAAACTGTACTTTACTTGGCCCTGGAACCGAAGCAATTCAAGTCAAGTCCAATTTTCTGATGAACAGAGTCTTAAGCAGATAAACTGATGCGGTGACTTTAGATTTCGTAAAAATACACAATTGATTGCTTCCTCTAACCTTGTAAAATTTTACAAAAGAGTACAATTTACTTGTAGAGAATAATCTTTATAAAGCTTATTATAAAGACCGTTATGTTACTAATACAATTTTCTTTCATTTTTAAAGATTTTTTGCTGGCTCATTTTTTATAGCTGTTTGCTTTTCAAAAGAAATAAGAGAATTGGTAGACACAAATCCAGTCAAATTCAAAGGCGGTTTAGTCAACTTTGGTAGCTAAATAAAACAATTTGAATAAGTGCAAAAACTGTAAGAGCTTAAAATAGAGCACTAATTGGCTGCTATCGCTACCACTAAAGCTCAGGTAGTTAAGTTTCCTTGCCCAGTTATCTCATTTTGAAGTTTAGTTAGGCCTTTACTGTTAATTTTTACGACTCTTCCCTTCATAAGCTCGAAATTTTACGAATCCGAAATTTCACATCGTCAAAAATATTTGCAAGCCACTTGCAAGTGTTGTGAATTATGCTAACATTTAGGACTTTGACGCAATTTCGACAATGTGAATTAGTTTCGGGTTTGCGAAATTTCGGCGCTTGTTAGTAGTTTAATTTTGTAGATTTAATTGTAGATGGTAATTTTCTAGCTTTAAATCTATGCATGCAAAATCTAACGTTTACTTGGTATTTAATAAACAGAAAATTTCAAGTTAAGACGCGATTATCATGTGCTGCTATATTTAGCCTCTATTAACCAGGGAGGGTAAGAAATTTTGACCGCGGCACGTTGAACGCACAGCGTCCAAAGTGCGTCAGGACTCAGGAGTGTACATATATGGGCAGCAGCTATAGAGCATTGAAATGTACATTGAGCTGGGAGTTAAACATAGAATAAATATTTGTCAGCCAAGAGCGGGTCACAGAGGCGCATTTTTTAGGTGAAACCGAGAGAGCGCTAACGCGAGAGGCAGACTAAACACTAAAGAGAGACTGCATGCTTGCAAGAAGCGCAATAAAGCGCGGCTAAAGCAGGCCAACATAGCACAGTCTCTCCTTTCTTCTTTGGAAATGCAAGCTAACGATTTAAATTAGCAATGAAAAAGACGCGCGCTGCGCTGCATTTATCGGTCTCTATGGAGCTAGTACCTCGCGAGTAACCAGCGAAGCAAAGCGTTCAGCTATGAGTGTATTTAAGTAAGTTAATTTAAATTTAAATCTGTAGTTAACTGTAAATGTTGATAATCACTTAAATCCAGTGCAGGTCTAGTTAATACTATCACCATGATTATCGAATTCACCTTAACGGTAGAAGTAAAAACAAAATGTAGAAAAAAATTTTAGATAAGTTTTAAAAAAAGAAAAATGGGATTATGCGCAATCTTAAGTCCAGTAATCAATTTAACTACATATTAGCGCTAAAAAATCTTAAAGCAATGTAAAAGACAAGTTGTGTCCCTTATGAAACATTCTTCAGATGTATAACCTGGACAACTCGTCTAGACAAAATCCTCGACGAAGTCCAACCAGGCGACATGGTCCAATTCCATCGAGGCCTGTTCATTCATCACGCCATTTACGTTGGCCGGGGCAGGGCTGTTCATCATCATCTTGGACAGAGAAACGGCGAAGTGATCGAAGCCACTCTCGAGTATTTGGCCAAGAACGATCTGATGAAGGTCTGTCGAATTGACGACACTCCGTTCTCTAAATCAGAAATTGTCGATCGGGCTCGAAGTCAAATTGGACCGCTGCCCTACTCGCTTCACGGAGGCAATTGTGAACACTTCACCACCTGGGTTTATTATGGTTTTCGCCTATCAAAGCAACTAATTAATCTGGGCCCATATCAGCTGAAACTGCTGCAGGTTGTCAAACACAATCCCAATACTGACATTGAAGTTCAGCAGGAGAGTAATTCTTCCAAGCGGTGAGTGTCTACTTAATCATTCCAATCTTTCGTAACAGCGAATATTAATTATTTCGTGTGGAAAACATTAACTGTCCCTATTCATCAACCATTAAGGAGTTCCAATCAAGAGTCTTTCACAATGCCAGAACACAGAGTCAATGATAGCAACACTTCTTCGCGACCAAACATTGCCGAACAAATAGCCGACGAAAACGGCATGCCAACCAATTTCGGTGACACTAAAACCGGAACAGACGAATACGACTTTGTGCCACCAAGACCGCCGAAATATCGACCGGCCAAGAATGGCGCTGAATTGGCTTTGAAGCACACGCGCAGCTTCTTGAAGGTGCTGAGTATCCAGGCTCTCGTTCGTCTAGCCGCTGTACCGCTGCATCGATGCGGCCTTCAAGCCGATAATCTGAGGCGGATTGGTCGCCAACTGACTGGGAAGTCTGCCCACAGTTCGACGGATAAGACCAATGACAAACAGCTACAGACGCCTGGCACAGATCAAAACGATCGTTCAACGGATACTGCAGACAGCTAGCAGTTACAGAGCTGTCTTGACGACATAGAGTCGAATTATTATTGTATTTGATGGATAAGTCTGTTGAATTCTAAAATCTGATATTCATGCGCCTTTGTTATAGCTTTGCTTGACTGCTTTCATTTTTTATTGCAATTTTTATCGAGCTTTAATGACGAAGTGTATAGCGTTAAGTTTTGCGTCCTGATTTGTTAATTTATTAATTGTATTTCAGTTACTTAATTTATTATGGTAGATCTTTAACTATTTGGAAATCTGCCGTTCCAAAGAAATAAAAGCAGACAGAAACTTTGCGTTCCATGGTGAATTTTGATGCTAATATCCAGAAGTTGCTTTCGATAAAAACATATCGCACTTTACGCAGACTTTTAGTGACTTCTAAATGTTGTCGGTTTTCATTAACTTCAGGCTTTATTTATTTCAATAAAATTATTCAATCTTTTGCTAATTAAATTTTAAGCAAATCAAATAAATTTTATGACTTAAAAACTCTAGGATTGAACCGATTAATTACACAGAGTTTAAAAAAAATTAATTAGCTAATGCGTTTTAAAATAAGTAGGTCATTATACTTTGAGTGTGAAAAAATGACTAATATGTATAAGCCACGCTTTTTCGTCAATATTAATTATATTAGTCATTTGTGTTGAAATTTTGTTATTTGCATTATTTTCGTTGTTTATTACTTGTTTCTCACCACTGCTAAACAAAAATTATAAACGTCAAACTCTAAATTCGTCTGCGGTGCATTTTATTAAATTCTATATTTAGATTCGGTACACTTACAAGAGAGGTATATTTTCTTGCCACATCGCTTTTTGGTCTGCTATTCGCGTCACAAAACAACAAATTTAGCATCAAGAGTAAGCTGAGTAATTTGTTTTAAAGCTTGGAAAGTGCTCATAACAGAAGCAACGCTGCAGGCTGAAAAAGACAACTTTTTCGAATGAAAAAGGTTTTTCGGCGCCCGTGTAGGATTACGCTCGTATTATTGGGTTTGTCGTAATAATTAAAAGTCCAAACCAGACGTACAATTGGCTGTTTAGCAGAAGAGTCACATCAGAGCCGTCTGCTCTTTCTTAATACTAACTTGATGATTTTAGGACGGGCTCAATACTAAAATAGATGATTTCATTACCGACTCTTACTTGTAGAAACTCGTTTTTATCGTTGATAGTAAGTATCGAAGAAATGGATTTGGCAAATGGCTCTACCTATGATTGCTATAGCCTATATGGCTTCACTTTACGTAAATCTACTTCGCAAGCAAGGGGTACCATCATATTATAATGGAAATTGTAATTCGGCGTTGTAAATTTGAGGTATTGTGATGGCCACCCTTTGCAAGTATCTATAAGTCTGTAGATCGAAAATTTGTGCAAAAAATAGCAAGAATTAATGCACAAAATACTGCCCAATAAAGATGCGCATAATAAACGTTTAGTCACAAATTTACAAAAATTTCACTTAGAAAATTATTTTCGAAGCTAGAAAAATCATCCCTTTTTATTGCCAATTATTAATTTACTTGGACGCTAAACAATACAAAGAATAAAAAATAAGTTGAAGGCAGATGGGATAATAATTGTATGGAGTTAGAATAAAAATTTAATTTTAGGTTTACTAATTAGATACGACGAATATGACAAGAAGTTAATAGACATTGCTTGACTGTTTTAAAATACAAAATAAAGCTTATAGCTTAACAATATTTGATTCACACACTAGTTTGCTTTCTTGCATTACTACTAGCAGTCGCTATATTATTGAGCTACCCAAATTGTTATTTTGAAGAAAAAAACTCGAGAAAACAAGCAACAAGGTAAACAGTTCGTACCAAATAATTAGAATTATTAATAAAAATTCATAGTACATTGATATAAATTATCAACTGCTTCATGATTGAATAATTAGATGAATTCAATGGAAGTACAGTTGTGCTTAAAATATGTAAATTTTTATTAGACGGTTATAGTAAAGTCAAAGCAATGCACTGCTTGCAAGAGTATCAAGTCAAATCATATTAACTCGTGCGCGTATAATTGCTTTTCGAAGTAGTAAAGCTCGAGAAGAATGCCATTCAGCGGTTTCTCTGGGCTGCTCAGCCTTAGTTAAGTCTCGCTTGCTCCTCAGCCCATGATACCGGCCTTTAAAACATAGGAGGCCAAAATAAAGATCGCTAAAGAATTCTAATGAACGATGCGGAATCTCAGGAGTTTGTAGATGAGATTTGTAGAGACGATTCAGTTTGGAAAATACATGGCTTGGCGCTAATTTCAAGCCTTCGCAAAGTATGGTGGCGCGCGCGTCAGGTGAGATTGAGTCGGCAGAAAAATTCGACTCTACAAAGCGATCAAACTCCGCTCTGGCCTGTAGCTGACAAATACGAAGGTTGAAATTGCAAGCTAAATTAGCAACAATTTTACGGGTTAGCCTGGTGACGCAGGACTCATTAGTGGACAAAGATCGAACACCAATCGACCGGTAAACTGTTTCGAGTAAGCATCTGCTGAAGGCGCTTTGAAGTTTGCGCTCATTTGAACTTTGAGGATTCCACAAGCCATTGTGTAAGAATTTACTAGCTTGTACCCACGGAGCAAAGTGCATTTCGTAGCGCAGGTACTCAACAAGTCGGATAAATACACCGTAGCTCAATTGCCCATTTCTAGTCAGATAAAAGCTGTCGGATAGTAGCTTGACTCTATCCTGTGGCGTAAAGACAGTGTGATCATCAACTAGCTGGTTGATTATGGCTTTCCAGTTCTCAAAATCGTAGTTAACTCGATAATAGCCACTGGATCGAATATTTATTAAATACCAAGTAGAAGTGTTGACAAAGAATACTTGGCTTTCAGCTCGCATCCACTGAACTAAATGGGACACGTCGGAGCCATTCAAGTTGCTTACGTTTTCCTTTGTTACCATAGTTACAGGAATAGACCAAGTAGACGGATTTAGCGTTGCTGATGAATGACTAGAATTTTCACTAGCATTTAATGACAGCGAGAAGGGTCGTTGAATCAACTGTAACCTTGTCTGGCTTCGCTTACAGGTTACGATTGGGTATGCAATATTATTAATCCAAGCATTCAAAATTTTTTCCACTTCTATATACTTGCCACTTCTGTTTGCCTGTCGTGAGAGACTATCGTACAGGTCTGAACTTTTAACATTCTTGTAACTATGCTTCTTCAGATAGTTACTAATTCCGATACGAAATACGTCATTTCCAAGGCAGCTATGAATCATGCGAACAATGGCCCCTCCTTTATTGTAAGTAATCTTATCAAACAAGCCAATTATTTGCGCGTTACTATAAACTTCATGACGAATAGGGCGTCCAATTATGAAAGAATCTTCATATTCGTAAGCTTCATTTTGCTTTTCAACCAGAAACATAGAATCTGCGTCACACGATGGGGCCAGAGCTTGGACACCCATTGTTCCGAAATAGGTCGCAAATCCTTCATTAAGCCATAGATCGTTCCACCAGGACATAGTGACTAGATTTCCAAACCACATATGGGCGAATTCATGACTCACTAACCGATCAAGGTAATATCTGTGATATGCACTGTCCAATGTCTCATTTATTAAGGTGCTAGTCTTGTCGTAAACAATAAGTCCCCAGTTTTCCATCCCACCAAACATATTTAGCATAATCTGATTGGTCTTGTTTAATGGATTTGAAACATTTAAATATGCCTCGAAAAATGTTGATACGCTCATTGCCGATTGCAGAGCTTGGTTAGACAAACTAAGCAAGTTCGATTCCGCCCAGTTACGAAACTCCCTGCCTTTGCTGTCATAAGCAGAAATAGATTCGAATTTCGATACAAAAATCGCCACTAGATAGGTTGACATTACTGGTGTTCTGTTGAAACTTTCTTTAACAAAATCACCCAGGTCGGTAAAGTTATTAAACCATTTACTCACTGAAGCAGTTTCCACAAATTTAGATGGTGCATTGCTGACAGAGTTAAAGTCGCGATGCCTTATAATACTAACATCGAAGGTTGCTTTGTAGGCCGGCTCATCAAAGCAAGGGAATACAAGCCGAGCATGCACAGCTTGCAGCTGCGATGCCACGTAAGGAACTTCCGTCCCATTAGTCAGAGAAAATCCGGCGTATAATCCACTTCTATCGCCCTCGCTACGAATTCGGCCTCGAAACTTTGGCACGCTGACCGTGTAGTTTCGGCCAACCTGCACCGGTTGACCTAGAGAAACATTAATCCACATAAACCTTGGCTCGAACCTGATCGATTTAACTGGAACTTTTTTTTCGCGTTGAGTATCAAAGATTCGAAGACCATTGGTTAGGTTGATTTCGTAGGCGTGTATACAAAACGTGTTGGCAGTCTTTAAGGCAGTTACTGAAATTACTACACTTCCAGAAAAGTAAAATTCGGACTGCGGCTTGTATATAAAAGGCGCTAGAACAAGCTGGTAATTGGTTGGGCTTAGTATTACCGGCAATCTAAATTGCTCACTATTGGACGCACCATCTGAATAAGCTGATCCAAAGTAGGAGCTCACAAAAATCGCCAGAACAGACGTGATAGCTAGAAGTATGTCCATTGCAACATAAGCAAAAATTTGCTGAATGTTATGCGCCAAGAATTTTATGCAAACACATTAGATGCGGTTTTAAGTCAATATATTGACACCAGCACAAACCCTATTGTAAACATTGTGGCCAACTGTAAAGAAACCTTCGCTAACTAATGATGAGGGCGATTTAAAACACTGAAAATTATATCAAAGCCAGAAAGACTTTAGCGTGCACATCTTACATTTCATTTAACTAAGACATAAACTTTAAACGCTTTATCGGTTAGACCATCTCTTGTTCAAGTTGACGAATGTTCCATTGGTCAGTTATTTAAGAACTTAGTGTCTTATTTGTGGGCTAGTTAGGTAAGGTATGAATGATTTTTAAGCAGTTTTTTAAAAAACAACTGGATTTTTCTGGAATGAAAAACTTCCTCAGTTAACTATGGCTGGGTTACATTAATCGACAAGTATAAACAGAATAAAATAGTTTAAATGGTCATTATGATTGCTAATACATAAAGTGGAGATAAAACCAGGCATTTTTTAATTATTTCTTTGAATCCCTCAATAAAAACCAGGACCAACCGTAATAACAATAAATAACAAACAAGCGTAGGTACTTGAAAATTCAGTAAAAAAACCTGCATCGATGCTCAGCAGTTGCAAATGCCACAAAAACCAAACCTAATTTAATAAATCAACATAAAATTCTCACCTTGTGCAAAAGCTTCCTTGTAGCACAGTCGCCATCGAGTTACAGAGATGACACTGGGCTTGTCATCAATGACTGCCACTCTTCCGCCAAGCACTCCAAGTAACAACAAAAGCAGCATTGCGCAATGTGACGTCGAGGTCAAGCTTAACGAAACAGAGACTCGCACAGCCTAGGCGCGGCTGGCGGCTATGCCAACTGTTTGGCTGAAGACTTGAGCGAACGAGAGGCAGACAAAGAGCGCGGACAATGACAATGATGCCAAAGCTGCAGCTTCGACAAACTAAAACCCTTTCCCTTGGCAGTCTATAGAGAGAGAGACAGACAGACAGAGACAGACAGACTAATAATAAATGCCGATTAAAAGACTGCCCGGGGAAAGCGGCCTCTAATGGCGCGGCAGAAAAAAAAGCTTAAGCACTCCATCTGACTTTGGAGTTTTGAGCACTGAAAACAAAACTCCAAGGACGCGTTGTTAATGACATCAGGTTGCACTATCATGGCTTGGTGTTGTTCACTGTGTGCGTCGGCATTGTGCGCACCAATCTAAAATTTTCAATTATGATTTCGAGCTTAGAATGCAATAAAAATATGATTGCTGGCATACATTATAAGAAGATGGGCACTTGCAACTGCAGCATCGATGCAACACAATAAAAAAACATTTAAAATTTAACCAACTTGATAGCACAAAAAAACAAAATGCATTTCAAAGAAAATGTATTTCATCAGCAGAAACAATAATCAACAACAAAGGTGCAACAAAACTGTGCCTTTATTGACTTTAAAACATAAGAGATTCCCAGCTAAAACAAATAAACAACATAATAAGTATGTTAAAGAATGCATTGAATTCAATTATTGCAAAAAATAGACAAAATTAAATTTATGATAGATGTATGGTTTAAAGAAGGCCCAATAAAATGTTATTTTTGCACCTGCACTTTTTATTTGTCGACAACTGTAGCTTTTGGATGATCAATACAATTATAAGGTTAGTTAAAAGTAATATTGGTTGAGAAAAATATTTGTATTTTGTACTTTGTTTCAATTTGCAATAATACTGTTTTATTTTACCAAACATAATAAGATCTAAAAATAGTGAAAGTACATTCTAAAATGCAAAGGAAAAACCCAAGCACTATATACCATTTGAGATCATGCAGAGGATGGGTTGGAACCAAGACCTAGATAAAAACATTTTTATATAAACATGTGATTTATAAGAGAATAACTTATAGAAAACACTTAAAAATCACCAAATTATGAACTATGATTTATCAAAAAAACTTTCACATAACAACTGAGCTGAGTCAGAGCAGAAAAATAGCATCATGACACATACCAAACAAGCAAGGTACAAGCATGCATTATTAGCTAAAAATAGAAATGTGACTCATAAGCAGGATGTTTACAAAAACAGTCACATGATAGGACACAATCATACAAGATAAATGGACAGGATAAAAATTGAAACATGACTCACGAGGGGATGAACAAAAGGGTCAGGCTGGACCACAAGTAAGTTGTAAAACTGACTCATGGGACAGACTAGGAGAAGGGCATCATACATGCGCAACCTCCTGAATCTTACCCGGCCAGTGCGACATTGTTTAGTGTAAGTGCGACATTGTTTCTGACCAAAAGTGCAACGTTGTTCAGTGTAAGTGCGACATAGGTCGTCAGTGGAAAAATTTGTGACTTAGTTGGCCAAAAATTTTGAAGGACAAAAAAAAGTCCTGCGAACCATTCTTGCCTGAATCTTCCCAATTCTTCTCCATTTTGCAACTTACCCCCTTGTTTTTCACCAATTTTGCGACTTACATTGGCAATTTTGCCACTTGCATCAGTGATTTTTCAACTTGCATTGGCGATTTTGCGATGTCCCTTGCTTGGCAGGCCTGTCACCCGGCCGATTCGGCCGGGTGTTGCGCATGTATGAAGGGCAAAATGGCATTAATATTGACAAAATTACTATATTCTAGGTTAGATCTAAACAATAAAATTTTACATCCTACAGTGACTCTATGCATCTATCTAGAAATAGAGATGATAGATACTTAGACCAAATACTCAGTTCAATACAAATGTACAACTAAGTAAATTATTGCTCTGGGGCTTTCTTTCTATTTCTATTCCTACTATAATCTATAATTTTACTGATGTTATCTCTATTATATTATGATTTTACTTAATACTATATACTGATTTACCATATTACTTTATACTTTTTATTCTATACTTTTTGAGTCAATTTAACTAGAATTCAATGAGCACTATTTGCTAGCATTGTAGTTTATCCTTGGCTATATACTCTGCAGACTTGCATATGTAGCTTAGATGAGTAAATTGAATTTTGGGTACATGTTTTATTAGTTAGGATAAGAATGTGATTATTGAATTTTTTCATAGAAATTCAATAAAAAATTCATCCATAAGATGCTTTTTTACTTAAAACACTTTTGCATTTAATTTTTAGAGGCTGGTAGTTAGATCTATATTTAACTTGAAGGGTGTAGCCTCTTGTCTTATCTTTTGACTATTGATTTCCCTGATCAAGGGACTATGTCTAAAGCTACTACATATTATAATATATAATATATATTATAAAGCCTAACTTATATATATATATATATCTATAAAGCCTAACTTATAGCTATTCATTAATTTTTAATTATATAAATAGCTAGTATATATCCTATTGGGTTACTAATAAATTTTTCAAGGTTCTTATTGCTATTTAGTAGTTGCAAAGCATTCCTAAATTGAAAAGTTTCTATTGCTATTATTGATCCAATAGACAAAACAATTACTGATAATTCTAGAATCCTAGTCAATAGATATGCTTAGTGAATATTTGCTACTTGAAGTTTTTATTTTCATATTCAAGATACAGGCACATAGCTAATAAAACAATTTATAATAACATTAAGAACTAGGCCCAATTAATGTTAATATAACAAAAAATAAATAATTATTATTATCATAACAAATGGCAAAGAAACTAGCCTAAGCCTATATAGATATAAGGAGTACCAATTGGTTTAGAGCTTAATACACTCTATACCAAAAAAATGGATATCCTCTTGCCTTGTCTCAAGTTATAAACTTTAATTCAAGTGCGCATTGGGTTTTGGTAGATGGGATAGGTGGCTGGTAGGGTAATTGGCCCTAATGATTTTCACTTCTCCTTTGTTCATCCCTCTCTCACTTTGCTATTTACTTTGTTAGTCATGAGACCATCTGGTTGAAATTTTTTTAGCAATGCTGCTTTTCAAAAGGGGTATCCATTTTTGGCACAGTGTATGTGTATGTATTACAAATAGCTAATTGACAATCAGCCAATAGCTTATCTATGTCATAGTTTAATACAAGTCTTAAAAATTTATTTTCTGATAATTGCTCATAATAAAAAAATTAAAAAAAATTAAGACATGGAAAGAAATTAACAGTAAGTAAAAAGTTAATATTACTCAAATGAAAAATCTGAGCACAGGAAGCAATAGGCCTACTATAGAAATTCCGACATTCTGGATATAATATGTTAGTTATGCCAGTTAGGCAAGCAGTCTGTTATGCCAATAATTAAATTCAGGATATATTTTCTGAGTATACGAGAGCAATGACATGCATGATTCATGTACGAAACAAAAGCAATGCAATCTTACGAAAATCAGACGTGATTCAGAAGCAAGACTTGATTTGAATTTGCGAGCAATAATTGGTTGACGAGCATACTTCGGGTGTGTCATAAGTAATGTCACTGCATGCCTCTGTCTAAATTATGTAGCTATATGCACATGTGGGTAGTGTAGCTTCAAAGTATACTTATTGAAGCAATACCAGCTCATTTGACTCGCGCATAGGATGTCTATGGCCCAATCTGCGGCAAGAATTCTTAAATCAGATTTAGCAGGTGCAACGCGATGAAAACTCTTCTATGCAGCGAGCAAAAATCAACATGAATCATGACAAGATGCACATCCAGTTCTACGCTTTCGTTTGCTTTAAGCTTGGAAAATCTGCAGTAGAAGTAGAAGAGGATCTCCGGACCGCACTGCCAGACAACTGCCCAACTTGCAGGACAATTTACAGATGGTTTCAGGACTTAAGGACTTCAGGACTTCAGGACTGATCCTGGGTTCAAATTGGGAGATGCTGCCAGATCTGGCTGACCATGTTCAACCAGGATGACGGAGAACATCGATGTCATCAGCAACCTGGTTAAGGAAGACCCTTCATTGAATTTGTCTGGCACACTGGAGACCTCTGGCGCACGCTCCAGTCAAACCCGATTCACCTGGATGAAGTGCTGTGGCAGATGGACAACGCACGGCCGCACACCTGTAAGGCTGTTTCAGATTTTCTGGCTGGACGGCGAGTGAATCTGCTCTGGCAGAGTCCCTACAGCCCAGACTTCAACCTGGGCGACAGGTTCCTCTTCAAGTGGCTGAAAGCTGACTTTTCCAGGAGAAGTTTCGCAAACCATGATGAGGTCAAACAAGCCGCGTTGCACTGGTTCCGGCAGCTGGAGGAAAAACACCTGCAGGCTTAGGTGGAGAGGCTGTACGAGCACTGTCAGAGGGTCATATATTGATATTAGGGGACATTATGTTTTTGATTGATAGAGTTTCATTCATCTGCGATTGCCAGTTGGTCTGTTTTCCCCTCAGTGCATTACTTATGACACACCCGAAGTATAACGAGTGATAAGCGAAATCATACAAATTTGAACGAGAAGGGAAAAGTTATATGAATAAAATAGAGCTATAGAAACTTTAATGTCAGACATGTACATGGAATATTGAAATAATATTACATTTATTGAAAACAAAATCAAACGGGAGAGGGCAAAAGCCGAAAATCTTTAGATAACGTCATAACTTACGGTCGTAAAATCATGCAGCATGATATTTAATTACAAATGCAGTTAAATATTACAAAAAAGTTATAACCTGAGAGAAAGAAGAGAGCGCGCATCGCTTGCAAAAAGCCGTCGCGGGAATTCCCATAGATATTTTTAGGAAAAAATCGATAAAAACCGGGCAGACCAACATCTAATTTCCCTTTTTATCAAGTGACAATATTAACGTGAAATATTGCATCAAATAGAATGCGCTTTATTTGAATAGCAAAACGTTTCAACATGAAGCAAACCTATGAAGCAAATAGAGAAAGGAACTCGAAGGCATTAATAAGGTGTCAAAGATTTTGAAAAATAATGCAACGAAGACGGTGATTTCTGCTTCCGTCAGAGTCCATTAGAGACTTTGCCACTTTTCGTAATCGCGTACGTAAAAAGCAGCCAATGACTGACCGAGTCAAGAGTAAAGTATGAGAGTCAATGCCTAGGCTGTCCGATGTAGAGTGACTGTGCAATGATGGAAACAGTTTCACAGTGTGCAGATCAGCCAGAACATCGCATTCTAGTCGAGTCCGGAGTCCCTTTATGCACGGGCCGTGCTTCAAGCGCCTCACCCGAACCTCTTTTGCTTGCAGAATTTTCACAACAGAGCTGCTAGGAACAGTGAGATTGCCGTAACGTCGAGCGGATATCAGAGAGCATTCTGCAGACTCATTCTCGGAAAATAATGCAGATCGACAGACATCACAGTGCACTGTCTTGCTGACCGCTCTGCTAACATAGCCTCCTATGTAGCATAAAATGCGAATGCAGATCCTGCAATCGGTCAGCATGAACTTCTCGTTGTCCAAATGTTCGACGTAGATGTCACAACTCTCCCGCTGTTCTTCGACGAAATTGGTAGGTCCGCGATTGGTAGGGTTGGAATTTGAACAACTTGCACGTTGGTTGAATCAGACAGAATGGTAGTGTCGCTGTTCACAATTAACTGCCTGTACGCTGCTGCGAATTGAGAAACAGTAGGATTGATATTCCAACCATTTTGTGATCGGACAGAATGAAAAAACAACTCGAGGAAGTCCTGACAGAACTTGAACGTCGACAGGCCGTTGATCGATGAATGACTGAGAACTTGCGTTTGGTACAAGTGTCGAATGGCTTCCATGTCACAAATAAAGCCGACAAATCCGGTCTTTCTCCTGCAGGTGACGGCATTCTGGTTGTTTAAACAGACAAGCGAACGAAAGACGGAGATACACCTGTCAAACTCTGAATTCCATAGTTGGAAATTATCCGACTGAATTGGAGATTTGAACGACAGTCTACTGCTGGCTCGCTTTGAGTTAAGGAGGTCATCGCACCCGGACTCGCTCACAGCCGACTCTTTGCCCGGCGGCAAGGAAAGCTTGGCTTCAGCATCAGCAGCGGCAGCGGACTTCACTTGGTCCACGAGCGAAAATCTGATGAAGGAGTTCTCGTAATCAATGCTAGCAGAGTTCAGTGATTTGCGCTTCTTTGTCGTAGCTCTCCAATTGCAGCCTTGTTTTTGAACCAGAGTCGGCACTGCGTTTCCATGGAGACGCTTGCGCTTAATTGTTCCGATCGATTCGTCCACTCCGATGAAGCTCTCCGCGGTGAAGTGCACGCTGCAGACGAATTTTGTATTGATTTCGCGACTGTCAATGCTGTGCAGCCCTGCCGCAGAAATCCATTTGCGTCGTCTGCATTCTGGCACGCAGCAGGTCGCTGGCATTAGCCAAGGAAAGTCAAATTTCTTGACGCTAACAAAGCAGACAATTTACGTACGAAGTGACTGAATTTGCTTATGTAATTGCAGCGTTTGAGTCCTTCTCCCTGGTCCGCCCGGTTTTTATTGATTTTTTCCTAAAAATATCTATGGGAATTCCCGCGACGGCTTTTTGCAAGCGATGCCCGCTCTCTTCTTTCTCTCTGGTTATAACCTAATAAATTCGACATTTTCAATTAAAAAACGTCTAAACACAAGAAAAATAAGCAACTGATATTGATAAACAAAGCAGCCGAACGAAAATGCTCTGATAAAATAATTAAATCAAGAAGCAAGCCGGTGAAGGCAGAAATTTAGCTTTCTATATAGCTTTTAAAACTGCGTTGAAACAGTGTACTGAACAAATTCACGCTAAATTACAAAATCATAAAACAAATAAATTAACTGCTCAGAAACATGTTCTCTGATTTTTTTAATTTTATAAACTACTTGACCTTGATAAATTAAAAACATATACATGCATCACTTTTTTGAAACATTTTGCTTGAAAAAAAAATTAAAAAATTATGTATCGATAGTTAAAAACAGTGATACAGAAATTAACAACCGTACAGCAGTGGCATCTATGTATGGCGGGTTGCGGGACCTAATAGCCCCCCCCCCACATTAAAAAATTTATTTCTTTCATGTCTACTGTCTTGCTATTTGTTTGTTATTTTTTGTTAGATCGATGAAAAATAACCTTTATCCTTAACTGACATCATGCCTAAATCCTAGATACGCCAATTGCTTAAGCTTAAGCTGCTGTACAGGCACAGTCTAGCCGAATGCTGGTGTGATGAATTCTCAGAAAAACGTTTGCACTACTATAAGCTATGATCCATGCAGCATAATTAGTTTTGTTCATTTTTCTTCAATTTAACAGCTGCTCCATGCGTAATTTGTCTTGTTTTCAACTTTCATCATTTTTTGGAGGACAAAGAATGCTGGCATAGTACACGGGTGGGGCTTAAATCTGCAGTATTTTAACTTTTATAATTATTGCCTACAATAATGGTAAGTTGTCTATATGGTTTTGGAGTTTGACAATGATTAAATTTGTCACGAGTGGCGAAGCCTATTCATTGCCACATATTTGACAATATTATTTATATTTTATCTTGCAATAAAACTTCGTAATAGCCTTATTATCAAGATTTGAGTATGGAAGTGCTTTATGCAAAGCATGACTACTCTTCATGTACATGCGAATCGGTTGAAATGGTAATGTTGTGGATAAAAGTGACAGCATTGCACTGGCTCTACTTTTTTATGCTAATGAATAGAAACTCTTTTTGCCACAGACATATCCGATTGTCCAGTTGAGCCAGAAGCGGAAACGTATATTTTTTCTTATTTAATACCTACAAAAATGCTTCTTGCCGGACAAATAGTCTGTCTTTTGGCTTTGATAAACCTTGCTATTGGCATTGGATGCTTTGTAGCCTATTTTGCAGATTTTGGCTCATGGACAGAAGTTGCTATGCACTTGCCAATTGTATTGGAAAATCCAAATTTGCCAACAGTGATGAAGGCAGCTGGTTGCATATTTTTAGCTACTGGATTGCTTCAGCTCGTGGCTAGTTGCAGCCACGATCGAATATTGTGGAGTTGCAGTTTGATTTGTCAATTAATACTGTTTGGCCTTTCGATTTACGTAACCATATTTGTTTTTGAAAACAATCTGCGTTCAAAGGACTTTTTGTCTGATCAGCTGGTGAGTTTCGAAATACTCGTGATTTTCCAGGGGATGGGTGTTACGCTTTAACTTAACGGTAACAATCAATTGATCTCAATCAGGAGTGTTGTAAGTCAGGAGTGAATTAAAAAAAGAATTAGAGACCCAAATCGACCTTTCAACCAGAGGTGCACAGTACACAGGGCATAGCTGCAGCTAGCTGCTCAGTATCCTGAGATACTGACGGGGTAAGAGGGGCTCAGCTGGATGGACTGAACAGATGCGGGATTAGGTGTACAGGACTCGAACCCACGACCTTCTGGTCATTTGCCAGATGCTCTAACAACTAGGCTCCTCTTTCGAAAGACTATTTACAGTGTTAAAACCTAATGAATTCCGATGCACTTGTGCATCTTACTAATCCAATTTTTACTACTTCTCAGATAGCCTTATACGGACACTACAACAAGTCACGCGAGGTCACAGAATTTCTCGACGGCCTACACCTTCGTCACCAATGCTGCGGCTATCGAAGCGATCACGCAGAGTGGCCGGGACTCATCGGACCTGGCCGTGTCCCGGATTCCTGCTGCCAGCTAGCTGGTGAGGTACAATCCCAAGATGATAGCGAAGAGACTACGAGCTATGTAGGCTGCGGTTTCAATAATCAAACGGCTTGGCTATCTCGACTGTACAACGCAGCTTGTCAATCGGTGATTTGGGGCGAATACGAGCCAAATGACCCGTTGGCCCAGTCGCTACTATTGCTGCTGGTTTACATCCTTTGGTTGGGCGTGCTATTCAATTTTTACAAAGTGTTTTTAGCATCCTATTTGGCTATGGAGGTGTCCAAATATTTGCGATCAATGGATGCACTTGCTCAATAGCTAGCTCAATCTATACCCCTATAAAGCTCTCAAGATTCTAATACATAGTGTATTCTGGCTCAATCCAACGTCACTTTAAGTTACTATTGGTATTCAATAGTCCATTGGGGATTCTTGCTATTGTTGTTTCCGAAATCCGAAAAGATTAACTATAATGCTATAATTAAAAAAATCAAATACTACATGACAGTACAATATGACGTAAAAGTACATTAAGGACAGTACGGGAACTAGTAAATAAATTAACGACGAAGAGTTTTAACTTCGCATCGCGTTTATTTGCTTAACAATGTACACCGAGGCCTTCAAAAGAAGCGTATTTCATGACGTGAATTAATTATTATTGTTCTGTACACCTGTAAACTGTACATCGCTAATATAACTTAACCTGCAAGGCCTCCCGTTGCAGTGCGCTTCGAAGTTATTCAACAAAATTTTTCTACACCCTCAAGCAGAGCAAAAACGGAAAGCCCAACAACATGAAGCTCAAAAGATGGTGAATGCAATTTTGCACGCTTCTTTATTTGCCAGCGGTTAGAGAGACAGAGAGATAGAGAGACAGAGAAGAGTCGAAACTGAAAAAGAGAAGGTGCAAACAATAGAATCTGCCGCTCTCTACAGAGCAAAGTCTGAGTCAGTGTTGTTGTCCATCTAACCACAGATAGAACACGATGGAAATGGTCAGCGTTGTACGTCACTGCAGTATACCGTGAAAACCAGGGAGAGATATCTAGAGACAAGTAAGATATTAAAGAGAGTCGCTTCCTGCGGCGTCTAACCGGAAAGATCTCTTCACCTAAAAAGAGCAATATATTAAGCAAGCCTTACTAACTGATCGATTATCAGAAAGCTATGGTGTTTGGTTCATCACAGCTGCTGCCGTTACTGGCTGTAGTTTTTCTATTCGAAGTTAGCAACTGCGCCAGAACCATTAACTTAGGTAAGATTTTGACAAAGCAACAAAGGTTTCGAATGACAATTGTTGCATCTCGATAAAGTAAATGTGTCTGACATACTGAACAAACCATTCAAGCCATACTATGGGACGAACCGAGCGTCGCGAGCACAACGGCAACAATGTTTAACAGATTGTTTCTGCCGACTCTGCTAAACGCTTGTCCATCAACGCCGGGGATCAATGATACGATTTTCAATTTCATTGACGCTCCTCAGGATGGCCTGTTCGACATTGCCAAGGCCAATCAACGTGAGAGCTTTGGCAGTTTAATTACAATTGTCTTTAACTTTGTTTGATAGGCTTTACTTCTTTCCTGCGGGGCTTATAACTCCTTTTTGTGAGGCTTCTAATTACTTCATTTGAGGCTTCTGACTCCCTTATGTGAGGCTTCTGACTCCCTCATGTGAGGCTTCTGACTCCTCCATGTGAGGCTTCTGACTCCTCCATGTGAGGCTTCTGACTCCTCCATGTGAGGCTTCTGACTCCTCCATGTGAGGCTTCTGACTCCTCCATGTGAGGCTTCTGACTCCTCCATGTGAGGCTTCTGACTCCTCCATGTGAGGCTTCTGACTCCTCCATGTGAGGCTTCTGACTCCTCCATGTGAGGCTTCTGACTCCTCCATGTGAGGCTTCTGACTCCTCCATGTGAGGCTTCTGACTCCTCCATGTGAGGCTTCTGACTCCTCCATGTGAGGCTTCTGACTCCTCCATGTGAGGCTTCTGACTCCTCCATGTGAGGCTTCTGACTCCATGTGAGGCTTCTGATTACTTCATTTGAGGCTTCTGACTCCTCCATGAGAGGCTTCTGATTACTTCATGTGAGGCTTCTGACTCCTCCATGTGAGGCTTCTGACTCCTCCATGTGAGGCTTCTGACTCCATGTGAGGCTTCGGATTACTTCATTTGAGGCTTCTGACTCCTCCATGAGAGGCTTCTGATTACTTCATGTGAGGCTTCTGACTCCATGTGAGGCTTCTGACTCCTCCATGAGAGGCTTCTGACTCCTTCATGAGAGGCTTCTGATTACTTCATGTGAGGCTTCTGATTACTTCATTTGAGGCTTCTGATTACTTCATGTGAGGCTTCTGACTCCATGTGAGGCTTCTGATTACTTCATGTGAGGCTTCTGACTCCTCCATGTGAGGCTTCTGATTACTTCATGTGAGGCTTCTGATTACTTCATTTGAGGCTTCTGATTACTTCATGTGAGGCTTCTGACTCCATGTGAGGCTTCTGATTACTTCATGTGAGGCTTCTGACTCCTCCATGTGAGGCTTCTGATTACTTCATGTGAGGCTTCTGATTACTTCATTTGAGGCTTCTGATTTCTTCATGTGAGGCTTCTGACTCCATGTGAGGCTTCGGATTACTTCATTTGAGGCTTCTGACTCCTCCATGTGAGGCTTCTGACTCCTCCATGTGAGGCTTCTGACTCCTTTATATCAGGCTTCTGACTCCTCCATGTGAGGCTTCTGACTCCTTTATATCAGGCTTCTGATATGTTCCTGATGTGTCATTGAGGATAAATTACTTTGAGGTGATTTCGGCCAAAGTTTTTCTACATTAATTATCAACTCGCCAACTATCGCAGAAATCGAACAGCTCACCAGATCAGGCTGCCTATTTGCGGGCGCCTACGATCAGACTGAGCTGGGAATGTTTGCCCAGGCGGGTATTGCGTCCGGTGTGGCCGGATTTCCTGGAATGCAAATTCACGTGATGGCACCCCTGACACTCGCTATGGCGGTGGATGGAGTTTACAAGGTCAGTAAACATTTTAGTAAACTTTTTAAGATAAAAAATAATCTTTGTTTGCCTAATGAATTTTATATATGTCGCTTCTCGATGTGCAATTCGTTAAAAAAATTCTAAGAAACGGAAACAAAGATCAGAGGAAATACGTGAAATTAATCAAACAAACTTCGTACAAATTTTTATTAATGCGTATGAAATGCCTTGCCTATTTTTTCAATGACAGTACCAGAAATAACTCCAAACCTGCGTTTCAAGACGAAATTTATTTCAATTTTTTTCTACAGGCCCTAGCAAAATCGCTGAACTTGCCAGCTAGCGGAACAGTCACAACAAAGTTAAGCGTCGTGCTTGGACCAGGATACACTTTAGACGAATTGCAAGTGGTTTTGGACCGTTATCCCGGCAGTGTGCACTTTTACCAGCTCCGGAAGGGAAACGAGAACGCCGTTGTCACCGAAATGAAAGCGTCAGGTTCAACTAACTTTCTACTGGCAGCATCAGCTGCTGAAGCTGACCTGTTCATTTCAGCCGCATTTAATAGTTTGCTGCTGTCTCCGCCGTATCGATGGTTCTTGTTCAATGTGGTAAGTTGATTTCTTATTTTATGGGGGGTAGTCTTTCGTGCCAAAGTACCCGGATTGAAACTGACGTTTCTTATGACTAAAGGACTTAAAATGAGGAAGCTAAAGGATATTTAAATCTAAGCGAGAGTTTGTGTTTGAAAACGACATCTGCATGCCTATCATGTGGTTGAGGAAAGTACCCTTACGAGTTCGTAATTGCCTCGTTTTTGCATAAGCTTAATGCGAAAAAACAGTACTGACAAAGTTTGTTTGATTTGGAGAAAATGATAGTTTTTTATCTGAACTCCGTATTCGTTTCACATTAACAGCGCCTGGTTGACAAGAACAACTTTGAAGGTTTCAAAGTAGTTTCTAAGAACATCACCTCCATGGAATTTGGTCCAATATCAACCGCTATTGCGAACAACTTAAACAGGGCTAGAGAAATATATATCTACGATATGCTGTCTATATGGAGCATATATTTCAAGAAGATTGTTTGTCTTGAGGTAGGGCAAGATAAGTAATTTATAATCTAGTTTTATTCAGTGGCGTACGCTGGAATTCGAGTTGGGAGGCCGTCGCCCAAAGGACGCCATATTGGGTTTCTTGAGGGGCGCCCCTGTCTATGAGGTTGACGCACCTGTCTATGAGGTTGACGCCCCTATCTATGAGGTTGACGCCCCTGTCTATGAGGTTGACGCCCCTGTATATGAGGTGGACGCCCCTGTCTATGAGGTTGACGCCCCTGTATATGAGGTGGACGCCCCTGTCTATGAGGTGGACGCCCCTGTCTATGAGGTTGACGCCCCTTTCTATGAGGTTGACGCCCCTGTATATTAGGTGGACGCCCCTGTCTATGAGGTTGACGCCCCTGTCTATGAGGTTGACGCCCCTGTATATGAGGTTGACGCCCCTGTCTATGAGGTTGACGCCCCTGTCTATGAGGTGGACGCCCCTGTATATGAGGTTGACGCCCCTATATATGAGGTTGACGCCCCTGTATATGAGGTGGACGCCCCTGTCTATGAGGTTGACGCCCCTGTATATGAGGTGGACGCTCCTGTCTATGAGGTTGACGCCCCTGTATATGAGGTTGACGCCCCTATCTATGAGGTTGACGCCCCTGTCTATGAGGTTGACGCCCCTGTATATGAGGTGGACGCCCCTGTCTATGAGGTGGACGCCCCTGTCTATGAGGTTGACGCCCCTGTCTATGAGGTTGACGCCCCTGTATATTAGGTGGACGCCCCTGTCTATGAGGTTGACGCCCCTGTATATGAGGTGGACACCCCTGTCTATGAGGTTGACGCCCCTGTATAGCGGTGGACGCCCCTATATATGAGGTTGACGCCCCTGTCTATGAGGTTGACGCCCCTGTATATGAGGCTCTCCAGGCGCCAATTTTTAGGCGCGCTGATTGGGGAGGCGCGGCCTGCCCGCTCCCTGCGTACGCCACTGATTTATGCTGACACATATTACTGAATGGATTGCTAATCTGGCTCTGCTGTTTATTATCGCTCAATGCAGACCACTGAGATAAACCAAAATTTTTCCGGCATGACTGGCGAATTTCGACTCTATCCTAACGGCAGCGTCGTTCGAACCGAATGGCGGATGAACTTTTACGGTGGTCTGGGATCAGAACGCCAAAGGGTAAGAACACAGAGGCCCCATTTTAGGTCTGTTATCCACAATTTCCACGCGAATTTGCTTGCCATTTCAGATTGGAAACTGGTCCGATTCCGGCTTATTTAATTTCCAAAGCCAACCGCTCCGAGTGCCAAACGAAGCCACGGTGATCAGCGAGTTAAACAGAAACACATTTCGAGTAGTTACAATTCTTGTAAGATACGGTTTTGCTACTATACTTCTCACGGATTAGAATACATGACCTCATTTTCAATCCATTTATTCTGTCTCCATATTTTAGAAGCCGCCGTTCGTCCGATTCAAGAAAGGCTTCGAGAATAGAACCGATGTTCCGATGTACGAAGCATTAGAAGGCTTTGCAGTCGATATCTGCAAGCAAATTCTGGCGAACATGTCTGTAAGTTGGTATTCTTAGGTGCTCTTGGGAGTTACTTTCTGAAAAATTGACATACCTGACCGTTCGACCTGATGTTCAGTCCCCGGCATAGTCGCAGCTGCTCACTGCTCAGTCCTGACGGGCTGGAGTAGCCGCAACACCCAAACTAAATTTACCCAGCTCACACTGGTAGTTAATCATGGCATTTTGTCTGAAGCAATGCGGCTTGCTCAAGGACACACAATGTCTCCTAGAGATAGGGCTCGAACCCACGACCTTCGGGTCATATGTCAGATGCTCTAGCCACTACGCTAAAACTCCTTGATATTTCATGTCTTTATAACTCAGTATTTCGTATCTAGATATTGAAGAGGATTCTTTACGAAAAACAAGCATCTGTCGCATTTCAGATCAATGACGTCACCTTCTTTATACAACCGGACAATCAGTACGGCACCCAGGACAGCCGGGGAAACTGGAATGGCATCGTGCAAACTCTGATGGAGGGCAGGGCCGACCTGGCCTGCGCCAGCCTCTCCGACACGGAGGCTCGACGTCAAGTCTTGAAATTCACCCAACCCTATTTGCAATTTCAATTGTCCATTCTGTACAAGAAACGGTTGGAGAATCCACTAGTATTTATGTTTCAATTTTTGCGGCCATTTCATTTGTACACGTGGTTAGCCGTGATCGGGTCCGTGGTTTGTCTGTCTCTTGTGCTAACTGTACTGCACCAGTTGAGTAGAAATGCTGCAAACTTTGGAATTTATGAGACAATATTTTTTAGCTTTGCATCTCTAATTCAGGTGAGTCGTCAACTTTTTCTGTCGAATTGAGCTATTATTAGGGATATTCTAAGTGTCGACTTAACACGGTTTCCTTTTGACCACTTAGGGCATTACTGGGACGCCTCCAGACAGGCCTTCCGGTCAAGTAGTAATCGCCATCTATTGGCTGTTCGCATTCGTCATACTGGTTGCTTACGTCACCAACTATGCCGCGTCAACGACGCTAAGCCGTTTGCAATCTGAAATCACGTCCCTAGAAAGTCTGTACTCGCAGACAACTTACGATTATGGAACAGTGACCGGAACATCGTATTTTACCATGTTCGCCAACTCTACAGACAATACTCAGCAACAGGTCTATCGTTACATGATCAACAATGCCGAGAACAGTTTGCTGCCAAATTTAACTGTAGCTTTTGATCGAGTTAGAAATGGATCTTATGCGCTCATCTACGATAGCGCTTGGATCAAGTACTTCGGTCAGTTCATTTGCAACTCCGTCAATACGGGACATTTTACTGTGCAGAGCGCGTCATTTGGTTTGCCAACCGTTGTGGAGTATGACACAATCATTGATAGTGCCATTGCCAATATTATTCGGAGCGGAGTAAGAGATCAGCTGTATGACAGGTAATGATCTACGAAGTTTGCGTCTCGCGATACTTAGTGACGTAATTAAACCTTAATTTATTTCCCTATTTCTCCCAATAATCGTTCATCGGTTGTTTTAAGCCCATACTCTGTCTAGTGTTTAACTACCATCCATCAATTCATCATGAGTTACCATCAACTGTCGGGGCGAGTGGCTCGGCGGTCTAGCGCGTCTGCCTTGTGTGCCACTGGTCCAGGTTCGACCCCGCATTGTAGGTTGGCTATTTTCCCTAGCGTGGTTTCGTGTGCAGAGTCACGTTTATTTGAAGCCTTGTGCATGAAATGGTTGGGCTATGGGCCAGTTGCGCAATTTACGCCCATGAGGGCAACCCCCCAAGGCAAAGAGAGTGTACATTCCGTGAACTACCGCTTGCACACCCTATGTGAGTGCGTGACTGGGTGCTATACTGGAATTCCGTTTTGCCTGCATACCGTATTTAATGTGACTGAACGCGCTCCAGGAGTCAGCGCAATGGACAGTCATGCCCAGTCGCTGGTTGTGGGACGATGTCGCTTCAAGCGTCAAGGTTCCTGCAGCCCTCCTGCATATTTAGCTTTATTTACCATCAACTGTCACTTCAACCATTTCCACAGATACTTCAACGTGGACCCAAGCGAATTGCCGAACTGTCGAAGCACCACATTTCCTGACTTGTTGCGTGACTACATACCCGATGATCCGCCGGTTTTCAACACAAAAAGCGGCGCGCTAACTCTTAACAACACACTCGGCATCGCCGTGATCAATGTGGTTGGCTGCGTGCTGACCCTGCTACTGGCAACTGTAGAATTTGCCTACGTGCGCTGCAAACTTTGGCTAAAAAAGCGAAAGCAGAGAGCCGTACTAAAAAGAGCGGAGATGAGTGCCGTGCCCAAGCTCACTACTGACTTGGATCACATGGAGTCTGTGGCCTGAGATTTTCTGAGTACATGTAGATGACGGTTTTTGGAAAGTTTTTTTTGAACAATAAATTCGTGAATTCGTTTTGAAACAGACAGCACATGTCCTTGTAATTTGTTATTTAATTTAATTAACAAAGTCTTTGGATTGAATTCAAGCTGCATATTCAATTTCAAAATTACTTTTCGATGCGTAAATGACGACAAAGGGACATTCGTAAATGTAACATTACATATATCTGTGTAAACCCCTATTTTTGTTTTTCATGCTTTCATCTTGTGGCTTTTAAACTTTTGATACCCACCATACTAACTTTCGTTGATGGAAACTTTGAAGTATTACTCGTAAATTCTGAAAATTTTGTTACGATTGTTGTATATGGACAAAGTACATGAATGTCCTGTTGCGTTGCTCGCTGAATAAGGCAAATATATTTAATAGATGTAATAAGAGGTAAATTTAGACTTGCATATGTTTCATTTTCAAACAATACGAGAAATCTCTAAAATCTCTGAATGATTATTCTCTAATTGTTCGGATTCTACAATACTGTAAGTGTGATCTATTGCAATGTCATACTGTAATTCTCGCGCGATTTTAAAGAGTCTTCTTTCCCCTATCATGCTCTAAACCCTACTCTACTCCCATCCACACAACTCTTCGTTCCCTCATTCCCTGACACCACCGTTTTTGGAGCCTTTCGTTCACCCGAGCAGTTAAAAAATCATCAAAGAAGATTAGCTAAATTTAATTTGGCCTTATGAATTACGAGTGTAGTATACAACTTCAAAGCCAAATAGTGGAGTTTAGCATGTTTCAAAGACCAAAAGTTGCCAGACATTTCCTTTGTAACTTATCAATTGATGCCGAATTTGACCCAGTCGCTGCTGTACTCAATGTCCTCCTCAACTTGAGCATCAGTGAACTGCAACAGACGGCACAGTCTCAGCTTGCCGTTGTACAGAACATGCCGGCTATTCCCATCTCGCATTGCCGCAGCCACGCATTGCAGCGCATTCTTTACGTTCGGCAAGTCAACATGACAGTATTCCATTTTTGCATTGTACTTAGTTCGTTTAAATAAAGTCCGTGTCCAGTGAGCGGTAGCCAGTTTTATATATGACGTGTACGAAGGCTCGCACGCAAATCCAGCTCGATTCGTGCAGAAAACATCAGCAATACGAAAATTGTCAATTATTGAGATGCAATTTTGAACTCTACCGTTCTCTAAATTGCCTGGCTCACCCGGGGGCCACAGCGAATCATCCACAGGCAGAAATCCGCGACTATTGACGAGCTGCCAGTGGCTTCTGCTGGCGCTTCTTTCTTCAGCTAAATCGGCGATTCCCAGCCACAGGCGGCAGGCGCAATTGAAACTGGGCATTGTTCCAATTGCCTTGATCAAGCTGTAATCATTCATTAGCTCGCCTCTGATTAATGCGCACTGGCGATTGGCGTCGCACCAGTTGACAGCTTGAGTTTTATTGACGAAGATGCACCGACCAGCTTCAACTTGAAACGGTGATGGACACGTGGTGGCTCTGACTGGCCATGTAAACTGGATTTTAATCAACAGAAGCACCAGCAGGATTGCTTTTAGCATCATGCTTATGTCCAATGCAATGCAATTGACTAAAAAAGTCTGGTAAGAACAAGCCTGCAGACCTTGATGCTTGAAATCAACTTAATAGCATTTCGTGAGCCAATGGACATATTTTGAAGAGGTTAAAATTTCGGAATTTATAGATATTCTCGCGGAAATAATTGCTTTAATTGAAGTTTTCATCAGAAAAATGAAGAAATAGTAAGTGCAAACTGACATATACACCTCGACAGGAACAAAAGCCTCATTATATTTTCGCAGAATTAAGAGCCTTCCTAATGTTTCCTCGGAAAATGACAAAATATATGTAGCCATATTGAAATTTCCTAGTCTTGAGATGAAATTTCTCTAAATAAGTGGCGCAATTAAATTGTCTTGCGTTGTCAATAATCCAGCAGGTGTCGATCCTGCATGCCTGTTAATGTTTTTGAAGGCGATTATCGCAGGGCATATCTTAAGGTTTTGGAGAGTTGCGTTAACCCGAAGTATGTCGACTGAATGATTTTGAAAGCGAAAAATCTGCGAGACTTAACGTTAGCCTTTTATTTCAGACTCAGTTTAAAATTCTTTAGCTACAATTTCGATTAAATACATTGCGTAATCTTATTTTGAGCAGCATAATTATTAAAGAAGTAACAATTTAAACATATTTACAGCAATCTAAAGATTGAAGGCATTTATGATGTAGTTGCGAAATTAATAGGATAAATTAAAAGGTAGGGTCAAAAAGAGATTAAAAATTGAAATAAAACTATTTACAGTCATTTTTTAACAGTGGCGATTATAACTTACAAAAGAAAAAGGTTTTAAGGGGTGTACTTTATATGTGCAAACAGGTTGTTTGACACGCATGGCGAATCCAAGGTTATTCCATTAGAGGTTACAAAAATGTAGAGATATCTACCGCTTCTAGTTTTAGAAAAAAACATTCATATTTACTTTAATGTAAGACTTGAATTGTAAAACCAATTTTAAAAAGTTACGAAAACTTGGTTTCTGCATTCGCCACTGCTAAAAGCCAAATCAAAACGGAGCCATTCTTTGCACTGATGTCACTTAAAGTCACTTTAATTTTGTTTAACAGCATTGATTCTTTAAAAATTCGCGGTAACGTTTCTTAGAATTGCAATAAAATCAAGCCGTTGACTCCTGCCCAAACAGTCCAGCAATTGTGCTTCGCCGTCTTTTCTGCGTTGACTCCTCGTTTTTGTCAGCCATCTTTCGAATAAACGTTTGAAAAGTGCGTTCTATAGTGGCGGCGATTAGGGTTAGACAGCAGCCAAACACGTTGATCACCAGCAGGCCCAGGGTATTGTTCAGGGTGAGCGCTCCCGACCTGGGCGCTAAACCGGCTGGCTCGCTAGGAATGACACCGATAAGCGGGTGAGTCTCGCACCTTGTCTTAGCCGACTCGGGTATGATGAAGTACCTAGATTTTTGTTTAATTTCAGTAAAACACGTGAAAATATTTGAAATATTTTGGCGAAAATCCGATCAAAAACGGGTGAACCGTTCGAGCTGTACACAAGGACAGCTTAAGTAGAAGGGACGGGACACTTCGTTTCTTAGAAAGTTTTTGGAGTCTGATCTTCGTGAAAAAATACACTACGGAGATGGGAAATTTGCTGTTTTCCGACATAAAATTAAAGATTTCGCGCGATTGGAATCAGATGCAAATCTCATCTTTTGTTATGTGGTTCCTGCCTTCTTACTCTCTCGAAGTATGCATGTCTTTATTTGTGAAATATGGATCTTTAAATTATTTCCCTTGAAAAACAACTGTCAAAAATTATGATTTCCATTAAATTGCATTTTACCAGCTGCGCAGGTTCTGATTCTCTTCTAATAATGTCTGTTTTATTCAAAAAACACTTTATCAATCAGCATTTTGGATAACTTTGCTGGTCCAGTCACATGTGAATGTCTGATTCTCTCTGGATTGGCGATTTGTCAATTATTAGTTTTTTTACGAAAGTGAACTAATATCAATAAAATAATAGGAAGATCAATTTTCACAAATTAAAACGTACATAGTTCAATAGAGTAAGAAGGCAGGAAACACATATCAAAAGATGAGATTTGCATCTGCTTCCAATTGAGCGCAATCTTTAAGTTTATGTTGAAACTCTGCAAATTTCCTATCTCCGTAGTGTATTTTTTCGCGAATATTAGACTTCAGAAAGTTTCCAAGAAACGAAGTGTCCCGTCCTTCTGCTTAAGGTGTCCTTGGCTCTTCATCGCTCCACAGCCACAGACAGAAGCACCAATACATCAGAAATTTACTATGCTGGATTTTTATCTGACCAGATGTACATAAAACCCACGGAACAGGCACAGCTAGCTGCACGGCGCATCTAAGGGTGTGTACAGCTGCTCAGTCCTGACGGGCTGGAGTGGCCGCAACACCCACCCAACGAGCGTAAATTTATCCAACTCACACTGGCGACCCGATCTCAGCTATGGACTAAAGCATTAATTGCCTTGCTAAAGGGCACATATTGTCTCCTAGAGCTCTTTTTCTCCAACTCCTTATCTACGAGGTGTCTTACAAACAGCAGTAAACAACTTGACCTACTTATCATAAAGTTGCTTAATTCGGCCTTTATTGGACAGTGCCAGCAACTCGGCATTAATCAATGTTCTCAGATCGGATCTTTTCGGCAGTCCGAACGCGAGATCGACGCTTTCAAAGTTTCCAGTGATGACTGTATCGCAAATCAATTGCTGCCAATAGAAGTTAGTCGGCGTAGTGAAAATCACCGCGTAGCTACCAGTTTTAACAGCTTCCTGGGCCACTCGCGTGTCCACAAACAGGCCGTTGCTGAACCGTCGCATTGACGCGTAAACTTGACGCATTTCATTAAACGTGGAATCTTTAAACGTTGACGACAAGGACGACTCGGCCAAAGTGCCGTAGGTATATGCTGTCTGGTCTAGCAAGCTGGCCACGGTGGTGATTTCAACCTCCAGCCGGGCGAGAGTCCTCATCGCGGCGTAATTGGCTACGTAGGCTACCAGAAGGATGAGGACGAATAGCCAATAGGCCGAAACCACTATTCGACCACCCGGACGGTCTGGCGGGTTACCGACTATGCCCTGGAGTAAAAAAAGCTAAGAATTAGTAAGACCGCAACACGCAAACTGCATTTTTTCAGCTAAAACTGGTTCCAGATCCAGAAGCAATGCGGAATTAAGTGGCTTGGCTCAAGGACCCAAATTTTCTGGGGTTCGAACCCACGACCTTCCGGTCATATGGCAGACGAACTAACCACTAGGCTACAAACAACTCCTGGTGCTGGTGCCAGAATTTGCCATCCAGTTTGGCCATTTAGCCTTAGACTTCAAGGATTAAATGTGGTACCACTGTAACCTAATAATAATAATAATAATAATAACTCACTTGCACCAAGGATGCAAACGAAAAGAACAAACTGTAGCGCAAGTCAAACAGCTGATGATTGGGGCTGATCCGGTGCAGAATAGCCAGCACCAGAGCTACAACCAGCATTGCACCAATTAGATAGAACCAGGTAGCGGTGCTCAACGGAAACATGAATTGAAACATCTCTTTCGTAGCGTCCGTACGATTTCTCTTGTACAAGATTGACATGTTAGTTGTCAAGTAGGGCACAGTGAAATCAATCACTTCACCTCTAGCCGAGGTTGGCGTCAGATCCACGCAAGCCAGATCGGCTCCTCCGTCGTTTAGCGTAGCAACGATGCCGTTCCAGTTTCCATCGGCGTCGGGAGCTCCGTAGAGCAAATCCTCTTGGACATAGATTGTAAAGTTGGTCAGCTGATGTTAGAGGTTGAGACGAATAAGGTACAGAACTAATTCAGTTATCGTAGAGCAAGGATATGAGGTACAAATGATTTAATTACAAAAGTCGCTTGCTCTTACCCCTAAATTAGCCAGAACTTCCATGCAGAGATCGAACGACATGCCTTCGAGTCTCTGCTTCAACGGTATATCGGTGCGATTTTCCATGCCGTCCTTGTATCGAACGTATTGACTGCCCTGTTTTTTGTTAAACAAAAAGCTTAAACGATTGTTTATGAGCAGTTACAAATCAAGCTTTACAGAAGTTTACTTAGGGTTTGCTTGGGTTGGGTTTTTTGCTTGCTTTGTTTTGTTTGGGACTTCAATCATTATTGATACATTGACGAGTTATCGCAGTTGCTGTTGTAGAGGCAAGACTCACCGGAACCACAAAAATCGATAAATTCAATTTCCGGTAGTCTTCCAATATGGCCTCACGTTCGGTAGACCTGGGCCTAGGCACGGTCATATTGAACTGTCCATTGGTAGAAAATTTTCCTACCTAAAAAAGTTTTAGTTTAAAATATTATAAATATTACTTCTACAAAAAGAAATATTGCGCAAAAACAGGATTCATTTCCCGACCAAACGGGAGTCCGTAAGCAGGTTTCTGTAGATTAACAATTGCCAGTCATGCCTGTCGTAATTGTAGTTCTCTGTCACGTTGAATTGTCCTGTTAGTCCGCGTATCTCCAATTGGCTAGTTGGCAACTGAGAAAAAAAGCAAAAATCCATCTCTTTTATTTTTGAATCAATAAAAAATCGTAAGTAAGTCGAATACTTACTCCGCAAGTCAGATTAGCCAAAAACACTGTCCATATATTCAACAGATCGTAAAGCATAACATCGTTAGTAGTTTCAAGATACTTTTCCTCGAAATCGTCGTAAGGTCCAAACTCCACGGAGGTGATGTTTCTCGAGTTGCGCGGGTTCAAGTTGGCTTTTACATGATTGATTAAGCCCTGATTGGTTTTTTGTATTGAAGGGTTGAATTTTTTTGCACTCATTGTACTCTTCTCGCGATTCTGCTTTATTTGTTTATCTCTAATGATTTGCTTATGTCTACCTAATGTGCTTGAATAATGCTTTGAATCTCACCGAGTCGTACAGAATCCAGCGATAGTCGGGACTCCAAAGACTGGTGTCGAGTCCCGTGTCAAGAAACGCTTTCGTAGTAGTCCTGTCAGCCAGCACCAATACGGTAGTGACCCTGGTGAGCAGTACATTAAACGACGTGATGAATATATTTCCCAGACTCACTACGAAGCACTGCACTCCATATTTGTAACGTCTGACTAGCCATTGAACGTCTGAGAGCTTGTATGGCGGGCCAACGACAATTACCAGCTGTTTAGTCTCTTTGATGTTGCCGTCGTCTTGTAAAAATTCAGGTCCTAAACGAACTAGCGCTAGATCTGGTCTTTGCATCGTTCTAATTATGTAAAACAAGTACTCAGCTAGATCGGTCAGTTTCGGAGGATCCACCCAGTGCAGCGGGCGAGGCGCAACCAACGACACCAATTGCAGTCGGGTTTCTGGGTCGACGGAAGTGGCGCCCGCAAATGTTAGATCGTTTCTGGAGCTGCGATTGAGTTGCTGGGCGTCTGAAAATTCAAGTTGATCGATTTTTAGACAGCTAATGAGACAGATGATTTACAATTCGATAGTTTGAGATCTGATTGATGCAACTTGGGATCTGATTGATGCAGTTTGGGATCCGATCGATGCAAATTGAGATCTGGTCGATGTAGTTTGAGATCTGATTGATGCAGTTTCAGATCTGATTGATGCATTTTGGGAGCCTTGAGAACGCGAGACCTTTCTTCAGAGTCTGACTTGAACATTTTTTGAAAATTATCATGAAATATTGATGATAAAAAGATCATTTTATTAAATCTAAAGTGTCCACTAAAACCTACACGACCGAAGCTGACTGTACGAAGGCTTTGGTGGCACCAGAAGCTCCTCAAATTCGACACTTAAGTTGGTTGGCGGCGCAGCGCCTCGACTGCGACAAATTTCGTGAAGTCTGTCGCGGAAAATGCCTTGAAATTGTGCTTGAGCTCTGGCTGCGATGCCCGAATGTGGCCAGAATAGCGCTGAAAATTTGCGTTTCTAAGAAATTTATGGCTTTGTAAAAATGCAATAAGCAAACAATTTTTTGTACTTCCAACGACATTGAGTCACCTACAGCCTCTCCTCTTCCTCTCTCTCATGAGAATCAGCCTCTTCGATCCCTCTCTCTCCTGAGAATCAGCCTCTCTGCTCCCTCTCTCTCCTGAGAATCAGCCTCTCCGCTCCCTCTCTATCCTGAGAATCAGCCTCTCTGCTCCCTTTTTCTCCTGAGAATCAGCCTCTCTGCTCCCTTTTTCTCCTGAGAATCAGCCTCTCTGCTCCCTTTTTCTCCTGAGAATCAGCCTCTCTTCTCCCTCTCTCTCCTGAGAATCAGCCTCTCCGCTCCCTCTCTATCCTGAGAATCAGTCTCTCCTCTTCCTCTCTATCCTGAGAATCAGCCTCTCCGCTTCCTCTCTCTCCTGAGAATCAGCCTCTCTGCTCCCTTTTTCTCCTGAGAATCAGCCTCTCCGCTCCCTCTCTCTCCTGAGAATCAGCATCTCTGCTCCCTTTTTCTCCTGAGAATCAGCCTCTCCGCTCCCTCTCTCTCCTGAGAATCAGCATCTCTGCTCCCTTTTTCTCCTGAGAATCAGCCTCTCCGCTCCCTCTCTCTCCTGAGAATCAGCATCTCTGCTCCCTTTTTCTCCTGAGAATCAGCCTCTCCGCTCCCTCTTTCTCCTGATAATCAGCCTCTCCGATCCCTCTCTCTCCTGAGAATCAGCATCTCTGCTCCCTTTTTCTCCTGAGAATCAGCCTCTCCGCTCCCTCTCTCTCCTGAGAATCAGCATCTCTGCTCCCTTTTTCTCCTGAGAATCAGCCTCTCCGCTCCCTCTCTATCCTGAGAATCAGTCTCTCCTCTTCCTCTCTATCCTGAGAATCAGCCTCTCCGCTTCCTCTCTCTCCTGAGAATCAGCCTCTCCGCTCCCTCTTTCTCCTGATAATCAGCCTCTCCGATCCCTCTTTCTCCTTAAAATCTCTTTGAATCAACTTCTCTCCTACGCATCTCTTGCTGAATCAGCCTCTTGCCCCCATCTTTTCACTCTTCCTATCTACATGTACAGACTCACCAAATCTATAAGTGTTACCGCCAACACAGCAGCAGAAAGTGCAGATCAACGTCAAACAGATTAGTAGGAGACACAATCGATCCATCAGAATTGAAGCAGACAACAGTTGTTGTTTGTTAAAAAAGTTTCAATTAGAATTCAGATTTAAATTTCTGCTCCAAAAGCACAGAAATGCACTAAGTTTCATCTTTTGTAGCCAACTATGAAATGGCGGTCTTGAGGCTACCTTTCGGTTTTTTCGTTCATTGTTGTCTTTTCGTGCACGCTAGGTTATTTCTTCGGCATGGACGTACGTCGAATTATTGCACTATACAGCCTTTTTTCGCTCGCTGTAAAACTAATTTTGCTTTGCCTACTCTGCAGCATGAGTTCGTCCACTTGGTCTATTGTTCTTTCATTTTTTTAGGAGAGAGATGGAACGTGACGTAGAAATAGTGGCTAGTTAAAGCTGCCTCGGTGAAATGCAATACGTCAGAGTATTAGGAATGCTAAGTAAATTACTATAGATACAGTTCCTGCTCCACCCAGTTGCATGGATGAAAAGTAGCTTTCACAAGTTTTAATCTTCACAAGCTCGAATCTTCCCCAGGTGATTATCTTCCTACGATTTAATCTTCCCCAGGTGACTATCTTCCTACGATTTAATCTTCCCCAGGTTATTATCTTCCTACGATTTAATCTTCCCTAGGTTATTATCTTTCTACGATTGAATCTTCCCCAGGTGATTATCGTCCTACGATTTAATCTTCCCCAGTTAATTATCTTCCTACGATTTAATCTTCCCCAGTTAATTATCTTCCTACGATTTAATCTTCCCCAGGTGATTATCTTCATACGATTTAATCTCCCCCAGGTGATTATCTTCCTACGATTTAATCTCCCCCAGGTGATTATCTTCCTACGATTTAATCTCCCCCAGGTGATTATCTTCCTACGATTTAATCTTCCCCAGGTGATTATCTTCCAACGATTGAAATTTCCCCAGGTGATTATCTTCCTACGATTTAATCTTCCTTAGGTGATTATCTTCATACGATTTAATCTTCCCCAGGTGACTATCTTCCTACGATTTAATCTTCCCTAGGTGATTATCTTCCTACGATTTAATCTTCCCTAGGTGATTATCTTCCAACGATTTAATCTGCCCCAGGTGATTATCTTCACAAGCTTGGATCTTCTCCAGGTAATTATCTTCACAAGCTTGGATCTTCCCTAGGTGGTTATTTTCGCATGTTTATAATCTCAAGGTGGAAAACTTAAAAATGATAGTTTAAAATTCCTATATCGAAATACAAAACGTAATTGCTGCATGTTAATTTCGCATTTGATAATTTACAGAAATAAAAATGAATCCAAGGGTAGAATCAACTCAAACATTTTATTTCAATTTTTACGGGTAGACAACGGCTTATTTTATCCATGTGTTTTATTGTCAATATTTATAATCGTAATGATAAAAATGCTAAGAAAAATTAGTAATTCTGTGCTACTTAAAGCTACTTACAGTATAGTACGAAGCATAAAGCAAGTATTTTATAGGATAATAATAATTAGGCCGAAGTGACGCACAAATAAATGCCGACAGACATCAGCGCCATCGCTGTCAGGGCTGGAATAAACAAAAACAAGGCTAGTCAAACAATAATTTTTGCACCAAAGACTCGCTATTCGAATAACGTATATCTCCAACCCTATATAATATTTCTTGCAAGTAAAAAATTATTTACTTACTTTTCGCGCTGATTTTCTCCCCTAGAACTAGCCAACCAGTTACTGAGGTGGCCAGAAATGTCACTGTATTTGTTAGCGGCACGGCTACAGACAGACTGGCATCGGTTAGACTCCACAGGAACAGTAGCGAAGCTGACTGATTGGTTGTCAATGCAGTTAGATACTGCAAGTAAAAAAGAATTATTGTCACTGGGTGTGTCTGTATTCTAGGAGGTAGGAAGACGTGTTAGCATTTTTTATTGGTGTAAGTACAATATTGGGCCGTTCTTGCTGACGTTGAGTACTTACTCACTCGAAGAGGATTTGCTCAAGATGCTTCAGACACTTATGTCGAGCATTTGCTGAGGAGCATGCAGGCACTTTATTCTTGCTGAATTGAGAATTTCGTTGTGTTTGAGAAATTACTCAGTTTATTCATACGGCCGAGTCATTACACATGAGGATTCTAACTAGCTCTGGTCATTACACATGAGTACTCCAACTCTCTCTGGTCATTGCACATGAGGATTCTAACTGGCTCTGGTCATTACACATGAGGACTCCAACTCACTCTGGTCATTGCACATGAGGATTCTAACTGGCTCTGGTCATTACACATGAGGACTCCAACTCTCTCTGGTCATTGCACATGAGGATTCTAACTGGCTCTGGTCATTACACATGAGGACTCCAACTCTCTCTGGTCATTGCACATGAGGATTCTAACTGGCTCTGGTCATTACACATGAGGACTCCAACTCTCTCTGGTCATTGCACATGAGGATTCTAACTGGCTCTGGTCATTACACATGAGGACTCCAACTCACTCTGGTCATTGCACATGAGGATTCTAACTGGCTCTGGTCATTACACATGAGGACTCCAACTCTCTCTGGTCATTGCACATGAGGATTCTAACTCGCTCTGGTCATTACACATGAGGACTCCAACTCTCTCTGGTCATTGCACATGAGGATTCTAACTCGCTCTGGTCATTACACATGAGGACTCCAACTCACTCTGGTCATTGCACATGAGGATTCTAACTCGCTCTGGTCATTGCACATGAGGACTCCAACTCACTCTGGTCATTACACATGAGGACTCCAACTCACTCTGGTCGTTACACACGAGGACTCCAAATCGCTCTGGTCATAACACAACTCCAACTCGCTCTGGTCATTACACATGAGGACTCCAACTCGCTCTGGTCATTATGCATGAGAACTCTTACTCAGTCTGGTCTTACACAACTCCAACTAACTCTGGTCATTACATTGAAGCTTATATTAGACCGTGGGACGTAAATACTGGATCTGCAGACATAATTAGAGACACAGTCTTTGTGAGACTGCTATATCTATCAATACCTTACTTAAAGTTAACACTGCGTAAATAAATATAGAAGGAAAGATGTTGAAGGCGATTGTCTACAGACAGTCTTTGAAAGTCAGATTTTCTTGGCAATCAAATCAGGATTTATGAGGGATATCTAGACTTTTTGCATGTAATTTTTTTCTACGGAAAGTAATTTTGTAATCTTACAACGGTTAAAAAAAAAAGCTAAATCTGCAGGAGGGCTGTAGGCACCTTGACGCTTGAAGCGACATCGTCCCACAACCAGCGACTGGGCATGACTGTCCATTGCGCTGACTCCTGAAGCGCGTTCAGTCACACTTAATACGGTATGCAGGCATAGACACAAACACACGGTGCGCAACGGAATTCCAGTATAGCACCCAGGCACGCACTCACATAGGGCGTACAAGCGGTGGTTCCAGGAATGTACACTCTCTATGCCTTGGGGGGTTGCCCTCATGGGCGTAAATTGCACAACTGGCCCATAGCCCAACCAATTCGTGCACAAGGCCCCAAATTAATGTGACCCTGCACGCGAAACCGCGCTAGGGAAAATAAACGACCTACAACGCGGGGTCGAGCCTGGACCAGTGGCACGCAAGGCAGACGCGCTAGACCGCCGAGCCACGCGCCCCCCATCTTACAACGGTTTATTACCGTGTTAAAAAAAATTAATAATGCATGAGTTTTTCATTAATTTATGACATTAAAAGGTGGCAGGCTCATAAAATCATGCACTGTTCTCTTCTTTTTATTAAGCCATCGACCAATTCGAAATGAATCCCAACACCACTATGCACTGGCCTGGTGCCAAATGTCTGTTTTCTTCCAAATGGAATCATACCTTAATGTCAATATTAAATTATATACTTCACATACCAGTCACCAGTGTGCTTACAAATGATAAGTACCTAGGACTGAATGACACTTTGAAATGAGGGATTCACTCCAGCATTAAGATGAATAGCCTTGCGTTATATTTTCTCAAATTAAAATTTCCAACTATTAAAAAACCCAATGCTTTCTAATTTCAAAACACCAGCCAATAGCATGGAAAGCAGAAGTGTGGAAAGAAATCGTTGCGAGTACACTGGGGGTAACGAAAATTTTAGTAAGAGTATAATTGCGTCCTATATGGTTAGGTCCATCAATAGACCTTATATACCCTAGCGTCAAAAAATTTATATAGATTTCCTATACCTATGTGACAAGTGCAGAATAAGCCAATTGGGAAATGTCTGAGTCAACATTCAAATATTTGTTTTTTTTAACAGCTGAATCGATTAGACTTGCATACTGCAGTTTCAGCGACAAACACAGCACGGCTCCTGATAAAAAGGAGAAGACTTAAAAATAAGTGTCGCTAGCTTATAATTTGCCTCTGACTAGTAAAGTGGTGTCTCTGCAATTTGCAGACGAGAAATGCAGCTGGTGAAAGTTCGCACTGACCGAAACCACGTCACACGGACTGGCCAGAGTGGTATCCAACAAGCCAATCTACATCCGGGTAGTCTGGCTACTTCTGTTCCTGCTGCTGTTCGGTCTGTTTCTCAAATACTTTTTCGAATTAGTGGAAAAACTTCGATCACCCAAAGTGACCACTTCAATTGATTTTCGCAGCGAGAAATTCCAGTTCCCGGATCTGTACGTGTGCTTTGAAAATCCCGTTTCCGGTAGCTACTCAAGTAATGTTGGTGATGGCACAGCACAGGCTATCAATGCCAGTTTTAGAAATTTTGCAACCAAACTGCACGAATATGCAAATAGATACAATGCAAGTGCCGAACAGGTAATATTGCTTTACAGCCAAGCTTACCCCCATGGACTACCTTACAAACTACTCTTTGACGCACTGGCTCACCGACTGGAGCAAAGTGTTATATCGAGCGGAATTTCCTACATTGGCGATTTTGGGTCACCCGAGTTCGCTGAGATTCCGGCCAAAGCATTCAACCACCCGATGTACCTTCGCTGCCTACAGTGGTCCATCAACAGCACGTGGCAGGACAGGATCACTAGCGGAGAGTCGTGGTCCGAGTTTTCCGCCACGCTGCTTCTTGACACCAACTCTTCGATTTTCAGGTCCAAGGGAATTCCACTGTCTCATAAAATTGTCCTTCCTGACGGCACTGAGATCCCCCCATCGGACTGGACTCTGTCGCTTCAAAGTCTCAACCAGCCGGACCGACTTGCGGGACTGAGGATGTTCCTGAGTCCGCCCGGCGAATATCCGTCGGCTTTTGTGCGCTCGTTTTTGCTGGGTCCAGGAAAATTTCACTCACTGGAGATCGAAATGACGCGGAATGTCTTGACCGAAGGTCATTTCAACTGCCTGGGGAAACACCCGGAAGTCAAGTTCACCAATCCATACGATCTGTCTGCCTACAGCCATGCATACAGCTACTCGTACTGCTACTACCTTGAGTACCATAGACAGGCTTACAAAATGTTTAACACGACTGGCCTAATTTCTCCGCTACCATGGCCTCTAAGGAATAACAACTTCGTGTTGAATCTTTCCGCTGAGACGAATTTGTTCACTCTCAATATTGACAGCAAGCTTCTTGCAGCCTTAAAAGAACTTGCGCAGAATATCCGCATGGGATGCGAAGGGCAGCGGCTCTGCAGCACTCTGGAGTACAGCACCAGCATCTCGAGTGCGGACTGGCCAACAGACAGCTCCCTTCAGTCATTTGTCAACTTCTCTGTGCGACGTGCTTGGATGAGTGCCGTGGCCAGCAATCTTAGCGTCCCAGCGCTGGACTTTTTGATGGCTGGAAATGCGTCCGATGTGGCCTCGTACGCTCGCAAAAATCTTCTTAAAGTCGTCATCAAGCCTAAGTGTCTTATGTGCCAGAGGATTACTTTCTCTAACGACTACAATTTTTCAACTTTCATCTCAGAGGTTGGCGGCATAATGGGCATCTACTTGGGCATGTCGCTGCTGACCCTGTGCGAGCTGCTCGAGCTGGTGCACAACATTTTTGTCTGGTATTTCGGAAAACGACACCAGAAGGAACGCGATAAAAATCGTGCAGATTCCGTGTGTTCGAGTACTAATAAAACTTCCGGTATTGAATTAGTAGATGTTGAATGAATGTGGATCGTTGTGTTATTTTAGACTTTTGAAAAGTTTTTGTTTTCTTGCAGCGTTAAGAATGAGATTAATGTGTTGTTCCATTTCAATCTCTCCTAAAAAGTCGCCCATTATTTATTGCTTATTCATATATTAATTGTATGTGTTCAACTGTTTGTTTATTCACGATTAACTACTCTGGCATATGGAAATATTTGCGTGAATTTTTTATTTAAAATTTTTTGGTTTACTGTACCACTGATTTTTCTAGAATAAGTGTTTCAATGGCTAAATGATTACTTTTTTACCGTTCCTTCTAGGCCAACCTATCTGTAAGCAAACACATTATAATTTATATTAATGTTATCGCTAAACTTTCGAAGGTAGAATATTCTTTCATCCATGTTTCTATATAACCCAAATATCTAAGGCATCTGGGTATTATCAGTGACGTTGAAGCTATTCGCCAAATTTATTTTAGGGGGGGGGGCCCATCACAAGCACGAAAGTCATATCGTCGAAAGATCTAGAATTTAACCTCACAACCACGAAAAAAATCAAAAGCACGAAATATCATAACGTCGAAAACAGATATTGCGACCACCATCACAAGCACGAAAAGTCAGATCGTCGAAAAGTTTCGAAATGGTGATCATTCGGTCAAAAATGTACTAAGCATCACCACTGAAGACATGTTTTCGACGTTGTGATATTTTGTGCTAATGAGGGTGAATGCTAAACTTTTCGTGCGTTTGATGGCACCCTAGCTGGTTCTAAAAACGTTCAGGCTGCTGAGATGCCAGTACTAAAAAAGCCGGGGACCAGGAGGACAAATGCATGCTGCATGACTGCAGGATTTGCAAAATCATACGCTCGTATTGGGTTACATTAGAGGCTACAGTCAGTAAGTCATTGCGTTGCGAGATCTGCAAAGAGGCACTGATTGCACAAGTTTCAATCGCAGTGCAATGCCGACTGATTGCAGCGAGAAACTCTGGCAGTCTCATCGTCCCCAGCGTTTACATCATGTACATTTGACATACTTGCATAACTTGCCCTTAAGAATGCACTTTTTATACTGCCTGCTATTAAACTGTAATCTATGTGCAAGCAAATAGGACTCGTAAATGCTAATCGATATCAATGCAGGCCTGATTTTTGCACACGCAGATTCTGTGTAAAAATACGAGCAAAATTGGTGGATTGGTCAGGGATGATGTACATTGTGGGGTAGAAAGAATTCTGATTTTTTCATTAGTGTACGTAAGTTAATGAAGGGAGTGGGGGTTCGATGAAACTTTTTGCAATTTTCATTAATCTAAAAAGATACTTAATTAGGGTAAGAGGATTGTTGATCTTACGCGTACGGTGTCCGCATATGTACAATTGTACATTCTGGGTCAGAATGTGAGTACATAATAGAATAAAATATTTTCGCTTTCGATTTAGCCTATGTAAAGCACTTACCTTCCAGTTCTTCAACAAAGCCCTAACGCTCCAGGCGCCAGAGTTATTGGAACTGCGCGGTTGACTTGAGCTAGAGTTGTCTCCACTTGATGAGGCTGTGCTGGACTTCATCAAGGCATTGGTCACGCCCCAAACGATTCCAACAGTAGCGCATATAACCAGCATGGACAAATTCTGTTGCTTATTGGAGACAGAAGAAACGACCTAAAAGGATGCAGTAATTAAACAAAAATGTTCAAGTTTTTTTTGAACATACGAGAGTAGATAATATTTTAAAATTTGCTCTGCTTTAACATGCCTACTGTTTAAAGTAATGTAGATAAAATAATATTCAATAAGAATTTTTTAAGGAAAAAAAGTTTTTGATTAATATTAATATGCAAATTTATCGAAAAATGGCAAAAACAACCAAAGTTACGTAGTTCTTATACTTTACTCTACTTTTATACATATCCTAATGTATAATGGGCGAGTGGCTCGGCGGTCTAGCGTGTCTGCCTTGTGCGCCACTAGTCCAGGTTCGACCCCGCGTTGTAGGTCGGCTATTTTCCCTAGCGCGGTTTCGTGTGCAGGGTCACATTAATTTGGGGCCTTGTGCACGAATTGGTTGGGCTATGGGCCAGTTGCGCAACCCCTCAAAGCATACAGTGTGTGCGAGAGAGTGTACATTCCTGGAACTACCGCTTGTACACCTTGTGTGTGCGTGACTGGGTGCCGGCGTGTGTGTCTATGCCTGCATAGACGGTACTTTAGTTTAACTGAACGCGCTTCAGGAGTCAGGGCAATGGACAGTCATGCCCCATCGCTGGTTGTGGGACGTTGTCACTTCAAGCGTCAAGCCTATAGCTCTCCAGCAAATTTAGGCTTTTTTGCTTAGAACTGCCAATGTAACCTTATTATGACGTAGATTTCACTATTAAGTATTGAAAAAGGAGGGATTATTACTAGAAGCTAGACAGCAGCAGAAACAATTGCAGTCATATTTTTTTCAAAGCAGATGATCAAAACGTCACAATACAATCGACAGATGATAAAGAAAAATCTTTTTTTGCAAGCAGATCACATTTCTTAGAAACTACAAACGCACAAAACAATTGCCGCTTGCTTATCCGTAATCCTTAATTTATCATTTCTTTTTTTAACACAAATATTTTGAAGAAAAAAAAGCTATATCATCTTAAGCAATGCTTAAAAAACGCTGACAACAAAAGAAAAGACTCTGGAAAGGAGGGGGAATATTTTGTCACAAAGGTGCCAATTAGCTATGCGCAGTGGGATGGACAGGTAAATTTTGTTTAAACCTATCAATTACCCGGCTTCATATGAGAAGATGGCCTGAAGCTGCTTAAAAATACGCTTGCACGGCGCAATTGTTCAACGATTGTTGAATCGAATTACAAATTACAGAGAAGCATTCTTTTTGTGTCCTCGAAATTGCATCGTGCGTAATCACAACCGCTATACGAGCTTATTAGCAGGGCCTGTAATAATTTTGCCTTCAACACGGCAACTATCTATATATGTATTGATGAGTCGGCCTTGCAAACACCTCGATTAACAATTGCTAATGTTAATGTTAACGCAAAAGTGGATTCCGTTCCCCTGGCACCAATTCCAGATTGATACAGTCAAACATTTAATACGGAAAGCTCTGGTACAAGCTGCGCCATGCGGGCATCTGCAAGTAAAGCTGGGTAAGGCTTGCCCTCATGTCATCAATCTGTCCGTCAGTCTGTCTTACTATACTATCTGTACATGTAAATCCCATTTTATTATTGAATATGATGGGAGGGGGGCTTTTAACGATTCGGCACCTTTCAAGCAATGGTGTATTTTTTATATATATCGACTCTACAGATGACGGCAACGTGTGGGAATCAATCCAGATGCAGGAGGAGACGTAGATAGATATTGTGTAATTATCTTACAGAAATTTTCACATTTTTTGATACTTGGATAATTGAAACTTCTAAGTAATTTCGCAAGAATTGGACAATGGTTTTATGCGGCTTTTCAACGAGAGTCGGAGTTTTCTAATGGGGCATTTTGATTAGTTGAGGGAAATTTGCTTTTTGGTGGTATATTGATTTTGTTTCCCTACATAATTTACCTAATTTATTTAAAGAGTTTATTTGATTACTCGTAGATTGAAGCTGCTTATTGGGGCATATACGGGCTGTTTATTGGGGTAGATTGGGGCTGTTTATTGGGGTAGATTGAGGATGTTTATTGGGGTAGATTGGGGCTGTTTATTGGGGTAGATTGGGGCTTTTTTTGGGTAGATTGATGCTGTTTATTGGGGTAGATTGGGGCTGTTTATTAGGGTATTTAGGGGGTTTTATTAGGGCCGATTGAGACTGTTTATGGGGGTAGATTGGGGTAGATTCGGGCTGTTTATTGGGGTAGATTGGGGCTGTTTATTGGGGTAGATTAAGGCTGTTTATTGGGGTAGATTAAGGCTGTTTATTAGGGTATTTAGGGGGGTTTTGGAGCCGATTGAGACTGTTTATTAGGGTAGATTAAGGCTGTTTATTGGGGTAGATTGGGGCAGTTAATTGGGGTAGATAGCCACCCAGCTAGCTGTGGCTGTGCCGTTAGCTGTGCATCTATCTGGTCGAAAGGTCAGGTGTCTAAATACATGTACTTATATTCATCAATAAAGGTCATATTTAAAAAAATTAACAGCTTGTTACAGCCAATCCAGAAATTCAATGACGTTAGTTGCTACGGAGGCAGTTGGTAACTATAAATAGAAGAAGCCATTTTCCTAATAATTTTCCTAAACGAGTAGCAAGGAATTTCACAATCGAAAAAATAGATTAATTCTAAATTGTCACAAATCAAAATCTATGATTTCGATGAGAATAATTAGATACATTTTATTTGTCTCATTTGATGAATGCTTATTTAATTTAATTTGGTGCTTTTTTCCCTAAAATAATTTTTCCTGCAATTGGTCTCAAGTCCAGATGCTCATACACAAGGTCCTTAATTGTCTTCAAGGAAATTGGGGCGTTTGACAAGGATATCAAGAGCCCATGAAGCTGGGCTGCTTTTTTGGGAAGACAAGAGGATGCCAACCTCATCCTTTTGCATCCAATAGGCACTGCAGCCTCCCCCGACCAACCCGTGTTCCCAAACCACCTCCCCTTCTCCGAGTTTCAACTTAAAAGCTGACAGAAAGATTCAATTTTTGCCTTACAATTAGCTCTTAAAAGTATTCATTCTTAAATTTCCTAAACTATACTTAAAGGTAAGTATTCGATTGTTATTTTACCTTATTTTATCGAGAAATTTGAAGCAGAAAACCAGCTATCCAACTAACAGCCTGCAAACTTCATATAAAAAAACCACAAAATTCTTCACCTTTCGCTTCATAAACAACAGAAAAAATGGAGGAGTCACAAGAGCCGATTGAAACACCGCAGCATCCCCCATCGACACCTCGTCCAGTCAGCAGGGAAGCCAGCGAAGGCGCTGAACAAACTCGTCAAAACTACCACAACCAGTTGCAGCAGCAGCAGTTAGACCTTCGTGTAACAAAAGCCACTAAAATTTCGACTGGAGATTTCATGTCACCATACCGCGAGTTTCATTTGTCACCATCGCAACAGCAGCAGCCGCCAGCTAATCAGCACAATCAACAGGAGCTACTGATGATGACGAGTTTCCTTCAGGCTAGGGCGGCAGCCGCTGCAGCAGCAGCCGCCGCCGCGGGCGCTACTGCCGGCACAAGTTCGAACTCGAGCACCAACAGCAGCAGCAGCAGCAACGGCGGCGGTGCAAATGCTCAGCCAATGCCGCCGCCGCTGCCGCCACCGCCACATTCGCTGGCAATGTTTCCGCACCTTCTCGGTCATCCGCAGTTTCCTCCGATGCCGCCGCTGCCTCCGCCGCCGCCATCGCGCATTCAACAGCAGCACGCCAAGAGACAGCACGAGGAGAATCAGGAGGATCAGCAGCAGCAGCAGGCCTTCCTAGAAGCCAAGCGAAACCTATTGATGGCTCAGCGAAGCCAAGAACAATTCAATAATTACTTTGCCCAGCGGCACCTTCTCATGCCCATGGACGACGAACTTGAAGGCGATGAGGCGGAGCACCAGGAGGACATCGTGGACTGCTGTAGCGAGCCCAGTCCGAGTCGGACAAGGCGACAATCCTCCGGGAAAGTTTCCCCAGGGGATAACGGCAGCGATTGCGGTGGGCAGCAGTGGACGTTTGAGGAGCAATTTAAACAAGTGAGTCAAGTCAGGCGTGTGCATTTTGGGTTCTAAATGATCATAAAACTTGAAAATTACTAACTAACTTCTTTGGTGCCAAAAAACCTATATTATAGGAGCTGAGAAATAAGCAAATCACTAAATCTATTTACGCCTCCTTCATTCACAGTTTATCACAGTTTCTTTTTCGAAGGGACAATTCCCTAGAGATCCCCTTGGAACAATATTATTCTTTGCATTGTATAATTCTGCTGCATAAGATGCCGAAGCACAGGGGATTCTGCGGATGTGTGTCTGCAGCAAATTGCTTTATGTATAATGGGTCTCCCCCAAGGGTTCCGATAGCAACACAGAATCCGCGTCCAAGAGCAAACAATGAAGTTGGTGGGCACCAAAGCCAAGACGGAAACGTATAAAAAAATATGGCATTGTAAAAAGACGGAGCTTTTTATTTTCATATCACCATGAAAAATATTTCCCCGGGCTTCGAATCCCAAATCTTTCTATATATCCCCGGTTATGTCTCACCTTGACTGCATGTCCAACACAAAGCACGCGCTAGAGGCTAATTTACACCCGTTGTTGGGTGGATCTAGCAAATTGCTTCTAGATAATAAATATTCGAATGTGGGGACGAGACTGTGCCGAAGATAATCATCTGTGTTTTTTTCATCCCAGGGGTGCCCGGAATTCAGATCCTTCAGCCTCCCCCTGCCATGGCTAACTGCCTATCCTAAAATTTGGCTGCCAAATTTGCTTGAACGGTGATCTAATGACAAATCCAGGTTGTTCAATTACTGCATGGGAGCAATTTGGCTGGTTACAAAATTGCCCAACAAAAATACTATAGAGAGGGGGGAGGTGGGTGCTGCGGTAAGATCAAAGAAGACCAACTTTGGCCAGTAGCACGTGGAATTAATTACTTCGTTACTTAAATACTTAGTTTCGCTAATTTGCAAGACGATACGATATTAAAAATCTGGGATTCATTCCTATAAGCATTTTTTTTATTTCGAGAAACATTCGCTGCTGACAAAAAAAATTTAAATTTTGTTAAAATTGATCGACAAACCATTTTGGACCATTGAATTGAATTTACTTTCTGACTTAAGGAGTGTCAATATGGAAAACGCTAAGAACTTAAGTAGTGTGAGAGGCTTACAACACTGTAAGTTGAAGTTTTTTGGGGCTGTTTAAGAATTCTTTAAACAAGGCTTGAGTATTTTTTGGAGCAAAGATCAACAACAAAAGACTGAAATGGTTAGAACAAAATGCAACAAGTGGGCAGGCGGAAACAGATGCGCAGCGCAATACACACACACACACACACACACACACACACACACACGCATGCGCAGTTTAATTTGAAGTGGCAACAGCCAAGACCATCATTGTTGCTGACGAGAGAACAAAGCCAAACACGACATCGCATCCCTAAGCAGCAATTGTTAATATATGCGCAGCTTATTTAGCAAGAACAATGCCCCGGTATGGCATAAAGATTACTTAACACACTTGACGGGATGCTAAGTCTATATAGCATAACAATTGAAATGTTCCAACGAAGACGAATGGGGAGAGACATTTCAGGCAGTGAGATCGTCTTCAATTCACAGATTCTCATGCAAGCTCTGGCATTGCGTTTAGGAGCCCATCAGATGAGAAAAAGAGGTGCAGGGTGGAGGAGGAGCTCCTGCTTTTTCAGCTGAAAAGCAATTTTTGAAGTGAAGTCTCCAATAATATCCTGCGCAAATAAGCATGGAGTTATTCTCATTGAACAAATGAACCGGAACCGAGTTCTCTGCTGCTCCTCCCATTGCATCCAGCTTGCATCTATGCGTACCCAATTGACGCTGCTGATGAGGGGAGAATGACACTGGATAATAGGCACAAGCCGAAAAAAAGCGATGATTTTCCGCGGCCAATAATATCTGACAATTGAGTCGGTGTCGCATATTATTTAAGTGGGCCAACATTTTACAATGTCGCAATCAATACTGCTATTGCGATTCAGTGATTCTCTCCCTATATAGCTGCAATCATTCAACGACCCAACATCAACACAAAGCCGCTCCTTGTGTTGTTATCCCATATTTAAGCCGCATGAATTGACTCTTCCAAATTTCTCCCCTGCTTTAAACTGCTGCTTGAAAGAGTGAATGAAAAATACCTGCTTCACCAGATATAATAGGCCTATAGCTACATATATTGTACGTGAACTTGATTACAATTTACACGTGCCTAACACGTTTTGATATCGCAAGCATTTAACATTCTACCATTGTTATCCTTGACTTGACATGGTCTATCTTATGTAGTTCATTTGCTCTTCATACCGCCAGATTTTCAGATTTTAGATTTTATCCACCCATTTTCAGTTGATTGTCTGTCATTTCGGCTAAAAAGCTTCACATTTATCGGCATCATGCAGAACCAATAATTGATTTTATCATTGTGAATATCAGTTAAAGACCAAAGGCAATATTCTAAATTCCTATTTATCGGTTGTCAAAATTAAAGAGCAAAGAGCCTGTTTTCTATAAGTAGATTTTGACTTATCGTAAATGCTAATTTAAATCATTTACCGTCACGTCACAGTAATTCACTGCCATTCATCTGACTACGCAACATTCAAACTAATATGTGCATTCAGTTGATGGAAAGCAGACCTGTACAATTGTATAACCAGGTATATAAGAGCTACTTCACTTCAAGGACGTCTATAACGTTCTACAAGTCTAAAGACAATTGCAAGTGAACAATTTTGATCCAATGTCCCCCTCCACCCTATTCGCTAACCCACCCTCAAGCGGGGCTGTTTGATATCGAATGAAATCATTCATGGACGGGGGCAAGAGGTTGATACTTAAGGCATACAAAGAAATAAAAAAGCGTAGATGGGGGTGAGAGTGAAGCCACCACGGAAAGAGTTGGAGGGACCAGTTAATTTCACAGCCAATCAGACGCATTGGGTGAGAGAGGGTCCGCTTTTAATTTCTTCTACAAAATTTATGACTATTCTATAATTACAAAAATACGAAACCGATTGTGGTACAAAAACTTCACAGATTTTTATCGCTTGTACAAACCACCAAACTTTAACAAACTTAAAACCTTAACTATACCCTTGTATGGGAATTTTGCCAGAATTCAGTTGTGAGCTTATCTTTTAGGGGTGCTAATACTCATGGCTAGGGGTCGCCAAAGCTACTGACAAGGGTTCGCCAAAGCTACTGACAAGAGGTCGCCACCGCCAAGGCTATTGACAAGGGCGTACTCCTTTCCCCTTGCAGACTTGAAAACAACCAGCTTCTTTGCCCAGGAAATTAACAAATTCATAAAATTTCCCAAGTGAAAGATTGTCCGATGGACAAGCAGATTTCAAAGTAAATATGGAGGCCGCCAAGAGCCCTCAATCCAAACATAGATTGGCACATCCAGATAAAATATAACAAAAAGAACCTGCAGTATAGATCGTTTCTTCGATGCAGCAAAGCGTAAAAGAGAAAGAGCCCAAGTTAAACAATGCAACATTTAGAGAAATTGGACACCCAAGTAGATTCAATTGTAAAACGAAAACCTGTAGAACCTGCGTCTAAGAAAATATTTAGGCTAAAGTTGAAAAATTGAAATGTTTAGAACCCCACGAAGCCTTCTGTTTCAAAAATCATGATGTCTGAAACTTGTTTAGACGAAAGTGATCGAAAATTTTGACGAAAGTTGGCGGTCATTTCTGTAAACTCCTAATCAGTTTCTGTAATCCTATTGTGTTTTTTGTACGGATACAAAAGATAGAAGACTTACATTGACATTACCTACATCGGGGGCGAGTGGCTCGGCGGTCTAGCGTGTCTGCCTTGTGTGCCACTGGTCCAGGTTCGACCCCACGTTTTAGGTTGGCTATTTTCCCTAGCGCGGTTTCGTGTGCAGGGTCACATTAATTTGGGACCTTGTGCACGAATTGGTTGGTCTATGGGCCAGTTGCGCAACCCCTCAAAGCATAGAGAGAGTACATTCATGGAACTACCGCTTGTACACCCTATGTGAGTGCATGACTGGATGCTATACTGGAATTCCGTTGCGCACCGTGTGTTTGTGTCGATGCCTGCATACCGTATTTAGTGTCAGTGTCAGCGCAATGGACAGTAATGCCCAGTCGCTGGTTGTGGGATATTGTCGCTTAAAGCGTCAAGGTGCCTTGAGCCCTCCTGCAGATTTAGCTTTTTTAGACATTACCTACATCAACACACAGGAAGTTAGTACCGTACTGTGCAGTAAACTTCGAATAGAGGGTATGACTTATAAATATTGGTTACCGTTAAAGACCAGGGTTAAACGATTTTTTAAAAAGGCTACAAGCAGGTATACTGATTCATTCATCATCAACATACAGCTTAGGCAGGGTAGCTATCACGTCTCACTGACCTTACATCCATCAATTTTTTTCGGGGCAAAAGTTGTCTTTTTTGCAAACATCATGCCAATGCAGGCATTAACCACGATAGGCGCCAACATGTATAGGAATAAATTAACTGCATTATGCATTACATGATGTGACGGATGACAACTTTAGAGGAGAGTTGCAAAGGCATGGCAGGATCAGAGAAAAAGTTTCAAGCTCAGACGCCAAGTATTAGACATCCTTGTTTGGTCACCAGAAAAATTTTCAGCGGGTCCTATATAGGGAGTCCTGAAGCGTTTGATGTTTAGTTGTAAACAAATTGCTTTTTTTGTTCGTCCGCACGCTGTTAAACAAATTTTTTTTGGTTGCCCACATCTATACTGAGAGATATCTCCTGACACCACCTACAATTGATTACATTGGCCTATGCAATGTAACAGTAGTGGATGGCAGAGTCTGCAGTGTTGACCATCTGAATCTATCAGATGGTCGATCTATCTTTCTTTGTTACTATCTAAGTTTATCTGGCCATCTATCTGGCGGTAGATTCGGTTCGATAGCAATACGCGGATGTAAACAAGCTGCGATGAAGTCATTCATATACATATTTCATAAGTCAACGCAAAAAACCGAGTGGGTTGTCAAGGGCAATACAGATGGTCAAATACGAAGGTTTATAGAATGATGCTAGCACTAGAATGCTGCATCATCAGGCCCCCCTATTCAATCAGTCAATCAATCAATCAATGACACGAACGATATGTAACACTTCCTGTGGGCCCTACCCGAAGTTATAGGAAACATTTTAGGTAACCAACCAAAGTGATTTGAAAACAGCATAATGTAAAACTGGCGCGCCGTGGGGAATAGTGGAAATCTTGCTGCTACAGTCCTTGATCTTCTTTCAGACTTCCCAACAACGATAAAAAGCAAATATAGCGATTGTGAGTCAAAACGCCCCTGGTTCTTGTACCAGTCATTTTTTTCTCCGAATTTGAGTTGCGCACAAGAAAAATAAGCTGAGCAGATGAGCAAACAAATTTTGTAGAAGAGGGGGATTTTGGTTTTTAAAAGAATTGCAAATGCAAATTAAGCCAATTCAATAAGACCAGAATGAAGGCAGCCCAAATTGGGAAAGCTGTTTCTGTTTCTATACCTCACAGGTCGATTTCCAATTTGTAAATTTGTTAAGCTGCTTCCTCAAACACGTACTGGGTTACACCCATCATCTTTTTTTACGAATGGGGCGATTAAATTATCCTCCACAGTTACTTCCTCGTCATGCAAGGAGCAGATCGAATGATAAGAAACTTGATCGCTTTTAACTAACTAGCAGAAAAAAACGGTTGAAAAAATTTTCAACCTGAGTACACAGATACATTCTTCTTCAACAAACAAATCCAGCATTGTTTCACAGCTGTTGCAGATGCGCTTAGCTAATTATTAGCCAACTTGAATTTGACAATTCTGGAGCAGATTTTGATTCTGCACGCCAGCAGCAAATATTAAGTGTTGCTTTTGGTTGATATTGGAATTTTTGGTCATGTGGCTGAAAAAATCTGCACCGTTAGTTCCAAAAAAGTTCTAAAAATAGAATACAGTAAAAATTCCATTTTAAGAACTACTTGACGCAACTTGCAAAGATTATGGACTAAATTGATTCGTATTTTTATCGATTCATTTTAAAATTAAATGGAAATTATCAGCATAACTTTCAAGCCATGCTCTAACAACGTTGGCAATCATCTATTTCGTTTTTTGCACACTTGTACTAAAAGGACCTTTCACCCTAGCAACTAAACAAAAAACATGCAATTCAGCTTAAAGCCAATAACTGGGTGTCCGGCAGACGAAAACATAATTTTGTCATTAACGGCGCAACTTTTAGTCATAAATTTCAGCAGACACGTGGATGAAAAGCATTTTAATTTCTTGTGACACTTTCGTTTTCAATTAGTAAGATGTAAATCCCCTTCCCAGACTTCTTTCCAAAAAATCTTTGAAATTTACAGCAGCAACTTCAAGTTTTGCATTTTCTGACACTTTCAGCTGTACGAACTGTCTGACGACCCGAAGCGGAAGCAATTTCTGGACGATCTTTTTGCCTTCATGCAGCGGAGAGGTGAGTTGTATTACGCTTTTGCTGTCGCTTAATTTCTCCATCACTGATCCAATTTCTGATCCATTCCATCAGAATCTCACTCACTCACTCAATGATTCACTAACTCATTCACTCACTCCCTCAATGATTCACAATCTCATTCATTCACTCACTTAATGATTCCCAATCTCATTCATTCACTCACTCAATGATTCACTAACTCATTCATTCACACCCTCAATGATTCACAATCTCATTCACTCACTCCCTCAATGATTCACAATCTCATTCATTCACACCCTCAATGATTCACAATCTCATTCACTCACTCCCTCAATGATTCACAATCTCATTCATTCACTCACTCAATGATTCAAAATCGCATTCATTCACTTCCTCAATGATTCACAATCTCATTCATTCACTCACTCAATGATTCAAAATCGCATTCATTCACTTCCTCAATGATTCACAATCTCATTCATTAACTCCCTCGATGATTCACAATCTCATTCATTTACTCCCCCAATGATTCACAATCCCATTCATTCACTCCCTCAATGATTCACAATCTCATATATTGACTCACTCAATGATTCACAATCTTATTCATTCACTCCCTCAATGATTCACAATCTCATATATTGACTCACTCAATGATTCACAATCTTATTCATTCACTCTCTCAATGATTCACAATCTCATATATTGACTCACTTAATGATTCACAATCTCATTCATTCACTCTCTCAATGATTCACAATCTCATTCATTCACTCACACATTGATCACTAACTAACCCATTCACTCACTCAATCTAATTCAAACTGACCCGAGTTCTATCGTCTTTTGCTGAAGTTTACTTCCGAGAAATGCACTAAAAATGACAAAACTTCAGAAATTGGGCACCGATAAACTACCAAGTTAATTAGGCCATACTGTGGTGATGGAACGATAGATCAGAGAAACCAAGGTCCAAAAATGAAAAGCATCAAGCATTAGTACCGGCAGACCAAATGGAAGAAAGCTACGCTAGTCTTCAATTCCCAATAGCGTTAATTATCGTCTGACAGAGTGTTGGGGAAGAGTAACAAGACGAATCTTCCTTTCCTCTCTTTTTTTTCTCTGTAGATCCTGCCGCGCATATACAGGAATCATTAAGGAACTAACCAAGGGGGAGAGCGCTCAACAACCTCCCTCCCAGAACATGTTAAAACGGAATTAGAATTGGCAAAGCGCATTAACTGAAAACAAACGGCTTTAGCTTCCAACAAAAATTTTTCTAATCTTTTCAGTTGTTTTTGCTGTTGCGCAAACGTCTCGAGGGGTGCCCGCGGGGGAGGAGCGCATTTTGATAACGCGGGACAACTGTTCCAGCTTTGGAGTGTCGCACAAAGACGTTCAAACTCCGCAACCCACTGTCCAAATTGGCACCTTGGGAGAATATATCCAAATCTTCTTGTTGAGTGAAAAATTCTAAACTATACTCCTTGAAGTAGAAGAGGATACCAGCGCATGTAGCAATCAATTTCTGTAGCGTGTATGCTAACTTTTTGTACCAGATAATATTCCAATGCTGTTAAGCTAACAAAATTGTTTACAAAAAATCAAATAGGTACTAGTAAAACAGTATTGAGTTGAGGTGGTGTACAGGGTAGACGAGCAGATAAGACTTAAAGGGGGCTCAGGCATGTACACGGTACGGAGAAAGCAAGAGAGAGGTAAGGGTAGGAAATGTGTACATTTACCCAGACTTTCTCACTGTCAGGCAATGTACACTCTTCGTGCCTTAGGAGAGGGCCATTGGGGCGTACATTAACCATCCACCTTTCGGTCAGAACCTCACGATGATAAGCCCCAAAATAATTTAGGTCCCTTCATGCAGGCGAATTTTTTAACTGACTTTCGCAACACTATTGTTAGTTTCTTTTACGTACAAACTATATGATGTAATCAAATGAAGACAGATTCGAAATCAATCTTTGTTAAAACAATACAGGTACGCCGGTAAATCGAATACCAATCATGGCCAAACAGGTGTTAGACCTGTACGAATTGTTCCGCCTGGTGGTTACCAAGGGCGGCTTGGTTGAGGTTATCAACAAAAAATTGTGGCGAGAAATCACCAAAGGTCTAAATCTGCCTTCCTCCATAACTAGCGCTGCTTTTACGCTTCGAACACAGTGAGTTTTTTAGGTTAATTGATGGATTTTGCGACTAAAACTTTGTTCGCAATGGTTAAAAATTAACATTATACTACTTAGAATAGACTATTTAGTAACCAATCACTCATCACTTGCTTGAAATGTGTGCAACATGTGCAAAAAGTCCCATTCAAGACAGAAGTGTCACATATTTTAAGGTGTAACTTGTTATAGAAAATGTCGCTTTTTAGACAGAAGATTCGCCTGTTAAACAAAAGTCACCTGTTAGACAGGAGTGTCGCCTGTAAGACAGAAGATTTACCTGTTAGACAGGAGTTTCACCTGTTAGACAGGAGTTTCACCTGTTAGACAGGAGTTTCACCTGTTAGACAGGAGTTTAACCTGTTAGACAGGAGTGTCACCTGTTAGACAAGAGTCTCACCAGTTAGACAGGAATGTCACCTGTTAGACAGGAGTTTCACCTGTTAGACAGGAGTTTCACCTGTTAGACAGGAGTTTAACCTGTTAGACAGGAGTGTCACCTGTTAGACAAGAGTCTCACCAGTTAGACAGGAATGTCACCTGTTAGACAGGAGTTTCACGTGTTAGACAGGAGTTTCACCATTTAGACAGGAGTTTCACCTGTTAGACAAGTGCCACCTGTTAGACAGGAGTTTCACCTGTTAGACAAGTGCCACCTGTTAGACAGGAGTTTCACCTGTTAGACAAGTGCCACCTGTTAAACTGTACCATCATTAGACCACAAGACGACAGCCCATACACCTCTTATTTAAAACAACCGAATTCCACCCCCACCAAGGTACATGAAGTACTTATATCCGTACGAGTGCGACAAGCTCAAGCTGAGCTCACCCGGCGAACTGCAAGCTGCCATCGACGGAAATCGTCGCGAAGGCCGCCGGCCAGGCTACCCGGGATTCGATTGTCCCTCGAGCGCGGCTGCGGCTGCAGCGGCCGCTGCGGCGTTGCACATGGGGCGGCTGCCGCCGCTGCTGGGCTACCATCATCAGGGACCGCTGCTAGCTGGACTGGGCAAGCCTATGAGCGGTGAGTCGGCGCTTCTCAGCTAATTAAGGATCAAATTTGTCATAGTTTTTTGCCTCCCAACCTGTTTCTAACTTATAATCTCTTTCTAACCCCGGTCTGATATTACTCTCTCTCTCTCTCTCTCTCTCTCTCTCTCTCTCTCTCTCTTTCTCTCTCTCTCTCTCTCTCTCTCTCTCTCTCTCTCTCTCTCTCTCTCCCTCTCTCTCTCTGTTCAAGCTCCTATCTCTACCCCTTTTCTCACCTTTCCTCTCACTATATCAGTCTCGTCTCTATCTACCCTCTTATCTCAATCTTAGTCTCCTTACTTTCTACCCTCTAAATCACAGCTGACTCTAAACTCTGTACCTGCCTCTCCTTCTATCCTTTCCTGCATCTTATCTCAGCCTTTTTGCCTCTCCTTCCGACCTCTCTTTCTCTTGCCTTAATCTCGATACCTTCTTTCTTCTTTTCCTCGATTTTCCCAACCCGAAAAGCAACACAACCATGTAACGAACCAATTCTCGTCCAATTCATTCCACCTTCCAAAACAGAATGCGATTTTCCCAGCCTACCAACGCCGCCCCTTATGATGCACCCACCCGGGCATCATTTCAATCATCATTCACTGCTGCATCATCCGATGCATCCGCCGCCGCCACCGCCGCTGCCGCTGCTGCCACCGCTGCCGCCGCCGCAGCCAATGACACCGCCAGTTGCAATTGTCAACGCCGCCTCAAAGCACCCAGACGAGATGGCAACGTGTGAGCAGACGACGACGTCAATGAAACGACGACATCAAAGTCAGCAGCAACAACAGCAGCAGGAGTCAAGCAACCCGCCAAACAAAAAGCTAGCAAACGGGACAAGCTTGGGAGAACAGCAGCAGCAGCAGCAAAAGCAGCAAACATCCGCTATAGAAGAAGCAGAAAATGAGACCAATAATAGCAGCAATAGCAAGGCTAGTGGAAGTCGAGCAAAACAACCACAGCATACGAGCAACGGAAGTCCACCAGGATTTCATGGATTACTCAATAATCCCACTGCGGCGAGTCTGTCGCAGCAGCAGCAGCAGCAGCAGCATTTGCCGGCTCTGCCTCTGCTGCCGACGTCTTTTGGCCAGTCACCAATGACGAGCGTTCGACTGCCTCCTGGTCATCTCGGTAGCGGAGGTGAGTTCAATTCTTTTTTTCTTTTAAATGCTCTTTCAATGATAAGCTTGTCAACTATTGCAGGTATTCACGATTACAGATCATATTAAAGAAGATTTTAGTTAAAGTCACGAAATTACTAAGTTTGAAATTAATTTCGTAATAAACAAGATTTTTTGTCTCTACTGCAGGACCAGGGCACGCACCAGTAACCGTCTCGATGGAGCTAAACGGATTGGCTTATCATGGCGTACTTTTTGTTCAGCCGAGACTGCACTAAAAGAAACGAACTAACCCGACAATTGAAATGACACAAAATGTTTTAGTAGCTATTGAAAAAAATTTATTGAGTCCTTTTTTGATTTGTTTTTTTCGTCTTCTTTCTGCCTGCGTGTAATAACACTATCGTCTATCTTTTTAACCTTAAATTTTGGTTAAACTACTGAATAAGAAGTGCTAAGTAGGCACATAAGCGTACTGTTGTTTTCAAAGAAAATCTTCAAGATTTTTTTGTAAATATTGCTAAAATTTTTTAACTAAAAACCTATAGAGCCTCTTTAATATAAAATTACGAATTGGATAGCATAAAAATTGTTCTAAACCCAGTTTTCGTTACAAAAATACCCATTTCTGTATGTCCATTTATCACTTGCTTATTTATTCTAACCAGATTTTTAACACGTTAAACGCAATAAAAAAGTTATCAAAAACCTTACCTTACTTATGCTTAATCTGTTATATCTCTGGTCTATGCTAAAAAATGCAAACTTTGCGATTCTGTAATTGTTTCCTTTCCATTCAAATTTTATTGGTAAACTTCCTAGGCTGGATGCATAGTAGAGCTTAGCAAAACTAATAAATAAATAATTCTGCCTCCATCATAGGTGGCCCCTAGTTGCTAATGACAACAAAGGATGGTTAAGATCCTTATACACTGCATCAATAAGTTAATATTTAACTAGATTAGGGCTATAAGACACACAACGAATGAGTTAGAATTAGAGAATATAGCCATAGGGGAGAACGGGAGCTTAGCAACCAACAATAGACTCAACTATGGACGCGGAGCTGGGCCACAGGCCTACAATATTCACGCCAGGAACCTATCCGAGGCACTATTTCAAATCTAGCCGACTCTCCGACTATGTCCGCGACGAGCCAGTGATCTATTCGCACCAGGTGTTTGTACACGCCGCCAGACTGATTCGATCAATGTCTGGCGGTGCCGGGAATTCCCGACCCGTGTCAACGAATCCGCTGACAGCGCCGCAGAACACGATGGTCCGGGGAGCCAGTGGTTCGAGTCCCTATCCGGGCAAAGTGCCGGATCCCTATAGTCAGCACGCGCACAGCCAGCGAGACAAAATCATGGCGGGCGGTATGGATAAAATTCGGTTCGAAGATAAACGGGAGAAGAAGCTGACCTACACTCTGGCTTTGGAGACCATTAAGCGTAAGAGAAGATCAAAGCAATCAGTTTTAGTCCGATATGTATCGATATAAATAAAATGGAATAATTATACTTAATGCATATGCCTGTATTTTATCATCTTTACTCGGTTACAAATAAATATTAAAAAAAATTGTAATTAATAATACTAAATGGGGTACGAATATAATATTATTAGCTTTTCCTAATTTTTTTCATGGCGATACTGCCGATATGTATCGATATCTATTTTGCAAAATGAAATATTTTATGAAAATTAAATTCTTCGCTACTAATGAAAACCATTTCAGTCAGTTCTGTCCTGGAAAAACTGTTAGATTCCGTCACATTTTTTGCCAATTTTCCTGAGGTAAGTGGAACGCCAAGTATGTTAGCGTTGCGTGTATTCTTACCTAAGCGATTGAATGCAGTTCGTGCAGAAATAATACTTTGTTGGTAGTCTTCAGAAGATGTTATATTGCTGAAAGGTAAAAAAAATATTAATTACAAGCAAAATTTGAAAACAAAACATCTATTATTAGACATAAGGCATTCAAAATACAAAATTCTAATAAATTATTTTAGGCTTCTCATGGATGATTTTGTCAAGACTGTCAAAGATTGTGTTTTAGGACTATTATGTACGGATTTTGAAAGATAAACAGGTTTGTGAGGATTCTGATTGACAGGTTTGTGAAGATTCTGATTGATAGGTTTGTGAATATTGTCATTGATGGGTTTGTGAAGATTCTCATTGACGGGTTTGTGAAGATTCTTATTGACGGGTCTGTGAAGATTCTCATTGTCGGGTCTGTGAAGATTCTGATTGACGGGTTTGTGAAGATTCTTATTGACGGGTCTGTGAAGATTCTCATTGTCGGGTCTGTGAAGATTCTGATTGACGGGTTTGTGAAGATTCTCATTGCCGGGTTTGTGAATATTCTCATTAACGGGTTTGTGAAGATTCTCATTGTCGGGTCTGTGAAGATTCTGATTGACAGGTTTGTGAAGATTCTGATTAACGGGTTTGTGAAGATTCTCATTGACGGGTTTGTGAAGATTCTGATTGACGGATTTGTGAAGATTCTCATTGACGGGTTTGTGAAGATTCTCATTGACGGGTTTGTGAAGATTCTCATTGACAGATTTTTGAAGATTTTCTTTGACTGGTTTGTGAAGATGCTTATCTATGTGTTTGCTTGAACTCCAAGAAGTAGTGTGTTATATTTCTCAGAGAAATTGTACCAAAATTCACAGGAAACCCCACTGTTCTTCTATAAAAAATCCCTCAGCTACTGATCGACAAAGAGCTCGTACACATCATCGCCTGCGACTACATAACGCGCAAATTTCAAAAGCGCAAACCGCTACCAGACGAAGAATTGGACCAGCGATGCCTGGAGATTGAGCGCAGTCTGCAGGAGATAATGATCAAACTGCAAGCTGCTCTGGCTAAGATTCGAATCAAACTCGGGGTCAGCAGTGTCAGTCAGATGCTGTCACCGGAGTGCAACAAAACAGAACGGATGGCAACTAAAATACCGGTTTACGCCTGGGTAAATCAGCTCAAAATGCAGCAGTTCGAAGTGTTAGACAAATTGCAACGCCAAGGTTTGCAGTTTGTACGAAAAAACAAAAATTTGGATCAGAAAGAGTTTGCTCTGTGCAGACAATGTCCAGATTTGATTATTTTTGCCACAGAACTGCGAGAAATGGTTGAGAACATGCCGTTGGTGGCCGAAAATGTGCTCATTGTACAGGTGAGGTTTCTCTTGTAGTACGATCTAAGTACTTTATAGATGTAGCTTAGATACATACAATCAAACAGAACTAGGTATTAAGGTGTGTGAGGTAGGAATGAAGAATCAGGTGGTAAAGGTGTGGGAGGTAGGAATGAAGGAACAGGTGGGAAAGGTGTGGGAGGTAGGAATGAAGGAACAGACGGTAAAGGTTTGGGAGGTAGGTGTGAAGAATCAGGTGGTAAAGGTGTGGGAGGTAGGAATGAAGAATCAGGTGGTAAAGGTGTGGGAGGTAGGAATGAAGAATCAGGTGGTAAAGTGTGGAGGTAGGAATGAAGAATCAGGTGGTAAAGTGTGGAGGTAGGAATGAAGGAACAAGGGCCAAAGTCTCGAAAAAGTTTTAAAAATTTTTCGAATTTCTCAAGTCGAAATCATTCGCAACCATCAAATCCAAAGGACAAGACAACCAGCCTAGCTGTTCACAGCCTAGTAAAAAACGTATTCGAAGACGAAGAAGTGCTAATAGTGAATCCCAGTTCAGTTTGGACTGCTATTCACGTTGAGAATCTACTGAAGTTGCGTCATCCAAAATGTCCGGTGATCAAAGTGTTTAAAAAGTGCACCAACGATCAGCTTGAAGAAATCCAACAGGCATTGCTAAGTTCTGGTTCCGATAGTAAGTCAATCATGCGATAGACAAAACTTCAATTGCATCCAACTCGTAAATAGTGAATTGGTCTTCTAAGTCTACTAGTAGAGTAACACTCCAATGGGAAAACGTAGAAATACCCCAATGTGTAAACACAGAAATACCCCAATGTGTAAACACAGAAATACCCCGATGTGTAAACACAGAAATACCCCAATGTGTGGACACAGAAATACCCCAATGTGTAAACACAGAAATACCCCAATGTGTAAACATAGAAATACCCACTAGATAAGCACTAAAATAACCCATTATTATAACACGAAAATATCGAACCAAAAACCCACAAATACCCCAGTATATGAATGCAGAAATAATCACTATATTAATGCGAAAATACCCACTAATAGTAAACAGAAGTAGCCACGCGCCTAATACAAAGTCAAACAACCCCGAGAAAATAAACATTAAAACTTTAGTTTCAAGCCTAATAAACTTTAAATCAATAAACATTAGCAGCAATAAACCTTCAACCATCCGCAGGAATTCAATTCTACAACGAAAGCATCACCAGCATACCAATAATGGAGGACAAGCTCAAGCAGGTCAGGCACGCACTAGTCGAAGCCAAATGCTCCCGTTCGGGCATCATTAACCCGATTGACTATCTGGTGAACGAGGGCGGCGAGATGGAGCTGATCTTGGACTACACGAAACGCCTGCTGCAGGACAGCAAGCCAACCAACTATCTGCAGCTGAAGCTTCAAACCTTGCAAACTATGAAACACGTGCTGGGATGTGAGCGTCTACGCTTGATTACATCAGTATTTTGTTAACATGATCAGACACAGGTGATGAGATCAAACACAGATGATCATATCAGACACACAGATGTTGAGATCAGACACAGATGATGAGATCATACACAGGTAATGAGATCAGGCACATATGATGAGATGAGACACAGATGATGAGATGAGACACAGATGATGAGATCAGACACATATGATGAGATCATACACAGGTAATGAGATCAGACACATATGATGAGATGAGACATAGCTGATGAGATCAGACATAGCTGATGAGATCAGACACAGGTGATGAGATCAGACACAGATGATGAGATCAGACATACAGATGACCAGATCAGACACACAGACGACCAGATCAGACAATGAAAACCGACATAATTTTGGACTAGAAAAGCCAATATTAGACACTCTAGGCATTTAGCCCTGACCTTAAAAACCACCAACCATTAATTGTATGCAGCTAGTCGCATTCGATCGGTAGTCTACCTAACTCGATCAATCTACGATGAGGAGAACGAGCACATTGTAGACATCGCCCTGGATGCAATGAACCGACTGCACATACGCGATCGCAAAGATCCATTCGACGTTGCGCCAACAAATCTAGCCATCTCCGGGCAAGACATCGACGACAAAGACGTCATCAATGGTCATTATATCAAAATACCACCGTCAGAAAACAGCAATGGTTGCTTTGTGGCACTAATCATTCGACAGGTGAGGGGCTTAGCTGTCAGTTACATGCTAGAGTGAACTATGATCAAATTTTTTTTCTTGTCAAAACTCTACAACTCTCTGAATTAACTTCCCCCTACTCTGTGGATTCACTCTACCCTACTCTGAATCCACTCTCCCCCTAGTCTGAATCCACTCTCCCCTACTCTGAATCCACTCTCCCATACTCTGAATTCATTCTTCCACACTCTGAATCCACTCTCCCAGACTCTGAATCCACTCTCCCAGACTCTGAATCCATTCTCCCCTACTCTAAATCCACTCTCCCGTACTCTGAATCCATTCTCCCCTACTCTAAATCCACTCTCCCGTACTCTGAATCCACTCTCCCGTACTCTGAATCCACTCTCCCGTACTCTATCCACTCTCCCATACCCTGAATCCTCTCTCCCATACTCTGAATCCACCCTGCCATTGTTTCGAGTATGTAAAATTAAGAAAAAATCTAAAATCTTCAACAAAACCCAACCAAACTGCAAAGCCTCGCGAGCAAGCGGAAATGGCCGGCATACTAAATCGTTGCAAAGAGAAAGGCCTTGTTGACTACACAGAAACCGAAGACAACCGTCTACCCAAGACCAAGAAAAAAGGCAAGAAAGGTGAGTCATCAATTTGACACGAAATTTTGTTTACAAACTCATATTATTATACTATTTCTATAGACGAGTCATTAGTTATTTATTAACGTTTGATCACTTGAGCATTTACTATAGATAGTCGGGCGTTTATTTTTTCAATATTATTTATAGCAATAGAAACATTACTTTTTGCGATTAATCAATGCGAAAATTATTGATCTAGTACAGAATAATCACTTATTTATTTATTTATATCATGCAAGGTTACTAGACAATGAAATTATTTTTAAAGGTGCAACACAGAGTCCCAGCGATTTCTTATAAAAAGTTTGTCAGCCTATGCTAATAAATCACGATTCGTGGAAAACACTTTAAAATATCAAGCTCGACAGCAGCCGGCATCCAGCAAGCATCCGCATTCGTCATTTGGCGGCAGCGATGCTGCGGCAAGAATTGCACTCGAGCCAGCATTCAGCTTTGGCAGCAAAAGCGCAGGCGATGTTCAACAACAACAGCAACAACAACAGAAACATCAGCAAAAGTCACCAGGACCCTACGGAGCTCTGCAGTCGGTTACCAGTATTGGCCTTATGCAAGGAAATAGCCCTGAATTTGACTATGATGGAGCAGCAACAGCTGCAAGCGTTGCATTATTGAGTAGAAGGCAGCCAAGCGCTGTCACAGGTCAGCCAGCTGGAGGTGGTCATGCCTCGGCGCCTCCGCTGCTGCCACAAGTTGGCAAGGTAAACTTCTGGCCAAATGATGCCAGAGCAACCGAAGGAGTAATTGTTAATATATTAGGATCATATGGCAGGCATGAATTAAGACTGGTGTGATCAGAAAGATAAAAATAGGGAAAAACGCAAGAGAAGCAAGATTATAATGATGAAATGAGCCATGCAGATTGTGAGGTCAGGCAGACTGGCACGTGAGATCATACAAAAAAGGGTTGGTTAGAAAAATACAATTGTAGGCATTTGCTACTAACATGCAAGCAAAATTAATATTAAAAAAACAAAAAGCAGTGTTAATATGGTAAAATGTATAGATAAAGACTTAACTTATAAGCATTTAATTTTATCATAATTTATTAATGTTGCATGTGAAGATAAGTGCTGCATGAAATAAATATCACAAAAAGTTCCTTACTTTTCAATTACCATGATACAGAAACCTTAGTTCATTGCTATGTGAAAAAAATCGATAGAAAACTTTGTTTTGTTGATTAGTAAAATTCTTTGTAAATATTTTCCAACCAAAGATAATAATATTGGACACAAAATAAAAATTAATTTATTGATAATATACAAAGAGGTCGAAAATATGTACACATAAATAGAAAATTCAAACTAAAATACACATAAATAAAATGCACTTGTAAAAAATTAATTATTAAATTTTTGTTGCATCACATATTTAACAGGTATTATCACTTAACTTCAAAAGATTTTATTTCAAAACATCACTTCTTTTAAAGTTTTGTGGTGTATTTGCTTGCCTACTTACAATAAAAACAAATATTTTGTGTAAAAATTGTAGAAATTTAATATTATACATAATTAAAAGGATAATATAGAATCAATTTCAAGAATTTAAATGTCTTTTTGTGACAAAACATAACAATAGCGCACATTTATTTTTATTATAATTGCAGGAGACAAGAAACGAAGAAAGGAAGACAAGTCAGACACCAAAACCAAGGGTTACCTTCAGCTCCAACCAAGTGATGGTGATGGACTACCAACCCCAACAGATTTTCAACAATAAGTGATATAAGTACATTGATTTTTGCTGATTTAAAAGAAATCTGTCAAGCTCACTATCTACTTAAGTACAAAAACCGATCATCAGTATCATAGTAAATTTGATGCAACTATTTCTTACAACCTAATTTCATTGTAATTATTTTTTAAGTATGATATTTTGATTTTAAACTTGTTGCTACACTAAAAAAGCTTTTTTATATAATTTTTGCTGACTCTAACAATAAACAACAATAATTAAATAGAAAAAAATTCTGCTGGAACATTTATGTGCAAGTGTGTAACTAGGTCAAAGTCGGTGTTTGGTACTTAAAAAACTGTTAGAAATATATACCCGTGTAACACAGCAAACTGAAAAAGTGCTATAAACTATTATTGAGGACATAATACATCCTTTACTTATTAGAAGTAAAAACAAACTGAGATTTTACTCGAACTTTACCTTAAAATGCAATTTATAGTGGCAAATTTATAAACTTAATGACACAAGCTTTTGTTTAAAGCAACAGATGCCTTGTTCTATTGATCAGAGCAATCTGTAACTAGTAAAATCAAATTGTAAATTTTGTCAAATTACGCCACGTCTGGCAGCTAGAAGAATGGGCTAGAATTCGTATGCAGTGAGTACGTGTACTTTGAAGAGAAACTCGTAAATTATTTTTGTCAATTTACTATCTTGTATCTTAACTGTTAATGTATATTGACGTTGCTGTCGGTCTGTTCATTTTATTGGCTATTTCTCTCGAAGTATGACTATGGAATGTAGGCCTAGCTAGCTATTCCCTCAACCACAAAAGCTAAGGTTGTATTTGTACTGCCAGCCTTGACCTACTTAGTTAATTAGTTAAATTAATCATTATTTGGCTGCTTGGTTTTGACCCGCCTTTCTTAACCTCAATGTTTGTAATTCATTTAAGCATTAGTAACTTATATAGCCTATAGGCTAATATTTTGGGAGTTGTTGGGCTTACTTGTCTTTGTCTGGTGACCAAATATTAAAATAAATAGCCTTATCGTTATTTTTCTGTTCACTAGATAAATAGCTTTTAGCTATTTGTCCAGACAGCAGACAAATAACAATTGCCATAAAGGTGATTTAACAAAAATCTTTTTGTTATTTTTGTCTGGTTACAAAACAAATAGGTAAAAATTTGGTTGTTATTTGATCTTCCTATTCCTTCTATTCAGTCACAATACAAATAGCTTCTTTTAATTTTTTCTGTTATTTTACTAGTGACAAAAAAAGCTAATGTTGCATAAAGGGAAAGTTTCAAGCAATTCCTATTATTCTATAAAATGTTCAATTGTAGAATTAAATTAATGTATGTCATTCTAGAAGAATAGGCCCTATGGTACAATTTTATTAAACCTCTAATGCTATTTATAATATATATATTAGTAACAATTGCTGTATTTTTAAAAAATATTGGCACTAATATACTTTTGTACCTAAAGCTTAAAATAGCATGTTCCACTTACATGATGATATATATATATATGCATGCAAGTTGGAAATAATTGGTATGTGGTGTAAGTTGCTAGTCAGATACTTTGCTAAGTTTATGTGCAGGGCCCTACTCGAATACAGTAAAATTTTTGTTTTAATATTCAGTACTATCAGTACTGTAAAAACTATAAAAATTTGTTATACCGTATGAATCGTAAGTGCGAATACTGTCAGTACTGTAAATACTAAAAATGATAGCATTTTAACAAAAATAAAATTGAGTATAAATATAAGCCAATTCTGCTGTGAAAAAGACAGAACTCGCTTGGGAGTTACCGATTAATATCAGTACGTAACCATTATAAGCCTAGTGCTCAATTGTGTTAGTTATTTAGGAAGAGAGATTTCAGCTAAGTGCTGAGGCCAAGTGCCCTATACAGCTAAGTGCTGAGGCTAAGTGCCCTATACAGCTAAGTGCTGAGGCTAAGTGCCCTCTACAGCTAAGTGCTGAGGCTAAGTGCCCTATACAGCTAAGTGCTGAGGCTAAGTGCCCTATACAGCTAAGTGCTGAGGCTAAGTGCCCTATACAGCTAAGTGCTGAGGCTAAGTGCCCTATACAGCTAAGTGCTGAGGCTAAGTGCCCTAGGGATTAGGAATCTAGGATAGATCCTGGCCGTGACCCTCTGATCCACAGTATGCCCAGGCTGGTGAAACAGTGCTTGCCGCTTGGCACTGTATCTATAAGACGCTACCAGAAGGAAAATTTAGTGAAATAGAATAGGGAAGTTAGCAGTAAGCTTAGACAGGTAAAAAACCACTGCGGCATTTATGTGGGCTTAAAATTTCTCTGACAATGCATTTTATTACTTCTGGCTATAGATTACAAAAGACTTATTTATGTTGAGTGTAGTTTTATAGTCTTTATTATTTTTAATGGACTTTTCTGTATACCTGTGACTATGTATTTTTGTAATCACCAATCATGATTGATCTTTCATTATTCAATTTTAATACTTTTTAGCATTTTTTGATATTTAGCTATATGTATATCCCTTGAGTTTATTAGTTTTACATTAGTATGCAGTCATTATGTGAGACACTCTATTTAAGCTTCCATTGCAAAAGTGCAATAGTGCCCAAATATTATGGTATATTACAAATGCAAAAATACCATAGTTTATGTCAAAAAGGTATATACTTGTAGGCCTAGAAGGCTTATACTATACAACTAGACCCAATAAGTAACATTATTATAAGGTGCCCATAGGGATAAGGGTAAGCCTAATAGGTATAGCTAGCTAGGAAGATATAATTTAACTGAAAATATACAATAGTTTACCCCTGTAGTCAGGATTATGTCGCCTATGCACCAAGTTGAAAACCTGACTAGGATGCATATATGTTACCATTCAATGCTGGGTTTACTTTTTGTGCTATGGGGATGCTATAGCATCTTGACTTTGAAAATTGCATCCTGAAATTTGTTATAGGATGCTATTTTACATCCAGATTTTTTTACTTTTAAATAAGACTTTAAAAACATTGCATCCCAAACCCTGAAATCGCATCCTAAAATTAAGAACATGATGCAATTTCACATCCTGTGCCCAACAAAAAATAAACCCAGATTCAATGTATGAAATGCAGCTTGAATTTTTTAATTTAAAAGTTAATTAATTTTATTCTACTACTTGCATTAATATCAATTGCATGGCATAGCAGCAGTATAAACAGCAACTTGCATGCTTCCTTGCACTGTAGAGATACTTGTGCTATGTTTTGTGCACTAGATAAGTGCCAAATATGGCTATGTATGCTAGAATTTTTTTCAGTAAAAGGATATCTTCCTGTTGATAGATAGGCATATCCCAAGCTATTTCCTAGGCACCAAATGTTATTATGTATTGTGTTTCACTTTTAGGGATATGATTAGCCATATATATTATGCCTAATGCAAGGCATTGCATGTCAATAATTAATATTCAAAAGCAAACAAAAAAGGTTTTATAGTCTTTATTTGCATTGCATGTATACCACAATATCCCACTTGCCAATGGTTTTTGAAGTAAAAAATTGGCTTAAATATTGCTAAAAATTAAAACAAAAACTTATATATAATTTAAATTTTAAGATTATACAAGGCATCCTTATAGCTCAAACACAGAATATAACAATTTTGCATCATTCAAAAGGGGTTTACCATTGTTAGTTTATTTTAGCTCAGACTTTGCCAAGTAAAAACAAAAGGGTTTTGACCAATATATAGTCTAGGCCATGGTATCTAAAAGTAAAATTGATTTAAGTATGAAATCTATTCTGTGGAGTAAGAATATCAATAGATGAAAAAGTTATAAAGATTTAACAATTGAGATAGCTGTGATTAAGAAAAAAACTTCTTTACTTATCAATAGTATAGCTTAATAAAGCTACAATAGTCTTTAAATCTTTTAATTAAAAAAATTAGGGAAAGTTTATAATATGTAGAATCAATTTGAAGTAATATTTCATTCTTTTAGCTCAAAGGCATCATGATTTAGAAATAAAGTATAGAAAAAGACTTATTGATTTATATTTTTATTTATAAAAATTTTTCAAATAGAGTTTATAGTTTATTTGCAAAAATTGTGCATGAATTCATATAATTAAATATAGATTCTCTGCTTAAATGCATAATGTGTATATGAAAATATTTAAGGCTTAAATTAAAGATAGTTCTTAACTTTATTAGCCAGTATCTCAGGTTTGTCAAGAATTTTGCTTTTATTAGGCAAATTTCATATATTATCTTTAAATAAATCATTCATATATATTAAAACGTATATACTATAATGATGTTTTTAAGTCACAAATTTCTAAATATTTTGATACAATGAAAGACTTGCTACAAAAAAACAATATATGAGGTAAAAAATGTTTACTGTTCATTGCTATATTTTTTGTAACAATTATATTCGAAATATTTTATTATTTAAGGCTTATATCATTTGTGTTCTTGCTTTAGGTATAAATTGTAATTGTTTATATTTTTTTCAGTTCTATAAATAATTTGTTATAATTGTAGCTATGAATAGACAATTCCTATTAAATGCTTTTAGTGCTTGAAGCAATTAAATGTAGTGTAAATTAATCAAAGTTAGTTACTTGTCAAAGTATCAATATTTCTTGCATCAGTAAAAAGTAGTATTGTAGTTTAATTACTAACATATTTAATTACTAAATATCTGATGTTTTACCAACTGCAATTTATTATAGCATATATTTATTAATCAAAGGTAGAATAATTTTTTATAGCTTTCTGCAATTTCAATTAGCTAATTATAGTTAGGCATAAAATATTTAGTCTTATTTAGTAGTAGGCTTATTGAGCTTAGAAAGGTACACTATAATAGTCGCTTGACTATTTTAGCCTGCAATGGCAGACTTCTTGAGTTGCCATCAGGCCAGTCCTTCTTGGTCATTGGTCATCGTGTCGCATCTAGAAACGATTGGTCTGCACAAAACTTCCCAGCAGTGCGAGCAAAGCAAGCAGGATCTAACAAGCTGCTTAGGGTGCGGCCTCTACTACAATAGCATAGTTGACTGTTTTGATACAAGCCCCATAAGCTTAGCCCGGCTAAAAATAGTGGAATAAATAACTAAATCAACAGAAAACTAATCTGTGACCTGCTGTTAGATGTTTAAGCGCCAAAAAAACAACCATTCCCTGTCCCCTGCTTGCTGAGCCGTCTCAAAGGGACTTTTCTCGCAGCGATATCGATTGCACAAGACTGACTGACTCGCTGACCTGCTGGACAGACCAGATGGAAGTTTTGATTCTCAAAAAGTAAAATTCGGTCAGAGTTGCCCGTTTCCTAATGGACTCGGCTTAATTAGAGCTCGGCGGCCCTCAACAAACAACTATTTACAGCTTAGCGCGCAGCACTAATATCCTCGATTCGATTCGAAGCTGCGTTCAATCTCGTCACAACTAATCCAGCAACAATGACTGAAGCTGAGCTGCTTGACTACGACGATGAAGAGGAGCAGGACGCCGCTCCCCAGATTGGTGTTGGCAGTGAGGCGGCTATTGCTGCTAAAAAAGCCGGCACGCACAAAGGCACGTACGTTACTATTCACAGTTCGGGATTTCGCGATTTCCTATTGAAACCGGAACTATTGAGGGCTATTGTCGACTGCGGCTTCGAGCACCCTAGCGAAGTGCAGCACGAGTGCATTCCGCAGGGTATTCTGAGCATGGACGTGCTCTGTCAGGCCAAGTCTGGCATGGGCAAAACTGCCGTGTTTGTACTCGCCACTCTGCAACAATTAGAGAGCGTAGAAGAAGCTGCGGAACCAAAAGTTCTAGTTCTGTGCCACACTCGCGAGTTGGCATTTCAAATCTCCAAGGAGTACGAACGATTCTCCAAGTACATGCCGGGCGTTAATATCAGCGTATTCTTTGGCGGCGTGCCGGCTAAAAAAGACATGGAAGCCATCAAGAAAACTATGCCGCACATTGTTGTTGGCACGCCTGGTCGGATTCTAGACCTAGTGCGTAACAAGGCTTTGAACTTGAAGTCTATTAAGCACTTTGTGCTTGACGAATGCGACAAGATGCTCGATCAGCTAGACATGCGTCGCGACGTTCAAGAGATCTTCAAGATGACGCCGCACCAGAAGCAGGTCATGATGTTTAGCGCCACCCTGAGCAAGGAGATTCGTCCGATCTGCAAGAAATTCATGCAAGATCCTCTCGAGATCTACATTGACGACGAGAGCAAGCTAACTTTGCACGGCCTCAAGCAGCACTACGTCAAGATCAAGGAGAACGAGAAGAATCGTAAATTGTTCGAATTAATTGACGTTCTCGAGTTCAATCAGGTGATTTTTCCTTATAGAAACTAAACAGAATTATCTCATTTGAATCTCACCTATCTTGCAGTCTCAATCTAAAGCAATTGTCAATCCCAAAATTTACCTCAACCAGGTGATTATCTTTGTTAAATCTGTCCAACGCTGCATGGCCCTGTCGCAGCTGTTGATCGAGCAAAACTTCCCTGCCATCGCTATTCACCGCGGCATGAGCCAGGAGGAACGACTGGAACGCTATCAGAGTTTCAAAAACTTTGAAAAGCGCATCATGGTGGCTACTAATCTGTTTGGCCGTGGCATGGATATTGAACGGGTTAACATTGTGTTCAACTACGACATGCCGGAGGATTCCGATATGTATCTGCACCGGGTAAGTTGCTTGACTTGTAATTCCACATGATCCATTATTAATACACATAGACTCGATAAAATCTGCAAGGAAAATTCTATAGACTATGAAATGCAAATCTCTAGAGCTACTCGCATTAAAAACTATCGTATGCAGGCGATTCTATTAAAGCTACGTAGGGGGGATTTTTAAGCTATGTAGGGGCGATTCTCTCTGAAGGATGTGTAGAGGCGATTCTCTCTGAAGGACGTGTAGAGGCGATTCTCTCTGAGAGATGCTTAGAGGCGATTCTCTCTAAGAGATATGTCAGATAGGAGTGATTCCCTCTGACCGATATGTAGGGGCGATTTTCTCTGAGAGATGTGTAGGAGTGATTCTCTCTGAGAGGTATGTAGGAGTGATTCTCACTGAGAGATATGTACGAGTGATTCTCACTGAGAGATATGAAAGGACGATTCTCTATGAGAGATATGTAGGGGTGATTCTCTCTGAGAGATATGTACCTGGGCGATTCTCTGAGAGATAAGTGGGGGCGATTTTCTAAACTTTGTGAGGTGATTTTATTTGTCCCTAAATATATGTAAGTTTAGTTCATGTAAGACTATTTTTAAGCCTCTAAAAACGGATCTTGCGTAGAGTAATCAATCATGTAACACCTCGAATCAATTTCCCAAAATAGGTCGCCCGCGCCGGCCGTTTCGGCACCAAAGGCCTCGCCATCACGTTTGTCTCCGACGATACGGACGCTAAAATTCTGAACGATGTACAAAATCGCTTCGAAGTGAACATCTCCGAGCTGCCCGAAGAGATTGAAATCTCGTCCTACATTGAGGGTCGTTAAAATTAACGGCACTATGCGTTACAAAAAATACCGACTGACTCGCACTCAATTTTATCTACTTGTTGTGTGTTATTAATAATAGTTCGTTAATCGTACGGTAGCCGGGTTTTGACTAGCTTTTTTACTCGTATTCAGAAATAATTTGATGCGCTTTTTTCTGGTCTACTTGCTCTCTCTAAATTCGTTAATTGGATCTCTGGTGTCAATTATATAAGAGTTGGCTACATGACTTACATAACTCATTTTTTCTAATACTTATCGCTTCAGTAAATTTATTATTATAATTCAGTCCACTAAAAACGTTAATATTTTAACAAGATTTCATTACAGGCAGCTGAAAAACACAACCTTATTTAAATTATTGACTAACAATGTCAATATCGAACCGTTTTAAAAAGTGTGTATCCGTTTGGTTAATAAAATTGACATTTTCATCTGCTTGTCTTGTTCAAAGAATAAATATGAGGTAAATATTTTCTATTTATCGTTTTTCTTTCTTTTTTGCTTCTTAGAAAGGTGATTTTTAATAGTTTTCAACGTCTTGAAGTTCGTTTAGTGGGGATGTTGCAGAAACTGAGCCGAGTACTCAGAGAATTCGTTTGTTGCTTATTGTCCGATGTGCAGCTCCGTTGAAGGTCTCGAAGTTCGTCCAGGCGGTCATGATGGTGCAGGAACTCAGTTTAGCTGTGAAAATGAGTTCTTAGGTTGTTAGTTGATAAAGTATCGAAAAAAAATTTTGTCGTTTGTAAACCAACTGCTGAGCTGTCCATTGATTTCGCCTGCTTGAGAATAGCTGGATCAGTTTACGATCCCGATTTGCCGATATCGGGTTGTCGGAATACCCGATATCAGAATTCTACCTTAGGAAAAATAGCATTGATATACTTAACCAACAATTAAGAACAGCGCTGCGGATCCTGAACAGCTGATTAATAATACTGACTTAATCCGAGCTACTTGCTTTGGTTACAAAACTTCTTAAAAAATCAGGTTTCCTAGATCAGGTTTATGCAACCAAGGAACTTTCCATTATAACCAGATTATAACCTCAATATGTCAGTATGTAAATATAAATACGAGCTATGTACATGCGTCAGTATATAAATTCAACTAATACACTTTCTACAGTGATCAATTTCTACTCCCATTAGAATATAACCTACAGTTCAATAAGTACTACTACTCGTAGTCTACTAATAAAAGAAACGTTTATAGTAGTCTCCGAAGACTGTGATGTTTCTTTTTGTATGCACACAATAATTAACACGCGACTTAGCGTATAACATGATAAATCTACGTGTTCTATTGAAAGACTCATCATATGGTAATTCAAAAGATACTCGTAGTTGGAGCCGTAGCTCAAAGTTATACACCAGCGCACTATTTTTCAAAATTTCTCAGAATGCTCTAGTAGTCTAGTTAGAAAACTCGATTTTAGGGCTTTCTGTGACTTTAACTTGGTGATAATCACAAACCGCTTACTGTCTGTCACTGGCGGAAATCATGAAAATAAAAACAAGCCATGCAATTATGACACTTTAATGCTCCTAATTACAGTACTTTGACCTTATTTTACAAATGGGTGCTTCTGAGTATATGCGCCTTGGATTAATTGCTTTTTTCGCTAATCCTGTAAAGTGACTTATAATTATTGGTCCTAATAGCTGTTCGCTGTTCGCAGTCCATTGTGACTCTCTTAGGGCTTTACACAAGATACTACACTGATTGGTCAAGCAAAATTGATCGCTACAAGTTTTAATTATTAGCTAATCATTATTAAATTAATATGCCCTTTTGTACTTATGATCTAGATTCTTAATGTCTCTACTTGGCTCAAAAACACATGCAACTTTATCCCTTAAGCGATATAGCATGAATAAATACAGCATCATGTGACATTTTTGAATTGCTTTAAAAACAGACCTGTTGGTTTATCTATCTGGACGCGCAATCTTTTAAAACTTCCACCCCTAGAGAAGCTTCCTGCTGCCTGCATGATATCTTCAAAATAATCCTTCAAAAGTTGATTGATGCATGCCTCCTTTTTTTCAAGGGATATTTGACGTTAAAAGCTTTTTTCACTTAGTTTACTTTGGCCTAAAATTTCGTCAGATATTTTTGTTACGAGTATAATGCTAGTTTTGAAGATATCTCAGTTCAGATATCATCTGGATGAAAAAGTGTCTAAAATTAAAGGTTACGATTTTGAAGCAGCTTTGAATTTCTGTTTTAAAAGTTAATCAGTTAAAGTGAAATATTTTTCAATTTTTTCCCCAACATTTACCCAGTTTTGGCCACGCACGTCGATCCAATTTTTGTCGATTTCTAACCTCTATTTATTCCCTGACAACGCGGGGTTGCTAAGTGAGACTGCCTCTGCATGCTGGCCCACTAATCTATCAACGCAATCAGTATATTTGATCAAGTTAATTGGTACTTTGTGAATTGGGAAGCCACCTATTCTGTTTGACGGTCAGTATGGCAACGCATTAACTGTATCCGACAGCGTATTGCCAGCTAGACAGTTTACCTATACAGTTGGTCCCCAACCAAACTGCTTGCCTATAGCAAACTCCCATCTGAATCAATAATTAGCGAGATTATACTGGCTGATCGGGGAGTGAGTGCGCGGGGTTTCCGTTGTGTGCCACTGATTCACTCTACAATTCGTTTTCCTGGCATACACCCGTCAGAAAATCCTGGCAACCTTACTGGAGGCTTTTACTTGGCTATTCTAATGTTTTACTAATCAATCCCTTGACGAAGTGTGTCCGTGAATTGCGGTTTGCAGGAAACACGAGAATTTAACATCTCTAAAATGTGTCAATCAAATTTCGTTAAATCAAACCCTCTCAAACCCATACCCATCAAGAATCGCCCTCTCAAACCCCTACCCATCAAGAATCGCCCTCTCAAACCCTTACCAATCAAGAATCGGCCTCTCAAACCCATACCCATCAAAAATCGCCCTCTGTAACCCCTACCCATCAAAAATCGCCCTCTGTAACCGCTACCCATCAAGAATCGCCCTCTCAAACCCCTACCCATCAAGAATCGCGTCTCAAACCCATACCCATCAAGAATCGCCCTCTCAAACCCTTACCCATCAAAAATCGCCCTCTGTAACCGCTACCCATCAAGAATCGCCCTCTCAAACCCATACCCATCAAGAATCGCCCTCTCAAACCCATACCCATCAAGAATCGCCCTCTGTAACCCCTATCCATTAAGAATCGCCCTCTCAAACTCCTACCCATCAAGAATCGCCCTCTGTAACCCCTACCCATCAAGAATCGCCCTCTCAAACCCCTACGTATTAAGAATCGCCCTCTGTAACCCCTACCCATCAAGAATCGCCCTCTGTAACCCCTACCCATCAAAAATCGCCCTCTGTAACCGCTACCCATCAAGAATCGCCCTCTCAAACCCCTACCCATCAAGAATCGCCCTCTCAAACCCATACCCATCAAGAATCGCCCTCTCAAACCCTTACCCATCAAAAATCGCCCTCTGTAACCCCTACCCATCAAGAATCGCCCTCTCAAACCCATACCCATCAAGAATCGCCCTCTCAAACCCATACCCATCAAAAATCGCCCTCTGTAACCCCTATCCATTAAGAATCGCCCTCTCAAACCCCTACCCATCAAGAATCGCCCTCTGTAACCCCTACCCATCAAGAATCGCCCTCTCAAACCCCTACGTATTAAGAATCGCCCTCTGTAACCCCTACCCATCAAGAATCGCCCTCTGTAACCCCTACCCATCAAGAATCGCCCTCTCAAACCCCTACCCATCAAGAATCGCCCTCTCAAACCCATACCCATCAAGAATCGCCCTCTGTAACCCCTATCCATTAAGAATCGCCCTCTGTAACCCCTACCCATCAAGAATCGCCCTCTTAAACCCCTACCCATCAAGAATCGCCCTCTCAAACCCATACCCATCAAGAATCGCCCTCTGTAACCCCTATCCATTAAGAATCGCCCTCTCAAACCCCTACCCATCAAGAATCGCCCTCTGTAACCCCTACCCATCAAGAATCGCTCTCTCAAACCCCTACGTATTAAGAATCGCCCTCTGTAACCCCTACCCATCAAGAATCGCTCTCTGTAACCCCTACCCATCAAGAATCGCCCTCTGTAACCCCTACCCATTAAGAATCGCCCTCTGTAACCCCTACCCATTAAGAATCGCCCTCTCAAACCCCTACGTATTAAGAATCGCTCTCTAAAACCCCGTACCATGTAAAAACGTTACTCGAACCCCTTATGAAGCCCTAAACGCTAGAAAAAACAGTGAACCTTCCATTCCATTAATTCTGTCTTATGTGTGGTACGCATTTTCAAAAGTACCGAATTTTAATTGCGCTGGCTAAAAGTTTTGCGCAGATAATCCTCTTCGACTTCTTGTTCCTCCTAATTCGAAGGATGATAGCAACTAGCAACTAAAATGACCCCAAGATAGAACTGCGCTGATCTGATGGATGCGATAAAAAAGAAGCCAACCATTTTTATTGCTAATTAGTGTTCCGATCGTAAAGCAGTGCACTTCGAATACCTTCTTGTGGTTGAAAGTTCTTGTAGTTCTTTACCTCCTCCTTAATCGCCTTAAGACCGCTGTTAAGACCGCCTTAAGAACCGAAATCAAGTACTCATCAAAAAGAATGAATTTATGATTACAGAAGCATCTAGGGTTATTCAGTGCACCCTCAGGAAGCGCTTTAAGATAGCATCTTTCCATAATTCGCTGTAAGGCGATTAAGCTCATTCCGCTTACTCCTGAGAGCACGTAGATAAAGTACGCACGCTAGTCACGCGCTCGCATCAAGGTGTACATCTAGCCTGTCTGCCCTGTACATTGTTTATGCAGTGTACATACACTTAAGGGGAGTTGGCTCTAAAGACTGTACGTAGCACAATATCAGACAAGCCCCATTACAGAATGGCAGTCATTAGGATTTTTCACGTACTCTCTGCAGTCCACGCCAGCGATTCACAGCTGCGTGACTGCGCAAGAACTAGAATTTCCGACAAAAAATATGAAAAGAAATGCAACATTGCGACATCTATTTTGAATACCCCTTTCATTTCACTCTCTCAAATCAAGCTGCTGATTGCTTTTTTTAGTTTTTAATTCTTAGAAAAAGTTTTTTTTAAAACTTTTTGGCCCTGTCTGTCTTTTTTCGGCTCCAATGCTTCCTCTCTTCCCATAGAGCATCCCATTTTTCTTCACCAATCTCTCATCATATGCAATTCTATTTTGTTCTCCTTCGATCTCTTGTGCCTCTGGTCTCATCCCATCTACCTCCCCTCTTTCTCATCCCATCTACCTCCCCTCTCTCTCATCCCATCTACCTCCCCTCTCTCTCATCCCATCTACCTCCCCTCTCTCTCATCCCATCTACCTCCCCTCTCTCTCTCATCCCATCTACCTCCCCTCTCTCTCTCATGCCATCTACATCCCCTCTCTCTCATCCCATTTCCCTTCTCTCCTCTCTCATCCCATCTACCTCCCCCTCTCTCATGCCATCTACATCCCCTCTCTCTCATCCCATTTCCCTTCTCTCCTCTCTCATCCCATCTACCTCCCCCTCTCTCATCCCATCTACCTCCCCTCTCTCTCATCCCATCTACCTCCCCTCTCTCTCTCATCCCATCTACCTCCCCTCTCTCTCTCATGCCATCTACCTCCCCTCTCTCTCATCCCATTTCCCTTCTCTCCTCTCTCATCCCATCTACCTCCCCTCTCTCTCATCCCATCTACCTCCCCTCTCTCTCATCCCATCTACCTCCCCTCTCTCTCATCCCATCTACTTCCTCTTTCTCTCTCATCCCATCTCTTATCATATTCCCCATCTCCCCTCTTTTCTTCCCGTGTCTCGGCCAGTTGTCTTTTTAAAGCTAGGTTATAGAAAAAAAATTAACCACTTTTTTCTTCTTTCAAGCCATCCCTATTATACCCGTTATATTTTTATCCATTTCTCCTAACGTGCCACTCAGCGAATCAATTTACTTTATCAACAAAATCTCCAGCAGCGAAAGTTGATACGAATCTCATATAATTATAAAATCCAATTAGCTTCTCAAGTGGCTTCCCTCTTATCCACACGACGCAAGGCCTTGGTAACCATGGCAACAAGCTGAACTGAACTTTTCACCTGCCCTAGTGATGGAGTCAAATTAAAATGTATTCATCATACTTAGCTAATGGCTGGCCTAGTATGTAGAAAATCAATTTAGCAATCATTTCCCCAATCCATCTTCATGCTAAGCGGGTGAAGCGTTGAGGAAACAGTGGCAAATGTGAGTTGAATTTGTTCACAGGAGTTTTTTTCCGCAGATGCCGCATGTAAGGGCAGAGTGGAAAGCAGAAATTTGAAACAGTCTGAGCGGTGGGTTTCCAGGATGCAGGGGATTTCTATTGCGTCTCTGTAGCAGTAGTATAATTATTGGTTAGCGCGACTTCAGAACTTTATGACCCCTGTTTTCGGCTGTGACTCGAACTGAAAATCTTATCTTTATCTCTTATAATTTTCTCTACAGCTGATTTTCTCTTTACCTCCCACGCATCTCTCTATCTCCCTCTCACCTAGTTATATCTGCCTTCCACTCATCTCTCCCCTCCTCCCACTCTCCCATCTCTCTCTCCCACCCTCCCATCTCTCTCTCCCACCCTCCCATCTCTCTCTCCCTCCCACCCATCTCTCTCTCCCTCCCATCTCTCTCTCCCAACAATCTCTCCCTCCCACACATTTCTCTCTCCCTCCCACTCATCTCTCCCTCCGACTCATCTTTCCCTCCCTCCCATCTCTCCCTCCCTCCCATCTCTCCCTCCCTCCCATCTCTCCCTCCCTCCCATCTCTCCCTCCCTCCTATCTCTCTCCCTCCCATCTCTCCCTCCCTCCCATCTCTCCCTCCCTCCTATCTCTCTCCCTCCCATCTCTCCCTCCCTCCCATCTCTCCCTCCCTCCCATCTCTCCCTCCCTCCCATCTCTCTCCCGCCCACCACCTCTTTCCCGTTAATCCGTTTCGCTGTAAACTCTCAACTACTGATCTCTTTATGTCTGCCATTTGCGTTACTTCTCGTCCACTCCAAAAGTTTCAGCACTAAACTGTACCTAAACCATGATTTTGATTAGAAATTTTTTGCTTAACCGGCAAATGATAGATGGGATTATATTTAACTAGAATCGTACTAGAATCATGCTTTACAAACCGCTTCTAGTTTCTTGTTTTTTTACGTAGCTCCAACTAATAATCATTCAGACAGTAATAGCAGGGCTGCGGGTGCACAGTAGCCTGTTTAAGGTCATCAGATTGCCAGCTAGCTTTACTGCACACTGCAACCCATGGCGCCTACAAAATAGCAGAAAATAATCCGCCGGTGCTGATTTTGCTCTCTCTAAGGCCTCCCCTTATAACACTCGATGGAAAACATGCATGCGATGCTAATGCACAAAGCGGGAACAGGAAAACTATGGGAGATCTTGTTAAAAATAATACCAGTACAGCACTCGGGTTTTCATTTCTTCCATTTTTTCATACCTTTCAGTTTCTGGCAATTTCTGCTTGGAAAAAAAGCAACTTTACGATTGACGCGGTTAGAAACTCTTCAGGTCATGCAGCAGCCTAAGTTGCTGGCGTAAACAAATTTTTAAATGAATTGTGTCACTCTCAAGGTCATTTCGGTGTGCACATTTGGTACATTTGGTGGTCCAATTAGATAAATGACGAAGGTTCAGGTAGTTTAGGAATGGGAATACGTTTTGGTTTCCGCATTCTTCCACTAAAAAAATCTTCTAGCAGCAGTCAGAATTAAGGGGAACAATTCACATTAGCATGTAAAGTTATAGCTAGTTTGCGTTGGGCTGTTCCTTTGCCTTGACTTTAGGGGGAGAAGAGCGGGACATACAATACACAAACTGTCCAACAGCGTGTCCCTCCCGTAGCCATGTAAGCAATTTTCTATACCAAACACTTCACACAATTCCTCTACCTCAATCTCTCCTTCTGTCTGTCTGCCTCTCCTCTCCAATGAAAGCGCAATGCAAGGGGAAAATATCCCATATTTTCAGCCAGTCATGTGAGGCCTCTCCATACCCCACACTCAACCCTCGGCTCCTCTATGCGTTGCGGAGGGGACTGGTATAAACTCCACATCCCCAATGACAATGGACAAGTCGCTGACAGGTCAGTTCTGAGACGTTTAAATCGCGCGCAGATTTTCTATTGATGCAACGCAACCATGAACAACTGTGTGGAAATGGAAGCGAAAAACAATTCAACAGAAATCGTCGATGATTTCTCTACTAATTGTAATACCAGTGCAGATATTCTTATTGACGCCAATACAACCGCGGACTGGTCCAACGCAGAGTTTCGAGCTCTTCTTTGTCGGATTGTCTATCCGCCGCTCCTAATCATTGGCGTCTTATGCAACCTGCTGGCTCTGCTTACATTTCAACAGAAGCGTCTGAGACGAAGTCCGGTTTCATTGTGTCTGTCCGCTCTAGCTGTCCTAGACAGTTTAGTACTTCTATCCAGCACCCTGCGCTACTGGTTAAAATATCAAATCAACTTTGATTGGCAAGTTGAAAGCATTCATCTGTGCAGATTTACGCTATTCATGGAATACTTTACCGCCGATGCGTCCGTATGGACCCTGCTTCTAGTCACCGCTCAACGCTACGTTGGCACACATTTTCCGTTGCGCGCTGGAAAGTATTGCAATCGCAGTCGAACCCTGCTGTTTCTGTTGGGCGTTGCGTCATTGTGCGCAGTTAAAAATCTACCGCTACTAATCCGAGCTCGAGCGATGCCTCTTCCACTGGCTGGTACAGTCTGTCAGATAGTCTACGATCATCAACTGTGGGTGGCGTTCTCCTGGACTGATACCATCTTCCGCTTCTTGATCCCGTTTCCCAGCCTGCTATTCTTGAACTTTTCTATCTGTCGGAAAGTTCGCGCCGCTAGAAGATTTCGACGCAGTCAAATGATCGAATGGCGCAGCTCGTTGCACGGCAACAGTAGCACGTTCAATAACAACGTCAACAATTTAAACGTCAATAAGAATCCCGCCAACGGGACCAATAAGCGCCAATCGTCAATTAGTCGAGTGTCTCGACGTGCCACCACCGATCCGCTGCCCTCGTCGACTCTGGATGCTCGTCAGCGACGTATCAGCCAGGCTAGCGTGCGACAGACAAATCTTGATGACGGTCGACGAATGCTGATGATGCTGGTTGTGGTGAACTTCGTCTTCCTGGCCTGCCAGTTTCCATTCTGCGTTTTTTCTCTGGTGGACAGTTTTCTCGACTTGATGAAGAAGGCAGTGACAACTAGAGACACCTCGACGTACCTTGTTCTGTCGCTCTGCTTCCAGTCTGCTCTTACTCTGGTCTACGCGTCCCACGCCACGAACTTCTTCTTCTACTGTCTATCTGGTCGGCTGTTTCGTCACACCCTGATCCGCATGCTGATGCCTTGGCGTCGCCAACAGCGTCGAGGTTTCAACAGGCCCGGCGAAAATCCTATTGGCTGCGCAGACAGTTGCTGCTGCAGTCGCAGAAGTCGTCAGAAAATTCTATTAAGAAAGATAGCCCAGCAACAGAAAGAGCAACAATTGCAGCAATATGAGCTGCAGCAGATTCAACAACAGAGACAACAATCGGAAATGATTCGGTCGGAGGCTTGGGAGCCTGAGCTGGAGTAGCCTCAGTTGAAGGAGACTGGCTTAGATGACAATTTCGCAAACGGAACAACTTAAGCCAACACAAAATTTACATTCACAAGTGTTTAGTATATGTTTTTGTTTCCATCATGCGATCATATAACAGTGAATCCATGGCAAATGTTTTCGCAAAACAACCCATTGTGTACTTTACGTTATCGTTTTTGATGTCGTATTAAACGCGAAATAATTATGTAAATTTATCGCAAATATGCTTAGAATTTTATCAGCAGCTCACAGCTATGTAGCTCATAGCGCAGGGGGTTCATGGTCTACAGCGGTTTCGCAATCTGAATATCGTGAGTAATAATTCCATACCGACTAAACCTTTTGAACTCGCTGTATCCTCGAGATGTATACGCATGCGTCAACACTATATGCAAGTCAAGTGTTTGACCACTCAAAAGGACACCCGAGTGATAAACATGTAATCATGAATTAATTTACATGTCCATGCAATCGAATAGAACGCATATGTTTAAACTTTGATCTAAATGTTTTTTTAATGTACTTTTCTGCCACAACAACACCATGTGACCCATCCATTTGTGCTTCATTCTGATCATATGTTTATCACCGACGTTCGAAGTCCATGGTTAATCAACAAAAAATGTCTTTAAATTTTCTTGTTTGTCATGGTCATACCATTTTGATTTGTGATGATAAACTAATAGTATTTCATAGTGGCTAATGCATGTAAAGCTGAAAAAAGCATTACGCATCTACATCTGTGAGCACTAAAACTTGTAAGTTTCTAATTCTAAAATAATTCTAAAATAATAGTAAATGTACAATATCATAACTTTCTCTAATTCTCTGGTCTTTCTAGTCAATATTTCGCGTTTTAAACTATTGTAGTTTAACAACAAACAATGAGCGGTTAAAGAAAAAAACTTGCTTATTATTTTTTAATCTCTAACCCTGCCCGTTGTTTTTTCCAACCCCCAATTAGTGTGCGCTTAAATAGTACACAACTTAACCTATTGTTCTATTTCTAATAAGGGAGCATTTTAGTCTTTGCTTACGTTACCGTGTAGGTTTTTTTCGTTCGAATTGTAATTAATTTCGCGCTTGCTTAAATAAATGCTTATAAATCCACTTAAAGCACAATTCTGCTATAATTACTGGTAAATTCGTTCGTACATTAAAATTTTAACTTCCGATTCGTCAGCAAATGCTCATGCAAGTTTTCCTTCAAGCTGACACACATACATTAAAGTTAACTATTCTAGCCTTTGCTATAATCTTTGCTAAAAATAAATAGAAAGAATTACAGAATGTTATCGAAAATTCCTCTACGGTGCATATTATTCAATTTCATATGAATTTAAGGTCTGAAAAAGAAGTTCACGAGCGTGTGTTTATTTTATCTTGTTTTAAATCGCTGTAGAAAGAAAGTTAATAGAGACAAAAATCAAACTTTAATACAGAAATGAAAAGCAAACTATAAAAAAGTTACACGAGTTGATAGTAATTCATATAGTTAAGCAAATTATAACAACCAAAGCAAAAATGTGCAAACCTGGAGTTTATTTGAGGAATAGATCAGAAAGAGGTTAAATATTTAGCACATCATTTAATCCAACGAACAATGGACAATTATGTTGTTTGAGCTCAAATCTGGTTTTTTGAATCTAAATAATCATCTACTCGATTATGATCGAGTTTTTTTAATAACTTGATCATTTTTCTATTTTAAGCCCAAAAAATTCTTAAATTTGCTATTCGTAATGGAAAATAATTTTCAGTAATTATAAAGCTCATATTTTGCACTATAATTGAAAAAAATCGAAAAATGAAACTTGAAGAGTTTCATGAAAAACAGACTGCATAGACCTGACAATTACTATTTAAGTTGCAATTAATTCGCAAAAAAGTCAGTTTTAAATTTACAGCGAATTCGCTTTAAAATTTGTCGCACATTTAAATTATTTTTTGCGGCTGCTAAATAAAATAAAGCAAATTATAGTTTAGGCTAAGATATAGAAAGTAGAAGTCCAGCTGCTGCAAACGTGAATAAACACAAGAAAATACGCTCATGTTATATTTTAGCTTCAGTATATAGAAATCTTCCAAAAAAAAAACTAGCGTCGTGACCTGCAGAAGAGTATATAGCTACATGTATAAGAGCAAAAAAATAAGAATTAAAATAGTTACTCGTACTTTATTAAGGCCTTGTTAAAAATTTTTATAAAAATCAAAGGAAACAATCTATAAAAAAATTTTCAATTGACTTAAGTTACGAAAGCAACAATATGCCGTTACCCTCTACGTTTAATTGTATCTCAATTCACAGAACTTTAATTATAACGCAACACCTACACTGCGATTATTACACGAGAAAAATCTACAGTTGAGTAAAAATTTTAAGTAGTATAAAAATGGATTCAATGAGTTCAATTATTTTCATCAATTAACGGTAGTTGCACTGGCATCCTTGAGCTCCATGAGAGTTGCGTGGTGATCTGGCTCGATGTTGTACAGCAGCTGCTCCGCTAGCTTAGCTCTGAGTCGCTGACTTGAAGCCTGGAATTAGGTCAAACACAATATGTGCTTGATCAAATAAAACAAATCATAGAAATGGAATTAGCCTACTTTTTATCGAGACCGCAAAATACGTAAGAGAGCGAGACTATATATCATTAATCATTAATTATTTGTTGTTTTTTTCAACTCAATAAACGCGTTTAAAACTAGCGCTTGCTCATGCAGCGATTTTTTCCATGTGTTGCGCATAAATTGAGGATGTACAGACAGATCAGCAATATTTTTTTAAGGTTTATATACGAATGCTACTAAGAGCGATTACCTGCCTATGACTAAAGTTCTCTTATAGGGGTAATTTAAAATTAATGGTTAAAAATTAGAATAATTATTTAGAGAAAAAAAGATACCTAATAATTATAAACTGCAGTAAAATTATAATGGTTTAAATATGATAATAGCCTCAAATTTGGGAAGGTGTTACAGTAGCCGAGTGAAAGACAGGACATGGATTTACAGTAGCCGAGTGACAGACAAGACAGGGTGTTACAGTAGCTGAGTGAAGGACAGACAGGATGTTACAGTAGCCAGGTAAAGGAAAAGACAGGGTGTTACAGTAGCCGAGTGAAGGACAAGACAGAGTGTTACAGTAGCCGAGTGACAGACAAGACAGTAGCCGAGTGAAGGACAAGACAGTAGCCGAGTGAAGGACAAGACAGGGTGTTACAGTAGCCGAGTGACAGACAAGACAGTAGCCGAGTGACAGACAAGACAGTAGCCGAGTGAAGGACAAGACAGAGTGTTACAGTAGCCGAGTGACAGACAAGACAGTAGCCGAGTGACAGACAAGACAGTAGCCGAGTGAAGGACAAGACAGTAGCCGAGTGAAGGACAAGACAGGGTGTTACAGTAGCCGAGTGACAGACAAGACAGTAGCCGAGTGAAGGACAAGACAGTAGCCGAGTGAAGGACAAGACAGGGTGTTACAGTAGCCGAGTGACAGACAAGACAGTAGCCGAGTGAAGGACAAGACAGTAGCCGAGTGAAGGACAAGACAGGGTGTTACAGTAGCCGAGTGACAGACAAGACAGTAGCCGAGTGAAGGACAAGACAGTAGCCGAGTGAAGGACAAGACAGGGTGTTACAGTAGCCGAGTGACAGACAAGACAGTAGCCGAGTGAAGGACAAGACAGTAGCCGAGTGAAGGACAAGACAGTAGCCGAGTGACAGACAAGACAGGGTGTTACAGTAGCCGAGTGACAGACAAGACAGTAGCCGAGTGAAGGACAAGACAGGGTGTTACAGTAGCCGAGTGACAGACAAGACAGTAGCCGAGTGAAGGACAAGACAGTAGCCGAGTGAAGGACAAGACAGGGTGTTACAGTAGCCGAGTGACAGACAAGACAGTAGCCGAGTGACAGACAAGACAGTAGCCGAGTGACAGACAAGACAGGGTGTTACAGTAGCCGAGTGACAGACAAGACAGTAGCCGAGTGAAGGACAAGACAGGGTGTTACAGTAGCCGAGTGACAGACAAGACAGTAGCCGAGTGAAGGACAAGACAGTAGCCGAGTGAAGGACAAGACAGGGTGTTACAGTAGCCGAGTGACAGACAAGACAGTAGCCGAGTGACAGACAAGACAGGGTGTTACAGTAGCCGAGTGACAGACAAGACAGTAGCCGAGTGAAGGACAAGACAGGGTGTTACAGTAGCCGAGTGACAGACAAGACAGTAGCCGAGTAAAACTACATACAGCAGCACTTCAAAGAAACCGCAGAGAAACTCACCCCGACAGTCTTCGGCCTGGATCCACCAGCCTGACCATTCATTGGACCAGCCGCGGCAAACCCGCCAGTGTTCGAACCCGTTGGCGGCCTTGGCGGCAGACGCAGATCCGGGGTCAGCGACTTCTGCGCCCATCGAGGCAGCGGCGCATAGCCAGCGGAGGAGACCGGCCTGCTGACGGCGGCCGTGACGCTAGCGCTTCGCCGACCGCCGCCGAGAGTTGTGCTCGGACGCGTGGTGGAGCCGGGTCGGGCTCGAGAGTCGGCTGTTATTTGTTTTTTTTAGAAAATTTGCAACCTTTCTCGACTGTTTTTTATAGAATTTCTTCACTGCTTTCTGTTGTCACTCTACTCTGTTGTCAGTCTTCTCTGTTGTCACTCTACTCTGTTGTCAGTCTACTCTGTTGTCACTCTACTCTCTGTTGTCACTCTACTCTCTGTTGTCACTCTACTCTCTGTTGTCACTCTACTCTCTGTTGTCACTCTACTCTCTGTTGTCAGTCTACTCTCTGTTGTCACTCTACTCTCTGTTGTCACTCTACTCTCTGTTGTCACTCTACTCTGTTGTCACTCTACCCTGTTGTCACTCTACTCTGTTGTCACTCTACTCTGTTGTCACTCTACCCTGTTGTCACTCTACTCTCTGTTGTCACTCTACTCTCTGTTGTCACTCTACCCTGTTGTCAGTCTACTCTGTTGTCACTCTACTCTTTTGTCACTCTACTCTGTTGTCACTCTACTCTCTGTTGTCACTCTATTCTGTTGTCACTCTTCTCTGTTGTCACTCTACTCTGTTGTCACTCTACTCTGTTGTCACTCTACTCTCTGTTTTCACTCTATTCTGTTGTCACTCTTCTCTGTTGTCACTCTACTCTGTTGTCACTCTACTCTCTGTTGTCACTCTACTCTGTTGTCACTCTACTCTCTGTTGTCACTCTACTCTGTTGTCACTCTTCTCTGTTGTCACTCTACTCTCTGTTGTCACTCTACTCTGTTGTCACTCTACTCTCTGTTGCCACTGACTGCTTTAGTGATTGGCAAATAAAAGAAAACTGCTCACTCGCAAATGGCTGCGAAAAGCCAATAGACGTTTGAGCTCTCGACAGAGCGGCCACAGATTCAAGCTCGTAGACCTAGAGTGAAAGTAGAATTGGTTGCCATGGTTACTCAGTTAATAGTTATTCTCTAGGTTTGATATAGGGTGTGCACTATTTAATTTTCCATGCATTAAAACAGATTGTGTGCAGTCCTTAAATTCCAATTGCATAAAGCATAGCAACAACAAAAAACAAAAGGTTTATTGGATTCAGTTTTCGGTTTTGTAAAGTTCAGAATTGATCAAGCGATCCACAGGAAAGGAATGAGTCATGCATGCATCAAGGAACAGCATAAGAGTAGGCAAAGCACTGTAAACAATAGAACAATAGCTAAACGGAAATTTTAACATGCCTTTTAGCTGGTGCGAAATTTTCATAAAAAATTTTTTTGCCGAATAAACGTAAATAAAATTCATAATAGAAACTTTTAACTTGGGCAAGAAAAGTTCTTGCTTCCGGTTTATTAACTTATTTCCTTCTAGTTACCTTCACGTCAGGATTGGCGGACGAGAATCTCACTGACGGACTTCGACTTTCTGCGAGCTGCATTTTGATTTGTTATTTTTTTGTCTTGTCTCTATATCCACATCAAATTTATCAGCATTGGCGAAGTTAATCAAGGTTTCTTAGATACGGTAAAAAGACCATCTAAATTTTGGAACCAAGTTTGGATAAAACATCAGGATCTAATTAAGGACGAACCATTTTATCGGGATCTTAATACGACGCAAGCAATTAAGTTTTAAGTGCAAATATAGCTCTTATATTTCACAAGGACACCTTAAGTAGAAGGACGGGACACTTCGTTTCTTAGAAAGTTTTTGCAGTCTAATCTTCCCGAAAAAATACACAGCGGAGATAGGAAATTTGCTGTTTTTCGACATTAAGCTAAACATTGCGCTCGATTAGAAGCAGATGCAAATCTCATCTTTTGATATTTGCTTCTTGCCTTCTTACTCTACCGAACTTTGTATGTCCTTATTTTTGAAATATTGATCTTTAGAGTATTCCCCTTGGATTAGACTCCAAAAACTTTCCAAGAAACGAAGTGTCCCGTCTTTCTACTTAAGGTGTCTTTGATAGCTCGTATTTCATCTCTTGGGAAAGGAAAATCACCTTAAGTTAGTACCATAATAAAAATGATAAAAATTGGCTGATAAATCAATGATTTTTTCTGGGTGCAAAAAAGATTAAGGAAAAAAGTGATTTAATATTAAAGAAATTACGCACGTCCGACGGAGCTCCAGAGGAGAGCTAAAAAGATCAGTTTTTATGCATCGATCCAACATGAGCAATCTTAATTACAATAAGTAAGATACATTTTTCTTTCTGCATAAATTTCACACGTTACTCACCTGCGATAGCAGACTGTCCACCTTGCCGAATGCGTCCTCTTTTAGCCGTTTTTCTTCTTTAAGCTGTTGTCGAAGCGCCTCAACCTGTTTGGTGGTCTTGTCGGCGATGGTTTGCTGAGTCCTAAAACTGCGCGTCAAATCGTCCTTGGCGCTCTGGAAGTTGCGCCTCGTCTCGCTGATTTCCTCCATCAGCTTGTCGATGTGCAGCTGCTTAGCGTCGGCCAGCTGTCGATCCGATCTGTCGCGTCGTTCGTCGGCGTGACGCCGATCTAGATCGTCGCGTTGCAGACGGTCGAGCTTCTTTTTAGTTTCGCCAAGCTCTCGCTCGGTGCGAACTAAGCACTCTTTGACCTGGCTGAGCTCCTGAGTCAACTGTTGCGTTTTCTCGCTTGACATGAGGTCGACACCGGTGGCGCGCTTTCTCTGTAGCTCCTTCTCTTGGTCCAGTTCGCTTAGTTTCTTCTGGAACTCGCATCTGAAGGAAGTTTTTAATCATAGCTTTAATTCAGCTTGATGAAAGTTCTGTCTGTCTATCCATAACGCACCTGGCAAATGTCTGTTTCCAGTTGAACAAGGCCTTCTGCCGGTTCATTAACTGTCCAAGCCGAACGTTCTCTTGTTCCAACTGAGCCAAACTATCGCTCAGTCGATCGTTTCTCTCCGAGAGCTCTTTCTCCGTGACCAATCTAGACGTTGCCGTTCGTTCGCGAATTTTCGACATTGCCTCGGAAGCTTCAGTGCGAACGTCGGCAATTCTAGACATTGTAGCCGACAGCATGTGCTTGCGATATTCGTCTAAGCGCATTTTCTGCTCAAAGTTGCAAGCAAACAAACTCTGCACTAGTTCGTTGTACTCGTTGCGTACGGTCTCGCGTATTTCAGTCTTCTGACGTATTGTCTGTTCGCGCATTTCGCTAACTTTTGCGCGTAAGGCTGTCACCTCTGGGAAATTTTAGTGGGTATAAATTTTTGTTCTTCAAGGTTTCAAATGTTTTACTTCTTAAATAAAGCAACAATTTTTAATTAACACTCGTAACGTACCCATCAGCAATGAGTAGACAGTTTCAGCCATCAGCAACTGAGCCTCGATAGCTATGGACTCATCTTTCTCTCGGAGTTGAGTCTGCAGATGTTCAACTTGTCTCTCGCGATCGTAAAGCACTTGGTGCTGCTGTCTTAGAATGCTTTCGTAATAGCTAGCATAATTTTCGTAGGTTTCACGTTGGTTTTGAGTGCTGAGCACGCACAGTTGGTTCAGACATTGGTTGAGACCTTCGGCTGAGAATACCACTTTGCCGTCGTCTGTTTCAACTGCTTCTTTGTCAAGAGCGGTCAGAAACTCTTCCAGGAATGGTGGCCGCTTGATTGAAAAACTCTCCTTCATGCACTGTTTTTTAGGTAGCCAATGGTTTGAAACAATCATTAGATAACTGCCTGTTATAGCAAATTATCTAATTTATCACTATCTCCCCAGTCCCAAAGCGTCCACCTCACTCCTATCGCTCCAAAGCGTCCACCTTACTCCCATCGCTCCAAAGCGTCCACCTCACTCCCCTGACTCGAAAGCGTCCACCTCACGCCCATCGCTCCAAAGCGCCCACCTCACTCCTATCGCTCCAAAGCGTCCACCTCACTCCTATCGCTCCAAAGCGTCCACCTCCCTCCCCTGGCTCCAAAGCGTCCACCTCACCCGTCCTAAAGCGTCCAGCTTAATTTTCTGCTCCGCCAAAACTTGCTCGATTTCACGCAAATTAAAACCTAAAGCGCACTGCATCCCTAGAATATCGACCTACCGAAACTGGTCGATAGTAGCACAGAAATCCAAACTTACACTTCGCTTCCATAGATCAGTTGGCAAATTGTCCTCCTCGCGATTTCGCTCTTTAATGACCAGATCAGTTTCGCGATGAATTCTCTTCCGCACCTCGTTGATCAGGTGGCTTTCAACGAATTCTAGCAGTTTCATCAACTGTAAAAAGCATTAATTATTATTTTAATTAGGGATTTTTAATGGGGATTTTTATGATCATGAATTTCAGAAGTGCAAGGCAGTAAATTTTTTGCTAAATTCATGGATACAAAGCCAAATGACAGAGACTTACAGTGATTTGCGATCGTGCATTTGTGGTGCTTTACATATATATAATTTATATCTTTTGTTAACAAAAAATTAGCTGTGCAATGTGTACAGAAACTAAGGATGTTTGAAGCAATAAAAAAACGGATGTGGAAGCGTTAAAAATTAAAGCTGATAATTTGTTGACAATCAAATAAAATTCAAGAAATCATCTGCTAAAAATCAAAGATTTTAAAAGCCGAAATTAAAACTTGGATCAGCTGATATAGCAGTGTTGTGTACATGTTGTGTGGGTCAAAAACTGGTGCATTCAAGTAGGAAAAATAATTAATTCTAAAATGAATAAATCGATAACAAAGACCCACTTACCTCAGCCTGAAATGGATCAGTTTTGTTTCATTGATTGGAAAAAAAAATAAATTGGTGCATTAAAACAATAAAAATTTCCATCGTTTTTTATTAACTTTGTGCATGGCATATTGTGCTTCTAGAAGCAATAAAACTCAACTAGCGTTGCATTTTTCTAAATTTAAACATAAGGATTAGTAATGTTGGTTTATCAGTTAGGATTTTTGTAAATAATATATTGATGTTATATAGCTATGTTAGTGTTTTAAAAGTGCAAGTTTTGCTAAAGAAAGTACTTAACCTACCTGTCTCTGTCGGACAGTGATTTCTGGTACACCCTGTGGCGTGACAAAAACATCCGTGTCAGCTTGGAGTGGCCCGGGCTCAATGAGCTCCTCCTGGCCGTACTGCAGAGCTAGCGAACGCATTATCGGATAGAGCTTCTCCGCTTTGTACAGCTTGCTGAACATGGCAAATACGATTTTGATGGACAGTTAAATAATCCGCTTGTCTCAATAAATCACAATGACGCATTCCACGATCAGTAACTCACCAAAACTGTTGATAGCGCCCCACCGTGTCAATTCTCGACACGTTCATTCTGTGCTTAGCCCAGAAATACTTCAACGCGTCAACGCGCTTCCACAATATTAGAAATCGGATTTGCAGACGGCAAGCTTCTCTAGCCTGTTCAACTATGACACTCTGGCCGGAGCTTTGTTGCAGTTGATTCTGCAGTTGAAGTTGCGTCATCGAGTTTGACGCTTCATCTTCCGTTCGTTTACGAACTCTTTCCAGCATCCGTTTTCCAATGAGCAGGAAATTGTCGCGATCCTCGATACCGACTGGACGGCCGGCGTAGGACTCGGGAATGTCGCCAGCTTTAGCTACGTCCTCCAGACAGAGACTCATCGACAGTAGCTCACCGTGTACCGTCGGCTTGTCGACGTCTCTCAGGCCGGCAAGACAGAGCTGCATGCTGGCGCCCACTGTCCACCACTGCCACTGCATGCTCGGGTAGGGGCCTCGGCGGCTGGCAAACGATCGCCATGGAAACAACTGTTGTGCGGTGGCATCGCGAGCTTCTAGCGGGGCTGGTACGTCTAGGGCGACGAAATCTAGGCAGGCTACTTGAGCGTTGGATAGTTGAGTCAGCGGCTGACGCATGTTCTCCGTGACGGACTGGAGCAAGTGTGGGAGTGGAATTTGTAGAGTACAGAAAAAACACCTAATCGTCTGCGTGCCTACTAAAAGTAGTATTAAATTAAGTAAGTTGCCTCACAATAAAAAATCATTTGAAATATGACCCAAAAACCTGTTTCAGGTGGACCGTTTCGTTTGCTGAACTGGCGCTGGGGTTGTTTTTTTATACGCTACAGACGCTTCAAGTAATCTGAATTATTTTTGGGATTTCCTGTAAGAAACCTTCCTCTCTGTTCCTGCCTAGCCATGCGATCTCGTCCCTGCAGAGTCCCATTAGACGGCTATGATTCGAGTAAGGAAAGTAAAAGACACTAATTGTCGGCGGAAATAATCCTCTATTAGTCGGGAGCTTGATCTCGACAGGGGCCGTCTGGTGGCAACGAGGTTGTCAGTCTCACATCTGGGTTGTCAATTCTCCACCTGTCTCTTACTATCGTCTCAGTCTCGAACTGTATTCTCCTGTTATACGATCTAGCCGCTCGCCGCAACCTCTATATTATCAGCTACATGGGGCCGGCTTCGAGTCTCTGAGTGGGAGGCCAGTGTACTTTTAGGTGGATATCAGTACGCTGAGGCCAAGGAAGCAAAGGCCAAAATCCATCTGTCTGGCATTTGGGCGTTGTGAAATTTCGGTCGTGTTAAGCGACCCTAGAGAACTCGCTTGTTCTATTTCTTCTTTAAAAAAGTCTTTAACAAGCGAAAAATTCCTAACAGCTTTATTTTAAGATCATTTTAAGAACACCCACTAATTAAAGAAACGAACCTTGTAGCCAGACATGTTTCCGCTAGCTAAAAACGTCTCTGGCAGCACGTGCCTAATGCACACATCGAATTCCAGATAGAGAACGTTGCGTTTCAAGGTGAGCAACTCGGCTGCCTGCTCGGCACTCCGGGGATTTGGCAGATTGTCTAGCTGTTTTTGAATTTCGCGAAGCTCGCTGCCTGTGTATGGATAGTATTGTTTTTCAAAATGCATCGCAAATTGACCTGATTATTAAATTTTGAGAAACGTTTCTGTGAAATGTGACTTAATTAGTCGTGAAATTGAGTGATAATGGGATACAAAAACTGACAGTTACCAACAGCACAGAACGTGGCACTACACAAAAAATTAATCTAACATTTTAATGTTTGTCATGCATCCATTATTAACAGTCCAACTACCCAGAGGGAGGAAATCCCCCTTGACAATTTTTTGAGAATGCTGGAATGACCCATTTTCTTCGCCGAAACTACGACTTTTTGGGCAACACCTAGCAGCATGGACTGCCTAACGACCCTGCCCAACCTTCGATGACTGCCGCGACGCCGTCGGGCTCGTCAGCGAATGACACTGGATAAAACTGGACGCCCCAGATGGTCTTAGTTGATGGTGACTGGTGCTTGCTTGGAGGAAGGCACATGTAGGTGACACTGAGGCGAGGCTCAGCAAGGTGATGACTTAAGCGGTGGAGGTACTGGAGAACAGGGATATCTAAAATACATGGTCAAGTCAAGGGGGAAATGGCGACCACCAGGCTGTATCGTTGAATATCTCGACGGTCCGGGCGGATGGCGACTCAGCTGATGCTCTATCAGATGAGCAACAAAATTTGAGCCCGTGCCCTAGTTTGTGCTCCTGCGTTGCTCCTTTAAGTAAAAAAAAATTGTCAAAGGGATAATTTCCCCCCTTCTTGGTAGTTCTACTGTTAATTATTCGACAAATCTTAAATATCAGCCCCTTAGACATTCAAGTTTATCGGTGATAGTGACTTATAGGGTTCATAAAGTGTCAATAATGCTTTTAAGAATTAAAAATTATGGGTGAAAAGCAAAACAAGTGAATCAAATAAGCAGCTTAATTGTCTGAGTAGGTTCTGATAAATTCAAATCACCAGGAAATAATTTGCAAAATTTACTCGCTTTTTTTCTTCAAGTTGGGCTAATCTGTGTTTGATTGCTGAAAAAGCCAGTGATGCAGTTATTAGCAGTTAGTATATGATCCAATTTTTTTCACTTAAAGGTTGGGTCGCTAAGTCAACAAAACGATGAAAACATTTATTTGTTAAAAATAACCAAAATTTTCTAAGAAATACATCTATAAGTCCTCTTACCAAGCCCCTGACTGCCGCTCCAGTCCGTATCTGCCGCGGTTGGTTCCTCAGATTTGGCAGCTCCGCTGCGACTGCCGCTGGTGCCCAACTGGGAATAGCCAATAAGGTATTGCAGAATGTCGTGAAATGATCCCACAATTTTAACGGCATTTTCCAGGGCTTGAGTGGCGCGCTTGTCGTCAAGGTTGCGAAACATCGTCAGTAGGTCGGAGTAGTGAGGAATGAACCTGAGAATTATTATTGGAAAGTGGCATTTTTTGGCAATCTTGAAATATTTCTTCAAGATGAGGAGTTGAATCGGGTGAGATAAGACTTAAACTGGGTGAGATTAGAGTTGAATGGGGTGAGATTAAAGCTAAAATGGGTGAGATTAGATTTAAATTGGGTGAGATTGGAGTCGAATCGGGTGAGATCAGAGTTGAATCGGGTGAGATCAGAGTTGAATTGGGTGAGATTAGAGTTGAATTGGGTGAGATCAAAGATGATGGGGTGAGATTAGAGCTTAACTGGGTGTGATTCGAGTTAAATGGGGTGAGATTAGAGTTTAATTAGGTGAGATTAGAGTTAAATTGGCTGAGATTAGAGTTTTATTGGGTGAGATTAGAGTTGAATTGATATTAATTTTGAATGTGGATTTGACTCTAACGGAAAAATCAGGACAGAATTCCCCGTACCAAAGATTCAGCAGCAAATCTCCAGAATCCGACAAAAACTGACGCGGCCGCTTCTTCAACGTTCTCGGCTCTGGCGTCACAGATTCGGGATCTTCCTCCGGTTTTGCCTCGTTTTTCTCGCCAAACATGAAATATGCTCTGGCAATGGCCGGCATTTGAGTCAGGCAGTCTCGAATCGAATTATAATACCCAATAATTTGAGCGCGCATGCTTGCTTGGCAAACTCGTTGATTGAAATCGTCGCTTAGCTGACTGATCAGCTCGCGTTTCAACTTTTCTAATTCTGACTGACTCTTCAACAGCATGCTAGATGCCTCTTTCTTGGCGACGAATGCGTTGATCATCCGATTGCGTCCCGGTGTTTTCTCCAACTGTACGGAGAAGAACGATTCGGGATCGAAGTGACCAGCTGGGCGTTGCTTTTCGAAAGCTCGAAAAGAAGCGGCGGTGGCGGCCGCTGTGGCTGAGGCAGCTCCTGGACCGCCGCCGCCGCCGCCTAGAGAGAACGCGGTTGTTGCTGTCACGGTGGATCGTTCAGACCTCGTGTCGCTTGGTGACATTCGGCCACTGTTTGAATGCGTTGGTTTTTTAAAGTTAAATTTCGAATAAATAATTAAAAGGAGTTGTAGCCTAATGGCTAGGGCGCCTCCCTTATGACCGGAAGGTCGTGGGTTCGAGTCCCGGCTCTAGGAGACAATTTGTGCCCTTGAGCAAGGCACTTAATCCCGCATTGCTTCAGTCCACCCAGCTGAGATTGGGTACCAGTTTGAGCTGGGTAAATTTAGTGTGGATGTTGCGGCCCCTCCAGCCCGTCAGGCTGAGCAGCTGTACACAGCCCTCGGATGCGCCGCGCAACTAGCTGCGGCTGTGCCGTGGGCTGTACATCTGATCGAAAGGTTGTCTAAATTTATTTATTATTTATTTACTGGATAACAACAAAATCAAGCTAAATATTCAACAATCAATCAATTTAACAAGGAATCAATCCACAATGATAGTACTTTAATTTGAAAAATAAATATCGATCCACACAAAAAAACTGTCTGTTCATGCAACATAAAAAAGATTAAAGACAACATTTAATGACAATCCAACAATCATTAGTGGTATACGTCGATTAGTATAGAAATTCTAACCAAACCATCAGCATCAAACATACGCGTGTAGAAGCGTTGATGATGCTTTCATCGCATCTTGCTGATTGGTGCTGGTGGAAATTCTAGGCTTTATGGACGCGTTTCTGTAACGTTGGTGTGTCAAATTATTTCTTTGAAAATGTACTTTTCCTATGTTTTTAAAATTAGATGACACGGAACTGATTGTTTTGTTTATCATTTTGAGTAAGGCCTCCTGAGATTGTATTGTTCAATTTAAAAACATCGACTAACGAGTTTGATGAGCATCTCAACGATTTCAAATCGAATGCTCACCTTTTGAGTCCTGCCTGACCGCCGGAGTCGCTAGGATCGTAGCGACACATGTGGGCCAACAGCACCGCTGAGCTCAGCGCATTGCGATGCACTGTCTGAAGTTTCAGCACCACTTGCAGATTCTGAATTCCCGAGCCGCTAAGCAACTGGAGAATCAAATAGGTTATGGGTTTATTAATGCTAATTATTAAGTTTTCAAATGCTATTTCTCTTTTGGTTGTCATACTCACAGCCTGAACCGAGTCTTTAGATCTAAACGAGAATCGGCCAAGATGTCCTTCGTCAATCTCTTGTATGGCTAATAAGTAGTTAGATGGTTGAAATCTGAAAATGAAATCGATTTTTTTTCACAATAATTTTACCTTAGCTTCATGCTTAATTGGGTGACTAGGCTACAACTTTTTTTCGGTAATAAAAATCGATTCATTCAGAGCAACAACTTTTTAGAAGGAATACAAGATTTTTTGTGGAGGAGTTGTAGCCTAGAGCCTCTGCCTTATCAAACCCCAGCTCTCGGAGACAATTTTTGCCCTTGAGCAAGGCACTTAATCCCGCATTGCTTCAGTCCAACCAGCTGAGATCGGGTACCAGTTTGAGCTGGGTAAATTTTAAGTGGATGTTGCGGCCCCTCTAGCCTGTCAGGACTGAGCAGCTGTAGACAGCCCTCGGATGCGTCCAAATCTCGTCAAAATATCGAGTGTCAAAGTTCATTTTATTATTATTATTTTTGAAGAATTCTCACTTGTCCACGGCGCTATCGTCTTCGAGCACTTGAACGATGCTCGATGGAGCTTTGGCTGTCTCGGCACCTTCGACTCGTTTAGCTGACTCGAGCTGAATGTACCGAATAAAGGCGTGATAATCGCCGAAGCCGGTGTCAACTGCGATGGACTTGTAGATCTTGGCCAGGACTTCTGATTCCCAAGCCAGTTCGCACAGTCGATGCCGCTGGGTCACCAGTTCGAGCACCTGGCCAGCAGATTCGAGTAAGCGCTTCTTGCGCAACTTCTTGTCGGCTCGGGCGTTGGACTTTTCGGCTTCGGCCATGGCAAACTTGGCCAGACCGGCCACCGCCTGGGGATCGTCCATGAACACGCCGGAGAACAGCTGGCGGGAGAGGGCGACTTTTGTGGTTTTGGTCTTGTGACTTTGTTTGGCTAATTTTGGTCACGTGATTTTGGTTGCATAATTTTGGTCACGTGATTTAGCAAACTTGATAATTTTAGTCTCTCGAGTACTTTGCAGGCCGGAAAATTTTTGTCCCGTGATTTTGGTTGAATAATTTGGTCACGTGATTTTTGGTTAAATAGTTTTGGTCACGTGATTTTGGTCGGATGATTTTGGTCACGTGATTTTGTTAATGTTACTAAATTTTTTCAAGAAGCAACATTTTTTAAGTCACTGAATTCTCATGACAACCAAACTCACGTTGTTTTTCGTCTGCGGAGTGTAGGACGCTCCTAACAGATCCAAATTGTCCCATTCCTTGTGCAGCACTTCAAACATGCTTCTCTCCAATTGGATCACTTCGTTGCTGGTCTTGGCCTGATGCAGATTAACCAGCTCAGTCAGAGCGTGCTGGAATGCTACGGGCAGTCGGCTGACAACGCTTAACGACGGATGGAACTCCAGCAGGTACTGACTCTTGGAGGCCGCTCTGCGATTGGTTGGGCGAGCGAGTTGAGCGATTTGAGTCGTATAGGGTGAAATTCGAATCTTTTAGGACAAGCTTGGAGTCTAATAGGATGAGATTCGATTCTAGTAAGATTAGATTCGCATCTTTTAGGACGAGATTCGAGTCTAATAGGATGAGATTCCAGTCTATTAAGACGAAATTCCAGTCCATTGGGATGAGATTCGAGTCTATTGGGATGAGATTAGAGTCTAACAAGTGAGATACAAGTGTTATATAGTGATATTCGAGTCTAATAAGTGAGATTCGACTCAAAAAGGGTGAGATTCGAGTCTATTGGAGTGAGATTCAAATCTTTTGGTTGAGATTTTAGTCTAATAGGGTTAGATTCGAGTATAATAGGTGAGATTCGAGTCTAAGAAGTTTGATTGAAGTCTATAGTAAGATTCCAGTCGATTAGGATGAGATTCCGGTCGATTAGGATGAGATTACAGTCTATTAAGATGAGATTAGAGCCTATTAGGAGGCGATTCGAGTCTAATATGGTTAGATTCCAATCTAATAGATAGAAATTAGACTCTTTCTAATACAGATTTTAGCGTTATAAGATGATTTTCGAAGTAAGTAGGTCAGAATTTCTGATGTGAGATTGAGTCTTATGAATCAAAATAATTCAAGTTTAACACAAAATTCAACTTACTGATCGGTGTGCACCGAAACCAGTTGCTTTGCAACAAAGTCCAACGGTAGGCCCTGCGATCCGGAGTCCCTATTCAGTCGACTAACATAGTCTCTCTGCTGACTGATCTGCCGTTCCATGAATTTCTGCACTAGAGATGCCTGCAGCCTGAGGGAGGTGCACTCCAGCCGATATGTAGCGAGAAAATAAGCTGCGTTAAAGTCGTATCTCGGTCGACGATGGATTAGCGAGATCACGGCTTGTGCGAGATGGCGCTTTTCGTCACGGTCGAATGTGTTGTGGTAGGCCTCCATGTACAGGTCGAGGAGAGCCTGGGGATGCGATTTTTACAACATAGACAGTTTTTGTAATGACATTGAGTTGTTACCATAGACGGTTGTGTAATGACATTGAGTTGTTACCATAGACGGTTGTGTAATGACATTGAGTTGTTACCATAGACGGTTGTGTAATGACATTGAGTTGTTACCATAGACGGTTGTGTAATGACATTGAGTTGTTACCATAGACGGTGTATAATTACATTGAGTTGTTACCATAGACGGTGCGTAATGCATTGAGTTGTTACCACAGACGGTGTGTGATGACATTGAGTTGTTACCATAGACGGTGTGTGATGACATTGAGTTGTTACCATAGACGGTGTGTAATGATATTGAGTTGTTACCATAGACGGGTGTAATATTGACATAGAGTTGTTACCATAGACGGTGTGTAATGATATAGAGTTGTTACCATAGACGGGTGTGTAATGACATAGAGTTGTTACCATAGACGGGTGTGTAATGACATAGAGTTGTTACCACAGACGGTGTGTAATGACATTGAGTTGTTACCATAGACGGTGTGTAATGATATTGAGTTGTTACCATAGACGGTGTGTGATGACATTGAGTTGTTACCGTAGACGGTGTGTAATGACATTGATTTGTTACCATAGACGGTGTGTAATGCATTGAGTTGTTACCATAGACGGTGTGTAATGATATTGAGTTGTTACCATAGGCAGTGTGTAATGACATTGAGATGCTACCATAGACAGTGTGTAATGACATTGAGTTGTTGCCATAGACGGTGTGTAATGCATTGAGTTGTTACCATAGACGGTGTGTGATGACATTGAGTTGTTGCCATAGACGGTGTGTAATGACATTGAGTTGTTACCATAGACGGTGTGTGATGACATTGAGTTGTTACCATAGACGGTGTGTGATGACATTGAGTTGTTACCATAGACGGTGTGTAATGACATTGAGTTGTTACCATAGACGGTGTGTAATGCATTGAGTTGTTACCATAGACGGTGTGTAATGCATTGAGTTGTTACCATAGGCAGTGTGTAATGCATTGAGATGCTACCATAGACGATGTGTAGTGACATTGAGATGCTACCATAGACGGTGTGTGATGACATTGAGTTGTTACCATAGACGGTGTGTAATGACATTGAGTTGTTACCATAGACGGTGTGTAATGACATTGAGTTGTTACCATAGACGGTGTGTAATGATATTGAGTTGTTACCATAGACGGTGTGTAATGATATTGAGTTGTTACCATAGACGGTGTATAATTACATTGAGTTGTTACCATAGACGGTGCGTAATGCATTGAGTTGTTACCACAGACGGTGTGTGATGACATTGAGTTGTTACCATAGACGGTGTGTGATGACATTGAGTTGTTACAATAGACGGTGTGTAATGATATTGAGTTGTTACCATAGACGGTGTGTAATGACATTGAGTTGTTACCATAGACGGTGTGTAATGACATAGAGTTGTTACCATAGACGGTGCGTAATGCATTGACTTGTTACCACAGACGGTGTGTAATGACATTGAGATGTCACAACACAGTGCGTATTACATTATGTTATTGCAGCTTATTCAAAACTTTGTACATTAAGAGTGTCAAAAAATGAGCTCGAACCTTCTTGCTCTGCATGAACTGGGCCTCCTGATTCCACATGTCCATGGCGACGGCAAATCTGTCAACAGCGGCGTGCCCGTACTTTCCAATAGCGAAGTCGCCGCTGTCTTCGTCGCCGCCACCACCACCGCTGGTAAATTTTGAAGCTCGCCTGGTTGCCAGTTTCTCCATGGCGTCGCGATCTTTTTGAATGTAGTGAGACGCAACTAGCAGGAGGTCCTCCTCCAAGCTCCTTGTTTTATTGTGAAGAGGGTTGGAAAAGCTTGCTGTATGAATTTTTCGCCACAAAGTCTATCCCTGCGTAGACTGAACCACAAATTTGATTCCTGCGTACACTCGGCAACAAAGTCTTTCCCGGCGTACAAAGAGCCACAAAGTATATCCCTGTGAGTGTACACTGGGCAACAAAGTCTATCCCTGTGAGTGTACACTGAGCCACAAAGTCTAACCCTGTGTACACTGAGCCACAAAGTCTATCCCTGTGAGTGTACACTGAGCCACAAAGTCTAACCCTGTGTACACTGAGCCACAAAGTCTATCCCTGTGAGTGTACACTGAGCCACAAAGTCTAACCCTGTGTACACTGAGCTACAAAGTCTATCCCTGTGAGTGTACACTGAGCCACAAAGTCTAACCCTGTGTACACTGAGCTACAAAGTCTATCCCTGTGAGTGTACACTGAGCCACAAAGTCTAACCCTGTGTACACTGAGCTACAAAGTCTATCCCTGTGAGTGTACACGGGGCAACAAAGTCTATCCCTGTGTACTCGTACACTGAGCCACAAAGTCTATCCCTGCGTACACTGGGCAAAAAAGTCCATCCTTACGTGGAGTACAGTGGGCCTAGAAGTCTATCCCTGCGTACGCTAGGCATCGAAGTCTACACCATAAAATTCTTTCCGTCCCAACATACCTCATTTGATTAATACGTTGCAATAAATTAAAAATACTCCTAAACTAGCTAAATGGATAATACGAGCTATACGTTATATTAAATCCTCACTTCAAATCGTCCATAGCCTGATCGTAAACTACGTAGTAGCCTCGATGATCTCGAACGTGAATTCGACCCTCTTCGTGCGTGTAAAAATCGTCGTAGTTTTCCACGTCTTGGAAACGCATAAAATTAGTCTCGTTGTACCTAAGTTAATGTTTGACAAAAATCTATTTACTTTGTCACAGAAGTAGTTCTAAAAAATTCATTTTCATCTTCCTCTCACTTGTGATCCTTAGGCGTGCTGTACATGTAGTCGTGACAGCCGAGAGGATTAGCGCCTCCTTGGTAACCATCGGCCTCGTTGCCAACCCGATGATCCACCGGAGATCGCTCCTCGGAGCCGCCCTCCTCAAAGATGCCCTGATCGTTAATGGTCAAAGTTCGCTCCAACGAACGAAAATAATTTAAATAGGACAGGCAGGTTCGTCTCAAGTCGCGTATTTTCAAATGTCGCAAGTGCAAGTAGGACAGGTAAGCTCCCTGCACGCCGGCTGGATCATCCTTCATAGAGTCCGCGTCGTTCAGTCCCAACATCTGCATTGTCTGGTTGAAATCGAAACTTTCTCGGCGCTTCTTTTTGCGAGTTTCGCTTGACGATTGAAAGCTGACGGATTCACTGGAATTTAATATCGGAAAACTTACATTCACCAACCGTATCTAACATGTGTATCAACCGTGTCTAACAGACGTGTCGAACAGGTGTATCAAACGTGTCTAACTGGTGTATCAACCGTGTCTAACTGGTGTATCAACCGTGTCTAACAGGTGTATCAACCGTGTCTAACAGGTGTATCAACCGTGTCTCACTGGTGTATCAACCGTGTCTAACAGGTGTATCAACCGTGTCTAACAGGTGTATCAACCGTGTCTAACAGGTGTGTCTAACGGGTGTATCAGTTGTGTCTAACAGGCGTGTCTAACAGGTGTATCAGTTTTGTCTAACAGTCGTGTTTAATGGGTGTATCAGTTGTGTCTAACAGACGTGTCTAACAGGTGTATCAGCCGTTTCTAACAGGTGTATCAGTTGTGTCTAACAGGCGTGTCTAACGGGTGTATCAGTTGTGTCTAACAGGCGTGTCTAACTGGTGTATCAACCGTGTCTAACAGGTGTACCAGCTGTGTCTAACATGTGAATCAACCGTGTCTAACAGGTGAATCAACCCTGTCTAACTGGTGCATCAACCGAGTTTAACAGGTGTATCAATCGTATCTAAACAGTCCCTAAAAGTTCCTAAACAAGTTTTAATTTATATCAAACAATGCAACAAATCACTGACTCGTAAATCTGCGGATTCGAATAAATCTTTCGCCAAGTGTCAATAGTTTTTTTCCCGCTGGCGTAGGTGGCCACCGCGGTGCCGTGCAGATGGGGCGGATTCGCCACCGACGCAGCGTGACTTCGCAGCACGTCCTGGACGCGTTCCGGATCGCTGACGCCGGCAAAACGGCACGCCGAGCGGAGCAGCTCGTCGACTTGTTTCCGTCGTCTCAACTCGGTCATGATTTGCTCGGTTGCTAGGCTGCGTTCCGGTTGAAGTTTGGCGTACTTTAGCCAGTTGACGGGCTTGCGAAGCGCGTGGTTTGGCGTGTCCAGGCCCCACTTCTCCACGTCCGTCTGACCGGGGGGTTGGGTTGGGGAAGTGGCAGATACAGAATGATGGTGCGTTACTGCTAGTAAAGTGTCAAAACAGCTTAGTTACCGATGTCTCAAATTTGGGATTAAATTCCTTGTTCAAAGACAGATATTTTTCCCTAGATTTAGGACTCGAACCTAGGAATTTACAGTTACAAGATAAACTCCCTTACCTAGTGGTTAGAGGGGGGTTAGCGCTTAATTTAGAGGGGGGTTGTAGCCTAGTGGTTAGAGCATCGGACTCACGACTTGAAGGTCGGGGGTTCGATTCCCGACTCCACTGGTACAATTTGTGTCCTTTAGCAAGACACTTAACTCTGCATTGCTTCAGTTCACCCAGCTGTTAAATGGGTACCAGCATCAGCTGGGGTAATTGAAGGTGGGTGTGGCGTCCCCCAAGTCCATGGACTGAACAGCTGTACGCAGTCTTCAGAAGCGCCGCGCAATCGCTGCGGCTGCGCTGTTGGCTGCACATCTGGCCCGATTGGGACAGGTGTAATCAATTATTATTATTATTATAATATTATTATTATTATTATAATATCCCTTACCTACTTGGCTAAAACTTCTCTCTTTTATCACTTTTGTATGATTCTTTATTGACAATCTATACCTGAAGTAACCAATCTGGAGATTTAGATTTCTAGAGTCCTGGTTGGACCACGGTTAAAAAAGCGTGACACCGTGTCACGTGAAACTTGGTTGTCATGGTCGTGGCTAGAGTCACGGTTGATACTTAGATTTAGACACTAGAGACTTGGAAACTATCTAGAAACCTTAAAATGTCTAAGTCTAGAGACATTAAACCTAGAGACCAATATTTTCAAAAAAAATTATCATTCATCGAGGTTGCACAATACGATCCTAATCGTTAAAAAATCAATTTCATGCAATAAACCGCAAAAAATATTTTTTTAATGTTTTAACTTACGTTTCATAGAAAATTGTGCAATAGATTTAGTTAGTAACAAATATATAAAATTTTAGTAAAGAATGCAGAGGACTACTAAATAATACTCTGGTGTAAAAATGATGAAAATGAAAACAGTTTGCACTAGAAGTTTAATCATTTAACAATCATGCAGTGAATTATTGTACCGCTCTATACTATCACCTAATCCACTAACCAAGAAAAGTTCAAATATACGCAAAGGATAGAAGTAGGACAGAACAAGAGAAGAACTTTGCATAAATTTAGACGAAAGTAATTGAAAGATTAGAAAATTTGTTAATTTGACTCGATTTTAATAATACGCTTTATTTTGGCCAACCTTTGGCTTGTATTTGGCCATCTTTTTCTCAATAGAAACACCGTCTTCGTGCTGAAACTGTGTTAGAAAAAAAATGCAAAAACAATTGAAGCATCACATTTTTATTGACTTTCATGGGAAGAAAGCCTAATCTACATTTAATTCACTGCCATGTACACTTTATCCGTAAGAGGCAGTGAAAAATCCGACTAAAACTGTACATCCACTTTCGTGCGACACACCAACCTCACGCCAATGTACGCAACCCAATTTACCCGCAGCTAATAGCCTCACCACCGTCCAATGTACATTAAGTTTTCCTGCAAGCACCAACCTCACCCCCAATGTACATCGTTCCAGAGGAAATTTCACAGCTTATATCTGTAAACAAACTAACCTCTCTGTGATCGTATGTTCTAAACGTTCTTTGCACCTCCTGTTGAAAGAATAGTTGACGAAATTTTCTATTGACACAGGCGAACAGTTCCATTTCGTCCGACGCGCAGGAGAGAGTCTCCGCGTTCTGAAATCATCGAGAATGCGATTTTTTTGTTATGTTATGCTGTTGTTTGGTTAAAAAAGCTAAAAAGCCAAATCTGCAGAAGGGCTGTAGGCACTTTGACGCTTGAAGTGACAATGTACCACAACCAGCGACTGGGCATGACTGTCCATTGCGCTGACTCCTGAAGCGCGTTCAGTCACACTAAATACGGTATGCAGGTATACACACACAGGCCAGGACCCAGTCACGCTCTCACAAGCGGCGGTTCCAGGAATGTACACTCTCTATGCCTTGGGGGGGTTTTTCTCATGGGCGTAAATTGCACAACTGGCTCATAGCCCAACCAATTCGTGCACAAGGCCTCCAAATTAATGTAACCCCCTGCACACGAAACCGCGCTAGGGAAAATAGCCAACCTACAATGCGGGATCGAAAACCTGGACCAGTGGCACACAAGGCAGACGCGCTAGACTGCCGAGCCACTCGCCCACCTGTTTTTTTGGTAAAGATCTCGATCTCGATTTAATCTTTGATGACTCTTTCTAAAATAAATCGTTTAAATCTCAAGCCTAGCACTTAGCAACCGGTCACTCACCGCCCCGATGCCGTAGATCTCGCAATAAGCCAGCAGATGCGGCTTCAAATCGTCAATCTCGCTAGTGTGCAGCGGCAGCGACATTAAGCTGCTATTCCAAACCGTCTGCGTAGCCGCCGCGGCCAGCGCCAGCGTGAACTGGTTCTGCGACACCGGATTGTGAGCGGTCACGCTCGGCGCTATCATTGGCGGCGGCGTGGGCACTTCACGGAGCGCGTGGTCGGGCGGAGCGGCTTGGACAACGCGAACGATGGAACTGGCGACCGGGTGAGACGCCGCGCCGTCTTCTTCGAGAGGTCCGTCGGGATTTGGCTGGGTCAGATAGTGTGGAAGCTCCTTGCTGACGTCGTGACGATGTGCGTATGGAGTCCACTGGATTACCTGTTAGGCGGTGGCAGTTCGGGCGTCCAATTTAGGGAAATTCTGGCGCTTAATTTAACGAAATTCTGGCGCTCAATTTAAGGAAATTCTGGCGCTCAAATTAAGAAAATTCTGGCGCTTAATTTAGGGAAATTCTGGTGCTTAATTTAGGGAAATTCTGGTGCTTAATTTAAGGAAATTCTGGCGCTTAATTTAGGGAAATTCTGGCGCTTAATTTAAGGAAATTCTGGCGCTTAATTTAGGGAAATTCTGGCGCTTAATTTAGGGAAATTCTGGCGCTTAATTTAAGGAAATTCTGGCGCTTAATTTAACGAAATTCTGGCGCTCAATTTAAGGAAATTCTGGCGCTCAAATTAAGAAAATTCTGGCGCTTAATTTAGGGAAATTCTGGTGCTTAATTTAGGGAAATTCTGGTGCTTAATTTAAGGAAATTCTGGCGCTTAATTTAGGGAAATTCTGGCGCTTAATTTAAGGAAATTCTGGCGCTTAATTTAGGGAAATTCTGGTGCTTAATTTAAGGAAATTCTGGCGCTTAATTTAGGGAAATTCTGGTGCTTAATTTAAGGAAATTCTGGCGCTTAATTTAGGGAAATTCTGGCGCTTAATTTAGGGAAATTCTGGCGCTTAATTTAAGGAAATTCTGGCGCTTAATTTAAGGAAATTCTAGCGCTCAATTTAAGGAAATTCTGGCGCTCAATTTAAGGAAATTCTGGCGCCTAATTTAGGGAAATTCTGGTGCTTAATTTAGGGAAATTCTGGTGCTTAATTTAGGGAAATTCTGGCGCTTAATTTAAGGAAATTCTGGCGCTCAATTTAAGGAAATTCTGGCGCTCAATTTAAGGAAATTCTGGCGCTTAATTTAGGGAAATTCTGGTGCTTAATTTAGGGAAATTCTGGTGCTCAATTTAAGGAAATTCTGGCGCTTAATTTAGGGAAATTCTGGTGCTTAATTTAGGGAAATTCTGGCGCCTAATTTAGGGAAATTCTGGCGCCTAATTTAGGGAAATTCTGGCGCTTAATTTAGGGAAATTCTGGTGCTTAATTTAGGGAAATTCTGGTGCTTAATTTAGGGAAATTCTGGTGCTTAATTTAGGGAAATTCTGGTGCTTAATTTAGGGAAATTCTGGTGCTTAATTTAGGGAAATTCTGGTGCTTAATTTACGGAAATTCTGGCACTTAATTTAGGGAAACTCTGACGCTTAATTTCGAAAAGTTCAGGCGCTTAGTTAAGAGAAAGTCGGTCTATTAATTCAGAAAAATTCTGGGGCTCTATTTTGGGATATTCTGCCGCTTAATTTAGGGAAATTCTGACGCTTTATTTCGGAAATTTTAGGCGCTTAGTTTAGAAAAATCAGGCGCTTACTGTAAGGAAGTTTAAGCAGTTGACTTAAGGAAATTTAAGCGCCTAGTTCCAAAAAATTTAAGTTTAATTAAATTAAGTACGAGCACTTAATTAAAGCAACATATCTGGCACATATTAGAGATTAATTTAACGAATTGTATGAATTAAAGGAAGTTCAAGAATTCAAGAAGAAGGAGAAAATTTACTTTCTAAGAAAACAATTTTGAACAAAACAATCTCACCCTGAGAAACTGGGAGTACAGTCGCACACTCTGCAAATGAGCCACGTGCCAGCGAATGTACAACACAATGTCATCTGGCTGTACGTCCTCGACTGCGTTGTCACTTTTGTAGAAAAATGATTCGCGAACCGACGCTAGGCGTTGGGCTCGACTTGAGTAGTCTTCATAGTGTTTCAGAAGTGTACTGCAGACAGGATAATTTATAGGTGGTATTGTCAGAAGAGTCTTACGAATTTCATTACTGATTGACGTATTCTACCGATCAATAATATAGCACGCCCCGCACTTACTCCATTCTGGAGCTGAAATAGGGCTGCAGATTCTCCAATACGCCCAGGTGTTCGCGAAATCGGCGCCAACGCAACAGGTGTTCGTAGCGGCAGCTGGCCAGCTCGTGCATTCGTTTGGCAAAGTGCTGAAGGGTTATTTTTTCAAGTGGTCGAATAAGACAGTCTCTGTCTGCCTATCAATATATCAATCGATCAATCAATATATCTATCTACGAGTATTATCTATCTATCTATCTATCTATCTATCTATCTATCTATCTATCTATCTATCTATCTATCTATCTATCTATCTATCTATCTATCTATCTATCTATCTATCTATCTATCTATCTATCTATCTATCTATCTATCTATCTATCTATCTATCAATCAATCAATCAATCCATCTATCTATCTATCTATCTATCTGTCTATCGATCTATCTATCCATCAATCAATCAGTGCAACAAATACATTAATTTAGCAACCAATTATCTATCAATAGTATAAATAAATCGATCAATATATCGATCTGCTATCTATCTACTCACATCATGCAACAAAAGCAGGATGCTCTGCTGGCTGTATTCCGATGAGCAGCAGATGTCCTTCTCCTCCTGCATAACCTCCGCTAGAATCGGCAGTGGCTTCACGTCGGCGACTTGCAACAGGCGTTGAACTGCCAGACGACGTTCCAGCTTGAAATATTCGGCATCTTTTGGAATTGGAATCGAACTGTTCAAAGTGGTTGGTTGTTTTAGCGCTGTAATTTTTATTTAAACGTACATTTGCTTGTTAAAAAAGGACAACAAAACTAAAGCCACTATACCTGATTCCTTTGTGAGGCAATCCATGAACCAAGTCGTTTTCTTCAATTTCATTCTTTAGATCCTGTAAGTCCTTGGCCAAGCTGACCTCGAGTTCTTTGATAACTTCACCACTTGGTTCGTCCATGCTGAAATTTATTGACTTTTGATTAACAGAAGTTTGGATGTATAGGGACATTCCTGTTGAATAACGATCATTTGCTTACATTATCAAAAGCATTGTTCGGCAATTGAATTTGCATTTAATTTTTAAGCCAAAAAGCATATTCGTGGCGACTAGCCCCCCGTCAGTAGTAAGTAAGTAGTAAGCCAAAAAGCCACTTCAAGTCTAAAACAAAGATTTTCTAAACAATCTTCTATATTTAATCTTTTTTACAACAATACAGCTGCAAAGTAAGTAGAAAGAAAGAGAAGTAATTCTGGAAGTTTTATTAAATTTATCAATGCTTTTTTAAGCAAAAACTCATTGATTTGAATGAAAAATATTGTGGTGAAATATTTGAAAGCTTCCAGTTTTTTTCTTTTTATACATACAATTATTATAGCATTTCGATATAGAAAACGTGATTCAGATCTAAAATTTAATTTAAATTTTCCTACAGGCAATACCAATATAGCATTGAAAATTGTTCAATATTCTAAAAAATAGTACATTCAAATCAAGTTATTTATTTTATTCTAGAAGACATACCTAGCTCAGCCTAAATCAGTGCTATTGTTGTAAAAACACTAAAAATTATAATAAAATTTTAACAAAACAAACGCTTTAACCAGAATTAATTGCTGCCCTTTTATATCATTGCTTTCTGGTTTTATTTAACGAACTTAAACTTATGCCTAAAATAGATGCACCACTGAAAGAATTTTTTTCTCACCTCTAAAAAGACTAATAATAAACGTGAGGATTGAAATAAATATAAAAGAAAACAAAGCTGCCAGTTTTTTGCTGAGTACTACTCTTTTACAAACCCAAATTCAGGTGCAATGCTTGCATTTTATTGCTGCAAGATTAAAATGCCAAAGGAATCACACGTTATAATTGCTAGGCATACACAAAGTGAAAAATAGTTATTGATTTAAGGGTTTAAATTTTCTATGTAGTTTTGTTAGAGAAGTACAAAATATTGATTTATTTGTACTGCTAACCGTTTGGACTGTAAATAGTGTATATATTTTGTTTTAGCTGCTGCTAACAATGCTTTTTGACGGATTTATATAAAGATAAATACATCGCACTTTTTATTCACGACGATTTGGAGATTTAAAAACTTTCAGGATTTTCGCATAAGTCTAATGCAAAAACTGTGTATACGTTAAAGCCAGCTTTTCTAAATATTTAAGAAACATTGCTGTTTATGATATAGCTTCTTTATTATTTTGTTATTGATTGTAAATTAATCGGCTTGATAAGCTCACGAAAAAGGAATTACTCTTTTATGAGAAGGAAAAAAATAATTATTGATGCAAGTCGTAATGAATTGCTTCTAATATGCTGGGATTTCTGAACGGTATTCAAAGTGGGGGCTCAGGAAAAGGCAAACCGTATTGATTATAGGCAAAATCGACTATTCACAATTCAAAAGTAAATTAATTAGCATATACATTTTACGCTCGTATACAAGGACTTAAGTAAGTACATGTACATTTAACTTCAAGGGGTATACTTATGTTGAGTTTCTGTTGAACTCAGAGAAAGCTGACAACTCTGCCGTCACCAACTCGTGTGGACTTCATCATCATGCAGATACAGCTATGGAAATTATACCGAGTTCCGACTGATTTCCGCCTGCAACTACAGTGTATTTTTGCAGTCAATCTCGAATTCATAGCTGTATAAAGAAACTCTACTAGATCACATGACCGAGGCAGACTCAGAAAGGACTTCTACAGGGGAATTCTTGCCCGGTGCTGTACCTATTATAGAGAGGACTATTACAGCTTTTTCGCCTTTATTATTAATGAATCCTGGGGCTTGGTCACCCAGAATCTTTTCCTCTCCCGTGACCTCCTTGTGCTCAATCGCTCTGCGTGCCCCAGCCTGTTTACCCTCAGCTAGGCATATGCCACTGCCTGTTTTACCTATATAGGTACGAGTAACGTATATGACTCACCGGGTGACTCATCGTTCTACCCTTAGGTTGTGCAACTACGGGTGACCCTGACGCCCACCCTCCTCCGCTCTATTTTTGGGTTTACTCAAGCGGAACGTACTTAATTTGTAATAAACGTAACTTGGATATTTGCATATTATCTCTTCTGTACTTTTGGTACCACAAATATTTAAAACAAAATTTAATGTTTATCGTCATCCTCTTTTCAACCAAAGTTAACAATCAATGCTTTCATCTTTCTATTAACCCCATATGATGCACCACTTTCCAGCTAATGAGCAGAGCTGCAGTTCAAGGACAGGTCAATTGACATTCACGCGGTATAAGCGAGTAAATCCTTTTGCCCCGAAAAAGCCAACCAACCTTACTGGATCTCGTGACACCCTTAGTTTACCCCTGTCGAGGTATTCTCCAGGCAAAACCCTTGTTCTCGGACTAGAACCCGCGCCCGGTTGAGGTATTCTACCGGCAAGTCCCTCTTGACCGTCGAAGTCTCATTCCGACGACGTCCCCTTGCTGGATTGAGGAAGTCCACTCCCCGGTGCTTGAGTATCCCTGTCGCCTTCAGCTTTTAAGCTTCTCTGGCTGAATTGCAACTGAGACGACGACCTCACGAGAGCAACTCCTTGTTTACCGGCACCTTGTGCGATGACGACAACCTGGCCTGACTGACAAGCGATGCGCCTGACCCCGATCTGTCTGTTTCTTAGGGTTCGTGTACACATGTAGTTCCCTTATCTGCAGTGATCTAGGGTTTGCCCTTAGCCAAGGTATTGGAACTATGGAAGCCCAGTTCAGGACCAGTCGTGTGTGTGTGTGTGTGTGTGTGCAAATCTCAGATTGAATCCCTTTTCTCTTAGTTTTTCTTTGCCTATTAAAAGCCATGCGGATGCAGATTTAAATCGCCAGTGCGTTACTAAGGAGAATCATTATCTTATTATCTAAACTTTAATGCCACATGAGGCACTTACATGTATATCTGTCTCTCCTCGAGCCGTTCAAATCGGCGCCAAAACAGTTTAATTTGTTTTTATTTAATCAATTTTTGATTTCCTTTTCCGTTCTGATGTTTCCCGCCTGCGTAGCCCTAGCCTTTGGGGAAGAGAAATGACTATGACTAACAGGAGGATGACCATGAGCCGCCGATGACCTGAGGCTGACACTCACGGGCCTTCAGTACCGTGCAAACCCGCCCTGAGGAAACTGAGTAGAATTGGGTAGCGATTGGCCTGAGGGCAAGGTCCCACGCCTGCTCTGCTGTAGCTTAGGTGCCTTTACTGGGTCTTGGGGTCATTGTATGAGCCCCAAGGCTGCCACCACTCTGTATGACCTGGCGCACCTGATGACTTTCCAGATCTAACGAAGCCAGAGCTCCGCCCGGGTATTGATTCGGGGATTTTAGCTTATCAGCGAGGCAGGGCGTAGCCGATTTAGGGGCTCTGCACGGGCTTCTATCGGGAGTGCCGGGTTCATTGCTAAAGGGCTTTTGTGCAGGGAGTCCTTGGAGGCGGTGCGGAGAGAGAGAATCCAGGAACATGTTACTAAGAGTAGTGAGGTGAGAACGTGAACTCTGATACTTCGAACGCTTCAGTGCGAGATGGGTCCGCTTAACCAGGTTTTGCTATCTCTACCCGCCGTCACGTGCACATAGCTTCTAAACCGCTCATATACGCTCATTACACAAAGGCGCGCCGCCAGACGCGGCGAGCCGCCATCGAGAGTCTGTTCGCTAGTTTCCCCTAACTTCCCCATACTTCACCACCCAAGGGGAAAGGCTTAGCAAGCCATTAGCAGTCCAATAAAGATGGAGTGAAAAAGAAGATTGATTTAATGATTAGGCAGATTGTTATCCTAAAGTAGCACAGGGCTAAACTAGCTCAGCAAGTTAATATATTAATGACGCCAGATAAAATATTACTAATAATAACTAAATCTCTAGTGCAAAGCAAAAGGGTCGGAATAGAATAATCCCCAAAATACACGCTAGGCGGAATAGTCAATAAAATAAGCGGGGGAACTTACCGGCGGCTGGCACGGAGAGAGAGAGAGAGGCCGGAGCTGAGATGGCGGCACTGTAGATCTGGCTGCAGATAGCGGCAATGCGCTGATGGCGGACTGTTCGCCGACGGGCCGAAGGCCGAAGCTGTAGAAGTCAAGGCACGAAGCCGATGTTGAAGGCACAAGGGCCAGGAATGGAGGGGCAGGCTGAGTAGCCGCGCTGACAGAGCTCTTAGGCTCGCGAATAGGGCCACAAGGCCGGGTGCTGGGGCCACAAAGGGGCAGAAAAGCAGCACCTGAGTCCGTAGACTCGTAGGATCTAGCTCTAACGGCTCGTGAGTCAAAGCTCTAACGAGGCTAAACGAAGCGTCTGAGGATTTTGGAGGCCAAAAGCAGCGGTTTATATAGGCCTCAAAATCCAAAATGGCCGCCATCTCATCTCACGTTGCCATGGCTCCCTCTCTCCGATTGGCCGCCGGCTGATGACGCTGAAATGAGAACAACAAAAATGGCCGCCAGCGCATGAGAACAACGGGGAATTACGCAAGCTGGAGAGGGGTGGGAGGTAGGTGATAATGAGGCGCAAATGATGAGGGGGCCGTTGAGAAGGGATGGAGAACAACGAGAAACGGCCGAGAACAATAGAAAAGAAAACATTAGAAAAGCAAACAAAAACGGGGAACAATAGAGAAGCAATTAGCAGGAAAACATTGAAAAGATAAGCAAAAATTGGGAACAATAGAAAGATAAACATTAGAGGAAAACGAACAATAGAAGCGGAGGTGGGGGAGGCGGCATGAGAAATGGGGTTTGGGGCTAACAGGGGCGCGAACGAATGTGTCACTAGGCAGGGGTAGAACAAGGGGGAGAATCGATAAATAAGTTAGCAAAACGCGCCGAAAATACTGTTAGTAGCATGAATTAGGGGGTAGAAATAGAGGGTTTGAGCATATTATTATGGGCGTGAAGACTTATCATACTTTAAGTAGAGAGCGCGCGCAGAGGCAAAAGAGGGTAAAGAGGGGAAAAAAGAGGGTGAAAACTCAGGAGAAGAGGGCTCCAGCAGGCGCATCCCGGGTCCAGGAGGTGACGGAAACAGGCGGGCGGGAGTGAATGTGGCTAGAGGGTAGGCCGGGAGAGGGAGGAATCCCAATCCCACCTCGACGCTCCAGCAGCTGCGTCTAGGGGAAGTGCGCGGAATTCGGAAAAATTCCGCGCCCTCGACCTCGCCCAGACCGCAGTTACATCAGTTCCTTAGCTGTTTTCGTTTCCGCACCAGGCATTCTCTTTTCTTTCATTTCCGTTCCAGTCATTCTCAAGTTCCGCGCTCAATCTTCCTTCAGCTCTTGCTTCCGTCTCGCCTCCCCTTAGAAGTCCTGTTCTGCCTCTCGCACCCTCTAACTCACTCTGAGTTCCCGATCTCTCTTCTATTTTTGTTTGTGGGGGGAACTTTCAAAGTCTCCCCATTCACACCGGCTATCTCTAGGGCCCTTGCCCTCTTGCTCTCTATACTGTCTCGTTGTTTGTCGCGAAATGAGCAGTAATAATTATCTTCATTATCTGAGGATTTTTAACTTCATAGTTTTTTTTGGATAATCGGATCTTCACGATCGACTTCCCTACCTGCAGAAGACAGGTGAAATATTTGGGAGAAATAAAAAATCGCATTTTCAGTTAAAATAATTATTCGAGTCTCTGGTTCAAGCCTACTGTTAGTAACACTTAACACACTTTCGCTACAATTTTCAAAGAAAAGAACCACAAGGAATATATTTGGATTTCGCAGTAACTTCGAGTCCCCGCTAAAGATACCGTTGCTAAGGCCCATTCAGTACAACATCGCCTGCAGACCGCAGGCATTAGATTTAATAAACCACTAAGTACTAGGGTTAGGTTTTTTGCTAGATCTAGTATTTCGCGGGAAATCAGCGCGAATACAACAGACGATTTTAGAGCTGTCGTGCTAATTTTAGTTAACGCGTCACGTCAGATGAACTTAGGACCGTGAGCCTCTTCACGAAAATCGGTTCTAGAACCAGAATAATTCTGATTCCAGAACCAGAATCGATAGGAAAATGAAGAGCGTCGAACAGAACGAGCGCATTATAACCTTAACACACATCTAAAAAGCATGTAATTTAGAGAATTATCATTAAACATTTTCTGTCTATGACTCAGAGCCGTAAAACTATTTGAATAGTTTTTGAATTCTAAAGCACATAAAAATTGGTCCTCAAACTAATTATTCTGAGTCGGTTCGAGAAATTTTCTCGAACCATGTTCCAGAACCAGAACCTGGTTCCGAACCGTGTTCGAAAAACGGAACCATCGATATGAAGAGCTTCGAACCGGTTCAGTTTTTCGAACCAGCAATATGAAGAGGCTCCGTCACCACTGTCACCAACCAGAAAATTCCTTACCTTTAAAAAACTTATTGTTTCATATTTTACGTTTGCTTTCGTTAAAAATATACAACTAATATTGGCATAATGGCAGGTTTTTTGTGCAACAGTTAAGACTCATATTTTTTGTATGACTGCATACTTTTTACAATTAATACCAAATATGTTAACACAAAGTAGTATTTGTGCATTTTAAAGGAAGTAATCAAAAATTAGCTACAAAATTCTAAAAAATTACACTGAAACACTGAAAGTGGCCATGAAGTAAAAAAAGTTACATTTTGCTTTTTCGCACAAAAACAGGTTCTAGTGTAAAAGAGTTAGGAAAACACTATTTTTCGACACAAAAATCTAAATAACTTATTTACTACTCGAAAAATTTTAAAAATTTTATTCCTAACATCAATGGCTATAACATGATAAAGCAAGAATTATTTTTAAAAAATAATTCCTACTCTATAACCTACTATAAGCATCCTGACCATCCTGAAGTTTGACCTCCATGCGATTTTGCATCCAGATTTTTGTAATAATTTGCAATAATCTAGCAATATTTTAGTATATGCAAAATTAGCAATGTAAGTTGTAAATTTGTCAAAATTGGAAAGATATTGGAGGTAAGTTGCAAATTAGAAGGTCAAGTTGTTAAATTGGCAGTGTAAATTAAAGAATTGGGGAGAATGGAAATAAAACTTAGCAAAGAGTAAGATATAGGCAAGAAGTGATTTGTATGACCTGTTTTTGCTTCTTCAAAACTTGTCAAAAGTAGGTTGCAAATTTTGTTTCAATTCAACTAAGTTGCACCCTGGGTTTATTTTTTGTGCTATAGGGATGCTATAGCATCCTGACTTTGAGAATCGCATCCTGAAATTTGGTATAGGATGCAATTTTGCATCTCAATTTTTTAAATTCTTCATAATAAAATGCTTCTTAAATAAGAATTTTGAAAAATTGCATCCAAAACCCTGAAATCGCATCCTAAAATGAAGAACATGATGCAATTTTGCATCCTGTGCCCAGCAAAAAAATAAACCCAGGTTGCACCAGCTGACCAATTTTTCCTAGTTGCATTTCTATGTGTAATACTCAATCCTAAAATCACCTAGGGCCTAGTTGGTGTAAAGGAGCTAAAAAGGTCCTGCTAGCCACCTCTTAGCAATACCTTACTTTTTGTAATATATTTTCTGCAAATTATTATCATTCTTTCCCAATTTTGTGATCTGTATTGCCAATTTTGCAACTTACCTCTTTAATTTTTACCAATTTTGTAACTTAACTCCCCAATTTTGATCAATTTTGCAACTTTCTTTCCCAATTTTGACCAATTTTTCAACTTACCTCCACAATTTCCAATATCACTGATATCAGGACTTATTTTTTATATTTGCACAATAAATTAAACAAATTATGCTATTACAATACTATGTTATAACATGTATATTTTTACATTATTTTGTAAAAACTTTGTTTAAAGTCAAAGTTAATATTCTAATATAATTATACATGGCCTATTATACATAGGCCAGGGTCTATAGGAATCTGGGATTTTAGAGTAAAAGAAACCTATAGCAAAATTTTTCTAGGGGTATTAGTTACTTTTTATTTATTTTTTCCTTTATAGAACTATGTAGGGTCTAATTTATTCTTTCTATGATCTTTTTCTATAGATTTAATAAACCACTAAGTACTAGGGTTAGGTTTTTTGCTAGAAAATTTGTAAATTTTGCACATTAGTTCCTAATTTGGGTATAAAATTCAAAAATTGAATATAAAAGTATGCCAATGCCAATGAAAATTGAATTTTAAATAGCATTATCATCAAAGATTGATGTGTATGAATTGCACCATAGCTCCAATTTAGGTAGGCCTATGCAATTTTTTATTTTGTGTATGCCATGCACTGAAGTTGCACAAAAAACCTAGCACTAGGGTCTATAGGAATAGGAAAGTTTTAAGGTTAGGAAAGCCATGTTAGGCCCATGGTAAAAATAATTTAGGGACTTAAGGTAATAGAAATATTCATGTCAATTAAAGATCTATGTTATTTTCTCTTTGTAACAAAAATGTAGTTCTTAAGCCTACAACTTTTTTACTTAAAGTAAATCAATAAAGCAATTCATCAAATCGTTATAAAATTATAAATTAGAAAAGTACTTTAGTAACCTATGATTCACAAAGTCCGTATCTTTGCATAGAAATTCAGAATTTTTGCAAAATATAGTGTCCTACTAATAATTTCAAATATAATAACTTCCTTTTTTATATCAATAAATTGCTTTATTGTTGTTATGACTATATGTGTCATCCTACAGAGTAAGTAAAAGTGAAGAGAATGACTAATGTCATGTATATTATATATGTATGCATGCTACACCACACCCTCCATTTTTGTTCCCACAGCAACTGTTGGAAGTGCACCAAATTTTTATCAGTAACAAGCTCACTAACTACCAACTTTTAATCTGAAATAAAATCTAGCCAGAATTTTTTTTTGATTCTGGCAAAGGTTCCACCAACTTCAATCAGAATGTTCTATTTAAGCAAAACACACCGACTTTTACTTATGATTGTCATGGTTTTGTGCTACTTCATTGTCGAACTAATTGTTGGCCACGTGTGCGACTCTGTCACCCTGGTTGCCGACTCCTTTCACATGCTGTCCGACGTTCTTGCCCTAATAGTAGCTTTAGGCGCCGTTCGCGTTGCTAATAAACCACGCGACGGTCGCCACACCTACGGATTTCAACGGGCCGACACTTTAGGCTCACTTGTCAATGCGGTCATGCTTGTGACGCTCTGTTTTACCATTCTTGTCGAAGCCATACAAAAAATTATTGAACCGCATCCAATGAAAGATCCCAAGTTTGTTATCTATGTTGGCAGTGGTGGCTTAATAATTAACCTGATTGGTCTTCTGCTATTCTGCGGACACAGCCACGGACACAGTCATGGTAATGAAGATACAGTAAGTGTCGAATATTGTATTGACCTTGAATCACTCGCTGTCATTGTGACCTTGAATCAATCGCTGTCATTGTGACCTTGAATCAATCGCTGTCATTGTGACCTTGAATCAATCGCTGTCATTGTGACAGATCACTAGCTATCATTGTAACCTTGAATCACTCCGCTCTGATTGTGACATTGAATCACTCGCTCTTATTGTGATCTGGAATCACTCGCTCTCCTTGTGACCTTGAATCACTCGCTCTCCTTGTGACCTTAAATCAATCGCTCTTATTATGACCTTGAATCACCCGCTCTCCTTGTGACCTTAAATCTCTCGCTCTCATTGTGACTTTGAATCACTCGCTCTCATTGTGACCTTAAATCACTCCGCTCTGATTGTGACATTGAATCACTCGCTCTTATTGTGACCTTGAATTACTCGCTCTGATTGTGACCTTGAATCACTCGCTCTGATTGTGACCTTGAATTACTCGCTCTCATTGTGACCTTGAATCACTCGCTCTTATTGTGACCTTGAATTACTCGCTCTGATTGTGACCTTGAATCACTTGCTCTCATTGTGACCTTGAATCACTCGCTCTCATTGTGACCTTGAATCACTCGCTCTTATTGTGACCTTGAATTACTCGCTCTGATTGTGACCTTGAATCACTCGCTCTCATTGTGACCTTGAATCACTCGCTCTGATTGTGACCTTGAATTACTCGCTCTCCTTGTGACCTTAAATCTCTCGCTCTCATTGTGACTTTGAATCACCCGCTCTCATTGAGACCTTGAATCACCCGCTCTCCTTGTGACCTTAAATGACACGCTCTGCCCTTGCCTAAACCAATTCAGCATCAGGCTCAACTGCTGATGCAACAAAAATCAGTGGAATTAATGGCTGGAATGCCTCAAGAAGCTCAACCAATGATAAACTCTCTTGCTGCTGGTGATGCCTCTGCTTCAGGCGCAGGCGACGAGCTCGCTATTGTTGGCGACAATCAAGAAGGCGTTGCTGAATGTGTCGATGCGAAAAGTCACGCTCATTCTAAGCATTCGCCAGCCACCACTCAGACACCTGCCGGTGCTTCCGTCATTACTGGTGAGCTAATCTTCTATGTTTCGTCTGTATGTTTGTCTTGTCTTAATTTTCTGTCTCCTTTAATGCAATATCCAAAGTTTTATTAATTAGTTTTTTGTTTCTGTAACGCTTTATTATTTAAATTTAATGTTTGCATAAAGAACTGGTGGAAATTCTAAATAGAAGGTAGCGACATAAGTAGCCACGATCTGTTCATTACTATTTCAGGTTGATTTACATGTTGATGTATCCTAGCATCGTATCGTAAAGGCATTAGGTGATAAAAAACAAACAAAAGTTTCTTATTACCCTACTTTCAGTAGCAATATCTGTTTTATAAGCCGTGTTTTAAAAACATTCAATTTTTTAACTATCCTACTGTAAGTAGCAATATAAGTTTTTTATAATTTGCGTTATTAATGCCAAATTTATCTTGAAGTTCAACAAACGTTTTTTTTTAGCTGACCAAACCGCCGCCGCCGCCGCCTCCGCCTCCACGGCGTCCATTTCAGCGCCTTCACCTTCTATTCTAGCCACTGTAGAGCATAGTGTAGCCAGCCTCCGCCGCGGCTCTATAGGGCCAAGCTGGCTGCCTAGCGTGTTAGATGAGGTTGCTGATAATGAAGGCGGCGAGGGTGACCAAGCTGATGACGAGCTGGAGGATGGAGGCGGCGGTGGTGGCGGACAAGGCCACGGACATAGTCATCAAAGTGGCGCTATGCGCGGTAAGATTGCGATGCCAATTAGAAAGCATTGATTTGTGCTGTGGTAGCTTTTTATTAACAGCTTGCTTCTATCGCGTGATTGCATGCCAGACTGCTTAGGGTGTGGTTGGCGGTTTTTTTAATGTATGGTAAAAACGTTTTTTCTTTCTCAAATCACTTAGTAAAAGTGAAAGCCCATGCCTTTAACAACTTTTATTAACCCATGTTTGTTGTTGATTGTGGTCACCTGAAGTCTAAATTTTGATGCATAAAAAATCGCTTAATTGAATTGGTTTACACTTGTTAATATGTAAGTCACATCACTGATTGATTTGTGAGTCTCTTCAGTCATTGATCTGTGAGTCACTTTCACTCATTGCTCTGTCAGTCACTTTCATTCATTGATTTGTGATTCACTTCAGTCATTGATCTGTAAGTCACATCACTCATTGATCTGTCAGTCACTTCAGTCATTGATCTGTGAGTCACTTTCACTCATCGATCTGTCAGTCACTTTCAGTCATTGATCTGTCAGTCACTTTCATTTATTCATCTGTCAGTCACTTTCACTGATTGATCTGTCAGTCACTTTCAGTCATTGATCTGTCAGTCACTTTCACTGATTGATCTGTCAGTCACTTTCAGTCATTGATCTGTCAGTCACTTTCACTCATTCATCTGTCAGTCACTTTCACTGATTGATCTGTCAGTCACTTTCACTCATTCATCTGTCAGTCACTTTCACTGATTGATCTGTCAGTCACTTTCACTGATTGATCTGTCAGTCACTTTCACTCATTCATCTGTCAGTCACTTTCACTCATTCATCTGTCAGTCACTTTCACTGATTGATCTGTCAATAACTTTCACTCATTCATCTGTCAGTCACTTTCACTAATCGATCTGTCAGTCACTTTTAGTAATACATATACAGAGGCGAAATAATTAATGAGTACGATATTTGTTGCTAATAATATCGTTTGTAAGTCTAAAAATTATAAATTTTGTAGCTATGGGCAAAGATCGTTTTTGCTCAGAACGACCATTCCCAGCATTGATTAGCAGTCAGTTGCTCTGTTTCCTATTTGCATGAATTTGATTAATTTGAAACACATTTTTTTTCAATTCTCCCTTTCCGCGCAGCTTCCGGCCACATGAACATGCAGGCGGCATTTCTGCACATCATTGGCGACACGCTCGGCTCCGTGATTGTCATCATCTCCGCGCTGACATTGTGGCTCGCTCCGCCCGGCTATTCTCTAGATTTGTTCGAGGACAAGGCTGTGCTCATTGGCAACGACACCTGTATTATTGTGGAGCCCGAGCGCAGATGGCAGACCTACGTTGATCCTAGTCTCAGTCTGCTTCTGGTGGCTATTATGCTGTACTCCACTTTCCCTTTGTGTAAGCTTGTTGTGCGTTCAATTTAGTGACAGTTACGGGTAGATGTATGATTGACAGGTGGGTTGCTAGATTCAGATTGATAGATTGACAGGTAGTTTATTGAATTCAGATTGATTGATTGACAGTTAGATAGTTGAAATCAGATTGATTGATTGACATGTAGGTAGTTGAATTCAGATTGATTGAATGACATGTCGGTAGTAGAATTCAAATTAATTGATTGACGGGTAGGTAGTTGAATTCAGATTGATTGACGGGTAGGTAGTTGAATTCAGATTGATTGACGGGTAGGTAGTTAAATTCAGATTGATTGATTGACAGGTAGGCTTTTGGATTCGGGTTGATTGATTGACAGGTGGGTGGTTCGAGAATGACTTAGTACTCGTATTTGACAGGTTGGTCGTTCGCTTTACGAAGATCGATAGTTCTTTTGGCAATGAATTTTTTAATTTTTTGAAAGTAGATTGCTGACAGAATGTTCTTTAAATCAGGTCGATTACTTGAAACAGTTACGCAATATTTTTATCTGCTATTTTTTATTCCAGTGCACCGCGCCTACAGCATTCTGATGCAAAGTGTGCCTAAAGAAGTTAAACTGGACGAGTTGCAGAAGAAATTAGAAAATGTAATCCCCGTTTGTGTTTTACATTGATTTATATCTTAATTCACTAACAGTCTTTCATGGCTACTTTAAGTAGTGTAGAGTCGAATTTTCAAAAATCCTAATTTTCAATTAATCTACAGCTTGACGGCGTAGTTGAAGTGCACGATTTGCACGTCTGGCAACTGCAATCCAACTGCTACATTGGCACTGTGCATATTCGCTGCCGAGACTTGCGTAAGTGTCTATCATTTGAAGAAATTTTGCTTTGATAAAATAAATTTTTAGCATGGCTCCACGAACGACAATAAGGAAAAGAGTTATGACAGTGGAAGAGATAGGAAACAGGGAGAGATTGGGGACTGGGATTGGAGATGGGGGACGGGGATAATTGGTAGATAGGGAGATGGGAGATAGGAGATGGGAAGAGATGGGAGATAGGAGATGGGAAGAGATGGAAGATAGAGAGATAGGGAGAGATGGGAGATAGAGAGATAGGGAGAGATGGGAGATAGGGAGATGGGAGATAGGGAGATGGGAGATGGGGAGAGATGATAGATAGGGAAATAGGGGGAGATGGGGGATAGAGAAAGATGAGAGATAGGGAGATAGGGAGAGATAGGAGATAGGGGGAGATGGGAGATAGGGAGATGGGAGATAGGAGATAGGAGATGGGGAGAGATGGAAGATAGGGAGAGATGGGAGATAGGGAGATAGGGAAAGATGGGAGAGATAGGAGATATGGAGAGATGGGAGATAGGGAGAGTTAGAAGATAGGGGACAGGGATGAATATTAGATAGGGAGATGGGAGATAAGAAGAAATAGCCGGAAAGATTCGTAGAAATAAATTTCAAGATTTGTAGTGATACAAAAAAACAGTCCAACACATAAGAAGTGACACCCAATGTTATCAAATTTCAGCTGAGTACATCAGCGTCTCGCGAGCGGCTAAGACAATATTTCACAACTACGACATTCATTGCACCACTATTCAGCCAGAATTTGTGGAGGTAAATTTCTAAGAAAACATTTTCTATGCTAGATACATTTTTTATTTAAATAGATGAATAATAACGCTTGTTATTATTTCAGCACACTTCTCCGCGAACCGGCGGGGATCGAGTCCTTGGAGACAGCCTTAGCAACGGCCCAGGCTGTCTAATTGACTGCGGCACTAACAAATGCGTCGCCAGGTCGAATTGTTGCGCCGTCAAAGGCGGCGGTCTGGCGGCAGCGGCTGGCGGCGCTTCAGCTGCTGCTGCTGGCGGGGACGCTCCCGAGACTGTTTGATAATTGTAGATAATAATTGGTTTTTTACGCCAATATTGACATGCTTACATGCTGATCTCGCTTAGTGACGAAGTATCAGGCAGGCAGACTGGCTTTTGTAATCAACCAGGGATTTTTTTGTTCACCTCGTTTTTATTTAGATTTGCGATAAATAATATAAATGTTTATTTTATTGTTCAACGAGTGGCTTAAAATAACCAGATTGGTGCAAAGACAGACTGATAGACAGACAGACAGACAGTCAGACAGACAGACTGACATGCAGACAGACAGACAGACAGATAGACAGACAAATAGACAAACAGACGGACTGGTGGACAGACAGACAGACAGACACACAGACAGACAGTCAGACAGACAGACTGACATGCAGACAGACAGACAGACGGACTGGTGGACAGACAGACAGACAGACAGACAGACAGACAGGCAGACAGACAGATAGACAGACAGAAAGACAGACAGACAGACAGACAAACAGACGGACTGGTGGACCGACAGACAGACAGACAGACAGACAAACAGACGGACTGGTGGACCGACAGACAGACAGAAAGACAGACAGACAGACAGACAGAAAGACAGACAGACAGACAGACAGACAGACGACAGGCAGACAGACGGAAAGACAGACAGACAGACAGACAGACAGACAGACAGACAGACAGACAGACGGAAAGACAGACGACAGGCAGACAGACAGACAGACGGAAAGACAGACGACAGGCAGACAGACAGACAGACGGAAAGACAGACAGACAGACAGACAGACAGACAGACAGACAGACGGAAAGACAGACGACAGGCAGACAGACAGACAGACAGACAGACAGACGGAAAGACAGACGACAGGCAGACAGACAGACAGACGGAAAGACAGACAGACAGACAGACAGACGGACAGACCTAGCGGCATAAGTGTACACAATCCAAAAAACAGACACAGAAACAATAAACCCCTGAGAGAAACGCTAAACGTCCCATGCAAAAAATAAATCAAGCCACACAGTTACTATTTGAATCAGACGCATCGCAGAAGACACAAATAAAATATTTATGCGTTTTTGTGCTACCTAACCAAGCCTAAACGTCTATCTATCTATGTAGAAAGTCTATTCAGCTTGTTGGCTATTGCAAACTTTTGAGAAAGAGATAAAGAACAATAATCTATTTATAGATTTCGGTATTTGTAACCAAATCGCTCTTGACGCAGTAACTCGGTTTTTTTAATAATGGCTGAAGACCAAGAGCATTAATCCTTGTTTTTTATATTGTCAGATAGCAACTACTTGCCGCTATTGTATTTTGTTGTTTGCTTTCTTTTATTAATATTGCTAAAATGCCATGGAATTTAATTGCGCTAATATGCGTAATATATTACTGAATTCTGACGCCTCTCTCAGTAGTGTTTTTATAGTTCGCTTGCTTCGTTTGTTTGCTTGTGTTTGTGTGTAATTTTTTAGCATGATTTAACAATCAAACATAGTCACTGCCGATATGTATCGATAAATTTGAATTCATGCGACACGTATGGAAAAAAAAGATCAACCTTTTCTTCTTCTCAACTCATCAATAATTATCTTATTTTTAATAGTTGCATTAGTATTACTGTTGCATATTATAATGATTTGTTATCGTTGAAAAATAATGGGAATTTGTATTTTTAATGTGCTGCTGATTTATTTTTTCTGCTTAATTTTGTTTCGTCCAATTTGCCTTCTTACTTATAGTAGGACGAGAGCTTTTTGGCTGAATTATCTGTAAAAATCGAATCTTTGAAAAAATAATTTTTATTGTTTTGTTTCTAACAAACTGGGAATGCAATGGGGTAAAATAATACGAGCAGATAGCACGGGTTATAGCACAGGGTGGTCTGCAACTATCTCCGGTGACTGAAATGTTACGAAACTAACAAAAAAGTGTGTTAACTAATAATAGTGCAAAAACCTGTTTTGTCACTGTCTCCGTCTTTTGTGTTGCTTGTTTTTTGCTTTTTTTTAAAAATTGCTTGTTTTCTGCTTTAGTAGAATTGTCCTTTCAGCTGTGCATAGGTTATTGTTTCAGATTTGGTGTGTTTTGTGTATTTTTCTGTTTCAAAATAAACATGCCTTGTTATTGCTCTTCATTAGACATTAGTTCAAGTACTATATGGATGCATTACTTCCCACCTGTAGTAATAAAATGCCATTATTATTGATGTACTGTGTGATTCTTACAAATAAATATTCGTTTTTTATATTTTTTATGCTCATCACAACTCAGCCATGCGCAGTTACAAATATAACAGTGTAACAGAAGCGTGTAGGTAAGTGAATATAGTGTTGAACATTATTTTGATGAAAATTTTGTGAATGAATATTTTAAATTTCATGTCTGATTGAAAAGAAATCGTATTTTTGTCTCTCAATTTTTTAACCTTTGGTTTCTGTCTTGAAATTCCTTGATAAACAAGGGTTAAATTTCGATTGCACAATCCTTATCGCACTACTCACAATGTCTTTGGTAAGTAGTAAAATTAGCGCATTGTTAAAAAATAGTCGTAAAGTGTCGAAAACTCTTCTTTATCATCAAGTTTTAGTCTTACGGATCCAGTTTTTTATGAAGTTCCCCTTCATCTCAGAGACTTTGTCGACTTTAATCTCTTTTCTCCAGAATCTTTCTAATTCTTGAATTTTAAATCTTAAATTATGGTGCTCATCTTGTTTGCGACGGTATTATTATGTATTTTATGCATCAGCTGCTGACGGCAGCTTGCCTACTTAATCGGAGGGGATTTTTCACTTTTTGAGGAGGACAGGTTGCCCCAAGTGGGGATGATGAAGCGCTATAAGGCCATAAGGTAGAATAACAGAAGCAGAAGTTGCGCGTATGAATGTAATTTTTTTGCTTAATTGTTGGAAAAACTTTTTAAATAAATAATGGATTGCATAGTAAAAAATACTTTGATAGATGCCTGTCCCCTAAAGGGGGAATTTAAACTCATCAAATATGCTGACCCCAGGAACTGATCTACATTTGCTAGCAGTTTGTTTTTCTGTACATTGGTCAGGTAAGAAAGATCTATATAGATAACTTCATTCAGCTTGCTATTCTCTCTCCCTTGTTATCGTTGCTAGGCAGCCATTTTACAATGCTAAACTTTTCTCCAACCACAATTTAAAAAGTTTAAGGAGCCCACTTCTATTAGGCTCAACTAATGGATAAAAGTCAGGCAAAAGCGGATCCTCTTGCGTATTAAAACTTGTTTTTATCTGAGTTTCGATTTGGCTTCATAAAAATTTTTTATACGAGGGGTGTCCCAAAAGTCCGTGCACTTTTTTCATTTCCGCCGGTTCTGACCAACCAAAAATATTCAGACTGCACCAGTTACGAAGACAGTTATCTGCCCGTAAAAATGAGTTGCTGTTTGTTCATGTATCTACTGTCATTCTCGAGATATTTCAATTTTAGTGCCCCACCCCCTGTACTACTTCTACAAAGTGCCGTAAGCAGAGTTTTCCAGCTTTATCAATCCATGGACTTCTATACTTAGCATGTCAAATTAGATGCATTATGCACTTTTGGTAAAATTTATTTACTCTGGATTGTCTATGGTGAAAATGACGTCCTTCGTTTGGCAGAGCCCACGTCATGAAAGGGCAAGCATCTGTGAGCACCTGTGTTTTCAAAGTTTTCACTGAGGTTTTGCACTCTGCCAAGATGAGCTCATTGCACAGCGTCGAGAGCCAACGCAGCCAGATTTTTGCACTGTGCACTGCAGGCTGGAATTCTAGTCGGATTGCTGACCATCTTCAAGAGCAACATGGAGAAAATGGTACATACTGTGTACAGCTTTCAGCCTGACGGGCTGGAGGGGCCGCAGCACCCACACTAAATTTACCCAACTCAACTGGTACCCAATCTCAGCTGGGTGGACTGAAGCAATGCAGGATTAAGTGCCTTGCTCAAGGGCACAAATTGTCTCCAAGGGCCGGGACTCGAACCCACGACCTTCCGGTCATGAGGCAGGCGCCCTAGCCACTAGGCTACAACTACCGCATTTCTCCTACCTAGGCATTAATGCGTATGAGCCCTTCGATGGGCTGAGGCGCGGCTTTAAAGCCTCACTTTTTAACAACACAACAACAGGCATTAATCAGAAGGTTCGAACGTATGCCTTCATTTCACACGAGACGAAATGAATTTTAACACCTGTTTCGTATTGAGACGTGTAGAATAACATTTTCTCTTGATTGGCACTGGAAAAAAATATACAATATTCTAATGATGATGCAGAGGAATTAAATTTTATAGGAACTGATCGATGGTTTTCCTTGAAACAGATTAATCAACATCAATTTCGAACAATTAACAGAAGGTATTCACGACAAACTACTATGAACAGACAGCATTTCGAAGCACATTCATTAAAGAATTGATAGGACGAATATACACCAAAGAAAAGGATTGTCGCAACTCGCAGAAGCGAAACTGAATCGTTTACTGTTCAAAATACCAGATAATCATGCTGAATGCAAAATTCACTTCGAATTAAGTGGATGGTACATGTTTAGAAAGATACGAAATTAGATCTTTACGAAAAGTAGGATTGTCGAGGACAGATAGAATGAATTATGCATAATGGAATAGACAAGTGTTAGTGTCATATCACTTTCGAGATAGTGTCATATTTTAAATTCCCAAAAACATCCATTTTGTTTCGCAGTAGATGAAACAGGCTTAAGGAATTCATAAAAAGCGAATCCTTTCATATCACTTTGCCCAAGATGCCCGGGTTCGACTCTTAGCAGCCTTGACGATTTAAAAAAGGAATCCTACAGAGCGATACTATACTAGCTGGAAAAGTAGTACTATTTAGGTGCTAAATTAGGATCACAGAGTCTAGATCGAGGGCAAGATTCTGCAAATTAGAAAGCGAGATAAAGGTCCCAGGATCAAATATTCAAAGGGGGATGTCAGGGTGAGATTTGGTAGATCTCTAGTGAGATCTCTGGTGAGATCTCAGGGTTAGATTTGAGGGTGAGATCGGGTAGGGCGTCAACCCCCTTGACCGGTTAGAGATAAACAAAAGCCCCAGATCCTTTGTTAAGTAGTAGCGCACCAAGCATCACAGAAATTCCTTGATAACTTAGTACCCAAAATTTTGTGCCCCGCAGCAAGTCTACTATCGATGCTTCTCTTAGCGGCTGTCTCAAAGAACTTGCTGGCTTTTGAATTCGAATCGCTGGGCTGTTTTATCGTATGCGACCCTGGCAGAGACCTCCCAGGGCTTGTTGGCATGAGCTCGATAGGGCCCTACCAGGTGCACAGTTTTGGTGCAGTCCAACACGCCCAAATGACCGTGCAACTGTGCGGCAATATCTGCAATCTCGGCTACTTCAAGTACTTTGGCCTACAAGCGGGCGGCGAATGCTTCTGCGGAAACTCGTACGGCAATCTGGGAAAGGCGCTCGACAGCGAATGCGACCGTCCCTGCCCTGGTAATGCCAGCCAGTTGTGCAGAGCTAGCTGCAGAAACTCGGTCTACCGAGAAGTGATCTGTAAGCTGTTACTCTTCTGCTTTCAAATCACGGCTCAATGAGCAGAAGACGCTCTACAAGCTGAACTCCAATTCACAGGGGGCTCGGGATTCAACTCTGCCGATCGAGTCTACGTGAACCAGACTGTGCAGCCCGCTGTGTACCGGACTGTGCAGCCCGTCAGAAGCCTCATTGAATGCGCCACCACCTGCAGGGCTGACTGTCAGGCTGTGTTTTTCCACCAGGATGTGTGCTACCAGCTGCAGCAGCGCGCTCTGCCACAGCAGCTGCCGGAGCGCATCGGAGCTGGCGAATTCTTTGTTCGCCACTGACGAGTGAACCGTCAAGAGATTAGCCTGTTGCTTTGAGAAAAGATTGAGTAAAGCGACTGCTAAAATATCAGAAATCCAGAGGACCTATGTGACTTCACTTTTGCAGCTAGACATCGTTTTGACAGTCGCGTTGATGAGAAACAATTCTAAAAATTTTTGGGAAGATAGAGAAATATTTTCGCAGATTTAGAATATATAAAGTGATTCACTTACATACAAATTTTTGTATCTGAAAACTCAATTCGAAAAAAAAGATTTTTTCTCGACAAAAGGCAAATTTTTTATGATTATCACTAGATTAATATAATTTTTTGCACTTTTTATTCAGTGTCTTAATAAATAATATAATGCTTTTTTAGTCTTTGCTTATACCTAAATTTTTTACCAATATTAGTAGAAGTTATCCGTAGCTTCAAAATCCAAAATTTGGCGTTAAATTAACGTTTCCTTAGCTTAAAAATGGCTGCCAATTTGTTATGCTTTGCAACTACAACAGAAAAATCAATATTCTATATACGCACTTTAAGCTTATGCAAGTCAAAAGAAAAAGTTACTTTTGAAATATCCGTATTTTTCTTTTTCATGTCTCACAATGCTTACCTTTCAAATTTTATTAACAGTAGGACTACCAAGCCTTTTTTCCGCCCGTAGAACCCCCAAGGCACAAGGAACCCCCAACCCCCCTGACAATTTTTTTCACTGTGCCCGAACGGGGCAACGCAGGCACATGAAATTCCAGGGCAGGGGCTAAAATTTTGTTGCGCATCTGATGGAGCATCAACCGAGTCGCCAAGCACCCCGACCGTGGAGATATTGAACGATTCTGCCAGAAGGTCGCCATTTTCCCATTGACTTCAATGCATTTTGGACACCCCTGTACTCCAGCCCCTCCCCCGCCCAAGCCATTTTCCCATTGACTTCAATATATTTTGGACACCCCTGTACTCCAGCCCCTCCCCCGCCCAAGCCATCGCCTTGCCGAGCCTTTGCGCGGTCTCAACACGTCAGCCACATGTGCTTGCCTCGATTCAAGCACCAGTGACCATCAGCCACCATCTGGACGGACCGTCAGGACCTTCAACAGATGCCACCATGCGGTTCTGAAGCATCTTTTGCATCTTGGAATCAAACTAACGGCTCTTAACCGTTGATTTCGTAAAGAAGAAAATCTTAGACTTTTTTTCAACAAATTAATTACCCTCCGCAAATTCGCTGTATTCTTTTGTCATCTTTCGAAATTAATTTTTTGATTCAAATATACTCGCTTGACTAATATAAGTAGTGCCTGAAGCTGAAGTAGTACTGATTTCGCTTTCAATTTCCGAAATTGATTGAATTAATATTAGTAATCGTAGTATTGATATTCTGAAATTGATTATATGGATAGTTTTAGTTTCACTGGTGAAAATCTCATTTAAAAATTGTCTCGTATTTCTAGATAGATTCTTTTAATTAAGAATGCAGCCTAAACTGGTTCTTCAACTCTTGTAGAAATTGCGGAAATTTAACTTTGACATTTTTTACTTTATCTGCCCTATTATAACTTTATAATTGCTCCCTCCCGCTTTAAGCAATCAAAATTTCAATTTAGTTCTAGAAAAATGCTCAGAAAATGGACAACTATGAAATTGACATCGCGCTATTTTCCGTGAAACTGAATTGATCAGCTCTCTATTGAATGATTAGGTCAGGTCTTCTCTTATTAAGCTTCACACATCAAACTGAACAATAGGATCATTATTGTGGTTTGTGTGACGACCTACAAAGAAGATTTTATCTCAAGTATTAAGAAAAAAACTTTCGGTATACTTTTTACCCGTTCAAGGACTTCACAGGAATATTCTCTTATGATAAGGGAGTTTTTTATTGGTCTTTTGATGACGACTTAATCTAAATGTCAGCATTTTCAATATAAAAAAACTATTTTGATGGATTTAGAAAAAATTTTTTGACAGTTTCTTACGAAGACTGCTGCGATGTTGAAATCAAATTATACGCACAGTTTTCATCTGTCAGGATGGGTAACGATTTTGATCAGTTCAATCCATCTATCTAAACAAGACATTTGCCAAGATGAATGCCCTAACTTCCTTTATAACCACGAATTTGAAAAACAACATATTTTTAACTAATGCTTTTTTGAAAAAGTAAGTTATCAAAAAGTGACAGGTTTTAACACACTTGCAGAAAATATGCCACTTATTATTGTGACAGTTTGAAAGGGCTTTTTGGTAACCACGACTTCGGCAAACCAACTCGCTAAACATGGAAAAAATGGATTTTCTAGATTAATTTTGGATAGATAAATTGTAGAAAATCTATCTATCAATCTATCTGTCTGTCGGTCAGTCTGTCTGTCTGTCTGTGTCTGTCTGTGTCTGTGTCTGTCTGTCTGTCTGCCTGTCTGTGTCTGTCTGTCTGTCTGCCTGTCTGTCTGTCTGTTAGTCTGTTTGTCTGTCTGTCTGTCTGTCTGTCTGTCTGTCTGTCTGTCCGTCTGTCTGTCTGTCTGTCTGTCTGTCTGTCTGTCTGTCTGTCTGTCTGTCTGTCTGTCTGTCTGTCTGTCCGTCTGTCTGTCTGTCTGTCTGTCTGTCTGTCTGTCTGTCTGTCTGTCTGTCTGTCTGTCTGTCTATCTGTCTGTCTGTCTGTCTGTCTGTCTGTCTGTCTGTCTGTCTGTCTGTCAGTCTGTCCATACATTCATGCATCAATCTGCCTGTCTTTCCGTCTGTCTTTCGAAAAGCAACTCCTAGCTTTCTCGTTAGCTTGCCGCCAATACTGTAACTGACACATTGCCTAAATATCTAGACACCATCAGGTTAAGTTTCTTCCCATGCAATTCGACGTAAATGCAGCATCTTTCAATCAAAATCTGGGTACCTCGCTTTGCTACAGCATAATACAAAAACGCAGTAATTTTAAGCGCTATTAAAATTTAATGCAGTAAGAATATTTCATCGGCATTATCGCATTATGTTGCAGTGAAGCGAGCAACTCAAAACTCGCATATCCTTCCGTTTTCATACACAATTCTAGAGCCGACTCTCAATTGGACTATAGCTAGTTTCCTCACACTTCAAGGTTCTTTTATAATGCTCAGCTCGATCTTGACTGACGCGTCTTGTGTAGCGCTAGAAGGACCTCGCAGATCCTGTCTCTTACCGCTCTGTAATTCAATGGAACCCTTTGCGGATCAATTCAGAGGAAAATTAAATAGGTCCTTGATGTTAAAATCCCAACTTAGGAGTAGTTTATTAGCTCAATAAATTACGTAAACACTTATAATATTAATTGCAGAGAGCATTAGCCTTCGATATGTGTGTGATTTTTAATTGGAATACTCAATTTTTTTCATCCAATTACAAAGCGGATTGAAAATATAAATGTAAGTATTCGATGAGCATCCAAATTTTGTTTCCAATTAGTTTCAACGCAATCATCGTATCTAGGGGAAAAAAATTCTCCGAACATGCAGCTCCCGATATTTCGAAAGCAAGACGCGGGACAAGCGAACATGGAACCTCATTAGTTGATTAGTTTTGCTGAAACTCAGCTTACTTTTTTGGCTAACTTCATCTACATGCATCGTCAGTTCTGCCTTGTTAGGAGAAATTTCTGCACCAGCATGTCTATAGCTCTGTGTTCGGGTTCCTACTCACTTCTCGAATTATTCTTCTTGGTTGTCGTCATAACTGCCATCTTTTTTCTATCTTTCTGTCACTCCCCATCTCTCCATTTTCATATCTTTCTACCAACTCTCCATCTCTATGTCTCTCCCCATGTCTCCACCTCTATCTCCCTCCCCATATCTCCATCTCCATCTCCCTCCCCATCTCTCCATCTCTCTCTCCCTCCCCATATCTCCATCTCTCTCTCCCTCCCCATATCTCCGTCTCTCTCTCCCTCCCCATATCTCCGTCTCTGTCCCTCCCCATCTCTCCATCTCTCCATCTCCCTCCCCATCTCTCCATCTCTCTCTCCCTCCCCATATCTCCATCTCTCTCTCCCTCCCCATGTTTCCATCTCCATCTACCTCCGTATGTCTCCATCTCCATCTCTTTCCCCATCTCTCCATCTCTATCTCCCTCCCCATGTCTCCATCTCCCTCCCCATATCTCCGTCTCTATCTCCCTCCCCATGTCTCCATCTTATCTCCCTCCCCATGTCTCCATCTTATCTCCCTTCCCATGTCTCCATCTTATCTCCCTCCCCATGTCTCCATCTTATCTCCCTCCCCATGTCTCCATCTTATCTCCCTCCCCATGTCTCCATCTTATCTCCCTTCCCATGTCTCCATCTTATCTCCCTCCCCATGTCTCCATCTTATCTCCCTTCCCATGTCTCCATCTTATCTCCCTCCCCATGTCTCCATCTTATCTCCCTTCCCATGTCTCCATCTTATCTCCCTCCCCATCTCTCCATCTCCCTCCCCATGTCTCCATCTCCCTCCCCAACTCTCTATCTCTCTCCCCATCTCTCCATCTCCCTCCCCATGTCTCCATCTCCATCTCCCTCCCCATGTCTCCATCTTATCTCCCTCCCCATGTCTCCATCTCCATCTCCCTCCCCATGTCTCCATCTCCATCTCCCTCCCCATGTCTCCATCTCCCTCCCCATCTCTTCATCTCCATCTCCCTCCCCATCTCTCCATCTCCATCTCCCTCCCCATGTCTCCATCTTATCTCCCTCCCCATGTCTCCATCTCCATCTCCCTCCCCATGTCTCCATCTCCATCTCCCTCCCCATGTCTCCATCTCCCTCCCCATCTCTCCATCTCCATCTCCCTCCCCATGTCTCCATCTCCATCTCCCTCCCCATGTCTCCATCTCCCTCCCCATCTCTCCATCTCCATCTCCCTCCCCATGTCTCCATCTCCATCTCCCTCCCCATGTCTCCATCTCTATCTCCCTCCCATACAGCTTGTCACACAGCCCGCCCACTCTCACCCAAAGACTAACAAACACTCGATGCGTCATCACTTCTCTAGTCCTTATTTACTCCACAAAAAAGAATTCTGTTTCTAGAAAGAAACAGAGGAAATTAATTTTTCACCGCTATACTATATCTAGTGTGTGTTTTTTTCAAACTCAACCTGATTGGCTGCTGGCACGAGAGGGGGCCCAAGGGAAGAGGTAGGTGGAGAGGAAGCCTTGAGCAGCGACTCATCAGCCTCTCTCACTGAGCAGATCCGTCCCACATCCCGCCCCCAGCTTCTCAGTCCAAAATAGGCAGTCTGCAGACATCCTCCTAACAATCTTATAAATACAATCCGTTGAAGTCAACTTTCATTCTTCGCAGTTGTCCATTAAGTTGCCAGTTAGACAGGGGTAAAACTAGCCATGCTGTCAATCAGTCCAGCGATGCTTCTGTTTGTAGTTGCCGCCGCCGTTCTCTCGTCCAGCGCTACTGGCGCGCCCGCTGTTGGAGAGCCGACCGAGGCGCTGTTGAATTACGCGACTGGCCTGGGCGGAGCTAGTCAGCAGCAGCAGGACGGTCGCTTCCAGTTGAACAGCCTGGCTGGCATCGGCGCCGGCCTCGGTGCAGCGGAGCCTGCCGACCTGAGCTTCACGGACGGAATGGGCCCGCCTGATCCCAGTAAATTTCGTACGCCCGAAGAATTGAAGGATTATCTAGAACGGCTGCAGTTGTACTACGCTCTGGTTGGTAGGCCTAGGTAAGTTTGACTTCAAATCTTAACAGCAGTGTGTTGTCTTAACAGTTGAGTATTTGAAACTCCTAGGAGCATGCAATTGTGTGATCTGACACACATGTGTGTGATCTTACACCTATGTGTGTGATCTAACAGCTATATGTGTGATCTAACACCTGTATGTGATCTAATGATGAGGAGTTGTAGCCTAGTGGCTAGGGCGCCTGCCTCATGACCGGAAGGTCGTGGGTTCGAGTCACGGCCCTAGGAGACAATTTGTGCCCTTGAGCAAGACACTTAATCCCGCATTGCTTCAGTCCACCCAGCTGAGATCGGGTACCAGTTTGAGTTGGGTAAATTTATTGTGCGTGTTGCGGCCCCTCCAGCCCGTCAGGACTGAGCAGCTGTACACAGCACTCGGATGCGCCGCGCAACTAGCTGCGGCTGTGCCGTTGGCTGTACATCTGGTTGAAAGGTTGGGCGTCTAAATGTATTTATTTATTTTATTATGTGATCTAAACACCCATATGCGGGATCTAACACCTATATCCGTGATCTAACACCTGTATCTGTGTTTGATCTGAACACCTGTATGTATGATCTAACACCTGCGTGATCTTTATACTTAGTTTATTAATCTAATCAACTGATTATGCATTATTTACACCCGATTGTGTTGTCTTAACACCCCACTCGGAGATCTCAGCATTAAAGTGCACAATTTTTAACAGCTTAGTACGTGATTTCCACAACTTACAGTCTGCCATGTTATTGCAAGTGCATAATGATTTTTTGAGCTAAACTTAATCCTTTTGGTCCTTGCTTTAATCTTAACACTCGAGTAAGTGTGGGAAAATGTGCAAAAATATCTTTCTCAAACATTTAGGATCTCTAATTATAATTTATTTTGGATAAAGTTAATTATTTAGTTAAAATCCGACCTATATACCAAAGCTTAATGTTGAATAATAGATATTAACTAGAGTGCAATGAGAATATCTGCATTATTTTTGTACTTTTAAATAAAAGAAATAGAATGCTAAGGTCTGTATTATTAAAGAAGACTCTGAAAAAATACACATGAAAATTAAATATAGCCCAAGAAGTCTACTCCGTCTCTAGTTTCTTAGTTTCTTAGTCTACATTAGGTGTGTTCGGGTTTCCATTTTTTTCGGGTTTGGGGTTTACCCCGGAACACTGACCCCGAACTCGGAACCCGACCCGACCCCGAACTTTACCCCGCGACTTTTCCAAGATCTCCTGGACTTAGAGTGATAGCTGAGAAGAGTATACTTGTCTTAAGATACCAGTATACCGCAAATTTTCTTTTTCTACTTTTGTATTTGTTAACTCTTTTCCCCACTATCACTACACTACTCGACATCTCATTTGTACTCTTTACTTCACCCCTCAGATCCTCAAGGCATCAAGCAGGTTTTTATGTTAATAATTCAGATTTATGTTGCTTTATCTGATCTGAATTATACGTATGATAATTCGAGGCCAAAAATTCATAGAATGATATACTAAAGTATTTACATTAGAAAGATTAACAGATCACGATTATAAAGTCATTGCGTCAGTTTAGTTCAGGAGAAAAAATACATGTTTGAATTGGTGCTATTTCAAAATACGTTTTATCACGTAACTTTATTACGAAGTAAAAAACCCGGAAATCCCGAACCCGGTACCAAAGCCCGACCAAAAACCCGACCCGACAACGAACCCTCCGTTTTATCTAGTAATTTTAATTCTCTGGACTCTACACCCTACTTTATCCCAATAGCTTCTATCAGTACAATTTTTTTAATTATTTTCTTCAGCAGCAACCACGGATTGTTTCTCTTCTATTTTATATTTTATTCGTTCGTGATTGACACTTAACGCAGAAAGCCATTTCACAATTCACAATTCCCAAATAATCTTCCTTGCTTATTACTGAATTTTCCCACGCAATAATGTAGGCTGCCGGTTAGCTCAAAATGATTTCTTGAGCACGAAAAACTCATAAATTTGTTTTTTTCGCTTTGTAACACAGAGATTGAGTGACCGACACCTACCTACCTTACGCATTGATCAATCTCTCCAAGTGAAAATTATTCCATATATGAATCATCTGAGAATAAAACAAGGTTTTTATTGGTGGAGAAAAAATCAATCTGACTTAATAGCTGATGCTTGTCCCACGTGTAATCGAGGATTAGAAGGATGAAGTAGAGAGAGATTCTGCACAGGGGTGCCGAAGCTGAGCGGAAATTACATTTTCGTGACCTGAGACTGCATTATTACAATTGCAAGCACACAAACACTCGCACCAGGTGAATATAGCTGATATATTAGACATCGCTAGCATGCATAGTACTTGTGATGACGCGGTTATAAACTCAACCTCTCGCCTTATGATAAGTAGGAGTTTATTACTGTGCTGCTACCCACAATGAACCCACAATTTCCTTGTTGCATTGTTTCCTATCGATCTCTGAAATTCAAATAAATCACGCAACCTTTTGCAGGGATATAAGTTTTGTGACCTGAATCGCTGGGGGATTTGAATAATTCTCAGGTCATTTATGTGATGGTCTATATATATTATTTCATAAATAATGATTTTAAATGATCGCAAAGTCACAAGATAAAGTTCTTTTCAAATAATCCTCTTACCATCTAGAGTTTAGGCTAGAACCCGTGACCCGTTCAGTTGAAAATTCTAAAAGATTAGGTCTAAAAGTTAACGTAAATAATTTAAGTATAAGTCACGTGATTAATTTGGCTCCTATGTACGAATGCAACTCTTAAAGTCACGTGATTACAGCTGACTACAAAGACTCAGGGGGGTAGTAAAGGATGCCTCTAAACAATCGTGTGTTTAGAACACAGACCATACAGTAAATAGACTGCTAGAGTGAAGAAAAAAGCCGGGCCTTTTACTCCCATTTAGAAGTGGTCCCATTCACCCACCCCTAATTTAATCGATAAGGGAACTCCTTTCTCATTGGCCACATTTATTCTGGCTGAAGCAAAGCATCTTTTTATGTGTTTTAGGAATTGAAGAATCTTTTACACGAAACGGCAACCTTTGTAAATAAAAACCAATTGAACGTAATAAATGAAGGAGTGATGTGAAGGAGGTCGCATGTGAAGGAGGTCGCTATGACACCAACTTTATAGAGTCGCTCAATGCATTCCTCAATCGCGCTAGCAAGAAACGCACCATCCAGACCGCTTAATAAAAAATATCCTAAGGGCAGCTTCCAGTAGCTCTTTAGTCCGACGGCCATCAGAACAAGAGCAGATGACGCTTCGTGTTCACTCGTCTTACCATCCCCTTTATCAATGAAGCTAAAAAATCTTCCTTCACTATCATTCCACTCGATCCTCGATTCTAATGACATTTCATCGGCTACTAGATTGCAATCGTCGAATGCTTGACTAGAGCAGTGACAATTCTTGAAAAGCCTGCTCACAGAAGCCGGGAAGACACTTTACATTAGAAATCCACTTGCGCAATGTGGACGAATGTGGAAGTTGGAAAAACTTCCTGACATATTCGTATGCCTTAGGACTGTAATAATGAAGAGTGGATGCAAATTTCCGTACTTCATCGGGAAACTTTTTCACTCTCTTTCCTTTTACTGACATCAGGCTGCTCAGCAATGAATTGGATGATAAAACTTTCAAACGAGACGCCGCGGCTTCATCTATGATTTTCTCGGCTTTAAGCTCATTCGCTATTTTTTCTAGAGAGTTAGATCGTTGAATCAATCGCTTGTGCTTCTTCTGCAATGCTCTAAATTCTTTGTACTTTTTATTGATGGACTGCTGTACGATTTTCAGTGCACTTGATTTTCTCTTCAAAGTTTGCTGCGCGTTTAAAAGTCTTTTGTACCGCCGCCATAAATTTTTTAAGGCTCTCACCTTGGCATCATACGCCGCTCTGCTCACACAGTTTGCATGAGTGTCCGAGTCCTCCTTCATCTCCTGGGGCACATCTTGCATACCAGCTGCTTTGGCAGGACTTTCCGCTGGCTCCACTGGCTGGTCTGGCTGCGCCTGTCGGACTTCAAGAAATTTAGCAAAGTCAATTTCAGCGGCAGCTGCAGCGGATGTCATCGTCTTTCGCTTCTTTTGGACGGGTTGGAGGTGCTTCGGAAACTCCTTGAAAATGCTGGGAATAGCTCCAGGATACAGACGCCGTCTTTTAATTTGTGGAAAACCGTTGAGTTGCTCAACGAAGCAAGTTGATTCAAAGTGTTCGGAGCAAACTCTTGAATGCTTGGATGGCTTGAATTTTTCCCTGCGGAGAGCAACTAACCACTTTTTCTGTAATTCCTCATCTTTAGGAAATGCATGATAAGAAATTCCAGTGGTTTTAGACGCTCTATTAAAGCATCCGTATGCTACACAGGCGTGGCTGCTGCTTTTGCCATTTTTGGCGTTCTCTGTTGAATCTGAAGTCTGCTGCATCAGATTTATTTTTGTTATAGAATTATTAGATGTAGACTCAGCTAATTTATGAATTTTTTATAATTTCAAAAGGTTTCAAAGGTTCTCTCAGCAACGAAGTGTTTTTAATAAGGAGTGATGAAGCATAAAAAAGCCTTAGCAAATAGGAACCAGGGCCGCGAAGTTCCCTTATCGATTAAAATGGGGGTGTGAGGAAGGGACCACTTTTTTGCTTGCTGTTTTGTCCCACAGCTCGCAAGGGCAGGAAACTTAGATTCGCAGTCTACTGTATGGTCTGTGGTTTAGAATGATTCTCAGAACAAAAAAACCATATGCCGGCAAATTGAAGCTTCATTTTGGCTTCCATTCGGGCGTGAATCCCGTCATTGGCGTCGGCTAGCTAAAAATAGTTGGCCTAAAAAAATCGCTGTCCCTTTGTCTGCCATTATCTCCCGCCTCGACTGCGGGCTCTGCGTAGGCGGCTACGACAGCCCAGAGATGGGGCACGTGACTTCGAAATGCGTAAAAAAAGACTACTGGAGGGTTAGAAGAAGATACGAAGCTAAATGCAGGCTTCGGATTATTTGACTCTGGTGAATTGATAGATAGATAGATAGATAGATAGATAGATAGATAGATAGATAGATAGATAGATAGATAGATAGATAGATAGATAGATAGATAGATAGATAGATAGATAGATAGATAGATAGATAGATAGATAGATAGATAGATAGATAGATAGATAGATAGATAGATAGATAGATAGATAGATAGATAGATAGATAGATAGATAGATAGATAGATAGATAGATAGATAGATAGATAGATAGATAGATAGATAGATAGATAGATAGATAGATAGATAGATAGATAGATAGATAGATAGATAGATAGATAGATAGATAGATAGATAGATAGATAGATAGATAGATAGATAGATAGATAGATAGATAGATAGATAGATAGATAGATAGATAGATAGATAGATAGATAGATAGATAGATAGATAGATAGATAGATAGATAGATAGATAGATAGATAGATAGATAGATAGATAGATAGATAGATAGATAGATAGATAGATAGATAGATAGATAGATAGATAGATAGATAGATAGATAGATAGATAGATAGATAGATAGATAGATAGATAGATAGATAGATAGATAGATAGATAGATAGATAGATAGATAGATAGATAGATAGATAGATAGATAGATAGATAGATAGATAGATAGATAGATAGATAGATAGATAGATAGATAGATAGATAGATAGATAGATAGATAGATAGATAGATAGATAGATAGATAGATAGATAGATAGATAGATAGATAGATAGATAGATAGATAGATAGATAGATAGATAGATAGATAGATAGATAGATAGATAGATAGATAGATAGATAGATAGATAGATAGATAGATAGATAGATAGATAGATAGATAGATAGATAGATAGATAGATAGATAGATAGATAGATAGATAGATAGATAGATAGATAGATAGATAGATAGATAGATAGATAGATAGATAGATAGATAGATAGATAGATAGATAGATAGATAGATAGATAGATAGATAGATAGATAGATAGATAGATAGATAGATAGATAGATAGATAGATAGATAGATAGATAGATAGATAGATAGATAGATAGATAGATAGATAGATAGATAGATAGATAGATAGATAGATAGATAGATAGATAGATAGATAGATAGATAGATAGATAGATAGATAGATAGATAGATAGATAGATAGATAGATAGATAGATAGATAGATAGATAGATAGATAGATAGATAGATAGATAGATAGATAGATAGATAGATAGATAGATAGATAGATAGATAGATAGATAGATAGATAGATAGATAGATAGATAGATAGATAGATAGATAGATAGATAGATAGATAGATAGATAGATAGATAGATAGATAGATAGATAGATAGATAGATAGATAGATAGATAGATAGATAGATAGATAGATAGATAGATAGATAGATAGATAGATAGATAGATAGATAGATAGATAGATAGATAGATAGATAGATAGATAGATAGATAGATAGATAGATAGATAGATAGATAGATAGATAGATAGATAGATAGATAGATAGATAGATAGATAGATAGATAGATAGATAGATAGATAGATAGATAGATAGATAGATAGATAGATAGATAGATAGATAGATAGATAGATAGATAGATAGATAGATAGATAGATAGATAGATAGATAGATAGATAGATAGATAGATAGATAGATAGATAGATAGATAGATAGATAGATAGATAGATAGATAGATAGATAGATAGATAGATAGATAGATAGATAGATAGATAGATAGATAGATAGATAGATAGATAGATAGATAGATAGATAGATAGATAGATAGATAGATAGATAGATAGATAGATAGATAGATAGATAGATAGATAGATAGATAGATAGATAGATAGATAGATAGATAGATAGATAGATAGATAGATAGATAGATAGATAGATAGATAGATAGATAGATAGATAGATAGATAGATAGATAGATAGATAGATAGATAGATAGATAGATAGATAGATAGATAGATAGATAGATAGATAGATAGATAGATAGATAGATAGATAGATAGATAGATAGATAGATAGATAGATAGATAGATAGATAGATAGATAGATAGATAGATAGATAGATAGATAGATAGATAGATAGATAGATAGATAGATAGATAGATAGATAGATAGATAGATAGATAGATAGATAGATAGATAGATAGATAGATAGATAGATAGATAGATAGATAGATAGATAGATAGATAGATAGATAGATAGATAGATAGATAGATAGATAGATAGATAGATAGATAGATAGATAGATAGATAGATAGATAGATAGATAGATAGATAGATAGATAGATAGATAGATAGATAGATAGATAGATAGATAGATAGATAGATAGATAGATAGATAGATAGATAGATAGATAGATAGATAGATAGATAGATAGATAGATAGATAGATAGATAGATAGATAGATAGATAGATAGATAGATAGATAGATAGATAGATAGATAGATAGATAGATAGATAGATAGATAGATAGATAGATAGATAGATAGATAGATAGATAGATAGATAGAGAGATAGATGGATAGCCCAAGTGGAAAATCAGGAAAATAATTGGACGTCGTAGCGCCGCCCTATATTGGTCATTTGGCCAGCGGGAGCAGCTCATCAGTTTGGGTAGGGGAGGGGGGGCAGTCGGACCAGACTGGGCGGATGCTGTAGGCAGGCTGACCCCGCCACGGATGCCGCAATTAAATCGCTGTGACTGCCAACCCACCTGCAAATTGAATTTACACACTCGGGCGCACAGAGGGAGGGGTTTTGGACGCGACCGTCGAACCCGAACTACAGGCCTGCCGCGGGGACCCCTGGGGAGATTCTCAGGGGAAAAATTTGCTTTGGCCTATAGCGATAAATTATTTAGCCGAATGTAGCGCAGAGGCTGCAGGACTGGTTTTTAAGCTGGCGTTTATTGTTAGTTCGAGTCGCTTTTTTGTCTGCTCGAAAGTGTTTCTGTACCCGAATTTTTACTGCATAATTTTGCCTCACCTTAATTAATTACTTTCTAGACGCCACCTTTATCTGAAGTGGCAACATCTCTCATCCGGGATTTGAAGTGTCTCTTCAGATGAAGAGCTGCTTAGGCGCCGCATGTGGCATCTGCTGTTGCTGCTACTGTTTTTCCTATTACTGTTTACCTGATCTCCACTGTCATTGCCTGTTTTCTTTGATAGGATGTTTTCTTAATTAGATTTGGGTGGAATTTTTTAGCCTTCCTTTGGGCTCAGTTAAATCGACTTGTTCTGCAGGAAAAGATGTATCGGAGGATTTTGAAGATGACTCTTAAACAAGAAGCCAAAATGTACTCAGCGAATTTTATAAATTTGTTTTTCTTCTACTTCCTGTCTGTTTGAATTAGCGGGTGAAGCTGTTTTTCTCAACAGGGCAGTCAGTGATCTAATCTACTTTAAGTGGCTTAAAAACAACCTTTATTGAGAACGAAGAGCGGCAGACCGACAGACAGACAGCCAGACAGACAGACAGACAGACAGACAGACAGACAGACAGACAGACAGACAGTCAGACAGACAGACAGACAGACAGACAGACAGACAGACGGACAGACAGACAGACAGACAGACAGACAGACAGACAGACAGACAGACAGACAGACAGACAGACAGTCAGACAGACAGACAGACAGACAGACAGACAGACAGACAGACAGACAGACAGACAGACAGACAGACAGACAGACAGACAGACAGACAGACGGACACACAGACACACACACAGAAAGACGCAGAAAGACAGAAAGACGGACACACAAACAGACAGACAGACAGAAAGACACACAGACAGACAGACATACAGACAGACAGACAGGCAGCTGAAAGAAGAAGCCCCACTGTGACAGAAAAAAGCAGCAAGGCCTTGAGATGTGCTCGTTTTGAGTTTGACTAAAATTTGAAACCCCCAAAGACTCAGAAGATGGCCATTTAATGCGAGCCGCCTAATTAAAAAACTTCAATTAGTGGTCGATAAATTAGGCTGGCTTTTTTTCAGCGTTGAAAACTCTTCCCTTAATTTGCGGCTGTCATCCTCTTTCAGCGCCCGCGAATCCTCGATTTCATTCCCCACTCTTCCCCTCTGTCACTTGAATTTCCTCATCAAGGGAGACGACGTTCTGACTGTCTAACTGAAAAACCGCAACTGTGTCCAAAAGTTCATTTCAACCAGCTCAGCTTATCAAATGTAGAATTTCTCGTTAGTTTTTTTCCTCTGGATTAATTAGAATTTTTTGTCGATAGAGATTACTTTTTAAATGAGAATTAACTATCCAAGTCACGATATCGAACTATGGAGGATGGAACCCGTGGAGGGGAGATAAAACTTCGTTGCTAAGACCTTCAGTACTCGAGTTTTGATTTGCAGCAATGAGAGAGATGCATCAACTCTAACCTCATCGTAATTGCATAAATTAATGAGTCCGCGGCGCGAGTAACTCGCTATGTAGGCTGGTTTTTCTGTCCCTCGATCATAATTCGACCAGATTTAGCTAGCTTACGAGCGCATATTATGATCTCTTGTAGAGAGCTGATCCTGGTATATACGAGATACTACGTAGTTACAGTTAACGTAGATGCATAACATACAAACTGTGCGAAAGCTGTGCTCAAGGCAAATTTTTGCTTGTAAGGATTGTCTGATCAAGCAATTTCGTAGAAAAGGGATGGTCTTATAAATAATTGCACTAAAAGTACAGTCTGTTTTTAGACATTGCGGCACTTTTGTGGAATAGAGCTGTAGAAAAAAACATGTTTGACTAGAACTAAACAATAGAAAAACAAAGTCAATTTGCAATACAACGGGAAGACACCAACGAAATACGAACAATAAAACACCATAAGAGGAAAGGGGACACTAAAAATAGGCACAAAAGCCATCAAAATTAAGACAGGGGAAGACACCGGCAACAGACAGGGAAAGACACCGGCTAAAGACAGGGTAAGACACCGGCAAGAGACAGGGGAAGACACCGGCTAAAGACAGGGGAAGGCACCGGCAACAGACAGGGAAAGACACCGGCTAAAGACAGGGGAAGACACCGGCAACAGACAGGGCAAGACACCGGCAACAGACAGGGGAAGACACCGGCAACAGACAGGGAAAGACACCGGCAACAGACAGGGGAAGACACCGGCTAAAGACAGGGTAAGACACCGGCTAAAGACAGGGGAAGACACCGGCTAAAGACAGGGGAAGGCACCGGCAACAGACAGGGAAAGACACCGGCTAAAGACAGGGGAAGACACCGGCAACAGACAGGGGAAGACACCGGCAAGAGACAGGGAAAGACACCGGCTAAAGACAGGGGAAGACACCGGCAAGAGACAGGGGAAGACACCGGCTAAAGACAGGGGAAGACACCGGCAATAGACAGGGGAAGACACTGGCAAGAGGCAGGGGAAGAAACCGCTAAAGACAGGGGAAGACACCAGCAAATCAGGTAAAACACCAGCAAAAGACAGGGCTTACACCTGAAAAGGAGTACCGACAGACTGTGGTCAAAAATACGAGGTGCGAAGAGACCTACTTTAAAAAATAAACACAATCTGAAACGTATTGGACCCCTTGTACAATACCCATTTGTCATCCGTCAGCTTCCAATCCACTATTTTTGTCCTCTACCAACTGCAGATTCGGCAAGCGCTCTGGCCACGGCTACACGCGTCGCCGCAATAACTGGACACCCCGAACGGGAGACGACTTGAGCGACAGAATCTATGGCTACGCCGTGTTTTTCTAACGTGGATGTTCATAAGCATCCGATCGAATTAAATTTCGCAGACTGAGTTATGCAATCAAGCGCAGCGCATTGTCTTGGATATTTGATTGAATAACTCGAAAATTAACAATGAAAATAGACAAAATCGTAGCAAAAATGTGCGCCTTCTGGTGTGCACTACTTACAGTAGGCCAGTGCTGGCGATGCAGTAAAAATTTAATCTACTCTCCTTGTCTAGTTTAACTTTAACAGCTAATCATCATCCTGAGCTTTGTCTTTGACGTCTTGTTTGATTAGTTAATTTGAGTTCTTAAAATTACATCAAGATAATAAACTGCAAAGTCAACGATTTTAACTTGGGACATGTTGAATACATCACGAGTGATTAAAAAAATCAACTATACTAAATATATAAATGTTGTAAAATTGCTTTGCCAGACAACAAGGATTGCAAAAACGACTTTTAAGTATTGCATGTTTTTTACAGGCTTTTGTTTAACTTTAAATCTGTAATTAAATTTAGCTGGCGCATTCAAAATCATACCTAAGTAAACACCGCACATAAACAATCTAACTTTAAGTCAGGTTAAACCCCTGCCACTGGGCATTTTTACCCTGGCTGGTCCACTCTCTCCTCGGGATCCCTCATTTTGCGCGCTTTTGCTGTTGGGATAAAGTCCCTTATAATGTACATGTATTAGAAAATATGCCAATCTGGTGGACAAACATTTTATTTTGAATTGAAACCAAGTCACGACACAACACCTCCCTCTGCTGGTCCACTCCCAAAGCTGGGCTCCGCTTTGATGGAACTGTCCCCGCTCCAGGAGTCCTGCCAATGGAGTACCGAATCTATAAATAGTCTTGAACTCCAGTGGAAACCCGCTCAGACTCTAAGTCTTGTTATCCGCTAATTTTGTAGTGGTGGCAGCGAAAAGCTACTCCTAATATCTAGGCCCTAGAGGCAAGAGCCTTCCGCTATCTAAACCTAGTAAAAATCGCCAGAAATTAAGGAAAAGCAAATTAAATCAGCGAATGACAACCGTGATCTTGGGACATCTATTGGTCGAGTTTGTGCAATTAAGATCGCTCATCTACCACCCAGCAACCCTCCTTCTCACACACGTTGGGGACCCAATCGTAAAGATCCGAATCTTTCAACGCCAAATTTTGTTGATTCGGACCCTGCAGTTTCGAGGAAACACTGAGAGTTTTGTGGCCGTAGAACCCTGTCCCTCTTTTATTTTAAATTAGCGCGTTCACGATCTATTGCTATTCGTTCCTCGTCAGTTCCGTATTGTTTTCCCTCGGTTTTGTTCCTATCAGTTCCGCTACCTACTGTTCCGTCTCAATCTTCTCGGTTCCGGGAGTTTCTATATCCGTTTCCGCCTCGTTTCTGCCCCTCTTTTCCATCGCTGTTCCTCCTCAGTCTCTCTGTATCTCTCTGGTCTCCCTCTCTTTCCGTCTTAGATCTAAAGTCTGTTGCATTTAGGAAAGCCAGCAAATTGTAATGCATAACTTTTTTATTTCACTATAAACATCTGTCAATTTTTTCTGCATAGTCATTACCTTCAGCGTCTTCTTCGCCCCTTTTTCCACCGTAAGCGAAAGCACGACGAAGCGAAAGGGAAAGCTGAGACATAAGGCTTTAGACGACTTCTTTTGCTTTTTTCCTACATTGCAATATATTTACCAACAACTTTTACAATCTTCTACAGCTCAAAGTTGAAAGTTGAAAGTAAGCGTTTATTTTACGATAGTAGATAATTTAGACTTACTTTTACGTTAATTACTCATCCGAGAGAGACAGATCTAATTGAGAGGGATAAGAAATATACTCTTCATTTGAAATATTGCAATTATACTCTCTGGTGGCAGCCTACTATTAGTAAAACTTAAAAGCATTTTTGCGGAAATTTAGCAAAGAAAAGAATCGTTGCTATATTTCGGAATTTCGCCACGCAGCTTCGAGTCCCCACTTAAGTTACTGTTGATGGGAACAATTGATTGCAATGTTGCCTGCGAAACCGCTCAGCTACCAATGAACCTCCCTCCATCGGACCTGATGAACCTGGCAGACGGAGACTTCCAATTATTCGACAGCGATTGTTAAAATTACAATGTTTTTTTTCGCGGAATCCAGCGCCGATTTAAGAGCCGAAATTTAACCACCAAAAAGTAACTAGGCCTATTTTTCTTTACCACGACCTGAGTAAAAACCGCATAAATTTTATTTTGTTCGAGCCCAAGTGGTTATTGAAGCGCTGTTTCATTAAAAGGTACTGAATGTATATAAATTAAATAAATGCCTAATCCCTTATTAACCTAAAACCCCTGACCCTGGGAACAAAAAACTTCTAGCCCATCCCAAGCCCGCACTCACATACCTATTTAACCTTCTCTAACCCCCGAAGTCTAATTCCACAATCCTGACTACAGTAAATATTAAACTTATTTTGATTTTTTGGTACATTTTGAGATTCAATACTTTCTTTAACTTAACTTCTTAAGTCTATTATTTAAATTCTATGTATTTTAGGTAATATTTAGCCATTTAGGATAACAAAAAAATTATTAAAATTACATTATTGGAAGCCTATCTAATTGGAAGCCTATCCAATCACATACAATTTTAAAAGAATTAGCTAATCTATAAATTTTGTTTACTTTCAGTGAATCAAGTATCAAAACAATCAGTTGGTCTACATGTTATATTGGCCTATATACATCCCATAGGCCTAGTCAAGAAGGTGGCATAGTGTGCACCAGAATAAATTTTGGGGGACAATCTATGCACCATTTATGACTTAGTTAAAAGAAAATTTGTGACTTTGTAGTGGTTGGTTAAATGAATAAGGTGAAATGCTCATGGTTTGTTTATTGTTTGTATGATTATTGCTACTATGAAAGGCTTGCTTAAATTTGCGGAGCAGGTGATGTGTATTTGTAGTGTAGAAGATGGATAACCAGAAGGTTTGAGAATATTCTATGCTAGAGATGGTTCGAAATGGAATTTTTGATCCAATTCGATTCGATTCAAATATCTAAAGAACTGATCCAAATACCAAATAATACCGAATACGAATATTTAAACAAATTATGTCTCCAACTTACTACTTATTTGTGAGACTTCATTAGTGAGTAGCGGACTTATAAAAAATTAAACTGTGTATTTGCAAAAGACAAAAAGTATCACAAAGACAAAATGTGCTCTCACAAAGTGCTTGACTCACAACATGCTTTCATGTCTTATGAAACATGGAAACCCCTTTCTTTCCCCAAGAAGTCAAGCAATGCCACATGCTGCCCCATCCTTAAGTCCCTCCCTCATTCCATAAGCCCACAACCCCAACACACTTGTGTCTCTTGACTTAGGAGTCATGACTCATCAAGCTCAAGCTGCTCTGTCGGTAAAAATTCCATATGCCCACCACCCCAACACTCGGCAAAGTTTTGATGAAAATCAAAGTGGATATTTGGTATTTGGATTAGAAACATTTCGATTCCGATTCGATCCAAATATTCAGTCAATTCGATTTGAATATTCAAATACTCGAATATTCAAACCATCTCTATTCTATGCACTATAACAAATGTTAATGTCAAACACTATTTACAGATGACAAAGGATGATTATAAAAATATGAATGTACTGTTATTTATTTATCATTTTAAAATATGGCTGAATAATAAATAAATAATTACTTTAGTGAAGTTTCTAGAAAATTGTAGAATTTGATTTACCATATTTGGAAAGTTTTAATTGCGAAACATGTAGAAATTTCTAGAAAGTCGCTACAACTTACTTGGTTGGGAGAAAAGTTCAAAAGATCAAAAAAGGTCCTGCAAGCCACTTTTTGCTTATATCCTTCTACTTGCTATATTTTTATAGTATTCTCCTATTGCACATATATGCCCCTAACCCTGGCTAGAGATGGTTCAAAATGGAATTTTTGATCCAATTCAATTCAATTCGAATATCTAGAGAACTGATCCAAATACCGAATAATACCAAATACAAATATTTAAACGAATTATGTCCCCAACTTACTACTTATTTGTGAGACTTCAATAGTGAGTAGCGACTTATAAAAAGTAAAAAATTAAACGATGTATTTGCAAAAGACAAAGATAAAAGACAAAAAGTATCACAAAGATGAAAATAATATCACAAAGACGCATTTCAAAGTTCAAGAGTTAAAAGTGTGTAAAAAAGGTTAAAAGAGCTCATTTTAGGGCCCCCAGGTTTCACTCTATGAAGAGCAACTGGTTGGCACTCTCCGCCGTAAGTGCACTGCCAGCAGCACTTTTGCCGCTTTTGCCAGGCAGGGCAGGCGGCTCAAGTTCGCTGCCCACCAGCTTAGTGTCTTGGCTGTCTGGGCCTTTGACTCAGTCAGGCTGTGAATAGGGAGGCTTGGCTCTGCCAGGAAAACGCTCAGTTGCGCTTCAAGCAAGTTGTCCCTCTGGTGCGGTGAGGCTGCCTGTTTTCATGCATTGGAATTGTTAGAAATGCAGTTTGAAACACTTCATGAAAAGATTTTAAGTTTAAGAAGCTTACCTTGCTCGTTCCCCATGTGAAGGAGGACAAGAAGTCCGATTTGCTTCCCGAGAAGGACGACAGGCAGCCAGAACCAGAGGCTTCAATGGGCGACACCACAACTGGCTGGCTGCAGCTACTGGGTCCTTCAGCCACCTGGGCGACGGCTGAGACTTCCTGCTCGATATACGCTTGGACAGCAGCCTTCTTCAGGCTCATAGTGTCCTCATCAAAGTTATCCAGCTTGTAATGCGGATTGAGAGTGGTACAGGCGAGGAAGAACGGATCTTGCATAACCTCCTCAAAGCGCTTCTTGAACGATGCAATTGTGAAATGCAGGAAGGAGCCGACGAAGCGTGCTTCCTTCTTGTCATCGGCAGACTCGAGGAACTTGAGGATCATGTGGATGCACGGCAGCACCATGGAGATGAGGCCACCACTGGTGAGAGCCTCCGTCACATGGTAAAACAGTGAGAGCACATGCATCACTGGTGCCAGCATTTCCCATTGTCTGCTCGTCAGCTCCTGCTCTGGCCAGATGTCTCGGTACTAAATATGCGAGGAAGTTTTTTGTACTGCTTAGTTGAGTTTGTATTTGTATTCGAATCACAATTCACAGACTTACCGATTCACAGACTGCAACAACGACATCCTTCATGTCGGCAAACGACTGCAGCATGAGGTAGGAGCTATTCCAGCGAGTCTTCACATCCTTGACCAGGCTCCGGCATGGTCTCTGCATTTCCTCACAGAGGTTCTCCCAATGGACTCGGGCCTTGTGCGAGCCGCTGAACAGCTTGGCAATACGGCGACAGGACTTCAGCAGTTGTACCACGGACCATTGAACTGCATTTGTCTCTTCAGCAGGTAGTTGATCCTTCACAACAAGCTGCAGCATGTGAATGATGCAGTTGCGTCTCTCGATGTGCTCCAGGTTCTGCTGCTCGAAGGCCTTCCGGATGTTTGCGCCCTGGTCAGTGACGACAGAACAGACCTGTTGCAGCACGCTGGCATCGCAAAGCGCCTGCCTAATTGCAGCAGCAATGTTGCGACCAGTTGTCTCGCCCTCAATACGTTGGCTGCTGATGCACACATTTTGCTGCTCAATGGCCCTATATAGAAAATTACTATATGTTAATTGATGTTATTGTTTGAATTTCTCTGAAATCCATAGGTCTAAGATTACAATGCCAGAAAATTGTTATATGCCACAAGAATATCTGTAAGTATTTGGAAGCAATGCATTATTTTCAGTGTGATTAATGTGCTCTATGGTAGCATTGCAAGTATAACAGTAGTATAAGCTGTCAATTTTATAGGAAAGATCTGTATTTTTTTAGGTTTTAATAATTTTTTATTTACTCTTTGCTTATACAATTTATGGTACCCTTTGCTTTTATGTATAAATGGAATGGTTTAATTCTGTATTGGCCTATTGGGAAATTAAAAAAGTTTATGACTAGGCCTAAATGTATTATAACAGCAATAAAGGTCTCATTTATCCAATTCCAGGTTATAATACAATGCAATGGTTTTAAGTTAATTTAGCAATGCCAGTATAATTTTCCAAAATGCCTTTGCCAATGTGATCATTTACCAAAATATATTTTTGCCAAAATGGCTATAAGCCCAAATCAATGATAGGTCTACTGTTATTGGTCTAAAGTAAAGCTAATTAGACTTAGACTCTATGCTAGCCTAAATTTTAAGATTGCCTTCCATATGCCACTATTAAGTACTATCAATTCAGGCATAGCTGCAAGTTATTCAATAAGAATTCCTAATATTGAAGATCTTAAATTGCTATTATTCTAGACAATATTTAATAAATTGATTCTCTTTTTAATAATAATAAGATAAAATTTAAAGAACTTGCAAAGTTGTAATAGAATTAAACTCGACTATTATACTTTAAGGGTTATGTAAATAAAAGCAAACATTGATATATTAGTATTGATATCAATTTGCAGCACCAGGGACAAAAGGTATTCAAAGCTCTATTCTATAAGTACATACAGAATCTGACTTCATTTTGCATATTTTTCTTTTTCATATTGAGGCTTATAACTTTTTATTGCTTCTTGTATTATTGCTAATGTGATGAATATGATAAAATTTAAGAACCCTAATCCCTATGTTAAAAGGCAGGATTCTAAAAATATTTAAAGCTAAATTTTTTATGCATAGATGTTAGGTATCAAAAATTTATATTAAATTGTGGTGGACACTAAAAAGCTAAATCTGCAGGAGGGCTGTAGGCACTTTGACGCTTAAAGCGACATTGTCTCACAACCAGTGACTGGGCATGACTGTCCATTGCGCTGACTCCTGAAGTGCGTTCAGTCACACTAAATACGGTATGCAGGCATAGACACACACACAAGCCGGCATCCAGGCACGCACTCACATAGGGCGTACAAGCAGTGGTTCCAGGAATGTACACTCTCTATGCCTTCGGGGGTCGCTTGTGGTGGACACACTTTGCACTTTAGTTTAAGCCAGCCTAAGTCACTTTCTGTGTCTATGGCTCAAATGAATAAGTGTATAATGGCCAAGTCTTGCACCAACAATAAACAAGAGAGAGCAAGCAAGTGGACTTGGCATTCGCCTACATTGGCACTATCAAATTAGTGAGCCCAACTGCCTTAAGCCATAGCTGAGGGCAAACATGATGCCATTGCTTGCTACCTTCCACCATTGTGCTCCTGGCCTGCTGCTTCTGCATTCCCGGCTTGCTGCTTCTGTGCTCCTAGCCTGCCACTCCTATGCCAATGGCTCCACCTGCCCATTGACAATTTGGGTTCCCGTGTTGGCCTCCCGCTGCCAGCCTTCTGCTACCAATTTTTCCCTTTAAGAGCTACCCAGCCTGCACAGCTTTGCTAACTGCTGCTGCACCTGCTCACTGCCACACTATTAGCCATTGAAGCCATGCATCCACCTAACTCTGCATCTCCAGATTGGGTGCCATCCAGTAGAGGCAACCCATGAGCACTAGCAAAGCCTGCTTAGCAATGCCCTCCAATGTGGACACCAGCAATGCAATCTTTGCAGTCTGCATGGTATTTAGTGGCCAGTCAAATGCAGTCTTTGCATTGACAGCAATCAGATTAGTCTCCAGTGACCCAACAGCCTCTGGCAAGTGCCCCCCTCTCTGCAGACCCGATTCACTTTGCTTGGACACTTTTGCTGCACCTTGCCACAGTCTCTACCCTGCAGCTATTATTTTGACCTTTAAATTGAGCAACTTAGCCTGGCTCTGGGGGGAATTGTTTGGCAGATGCACTTTGCACTTTGGTCCAAGCCAGCCTAAGTTGCTTTCTATGTCTATGGCTCAAATAAATAAATGTGTAAAGGCCAAGCCTTGTACCAACAATAAACCAGAGAGAGCAAGCAAGTGGACTTGGGATTTGCTTACATCAGCACCACCAAAAATATTAAATAGTTGCAAAGTGCAGTTGCATTTTCTTTCTAACAAATATTAGTTAAATCAGATGACTGACTTTCAGATAAATATTATGAAATGAAATTATTCAGATGAATAATTTTCATGAATTAATAAGAGAAATTATATTTTTTATTATATTCTAAATAATAATTATAGCTTAGTTGCAAGTAGCTTAAAAATTCATTTGTTAAAAACAATATATATCCTTTGATTATAATGTACAAATAGCGGAACATTTTTTATTTAAATTGTATTCAACTAACCAGGTAATGAAATTATGAATCTTTAGTTAATTAATTAATTAGTCTCTCATTCTATCCTTGTAATTTTAGCCCATATATTTATTTGACTATTGGCCTTTATAGGATTGAAACTCACTTATAACATGTTCATTGCAGCCATGCATCTTAATGCAACAGATAAATCAACAAGCAAGCATCATTCATTTGCTAGGAGATCATTTAGGTAAGTAGATTATGTAAAAAAATCTGATAGTCATGATTATCAACCCTAATTGCACTTTTACTTTAGAGGTTTCTTGATTTACATTTAATCACTAAGTCTACAATAGTTAGTGCCTAACATGTATAGGTAGCATTTAATTTCTGATAACTATCATTATCAAAATATGAATACTTGGTAGTAAATGGTGAAAAGTCTAATGCTTGTAGTAAAAAGTACTTTTTTTATTTTTATCTTAAAAAAGAAAACAAAAACTTTGTCCTCAAACAGCTGTATAAATCAATTTTGTCCTTCACAAGTCACATTGTTAATACAAACAATTATAATTTGTCATAAAAAATATTTTCCTTAATCTTGTTTGTTAGACACACACTTACTTTCTTCTTTTGCATACCCACCCGCTATTTTTTTCAGCTAGGAAATCAAATAACGCATCTGATTTGGTTTGATCTTGGTTGTTCAACTATAATTGTGCTTGATAGCTAATTAATTTTATTGCGAAAAGTCCTACTTACTAACATACAATTGAGTAGTAAAGTAAGCAACTTTAGTTTATTATATAAAAACCGATAAATTAGTAAAACAAATGTCTAACCAAAGCGGCAACAATAGCAATGGCCGGTTCCACGTGTCCAAAGCCGCTACTATTAGCCCTTTGTATCAGCAGCCGCAACAACAGGCTCACAATAATTGGTCTCGCATTGGTCACGGAGACTATCATTATCCAAATGCTGATGATGATGATGTTAACAATCATGTCAGTGGCCGAGATGTTACCGCGTCCACTAGCGGCGCTTTTGCCGATGTTGGCACCGATACTGGTGATATGCCCCAGTCGCGCCAGGAGCATCCTAGAAGCAATATTACTATGCATTGGAAGCCTTATTTTCAGAGGTTTGTCTTCACTTAAAGAGCTGCTTAGAGATTCGTTAGATTAGTTTTGGAATTATTTTTGCCAATGAAGTCAGCCCCTGGATTCTGTCATTGGGGTCAGGCAGCCCCTGGATTCTGTCATTGGGGTCAGGCAGCCCCTGGATTCTGTCATTGGGGTCAGGCAGCCCCTGGATTCTGTCATTGGGGTCAGGCAGCCCCTGGATTCTGTCATTGGGGTCAGGCAGCCCCTGGATTCTGTCATTGGGGTCAGGCAGCCCCTGGATTCTATCATTGGGGTCAGGCAACCCCTGGATTCTATCATTGGGGTCAGGCAGCCCCTGGATTCTATCATTGGGGTCAGGCAACCCCTGGATTCTATCATTGGGGTCAGACAGCCCCTGGATTCTATCATTAGGGGTCAGCCAGCTTCTAGATGTAAAATAAATCAGTTGGCCATATTTAACCCTTTAATGTTTTTTTCTAACTTATGATTTATGTTGATAATTTTGTTTGTTTGTTGGTTCACTGATTTTTTCCTGAAGATTTAAGTTTTTCTAGGAGGTTTTTTATTGTTTGATTACATTGTGAGCACCTGATTCTGCATAAAAATTGACTATTATACTTTATTTGCTGTTATTTTGTAGAGATAGACACGTTTTTCGCACTAATCGCTGGAAAAGAGCATTGTATAGTATCCTAATTAGTTTACTAACAGTAATACGTAACGCATGCAAAAAATCGTTGATTAAATTACATTTTATTAAAAAACCAATCTAGACCTAATTGCTACTGCTTTCAACAACCTTTAACAGGGGTCTAAAGGACAGCAAATTTGATAATCACCGTTTGAAATGGACGGGCAATCTGCCGAAAAGTGTCCTAGTTATTAAGAAACCGGATCCTAGCATACTGCCGTCTTTTATTGAACTTCTTGTGCATCTGGTCACAGTAAGTTTTTGTTTATTTTTTAATAAAAAATAATAAAAATATAATGAATAATTTTGTACGCTGCGAAAGGCGGTTACAGTGGCTTGAGATTGTACTTTTGTTAAAAAAACGCCAATTGTAACAGATGCAGTGTACTGACATTAATGGCACTTTCTGCTTTTCTAAAAGCCATTCTTGAAGTTCTTTAATAAAAAGGCTTTTGAGATATCCATTATTATGGATAAAGTGCACAGTTGATTTCTATAAAGATTTCGAAAAATAATTCATGGCAT